>JANDJT010000179.1:11775857-11794233 GCA_024331685.1 Stegophilus panzeri
AAAAAAAAAAAAAAAAAAAAAAAAAAAAAAAAAAAAAAAAAAAAAAAAAAAAAAAAAACCCTAATCTTAACAATTTTGCATTTTAAAACAAACACAACCATACATGAGACACGTCTCTACATTTTTTGTCTTGGTTAAATGATAACGCCTCTACAAGAGGTTATTGTCTGGGCACGGCGCATGTGCAGGCGACCGGGATAGTTTTATACACAACTTCGAAAGAGTATTTATCCGGATCAGAGGAACACGAGACCTTTTTCAGGAACATGACGCTCTGCATCACGGGGACGGAGTTGTAGTCTGTGTTTTCAGAGCCATCAATTATGCAGCCTGAACACAGACACTCGGCCACTTCATATACTGAAGGGATCAGGTGATGATCAGTCTCAAATCTGGGGGGAAATAAAACATAACACCAGGTCAATGAATATACAGTACAATGCATAATATCTGTATAGGGATTTCTCTCTCTCTCTCTCTCTCTCTCTCTTTCAAATAAACACTTAACATGATTAAGGGTTCATGCTAAAATATTAAAACATCATGCATCAAACATATCACATGATGCATGATGTATCACGTCTTTCTGTTTTCATTTCCGCAACGGACTTCCTTTATTCGGTATGAAGAGTCCCAATCGGAGCGAGTTTTTTCCCCCCTTCTTTTTTCTTCCTCTGATATAATTTGTTTAGTTTTGTTTAGTTTCACACTGAACATAATTACATCATCTTAAAAAATTAAGAAAACATTGATGCAGGGGTGGGGGCTATTTTTGGTCAGAAATAACTGTGGAAATCACAAAAAAATATCATCTGAGCACAGAGAACACAGAGATAAACACATGCTCAGATAATTATATAAATAACCTGATGATGATGATGATGATGATGATTATGATTATTATTATTGTTATATTTATTATTATTATTATTATTATTATTATTATTATTATTATTATTATTTGCCATCATCGTCATTATTATTATTATTATTATTATTATTATTATTATTATTATTATTGTTATTATTCCTATTATTATCATTATTTACTATCATTATTGTTGTTGTTATTGTTATTATTTTTATTTTTATTATTATTATTATTATGGATTAACATTATATGTACCACATCCAGCTTTAATTTCGACTATTTACTTTCTGCATTTGGGTCGATTCAGAGAAGAATCTCTCTCACTCTCTCTCTCTCTCTCCTTCTGTCACGCTCTCTCACTCACTCACTCTCTCTGACTCACTTTCTCTTTCTCTCACACTCTCTCTCACACACTTTCTGTCACTCACTCCCTCTCTCCCGCTGTCACGCTCTGTCACTAACTCACTCTCTCTCTGTCACGCTCTCTCACTCACTCTCTCTGTCACTCTCTGTCACTCTCACTTTCTCTCACACTCACTCACTCTTTCACCCTCTCTCTCTCTCTCTCTCACCCACTTTCTCTGTCACTCACTCCCTCACTCACGCTCTTTCTCTCACTCTCACACTCACTCTCTCTCTCTCTCTCTCTCTCTCTCTCTCAACGGTTGTTCTGGCCTGACACAAATGTGGTGTTCTCACCTGCTTAAACTCACCCGCCAATCATACCAGTTTTCCTTGGTCCTATTCCAAGTGAATTCTAACGAGTTTGGATTGTGATTCAGCTCTGAATCGACCCAACCACACACGCATTTCCTGTCAGGCTGCTACACTGAGCCAGAACACGAACAAAAACAACGAACAAAAACACTAAATAAACCCTGGCTGCGATACACAAAAGCATTTAAAGGTAATCATCTCTAGGTTATAATTATCCAGCAGTCTAATTTATGTAGCGCCGGTGGTGTGACAAAGTAAACTTTCCTACCTGTCGAAAGGTCCGATCGTACCAGTGTTTCTGCGCATGCACGCTGAGCCTTTGCGCGTCCATAAAGTCACGCTTCTTCATATATTATATAAAACATATCAGCATATGCTACCTGTAACTTTCTTTCTACTGGAAAGCATTTTCTGATCAAATTAGACAACAGGACACACTACTCCTACGTGTGCTTTTGTTTTACGAAGATTTATCATTTCTATGCACACTTTCCAAATGTTTGTTTACCTTTTATTATTATTATTATTATTATTATTATTCTGCCACCGTATTTCTGACCAGTGAATGAGGCTTGTGTGAGGAGTGTGTTTTCAGATGTACACGCCCCCTGCCAACGTCTTGCCTTTTGGTTTATTGAATTACGTGCAGTGTAAAACTAAACCAAACCAAACCAAATCACATTGCAAAACAAACCAAATCAACTGAACTCCGATTAGGATGAACAGACGAGAAAGCGCAACATGCTTTCTGTCTTTAAGTAGTAGGGTACCAAACGGAGTGATGTGCAATGATACTTGCAATATTTAACCTTTTAGTTTAGAAATCAGACTAGATTCCCTGGTCGGAAAAGCAATCTCAGCCACTATTTGCACGTAGTGAAAATGGGAAAGGTAATAACTACATCCGGCGTAAAACATGCGCCAGAATCAATATGCGGGCGGATGATCAGCTGTGGGAGCAGTTTAGGAAATGAGACTCACCTTGATCGCCAAGGAGACAGCGACCGGTTCTTCAGATCAGATGAGAAGACCCAGTGTGTGAAATCGGAACAGGACGGGGAGGATACAGCATGTACAGCTCTGTGTTCAGTGTGTCTGCCCGTCCTCCGCAGTAATCTCTTTGCCTGGATCTCCAGTTCACCTCGAGTCAAACAGCCTTTATGCTTCTGTACTGCCAGAGTATCCGTGAGGAAAAGGAGTAAAACTCCCACTATCAGAGAAGACTGGAAAAGAATGACAGCATTATCCATCTAAAATTCAACATAATTACTATGTTTCATTCAAAGTTTATACCTGTTCAAATAATAAATACATCTACTAAGGGCAATATCAGTCATGTTGCACTAAAGGAATAATAATACATTTAAAAAAATCACTAGATTATAGGCTACTGTACTTACCCACATGTTTAGTTTGGCCTGTTAGTCCACATCAAATTGCTGAGTGATCCACAGCTATAAGTAGTCGAGCAATATATCGGCTCATTTGGGAAAATCCAAAGAATGAGGAAATGGAAATAAAATACTTACTTCAGTTTCCTCTTCCCTTCCACCCCCCAAACATAGCTCAATTACAATAGCGCAGCACTGAGGACTGTTTATCTATTTATTTATTAGACAAGGAAATGACTAGAATGGTAATTGCATGTGAAATATGTTCATTTGGAGGAAAAAAAAAAATAAATTTTTTAATATATCCTTTTTGTTTTTATTATTCAGTGTTGTCACCTTCAAAACTTTTACAATGTTTTTTTTTTTTGTTTGTTTGTTTGTTTTTTTACAGTACAGTTGCAATTGCAACAAGTTATGAAGCTGAATTAATGTTAAAAACTTTACAATTATTCTCAAAAGGGAATTAAAGATTCATTTTGGTGAACTCAAACCAAAACCAGTAGCCTAGCTCTGGGCTACTGGTTAGATGTCTAGATTACTTGTGATGGGTGTATTTTGATACACTTGTATCACATCTTGATCACCTGTAGTGATTTGTTGTTTGATATTAGGTTTTTAATATTTCCTATGGTTACCCCATTCTGCCGTCCATCATCCTCAGATGGCACCTCAATGTGTTTCCTTATGGCTTCAAATTATTCCCCCATTACACATTGGCCTTATCAAAAGCCTCCGCAAATCCCTAGGTAGAATTTCTTACCCACATTTACAGAGAAGAGAAGATAAGATAAGAGGAGACCAACTTTCCAACTTTACTGATCCCGAAGGAAATTCTTGTATGGTTCTGTGCTAAGGAAACATTTGACGTCCACTCCAACTGATAACCAAATACATTACAAACAAACAATGGGTATGACTTATTTTCTACACTCTTATAAGAGATCTAGGCCTCCTAAAGGGCTTCTACCTGGACCTCTCGGTGATTGGAAACATTATTGTAGTGTTCAAGGACAAACTATGATTAAAAGGTTATCATTTTAACACAGTAGTAGATCTGTTGTATTTATTTCTAAGCACATCCTTGATATTTTCTAGATCATCTTGGCAATTTGCAAGAACAGGATTATGGAAAGCACAGCAAACTGTATTTAATCAATAACATCCTGGCTGCTTGCTCTCACAACCAAACAGGGAATTTGGTGATTTTCCCACTGGCTCTCATCTAAATTCTGATGATACACACAGTAGATAACACATGCGCCAACATTCCCAGTTCCTCATCAGCATTTTCAGGCTACAGTGGCATACTTTCACTAGATAGAAATCTTATTAATTCACCTTCTTACATTGACTAACTGCAGGCTTAATATCATCAACCAGCCATTTAAAAGATTTAAACACTTTGTGTTGGCTGTTGAAGTGTAGTCTGTTTTTTAGCCTAACTATTCATTTGCATACTTTCCATGGATAAACAAACACGAAAAGTCATGTGAGGATTCTCTTTATCAAAATAGTTTATTTAGAAGCTTTCTCTGTCACAAAAACCAAGATATTATTCTTCCCTATCGCAGAGTGTCCCAAAGACAAACTCACGCACTCATCTAAAAATAAGGAACAAAATAAAATACAGTTTTTACTTGAAGAGCTAGGGGAACGAAAACCAATGCAATCTTATAAAAGCAATACATCACATCACTGTCATTTGTTCTCTAGTTTTATACACTTTAAGAGGTGCGTTTCCTCAACTGGCTTATAATATTTGTACACAGTCAGAAACAGAAGACGGTCAGGAAATGCTTAACATACAGAACTGGAGAGAGCTCATTGGTTAAGATGGGAACACTGGAACCTAGAGGTCTTCAGAGTGTCAAAACTTTAGCTAGCCAGGAGGTGTGTGCACAAAAACAGTCACCCTTAGTAAGGCAGTCCTTCTTGATGATCAAAATCTTTAGTCTTGGATCAAAAGACTATGATACAGACTATTAACAAAAAGTGAATAAGAGGGAGAGAGAGCAAAATGGAGCGAGACAGAGGGAGAGAAAGAACTTAATAGTACATTTTTCTCAGCATAGACACTACAGTAAAGCTTCCATCTTCTTGCAATAACAGATTAAGAGTGAACTGTCACCCCACTACAATATCACATCAATATAAAATGTAGACAACCTCTCGCTGAGGGCGAAATGTGCGAATAATGTAGCAGCGGTCACCGTGAGCTACTTAGATGTCTGCGATTTTAAACACAATGACCGTTTTTATCCACTTCTAAACAACGCTGGGTGTCCTCAGTGACTGATGGCTTGGAAACCAGATGTTGCAGGTTCTGGCCTATTCCTCATTTCCCCGGGATTTTAGCCCTCTTGCGGGCGATGGCATCTTCCACGGCCTTCAGCTGCTTCAGCAGCTCCTCACGGCGGGAGAGAGTGCTGCTGGGTTTGCCTGAGCCCGAGCCTGGTGCAGGGGCTGGAGATTTACCAGCTGATGCTGCGAGACCTTTCCCGGAAGACTTGGGTGGTGGGGATTGGGGACGCTTCCTGGAGGAACAAATAACCATGAGTCATGAGGAAACAAAATTAGGTCTTTAAATTGTATTTAATTTTTGAACAAATATACACACACACCTTTGTTAAATACATACTCATTGAGTATTTTTTTTCCTGTTGTTAAGCAGAAAAAAAACACTCAAGGAGGCACTCTACTAAAACTGGTATGCTTGTAAAAAAGAGGATTTGCTAACTTTACACCAGCCTGCTAACTTTATAGTGTTTCTGCAATAAATGCTGTTCTATCCATATCCATAATTATAGGAAGTGCCAACAATGAATAGAAGGTAGCTGTAGTGAAATTTTAATCCCGTCTCTGTAGTATCTGCTTCTGATCCTGATTGGTTGGAGGTTGGTCTGCATCACATCAATTTTTATCTCTTTACTGAACCTGTAATACCACAGAGATGAGAGTTGTCCTCTGGGGAAATATTTTATTGAAGCAGTCAGAATGCGAGAACTTTTACAAACGCTGTCAAGTGTTATGTACAGCTGTACTGATGCTAATGTAAGCAAACACAGTGCTAAAATGTTCAGCAAAAATGTCTCATTTCAATAAAAATTACTTCAGAGTCTGAAATTCAGATATGTATTTGTAACACTGCTGCACAATGTATAACTGTTTTCAGTTATATAAGCGCGTGCATGCTAATTTGACTCTGATGGGCAGAAATGCACACAAATTCTGAGTGATGTGTTACCTAGCACAGCAACAGCTGAAAGAAACACTGTGTGAGTGACATGGACTGGGCAGAGAGTGATAAGAAGTCTTACACTTCATAATAATCAGCCCCTTAAACCAAGCAGCACTCTCTGATGCAGTACAGTTAATGAGCTACAGAGGCAATTTTAAATGAACACAATTTTTTTTATGCACTTACTAAATAAGAAAAAAGAAAAAAGTGAAACCCTTTAGAAAGGCATTATTTGAAAAGCATTTTGTAACTATTTTAGGTACGAGGAAATATCAACACGGCTGACATTTAGGTCCTAGCCAATAGCTCAAAAGCACAAACACACATACATACATACATACATACATACATACATATATATAAATTCTATAGTATTATTTTCCATCAAAACGTGTGCAGCTAGAGGTTATATTCGTGACAAAGCATGTATGTGGCAGGAGGAGGAAGAAGAAAAAAAAAGAGAAGTGAAGTTAACCAAACAAAACAGGTATTTTGTTTTTGCACTCAATTTCTTTGTCTTTGATGACCACTTCCCTCCTATACAGTGTGCGTCATCAGGTTTGTGTGTACTGTCCGTGCACACAGTGTATACATCCCTGGGGTTTCCCATTTTAATAATAATAATAATAATAATAATAATAATAATAATAATAAACCGCTTTCTAAACAAAAGACTGGAGACTCAGCAAATATTTTCTTCAAACCATGATTGATGCAGAGCAGAATATCTTGAAATAACATGAATAATCATGAGATAATCCAGGAGGAGAATTTTTTTAAATTATTTATTTATTATTATTGCATCCTTTCTGCTGACCTTGTTTCAATGGTTTTTTGTTTTGTTTTTTTAAACAAATGTTAAGGAAGAGACAAACTTTTCCCTACACTGGGAATTTTATAAAACAGCCACAATTAGGGGGCACAATCTGTGTGCAGTATTGTGCTTTTCTGGAAAATGCAGTCAAGCCAGGGAATGTTGGAATTGTAAAGGAGTTTAAAAATTAATTAATTTGTTATTGAGGAATAAAAGATCATAGACTGTAAAGTACAGAAGTTGACATGTGAAGCAGTTTTAGATGCAGTTGAATGTTAGAGGAAGCCAATGAAAATCTGCTGATGTATAGAAGGGCTGTTAACTGTGAAATCAGCCCATATGGAAAGGAATTTACTGATTTAAGTAGAGAAGAAGGAACAACAACAATGGAACCATTAAGCAAAAGCATTAGTACAAACCTGTCTCCTTGTGGAGGCATAGGCCGTGGGCCCTGACCTCTGGGCCGGTCCATTCTAGGTGAAAGTGGGGAACGTCCAGGTCTCCTGTCTCGACCTATGAAATATTAGATTAGATCATTTAGATAACAACCTCATCAAGTGAAGTGTGGTGTTGTGTGGCCGCCCACTAAAATGAACTGAAACTGCTGACCAAGGTGATGTTTCTCCTAGGCAGGATTTCCTTCTGGAAATCCTCATTAACAAGCATGCACGTGCCTGACACACGCAATTTTACAGACTGGATTTCTACACTGGTTTTTCCTAGTAAAAGATCTTTATACATGGAGGTCGAGCAACCTCTCACCTCTATCAGGAGACAGTGCCATTCTCTTGTTGAGAGGAGATGTTGGTCTATCTTTGTCTGCAGGGAAGTACCTTTTTCTATTGCTTCTGTCTGCTTGTTGCTACATATGCAGGGGAGGAAAAAAATAGGTGGTTGCTTGGTTGCTATTTAAATTAAAGAATATAAAAATAACCTTAAGGTAAGCAGCTACCTTGTTGAGTAAGGTGAGTTTGATGTCCTTATGTGAACCATACCCCCCTGCAGGACCCATAGGTGGTGCGTTCATCGGGTGCCCTCGGTTTCCAGGCGCGGATCTGGGCATGCCCGAATCAGCTTTGGGTGGGATGCCAGACTGATCAACCCTTTTCCTTTCATTCCTTTCATCTTTAAAGGTCTCATCTTTCTTTGTGGGCTTTCCTACACAGAACACAATGCAACCTGTGAAGCAGCAGACGTCAACAAGCAGAGCTATCCATAAAAGCTGCTATTGTGTATTAGCTAACAAAATTCTGATCGGTTTCAGCGATACGACACTAATGATACGTCGAACACTGATTATTATCTTTAACAAAAGGTTATCTCAACCAAAATGCGGCTGCAGTATGCACCGAGGCTGGCCAAGTTTACAGCGGGGGAAATAAGTATTGGACGTGCCAACATTTTCAGTAAATATATTTCCAATGAGGTTATTCACATGAAATTTTCAGACAGCAGTATTAACTCAAGAATTCCGGAAATATAAAGAATTCACACATTAAAGTCCATAAATGAAGTTATGTGTAATAAAGAGGAATGACACAGGAAAAAATAATGTTGACGTGTCCAATACTTATCCCCCCCCACTGTATTCAGGAGATTTACCTCCATACAGGTTTAATTATGAATTTAACAAACAAGTGTTTCAAGTAAAAAGTAAAAATCTAAATAAATCAAAGCTCTCTTTAAAATCAGGCTTGGCTAAGACCAAGTTAATTTAGACTTGTTTGGCTCCAGTGACCAAAGCTGGACAAAGTTTAAAAAGAAATCAGAGAGCACACAGAACTACATGCATCACATTATAGAATGACAGCATTGCATCTTTCACTGAGTGCAAGTATGTCAGTCTACTACCTCTGTCTTTATTGCCATCCCTGTCTCGTGGGAGTCCTCGCTCCTTGCGCGTGTGACCTGGAGTGGGTGAATGGGAGCTAGCTGAGGACACAGGGCTGGCCAGGTCAGCATACATATCATCAGAATCAGCACTGCGCACTGAGCTGCTGCTGGAAGAGGCAGATGACACTGATGACACACTGCTCACTGACAGAGACCTGCAACATGAATGAACACACACACACAAAGTTATTTATCTGAGCGCCGAGTTATAGGGGACAAGTTGTATGTGCAGTGATTTTAGCAGTCTGCACCTTGACTTGTGGGATCCAGACTGAGAGCGAGAATGAGAGGCGGAAGAGGATCGAGACCTGGAGTGAGAGCTAGAGCCTGAAAAACTGCTGCAGCTGCCACTCACACTACCACTTAATGTCCTCCTGTGAGAGTGTGTGTGAGAGAGAGAGAGAGAGAGAGATGGAGAGAAATGGTCAGAAACTCAAATTCACAGCTGTGAATTTGCTTCATCTGCAAAAATGTAAGAATTTGAAAGACAGCATCAGTCTCTTGGTTCGTGAAAGGAAATGTGTATACACAAAAGAGCAGTGATCCAGATTGCGGAAAACTGTACAAAACAATGTATTTGGGTAGAACATATGAAACTGAGATTAACAGTCCAAATTGTGACCAAATAACATCATCACATCTAAAGGCCCCATGTCAAGTCCAGTCCAATAGGGCAGTGGCTCAATGATTAAAGGATCTGGGCTATTGATCAAAAGGTCACAAGTTAAGCCAAAGCACAACCAATTTGCCACTGTGGAGCCCTTAACCCTCTCTTCTCTGTTGTACCGTATTATGACCGAACCTATGCACTGTCGCCAGTATCCTACCAAACTGGGATATGAAAAAGGGTTTCGGTGTACTGTACTTGTATATGTGACAAAGATTATATCTACATGAATTGTGCTCTGGGAGATGACGTTTCCTTAATCACATACAGCAGTTGTACTTAATTTGTAATAGCGTAGTTCAAGTAATGTTATGAAATGTTGAAGAAAACCATTTAAGCAGCCTATTTATATCGGAGCAAGCAACACGTCACATAAGAGTCAGAGTCACATAAGCTTAGGTCCAGATGTCAACTTACACTACTGATCAAAAGTTTGGAGACACTTGACTGAAATGTTTCTCATTATCTTAAAAATCTTTTGATCTGAAGGCGTATGATTAAATGTTTGAAATCGGTGTTGTAGACAAAAATATTATCGTGCCAACATATTCGTTTCTTTCATTAGAAAACAAATGACTTGGAGTGAAATATTCCGAAAAGCAGCCAATAAGCGTCCAACGTAGGTGGGAACTCCTTTAATACTGTTTAAAAAGCATCTCAGGGAGATTCCTCAAGAAATAGGTTGAGAAAATGCCAAGAATACATTTCTGGAAATTCTAGGCAAAAATACTAAATTATTTTGATTTATTTTGGATTTTTTATCACAACATAATTCCCATAGTTCCATTTGTGTTATTCCAGAGTTTTGATGACTTTGTTATTATTCTAAAATGTGGGGAAATTTTTAAAAAATAAAATAAAGAATGAGTGTGTCTAAACCTTTGACCGGTAGTGTACATATTACAAAAATTGTGATGTAGTCCCAGTAAAGGACTCAAGTACCATGTGATTCCAGCTATGCATGATTACTTTTAAGTAATCACTCTTATTTGCAGATAATGACAGGGGATATTTTTTATTAGAAAATGGAGAAGCAAAAAAAAAACAAAAGCAAAAAAAAAAAAACATTATTTTTAATGGCCTGAAGCCAATAGAATTTTGCACAAGGAAGGCAATGTGTGAAACTACCTACTGGGAAACAACATACAATAACTTTCCTGCTTTCTCATAAGTCTAACTGATTATATATCGTTTAATTTCATAAATTAATTTAATTGAAGTTTAAGAAGATAGGTGTAGAGACTATGGTCAGGATATGATCAGAATTCAAAATAATATCTATAATATATATTATAATACATCTATAAATAATAATTATAATAATTGTAATAATAAGTGTTCTAAACTAAAATACTAATATAAATAAACAAACATTACTAATAAAAAAAGTGAGAAGACAGACATGACAGTCATCATCATGGCATGGGACTCAGGAGTTCCCTTAGGGAAGTCTCAGTCAAAGGTTATATGACACAGATAATAGTTACTTTGTCAACAAAAGCTCATTTATACCAGAGTTCAGGAAAGCCAGGAGAGATGTGTGATTTCCCCCCCCAGAGTCCACCATAATTCCCACACAGGGTATTCCACATCTCACACTCCCACACACACACACTTACATACACAAACAGACCTCTGTCTTTGCTGGATACTGACACACTGGATTCATGCAAATGCATCCATAAATCACACAGTTCACACACATGCACACACATACAGAAAATTAGTTTGTGTTTCCCCTTTCAATTTGCAATTCCATCCAATTTGCAAATCATTCAAATGAGTTAATGAAAAGATGTTTCAAAAAGTGTCAAAGTAAATAAGGATTCTGTGCCTCTGTGTCAGCTTCTCACTCTCTACACACCCACCCAAACAAACAAAAACACACACACACACACTCTACCTGCGAGGATCCTGTGGCTGCCGGTCTTTCCTGCGGCCCTCCCTTACATTGGGTGGTTTTGCCGGTTCTCTTGGTGCAGCTGGTCTGCCCACATCACGGAGGTTGGGGGGTTTAACTCCTTCCACTATAGTTTTCAGAGGTTTGCCTGGCAATGAGGGACTGGGCATCTTCTTGGAGGGGCCCTTGTCCCTGCGAGGGGGGGGCAGTGTACCAGGCTTCAGCGGGTGGCTTAAGGAGGAGAACAGACTTTTGTTTGTGTTTGCATGCAGTAAACAAACATGTTGCTTGGCAGTACTGCTAGTTCCTAAGAGATTTCAGCATGGACTTTACTTAGGCTTATTGATATGCCTAAATTGTTAACTGATCCATATTCAAAGTGGTTGATACGTCTTCTTAATTCCCTTGCTAGCTAGCAAACCCTCCCAAAGCCAAGTTTTGTTTTTTAATTCAGTGGTACCATTAGACTAATTACTCTAAGCAAAGTGTGATAGAGTGTGAGTAATATGTCTATAAATGAGTTAGTGTGTATGAATGTATTAGGTGCATAGTAATGGTGGTGTGTATATGTACCCTTTCACTGGTCCAGGAGGCTGCTCTGCTTTATTCTTGCCTGTGTTTCTCTGGGCGGAAGGCGTAGGGGAGGGAGATGATGAGTAGGATCTCGATCTTCAAAAAGGAAGAAAAAAAAAAAAAAAAAGAGAAAAATTTTAAAAAGGGGAAAGTTAATAATAATAATAATGGTTTACCAAAAGTGTTTAACAGAGACCACATGCCTTGGAGCACTGGTTAAAGAAAAGCAATTTCATCTATTATGATGGCAAGGAAATTTCCTTTCCCATTCATAAAAAAATAAAAAAATTAAAAGAATGAAATAAAAACAGGCAACCTGACCCTCCAGTATACTGTATATTTGGTGCATTCATCTGTGTGTGTGTGTGTGGATGGATGTGAGATTCTTGCCTGGAACGGCTGCCTGTAAAAGAGCTATGTTGGGAGGAGTGGGTGGAATAAGAGCTGAGAGATGAAGACCGTGACCTCGAGCGAGAGGAACCGGAACCTGTGTATGATGAAGACCGCGATGATGATCTGTGAAAATACCATTCAATTAGTACTCAATTTCACTTAGTATCCATACCACAGCCCATAATACAATGTGCAATTTAAGCGATAATATTAAACATTACCGTGATGTGTTAGATAGTGACACAGAAGAGCCTGAGGGTCTATGCCGCCTGCGTCCGCGGGTTGGGGACCCCATGAGGCCAGGTCTTCGCCTTGGAGACTTTGACCTGCGCCAGGGGTCCTTCCATTCATCTGGCCGCTTCACCATGGGCACGGTCTCCTTCTTTGGCTGCGACTCCATTGGCCCTCTTCAGAAAAGGAATGGGTACAGGGTAATTTTCAGGCTTTTGTTTGTCACTACATTTACTGGGCAAATGCTGGTTGTGACCACAGGACAGAAGTGCTAAATCACAGCGATGCACATGCCACTTGACAAATGCATTGCTTTAAAACTAACACAAGCCAATGTCGTATTTCCAGAACCTTCCAGAGTTTCTCTGCTTGATTATACAAAATCATTCCCTTGCACCAAGCATGTGACAGTGACGTGTCACACACTCCCACATACATAGTTGTGTTGAAGTTGTTTTTCCACATTCACTAAATTTATTTGAAAGGAACGCATCAAGATCACTGCCGCTAACAGATACCAGTAACGCACTGTTGATTGCAAGTTTGTCTAAGAGATTGTTTATGTTAAGCAGTGATGAAGTAATAGCTCAGTTATTCTCCACACATTAGGGGAAATGATTACATTACATTGCAATGGAGGTTTTTGATAAAGAAACCGACAACAAGGAAAATTTGATAGATACTATTGCATAATAACCATGGCTTCATGATTTTCCTGGATAACATTTTACTTGAACATTAGGGTGTCATTAGAGTGATGTATCCATTTCACAAACTTACTTGGAAAGAATCTGATGTTACAACAGATTATACCACATGCCATTTTTGTAATGTCATTTATTAGTAATGTTAATATGACAAACTTACACCACCAGATATAAATGGTCACAACAACATATGAATGCATGTGACATCATCTGGGACATGTTTGTTAGTCTTATGACCCAGGACTCATGTATGGGTTACCTTTAAAAATAAAAAATAAAAAAAATATTTGAGATGCACCGATACCAAATTTCTCAGCCGATACCGATAGTTCTTAATTCATATTAACATTGACTGAATTCTAAAAAAAAATCCCTCGTTAGTCTCACATTCCCTCACCACAAACAAAAGCATTTCTACTTAATCATTGAACATCAAACTGGTAATATATAATATAAATCTTTCAACGGTGTACTGGCCCTTTAATTCAGCTTGAGCAGTGCGGCAAAAAAAGAATTAGACTCAACGCCGAAACTCCCGCTTCACTGCTGCAGCGTCCGGTATAAAATTTTAGCAGTGCAGAGCTTACAAACTGCAGTTTTGTCATCATTCCACACAAGAGACATCATCTTTACACACAGCATGAAATCGATGTGTTTTTCCGCCCTCTTCTTATTGACAGGATATAATTGGCCCTGATCATCGGATGTTTTTAAACTATCGGCCGATTGTATCTTTGGTCCCTTAACAAGGACTGCATTCTCAACAAGGAAGAAAATAAAGATGCAGGTTATACTGTCTGTTTTATATCTGTTTAAAAAAAGTGATGGTGTGCTCATAATTAAGGGGAAGTCTGTTTAAAGGAAAAGGTCACGTCAGGATTTCCCCTTGTTCAAGCAAAAGGTTTTTTTTTTTGTTTGTTTTTTTTTAAACTTTAGAAAAAGCTTCAGATTGCAATATCATAAAGGCAACCAATTACTTGAAGTCTCTCATCATGAAAGCAGATCGAAAAGAACGCCGAGTGCCTTTGGGTCTCTTGAGAGGGAAATTTAGTTCAGCCAGCACTCACTCGCTGGAGAGAAATTCCTTTTGGTTGATGCAACCCAAAAGCAGGAAGAGCACCAGTGCTAAAAATAGATGCAATGAACAGAGCTATTTTTAGAACCGAAAAGAATCGGTCATCAAACTTTCCTTGTTGTGAGTTTTAGTGCTGGAGGGGGTCATGTTTCTATTCAACCAGAGTTCTGTTTTGTGAGGTATTGCATTTCCAAAAAAGTGGCTTAGAATAAAGATTGCAATAAAAGCATAAACAAAAATGACAAAAAAAGGGGCTTGATAATGATGTGTATATTTTAAAACAAGAAACATTGTTGGGAGTGCCACTGAAGTATACTCGATTAGCAAATATTAAACAGTCTATGCCAAATGTGTCATTTAAATAGTAATGCATTTGCCAATGCAATCCCTCTTATAGCAATAGTATCAAATATACTCACACTTTCACATTTCTCTGGACCTTAGAGATAAACAGATTTATAAACTTCAGTCCAAACTGCTTTTTGAAAAGGCTGATTATATCTTTTATTTATGGCTTAATGATTCTAGTTAATAATTTATTGTGATTGTATGAGCACTTAGTGTGCTATAATCATACGAAGCTATTCACAAGCAGTCTACCAAAACATCAAAGAAAAGTGCTGCTGTTCTGATGCTAAGACCTCATACTGTACATTTGAAATCATAGATTTAACACACAGTTGATAAATATCAGGCTAGGCTCGGGTATTTTATATTTATTTATTTTTAAAAGAAAATCCATTCAGCCCTCACTGCTTCGGTATTTAGACTTCTTATTTCATCATCAGCAGACAGAAAACTCCACCCCCTGGGTTTATATTGCCATAAGGCTAAACTGGACCCAGTGAAACAGAGACAGAGAGACAGGGCAAGTGCAGATGAGTGCTGTCATCAGAAATGTATGTAATGAGTATGTGGGCACACTAAGCAAAATAAAATACTAAGACGACCTTCAAACAGCAAAGGGATTCAAAGATTGACAAGGTCCATTTAAAACAACAGTCTATCAAATTAAACACCATAGCTTATGGGCTTATCTATTGTTAAAGAATGACCAGGCATAATCCCTAAACTTTGGAATTTTACATATTAAATGTTAACTTAGGAAAAGTGGCATCCAGTAACAGACTCTCACTGGATGTGCAAATCCAAAAAAGGAAACTAATAATGTATTCTGTTAATGCAACATTCAACTAAATGTCACAACTCACAATCTCGGACCTTTGATTAGGAAAAACCAAAGAAAACACCAACTAAACTGAGTCTCCTTAACTCGGAGTTCAACAAATGATGTCAAATCAGCATGGCTATGCACAGCATCAGCAGTAAACACCACCAGTTCTCATTTTTATATGAGCTATGCTGTATATACACAAGTATTTGCTTTAGATCAGTCAACATACTGACACATTCACTAAATCTAGAACAATGACTGTATGGTTTAATTTTGAGGAAGATAATTACAACACTCATCACAGTAACCTGGCTAACTTGTTGCTAACAAAAGGTAAACAGGGAAGCGCCCATGGCATTTTACACACTCTGTAGACTTCATGAGAGCATTACAGGCACCTTGTCCACAATGAGAAAACGCAAATCAATTTCAGCCCAGACATTCTCTGGGTTAATTAAGATTAATCCAAAATTTAGGATTTAGGGCTGCAACAGCTAATCAATAAAAACGATAATTAAAATAGTCAACAACAAATTTGATTATGGATTAGTTGGGTCTGTGAAGTGACTGTGGATAACCCCCCGTCAGTGACATAACTTGACAATAACAAAAACTTCACGTAAAACACATTTCTATGAATAAAACACATCTGAGGTCACAGAGTGAGCTTCTGCAGGAAAAGTGCACGATCCAGGTCGTCCATAAAATGAGAATGTTTTATATTAAGTGCTTCAAACAAACTCGTAAGTGTATTAACATGGCTTGTTGTGTCACATGCTGCGATAGATGCGTGTGCTGTTTAATGTGTTCCAGACATGTTTCCTTCAGCACAGAAATAAATTTTTTACCTTTATATCCTTATCTGTAGATATTAGAAATTCACACCAGTGTTTCCATTTTACATAAAGACTCGTCCTGACAGCGAGTGAGTCTCCGTTAAACTTCACTGAATGAGCGCGAGTCCACGCATGCGTGTCAATCACACAGCGTGCAATAGAAAGGAAGCACAAGAACTTGATATTTAGAAACAAAAGTAATTGTGTGTTTTTATGAGAGCAGTAACTGTAATGGGGTTATAACATGTAATTGCATATAAATGTAAGAAGTGTCATAGATTTACAGAATAAAGTAACATGTTACTGTGTTCAGATGAGTGAATGTGTGTGTTACTGCAGAGCATTCAACCTCTTACCAGTTAACACTTAGTTTGTGCTTTGTTTTTTTTTCTTTTTTTAAGCAATTTTAATATAGTGATTTAACTTCTGCTTAAAGCTTGTGGACAATCAGTTTGTTTTTTGTTTTTGTTTTATAATTTTAATATTTTAAAAAATCATTTGCACAATGTATAGCATAGCACCCATACATTTAATACCTTTTTCATAGCCTTCAAATTGCACAATGTTTGAGGGACATCATTGGGTAGAATGTGAAAACTTTTTTTTTTTTTTTTTTAATACAGAAAATAAAAACTGGCCTTTTTAAGCCAACTAATCAATTAATCAAAGAAATAATCAACAGATTAATCAATTAACAAAATAATTGTTAGTTGCAGCCATTCTTGGATAATAAATAAATAAATAAATAAATAAATAAATAAATAAATAAATAAATAAATACTGCTGTTAACACTTAGCTCCTGTAAGTGTTATTGGCATCTTGTCATTTGTGGTAAATTACAGATGATAACAGGCACTGACCTAAATAGCATTTGGTAACTGGTGGTGCATTGGGAAGTTCCAGGTAGAATTAACTTGGTATCTCCTAACTCATTCATTAAAAAAATAGCAGCAAGGCTGTCACTTCCTTTCTACGCCTTTATTTCACCCAGGCTTATTGCCTCATATCAGTTACTCATACAAACAAAAGCCAGGAAACCTCCACTACTTCACAGTGATGATGTTATAACTGCACCTTTGTGACGTTGTACAGTGATGTAATTCGGGTAAGGAAGTAAAGAAAAGAACAAACATGTAAAGTTAAAGTACAGAATTACAAGATACACTATTTCAACAGTTAGCAACACAAAGGAAGAAATGCTCAAAGTTAACGTTAAAAACCCTGGAAATCAGCCCTGTTGTTTATGGAAAGGAG
Source organism: Stegophilus panzeri (assembly GCA_024331685.1). Lineage (NCBI taxonomy): Eukaryota > Metazoa > Chordata > Actinopteri > Siluriformes > Trichomycteridae > Stegophilus > Stegophilus panzeri. The sequence goes on from JANDJT010000179.1 coordinate 11,793,593, forward strand.
GAAAATGTAAAGGAGGGAAACAGAAAGGAACCAAGTATATTTAGGAAAATAACTTAAATATTCACACACTTTTCTTTCGCTCTAGTCATTGATGACTGACTGATACACAGACAGCACACTGCCAGGGAAACAGGTTAATGTTCCATTAACACAAACACCACTCTAGGTACATATCCAAATTTGGCACAGCGTTAGGTCACAAATTCAAAACACAATCTACTTTAACAGCTGTTTATTTTTGATTTCAGGAACATGAGACCATTCAAAGCTACAGTAAAAGTTCAAGTGGACACCTGTCTGCTTCCTCAAAGTGGTAACGTTCGGTCACGCTATTTTCATAGCACAAGCAGCAATATGAGAGTGTGCTACTTAATAAATAGTTTATAGAAGGAGTATTCAGCTAAAATTTATACAAAGGTCCAGTTACATAAATTCCTTATTGCTTATGTTACGTTTCATGTGTAGTGCTTCACGTAGTCAGTTTTGACTAGTGCCATAGATTATGAACAGATGAGACATGTCTATTTAACAATCTATTTAAAATTAAGTGGGGGAGAATAAACACATACCTCTCCGTCCAATTGCCTTTAGACATATGGTTTTTCATTGTTGATTTTTTAACAAGTCCCCAGTTTGCTTAT
>JANDJT010000179.1:11809825-11828062 GCA_024331685.1 Stegophilus panzeri
TACATTGTAGCAAAGTGTCATTTCTTCAATGTTGTCACATGAAAAGATATAATCAAATATTTACAAAAATGTGAGGGCTGTACTCACTTTTGTGAGATACTGTATTAGAATGGACTTTGGAAAATGAAGACATGCAAAAATAGTAACAGCACCATCTATAGACAGGGTGCTGCTGTAAATAGGTGGAATCAGGTGTGGCTCCTACTTGACTGGAATAAAAATCTGCACCCACACTGGCCCTTCGCAGATAAGATTGGACACTCCTGATCTATAGCAATAGTGCAAACAATGGTTATTTTAAATAAAGAATATTTAAAGAAAGTACATTATAAAAAATTCTTTGCACTATTTGCTGTAGATGGTGCCATTACTATTTTTGCACAACGTTGAAAACCCTTCTTTCTCTACACAGAAAATGGTAAATGGTCTGCACTTGTATAGTACTTTTTTAACCTTAGCGGTTCTACAAAGCACTTACACTGGTTCTCATTCACCCATTCACACACACCAACGGTAGCAGAGCTGCCATGCAAGGGGCTAGCATCGGGAGCAACTTGGGGTTCAGTGTCTTGGACACGGCATGTGGAGTCACGTGGGCCGGGAATCAAACCGCCAACCCTATGATTAGTGGACAACTTGCTCTACTCCTTAGCCACAGTCACCCTTCTATGGACCATGTCTTTCATGACATGAAATGCCACCGCAACTGAAAAGTCAACTTGGGGTATTCTTCAGTGTGATGTGAAATCAACATGGCTGCAAACATCATCAAAAATAAACAAAGTAAAGCTTCTTACACCTAAATGAGTTATACTGTATATACAAGTATAAGCTTTAGATTAATCAACAGACAGACATATTTGTCAAATCTAAAACACTGACCAAACAGTTAGCTGTTTAAGAAAGAAAATACACATCACTCATCTGAGATAGTTGCCTAGCTTGCTGCTAACAAAAGACGAACATGGGGGTGTCAAATTTCCCCACTTCTGTTGAACGTGCCGTGGTCGAAAATGACGAAATTACCACTTAGGATGCGTTACATTTTACATAAACTTGTTCATCCGACTCTTCAAACCAGTACCAATTCCATATCTCTGAAGTGATATTTGAACCTTCCTTTGCTATGAGCTCAGTCTTGGGTGAAGTGCTGCCTGTTGCATTGGTGTTTATTTTGTTGTTTGTTTTTATGCCTAAGTGTGCAGAGTTTGGGAGTAGTGCAGGCTGTAAGACGCGTTTATCAGGTTAAGAAGGCTGTGCTTTTCCATTGTATTGGTTTAAATTTTTAAAATAGCATTTATGGGTGTTTTAATAAAACTTTTGAGATCTTTGAAAATCGCATTAAAACATTCAACCAAATTAAGCGTGAAATTCACCTAGTACTACTTTGGCCCTATTTGGATCGATTCCAAAATCTAATCAGTTCACCTTTTGGTTACAATAATAATTCCATACAAGTTTTATAAAAACATTCATTCAAACAATTCTGTGATACTGTGCCAACAAGAATCTCAGAGGGAGACACATAATAGACAGATATATAGATATAACCAGAAAATATAATACCTGTACTATCTAGTCACAGAGACAAAACAACATTGTCAAGTGTGGAACAACATTTTCTATCAGATCTGCTGGTCTGTCTGCACAATCAAGTATAGGACTTTACAGCATGTGACTAACAAGTCAAATGAATGACAGACCAGCATCAACTCATCTTTATCGAATCTTCAACTGGCCAGTTTCATTCTGATCTAGTGCCCTCGGCAGCCTCAGATTCCGGTTCTTGACTAACAGTAGTCCCATCCACCTCAAGGTTCCACATGTTCTGAGATGCTTTTCTGCTCACCACAGATGTAAAGAGTGGCTATTTTAGATATTGTCTGACATGAACATTATTTGTAGCTCTTAACCTGTATCTGCATGATTTTATGCGTTATTCTGCTGCCACATGATTGGCTGACTTGCATGAATGAGCAGGAGTATAGGGGTTCCAATTAAAGTGGTTGGTGAGAGTATAGGACTTATTTTACATTTACAAAAGAGAAGAATAAATCAAAAAAATTATTGAATTGTATTGTAGGAGACAGAATGAAAATAAGCAAAGTACTTGATGCGAGAAGAATTTCACTGTTTACACTGTACTTGATCAATACACGGGTGGACAAATCAGCAGTCATGGCACATAGATATCATGTTTGGGCAATTCATTTTTTAACACTGTCTATTGAATATCGTAAAAACAAAAGCTTACATTTGATACGTCTGTTTAAACTTAATGTGTTTCATGGTGGTGCAACATACCTTGATGCTGTAACTATAAAGTCTTACGACCTGCTGAATTATACACATCAGCCAAATGCAACACCTTTTGTTGTATTTTTTGGGGGGAATTTTACTAGGGAGAGGGCACAAATATGATGTTCAACATGTCATTTACCCATTCATTTCCCATAAACTGCATCAATGCCCTTTACCAGCTAACTAGCTCTCCATGCATTATTATACTAGAGCTGCAACAACTAATTCATAACACACTAGAGCAGCAATAACTAATTTAGTGGCAATAAAATCGTTGTCGACAAATCTCTATCGATTAGTTAGTCTGCGCACGGCACGATGCATGTTTATTCATTACATTACTTCTCTTCCGAAAACACACATCGGAGAGTAAATACTGAAGTTTTGTCTCAAATGACGTACTGTACCCTAACACTATGCGCTCTGCAGTCTAGTATACGAATTTTAGAAGGGAAGTATTGTCTTAAATGGAACAGGAGCGGTTTTTTACAATAGGAACAGGAAATATAAGCCGTTTCACATGATATAAGACGAAGGCACATGTATATAAGATGATGGCGCATGTCGTAAAACGCACGTAATGTGACGCCACTAGTTGTGGCATAATAGCCAGAGTCAAGGTTATCTTTTATGCCCAACATGACCTCAGGTCACCATCACACGGAGGCATAACTGTCAAGTGACACCAGAAAAAAAAGTATGCGACCCAGGTCCTCTAAGGCAGGAGAGCATATTTTGTTAAATGTAGTGTAGAAGATTATAACCTGCAAACTTTACAAAGCGGAGCTTGTGTAGCACAGAAGCACAAGTGTGACACACAAGCAGCACAAACTTCTGCTTATATCCAAAATGCTCCAATTGTGTGCAAGCGGTTGGGCAAACCGGTGCAAGTTGCTTAAGAGGTTTAGTTTAAATCAAGTCATTATATGCTGTTTTTGTGCACTTGCAGTGTAAATTCTGTCGTTTATTATAACAGGAGTGATCTGTTTGTAAAGAGGCCGCATTGCTCATCACTCACAATGTAGGTGCGGTGATAAACAGCGTAGCGAGTAAGATCTGTAATGTCTAATTAAAACAGTACGATCAAAGTAAACAGAAGGAAAATAGTATATCTAAAGGCAATGAGTAACAGAAACCATAAGGTGTAGTGCAAGTGAGATTAATATAACATTATTAATAATAATGAATATATATTAATTATTTAAAGAATATGTTTGTGTGTATGTGTTTACAAGCCCAGTGGGCTAGCCTAACATCAGGGGATCTGTTTGGCACAGCCACAATTTCTGTCTAATTTAACCTCTAAAACATATATCAATATAATGTCAGGACACTTACGTCAATCTCTCCTTCATCAATCTCGCCATCATCTTCATCTTTCTTTTTATCACGAAAAGACTCCCTCCTACCCCTCTCTTGGCCTCTTGACTCTTCAGATTTTTTACACTGAGCATCAGGAGGCAAGATCAGTTTCCTCTCCTTCTTTCTCTTCTTCTCCTCCTCATCTTTTTCCTCCTCATCTTCATCCCCATCCTCTATGGCAGGCCCCTTCTCCGTATCCTCTTCCTCTGGCGCGGCTGTGCTAGGCTCCTCTGGCACTTCCTCGTCATAGTCGAGCTCGTGCTCGTCCAAATCTCTGGACACGGAGGGCGAATCCTGCTTCAGATCGCTGACTACCATGAGCCTCCTTTGTCTGCTTTCCTCTTCATCATCGTCCTCTTCATCCAGATCTTGGCGACACAAGCTGGACCTGGTGGTCACCTCTGCTCCATCATCCTCATCTTCCTGCCCGACATCTTCCTGCTCTCCATCAGCAGGGGTGAACGGCCGGTCCAGCTCTGGCTCTGGGGAATCAGGGTCTGGTGATCTGGGTGTCTCCAGGATGTCTTCCTCTCCTTCTGGTTCAGCTGATCGGCTCATGCGTTGCCTGCATTCCAGCAGGGCACTCTCCTGCAGGTGGACCCGTCCACCTCTATCCATTCCGTCATCTTCTAGATCAGAAATGTCCTCCTGAGCCCCGCCAACCAACTCAACCTGCTCTTCATCATCAAAATCGGAGTCTGCGTCTCCTTCTTCTACATCATTCAGTAACTCGCTATCAGAAACCCCGTTGCCTTCCTCTGCAGGGGACTCCGGCGACTCCAGAAGTTCACTGTCAGAGAAGCCTTTTTCCTCCTCATCAGGGGATTGTGGAGACTGAGTGGGGCTCTCAGGGGTATCCATCAGTACACAACCTGCCATTAATAATATTCAAATATATGCAATTAGTTTCTCTCTCTCTCTCTCTCTCTCTCTCTCTCTCACACACATACACACACACACACACACACACACAGAGAATAAAACATGCCTGATGATTAACTTATAATGGGCTGGTTTTTCTGGACAGTGTTTAGAGGTTGGCAATTTTTAGAGTCTGATTGCTGCAAGCAAGATTTATTTAAACCCTTGAAAGAAATCCACCCGGAATGACCTGCACATTAATCGTTATAAATAAGAAATGATCTGCAGTGGCATCCAATATTTATTTTGTAAGGAAATGCTGAGTTAGCTTTTTTTTTTTTTTTTTTTTTTTAAGTTTAAGTTTAAACTTTCATCAACATGTTCGTCTGTTTTCACTTTAGTTAACAGATTCCTACATGCCATTCGACTACCTGCTGATAGTGGCACCAGTGGGATTTAGCCCTTGCTTCATCAAGGCCTAAAGAAAGCAATGCAGCAGGGCTTTCCTCTTTTAGTATGTCCAGCTCTCGTCTCCTCATCTGTACACTCTGCTCAAACAGATCAGGTTCCAAAGCTTCAACTTTTATGCCAATATCGTCGTCAACACCATCATGCACAGTCATGCGAAAAAATAAATATAACACATGGAAATTGTTGGCTTATTTGACATATTTGGACAAGCAAGCATTTGATCACCTTTGAAACAGTGCCTATTAATGAAGTTGATATACATGAACAAAACCACAAGGAAAATAAGCTATTTCAATAATTTATTCAACAAAACTCTCAATAGATGTGATATTCTTCTGTGGAAAAAGTAAGTACACCCTTGGCCTCAGAAGCTAGTATTGCCCCATTTAGCAGAAATAACTTCTTGTAGGCGTTTTGCATAATTGTCCACCAGTCTCTGACATTGGCTTGCTGGAATTTTTGACCACTCTCCCATGCAATCTTCTTTCAGTTGCAAGACGTTTGAGGGTTTTCTTGCATGTTCTGCTGTTTCAAATCCACCCACAACATTTCAATGGGATTCAAATCCAGGCTTTGACTAGGCTATTCCATAACCCCCCATTTCTTCTTTTTGAGCCATTCCTTGGTGGATCTGCTAGTGTGCTTAGGTGCATTATCCTGTTGAAAGGTCCACTTTCTGTTGAACTTCAACTTTCTGACAGATGGACTCACATTATCTTCAAGCACTCTTTGATATGATGCAGAATTCAAAGTTGAATCAATTAACGCAAGCTGTCCAGATCCTGAGGCAGTGAAGCAACCCCAAACCATAACATTTCCACCACCGTGTTTCACAATTTGTATTAGATGATTCTCCTGAAAAGCTGTCTTTGGTCTGCAACAAACATGTCTGCTGTTACTGTGGCCAAACAACCCTGTCTTTGATTCGTCTGTCCAGAGCACATTATTCCAAAAGGCCTGGTCTTTGCCTATATGCTTATTGGCAAACTGTAGTCTCGCAAAGGCTTTTTCCTGGCATGCTTCACATGCAGGTAAAATTTGTGCAATCTCTTTCTGATTGTAAAGCATGCACGTTGACACCAACAGTTGCAAGACTTACTAGCAGAGCCTGTGATTAAATTTTGGGGTTCTTAGAGACTTCTTTTTGCATCAGACGGTCTGCTCTTGGGCTGAATTTGCTGGGACGGCCAGTCCTGGACAAATTGGCAGTAGTTTGAAATCTGCACCATTTGTAGATGATTTTCCTTACAGTGGAATGATGTATTTCAGATAATTTGGAGATCTTTTTAAATCCCTTGCCAGACTCATATGCATCCACAACCTTTTTTTTTTTCTGAAGACCTTACCGAACTCATTAGATCTTGGCATGAGGACATTACACACCTCAATAATAAAGGGAAAAGCAGACACTAAATATGAGAGGGGTTTAAATAAGACCGGTTCCATCTGCACTCCCTAAGCAGGTTCTAATCACTGGCACCCAATCTTCAACACCTGATACTAATTTTATGGATTTGAAAGTGTGATAAATGTAGGGATGTACTTATTTTTTCCACGTGACTGATCTGTTTTTTGTTCATTTAAAATGTAAAAATTACTACAAAATGACAATTGTGTGTGTCATTCGATAGAGTGCATCACCTTTATTAATAGGTACTGTTTCAAAGACGATCAAATATTTGCTTGTCCAAATATGTCAGAAAAAAAGCCAACAATTTCCACAGAGTGTACTTATTATTTTTTCTCCACACGACTGTACATCACTAACTAGCCGAACCAAGTTAATCTACCGTTATTCATCATAACATTGCCGTATATCTGCACTGCAGTCTGGAACGTTGAGTCCAGCGTTTGGCGTTGGTGGTACTTCTTCTGGATCTCTCATTAACAAAATATTGAACATCACTGGAAAATGCTGAGTGAGAAAGGTCGCTTTTGGTCTTTTGTTCTAGGGACCTAACAGCAAAACCTGACTGCTATCCCTTATGTTTAAGATTGTTGAAATATTTTCTCCCATTAAACAACACTGCCCTATCACTGTCGCCTTGTCTTCAGAGCAGCACACAACTTCTAAGTTCTAACAGGAATTACAAAAATACTGCACCAACCAACAAATTAACACAAGAATCATAAATACTTTACACAGAAACGTGTTTCAGGGTGGAGCTTTTCTTTAAGCTAATACTCGTGTAGCTAGATTTAGTGAGTCGTGGGTTTAAGGGCTGCCACAATAGCATCTTAACAAAATAAATCAATCCGAGTGTTTGAATAAACATGGGCTCATTACAAATAAGTTATTGTATTCCAAATACGTTTTAACAAACGAGAGAGCAGAAAAATCATATAATCTACCATTTTTAAGAGAGGACAGTGTTTACATTAAATATTTGCGTGTCAAGACAAAACAGTTACGTTACTGCAAAGACAGATATAAACACTATATGTATAACCTAAGCAAGATGTGGTTTTAAATACAATTAAAAAAAAAAAAAAACCCTAAGTGAAATTATGAATGACCCTGATATGTTACCGTTAGCTTGTTAGCGAACAAGCCAGCTAATGAGCTATCCGCATCCAGAAACGCCCAACTTCACATAATGCATACTTTTGCAAGACAGAGATAATTGTGTAGCAATCATTTGGAATGAGGTTACCTGCTAGGTTTTATGGCAAGTGACATGAGATGGACGACCAAAACGTCAATTTTCAAGCTAGCCGACTAGCTGGCTAGCTTAGCTAGCTTATTTGCCAATGAGGAGCCGTCTGTCGTTTCTCTGGCGGTGAAGTAGCTTAGCTGGCTAGCCCGCAGCAGCAGGCCCGAACGCGGCCCGCACTTTATTAAGGGCGACAGCATGGATAAAAACCGAAAATCAGCTTCAAACTACGTTAATTAAGTAACCGAAAAGAAACTCTTTGGCGTTAGTAGTCGTGTTTACGTCTTTCTGCCGAGCGGGAGCTGAGCTTCTCTGATCCAAACTGGTCAGCTTCATTACCCACAACAATAAAGCGCACTTTCACCAAAAAAAAAAGAAAAGAGAAAAGAAAAAACCTGAGAACGCTTAAAACACATTCGGTCACCTTTCAAACCACAGCGTCTTGGAGACACGGTCTCGGTGTTGGGAGTTTACCCGGTCTGTCTCCCTCAGTGGTGATATCTAAACGATATCTTTGACGATTTTCTAAATTTTCTTTAGCGGAGAAACGCACAAGCCCTGCACGGTACCGTGAGAGCAGCCATAACTCTGACGTCATCAAAAACCGACACGGGCCCGGTAGACTAACAAAACAGAAAATTACTATAAACGGTAGCTATAGTTTTTTGTTTGTTTGTTTGTTTGTTTGTTTGTTTTGGTTATGTTTGTTTTCAATGTATTTTTATTTTTGTAAAATGCTGTAACAGAGCAACATATTTCTCACTAATAGAATACCCAGGTTTCGCATTGCCACTAGTGGGCGCAATTACAATGAAAGCGTCTGTCCATTTATTTTATTTATTTTATTATTTTCCTTTTTGTCATACTTCTAAGCCCTTTCACTTCCCAATGCTTCAGAGGAATATTATGCCTTCTGAAAAATATACATTGTGTGAAATGGGTATAAATAGTTTAAAACAACCATGCTTGATTTCTGCAACTGTTTATTTATCATTTGAACATCCGTTTCACACTCCTGCAGGAATTTATCATGTAAATACATTGTATCGCGTATAATAAAAAAAAGGAGTTATTGAGTTTTACCACTAGGGGGCGCGATTGCAAAGAAAGCGTCGGTTCATTCATTTTTATTGCCCAATAATGGTTAAAAGAGCGCATTTTGTCAGTGCCTGTGCTGTCTCCTAGATGAATATTATTTCCGACCTCGATAAGTACTACAGATATTTCTTACATAGCTCAGTTTTTACAGCCGAAACAGCAGGAAAGAGGCGCTTTGTACAGAGTGCATGGAATCTGAACACACACAAAAAGAAGAAAATGGTAAGATGCATCATTTACTGAAGCATTTTGAAGTTGGTTGTCTATAACAATTATTTAACTGGCTTAAACGTAGTGTTACTTTTTTGTTGTTGTTAATATCCTACTCTTTGTATGTCTTGTGTAGCGACGTGGACATATTTAGTTTGGATTAACTACAGGTCTTAGAAGCTTCTGATACTGACTTGAGATTTTAAAAAGAGTTCAAGTTTATTATGGATAAATTACGACTTGAGATTTGCCTACCTAGAAGGTAGTTGTACTTAAATAATTAGGAGGAGCACAGTGTTGTGCTTAATATAAATTACAAATATTATACTAAGTTTATTTAATTCTACACAAGAGAACACTGAGAACAGCTGATGTACTGTAATTACAACCGTTTGTGTATCAGGCATTTACAACATATTAAAACCACGTGGTTAATGTATAATAACAAATGATGACTATTGTAATTCATTCCTAATGTGGAATGTGTAAGTAATCAGCAATTTTTAAAAAATCATTTAAATTTCAAACTTGCTTTAATATCATGTATGTCCTAGTGAACACAGAAGTGACAGCACAAAGACCACAGAAAGAAGGGGGGGGAGAGAGAGAGAGAGAGAGAGAGAGAGAGAGAGAGAGACAGAGAGACACCTCAAGGGCTACACTCACTGAGGAGAGCTCAGCTGAGTGATTGACAGGTTAATTCATATCACAGTCCCTCATCAACATGCTCGGTTCTCACCATCAATTTCAGTCTCTGTACTCACTGCACAGCAAGAAATTGCTCTTTGCAGGACAGTTGCTAGCTTAATGAGTACATTTAACATTTGTGATTTAATAACAAATGCTAGTTTAACTGTTTGTATCTAAAAATAATCTAGTGTTAATGACTTGCTAACTTGAACGTAAAATGTGTTGTTGTTTTTTTTTCCTCTTTGACATATCCCTCTCATTAAAAGTGTATCATTAATTAGGTAAGTATTAATTGGTTTAGTGAAATATGTCAACAGTAAGTCCAGCCTTAGTCTTGCAGTTTTTTAACAGAACAGGGCTGAAGGTTAATCTACACACAGGGGTTTGGGTTGAGCTTCTTTTTATTATCTAATATTTGTTATAAAAGAGACAAGACAAGACAGAGGCAGCTGATAGGAGCAACAGATGACCTGCCAATGCACATTAACAAGTCCAAATTAGGTTTGTTTTCTTTCTTTAAAAAAAAAAACCATCAGAGTAAATTCCAGCATCATAATTTTCAATCCTTTTGTTTCCCAGGGCTTTATAGGAACATCCTGTCTTCTGAAATACACACTGCCGTAAAAGAGTACAAATAGTTTGAAACAACTGTGCTTGGTTTCTGCAGCTATATTGTAGTGGTGACTTTATGATTTTGACATTTTTCGTTCTGCACTCCTAGACTGTGTCATTTCTACAGGAACTTATTGTGTATATAGAGAACAACAAAGTAGTTATTGAGGGAAGGGAATGAGAAAGAGAGAGAGAGCGAGAGAGAGACTTTTTACTCTTTTAATCGGCGCTCTTTCAGAATGCTGTGAGTCAGAACAGTTATATGCACAGGATTTATCTACTAGTGCCAGAGTTGATGGACCTGCACAGTTATTGAGTGATTAACACAGGGCTGTGAAATCCTCTTAACAGTATTGGAGATTGGCATTTTGCCCACTGACTACTGAAATCTCTATTTTCAGGGGGATTGATTGGATGGACAACTGCATTAAGCAGCAAATAAAAGGTGTACAGGAAATTAAATGTGATGCCACTAATGCAAATATGACTATTTAACCAAGACGAATGGAAGAACACTTAACATACTGATCATAAGCACATAAACAAATCAACACTTTAAGTTTCTTCCACACTATTCACACCTTTTTCCCCCCTTACCCGCTATATTTTACTTTACATTCCCTTTCATGTTTCATTTTTGCATCTTAAAAATTCATATTATTCCCTAGTACACACCCACTCAAACATACACACTCACAGAAGCCCCAAGAAAACATGGCGGAAAACATGAGCTCCAAGATGGACAGTAGCTCTGTGTCCAACATCTCCCTTCTGGGCCAGGGAGACTCTGTGTCCAATTCAGTGGAGTATAAGACTGTGTCCGTGTTTCTGGTGGTTCTGGTATGTGGTGTGGGAATTGTTGGCAACATCATGGTGGTCCTGGTGGTCCTTACCACCCGACACATGCGAACACCCACCAACTGCTACTTGGTGAGCCTCGCTGTGGCTGACCTGACAGTGCTGGTGGCGGCTGGGCTGCCCAACATCTCCGAGAGCCTGATGGCCAGCTGGGTGTATGGGCAAGCTGGCTGTCTGGGCATTACCTACCTCCAGTACCTGGGTATCAACGTATCCTCCTGCTCCATCACAGCCTTCACAGTGGAGAGGTAGGGAGACAGTCACATTTACATTTACATTTATTCATTTAGCAGACGCTTTTATCCAAAGCGACTTACAAATGAGAAAATACAAGCAAAGCGATATATCAAGCAAAGAACAATACAAGTAGTGCTACCATACAAGACAGTTAGTGCCAAGTGAAAGCACTGTGATCACTAAGATTTAATGCTTACACTAAACTAAAATTAAACACATATGCCATCAAAGGTCTAGAGCTTGTTTGTCCTTGCAAATGTCAAAGTTAATCTGCTGTGATATTTATTCAGTTTGGACAGGTCTTGAGTTATTATCTTTATTCAGTATAAGGTCAGAGCTGGACAGATAATGAGGTGTAATACATTCTCTTTATTCAGTTTAACGTGAGTGAATTTATCCAGGCAAATAAATGTGCTATAATAAGTCAACTGTAAGTGAATTGATATTCTCATCTTGTTCTCTCTTCCTGCCTCAGATACATAGCCATCTGTCATCCAATGAGGGCTCATACGGTGTGTACGGTCTCCAGGGCCAAGCGTATCATTGCAGGGGTGTGGGCTTTCACCTGTGTCTACTGCATGCTTTGGCTCTTCCTGGTGGACATCCAAGTGAACAGCGATGGACGCGTCCAGTGTGGATATCGTGTCTCCCGAGACCTCTACCTGCCCATATACCTCATTGATTTCACCATTTTTTACGTCATCCCACTGCTGCTAGCTATTGTCCTGTACGGCCTCATCGCACGAATCCTCTACCTGAACCCACTGTCAGACCCACCGGATTCAGGCACCATCCCAGCCCCCACCTTCAGGAAAAGCTGCAAAGAACCTGCAGATTCAAGCAAAGGAGGTCGCCAAGGACGACCAAAAATTGCACTCTCATCTCGGAAGCAGGTGTGTGTGTGTATGTGTGTGTGTGTGTGTGTGTGTCTCTCTCTCTTTTATATTTATTCACTTCTCCAGTTAATCTGTCACACTTGAGCTGAATCTGTTTATGTATGTGTGTGTGTGTGTGTGTGTGTGTGTGTGTGTGTGTGGTTTTGTTTTTATTTAACCACTGATGTATTGATTCATACAAATGTAAATCAGAGAACAGAAAAACAAATTCAAAACCAGAAAAGCAAATCTGAAATCACAACAGCAAACGAGAAAAGACATCACTGAGTAAAAAAATAGTGGAACACAATGAACCGTGCATGATTGTCACTGATTCATAATTTCTGCGACTCAGACTACCGCACACAAAAACCGATCAATGACAAGAGTGTATTTGTGTTCTCAGATTAGTGTTCTCAGTGTCTTTGGGTTTGGCATTGTGCTTCTTTTTGTGTACTTGCTGTTGCACTTTTGGATAAGCTGTTGAATTTTTGGTTTGTTTAATTTGTTTTGCACTTTAATGCTATCCTCATGGTAAAATGCCATGTGTTATACTGAGACATCACAAATAGTACATAATTGCTTAATCACAACTTTTTGAGCTGAGCAGGAATACTTCAAGATTATTTGTGAGAGTCTATAATGTTTTCTTATAAATAAATGTAAAAGGTAAATATGACAGCAGTTCTTAGTTAGTTTAAATTTGTGCTATATTTATGTACATGGTTTATAATCGCATATTTCAGTCTTCTAGTACACTTCTTAGAACCACAAAAAGGAGTCTTTGATTTGTCCTCTGGCAGAACCCTTAAAGGTTCTCCTCTATGTAAAAGCCTACATAGTTCAGTATTATTTTTGTTTAATATAAAATGTATTATTTGTGGTATACATTTTTCATACTATAGTATAAAAGTGGCATAAACAACAAAAGAGAAAATGTAAACATGAAACACTGTTATGTTTATGACAATCACCAGCCAAAATATCATAGTGTGATGTCTCTACGCTGTACTAAATTCATTAAGAGAGCCCTTTGTCTTGTATTGCCTCTACCCAAGGGATTCCTAAAGGGCAAACACAGGACAACACTACCTGTAGCAGCCTGTCACACACCTAGCTTTTCCTATGACAGAACATAGTTTAAATATCACCATGTGCAGGAGAATACCTGTTCGTATATTCCTTAGCTACAAATGTCTCTAAAATGTTTTATAAAAGTTTTCATATAAATCTTAATTTATCACTCTCATTACTACTTTAAAAACTAAGCCATTTTTTTTTATATGGTCTTAGAGAATGAATACTTGAGCGCGCCCTGTTTTTTTCTGAACACTCAGTAATTGAATGACTCTACACATGTAGAAGGTTGTACAGAGATGATTGAGCATAGATGCTTGCTATGGATAAATACTAATAGGAAATTAATTATCTAATAGTCATATCAATGCAATGAAAATGAGTGCAGTGGAGATGTTATTGTAGGAGGAGTTGGCCAAAGCTATAGAACTATGAGGTTTATGAGGTCCAGACCTCATTAGGTATGGAAACATTTTTTTTACCTCCCAAGTTTGCCTACACCAGTTATTAAATTCAGTATGGAAACGGCAACATCCTAATTATGAAATGACAGAATGTGGCCTACTATATGGAAAAACCTGCATTCCAAGACCCAATCAGTAGTGACGACTGGTTCTGAACTGACTTCAGAGCAGCACTTTATATTTGCCCATGGATTTAATCACCCATTATGTTTAATGGAGGAGGATGACCGAAAATAAGGATGAGCACAAGTGCAAAGCAAGAGAGAAAGATTGTTAAACTGCAAACCAAGATTAGCCATATTTAGCTCAGTAAAATGAAATAGTCTAAGTCGAGTAGTGTGGAAGAATGGAAGTATAACATAACAGAGATTAGAAATTGGTATAGTATACATTCTTCATTGTTGCAATGTGGACACAATTGTCTCACAAATGTTTTACAGCCTTGGAGATCACCCTGGGTTCCAGTTCTACTCTGTTACAAGCATCTCATAAAAGCCACATCCTTGCCCAGTTCCACTTAAACGTGAAAAGTGTAAATACAAATATCAGATAAACTCTTTTCACTTGTAACTAATGTTTAACTACAAGCAGAAATTCTTAAAAAAACATTACAGTGAGTTGTGTTTATGAATTTTTCAATGCAAACTGAGGGATTTATCAAAATGAATGTTTGCTTACGTTAGTGCGTATATTTACGCACAGTTTTGACCATGGGTATGCAAAGCAACGGTGAAGTACAAAGACGTGAGTGCAATGTGTTCAATCAGGAGCACTTTATGTAGTGGCTTATTAAATCATCGTAAATAAATCCTTGAATTACCTATGAAAGTATGAAGTAATTGATAAAGACATATAACACTTTGCTGTTGATGTAACCTTCAGCTAGGTCCCGCGGGAGAAGGACATGAGACACACAAATTAATATGTGTGCATGGCTAAGTGCTTTCGACCATATTATTTTTGCCTACACGCACATCTCAGAGAGAAATTAGGGATGTAAAGGGTATTCCCGATCCATCATTATGTAGGGTTGTACCCACAGTGTTGGATGCCATGTTTTCTCTTGACCCGACATTTATTCAGTTTCCCAATACACCAATGGACAACAGGACTTCCATGCAAGGCGAGTTCAGGATCAACCAAAGGTGTCCTCTTTCGTTCCAACAGGACTGGCTACTTTGTCATTTTTTTTCTCTTGCTTTAATGGAAAATTTTCAACATTTTTTTACAGCATGAAATTTTTTGAGAAACTACTGAGGAAAAGAATGGAATACTCACTTGTAAAGGAAGTCTAAGGGCAGGTGTTAAATTTTGCCATACATGATTGTACTATATATCTCAAGTTTAAAATGACAGCCATTACAATCTAACAGGAAAGGTCTCAGGAGGAGACAGACATGAGAGAATAGCTTACAAAGCTGTTCTTATGTAGTTCTATCCAATTTTCAGTTAAAAGCAATACTGCAATATTGAATGCTGAAATTTGTAGTATCCATGATGCATAGCCACAAATTAAAGCCACAACGTAGCCCCCTTTCTGAAAGGCTGAACCATTCAGATGATTCAGAGATTAATTTACAAATACCTCTGACAAAACATCTAATTTAAGTTGTTGTACAAAATATGTGATTCACTTAAACCTTTCCTGACTTCTCCAACACCTGCCATTAGTCTTCAGTTATAAGTGAATTCCAAGTAAACAAGTTTTTTGTACTTTTCTTAGTTCACAGTAACAGGTAGCAATTATTGTCCATAGTAATTGCGCATATGATACAGATTCAGTAAATAGAGATTATAGGCTGGAAAACACTGCATTTTTCATTAACGTTTCATTTAACATGGTGATTAGTGTCATACTAACAACAGAAACAAAGGTCTGACTATATATGATGCATTTATTTATCTCTACAATTGTCCATATTATATTTTGTTGGCTTTGCAGCCATTTTCTCAAACAAGAACAGCTCACACACAAACACATACTGTGCGTACATGCTGGTTTTTCTATCTTTGTGAGGACTAAGTGTAAACAAGCCTAATCAGTCTACTGTATACACCTAATCAGTCCCTCCAGGACTTTGCGATTGCAGCAATTAATACAAAATCAAGGAAACTCCGCAATATTAGCAGGAGCTTGCAGTTTGTCAAAATTACCTGAGATTTTGAGCAGATTTGTACCAAAACGAATCATGTGACATCATCACAATTTGCACATTCAAATTCGCCAAAGCCCCCTTTGATTTACATTCGTCGAATATGAGTACAGCCAAAAGGGCTCATATACCAACAAACAACACCGCAACCATGCAAGACAATTTCAAGCAATTGCAATTTTGCCAATTCAAGTAGTTTTCGGCAAAAAAAAAAAAAAAAAGCACAAAAAATTCCACAAATTACATCGCAAATTTGAAAAAAGACGCAGCAAAATCAAGCATTTTTGGCCACACAAATCACCAAAAAACTCCTGTACGAGCTGCCTAATTCCAACCCTTACCTTAGTAACCAAAAATAATATTTGAGACCTTTTAGTTTTACAAATACAAGTTATTGAAAAGCTACATGGTTTTTTTGTGTGTGAGTATAATACGATTGAGATGACTGTTGTCCGTATGGTATCATTATTAGGACATTCGCCGCTTTCTGGTTCTCACAAAGGGCTAAAAACCTGCCACACACACACACACACACACATCCCGACCCCACTCTCTACAGTCTTTGATGCCTGTTCAGGACTGGGGGTGAATTTCAGACCAGCTGTCAGTCTATTACCAAAATGAAGAGTTACTAGAACTCCCACTGAGCTTGTGTGGGTGGGTGAGACCATATGACAATTTTGTGCTTACCTGGGTGTGTGTGTGTGTGTGTGTGCGCGCACTCACTCACTTGCTAGTGTGTGGCATAGATCATAGATTAAAGAGGGCTCCACTTGAGGAAAAAGATTTGCATAATATGATTTGTGGTGCTCAGTGAAGTACGCTTAATTCTGCTGATGATTCTAGTCACACAGATCAGGAATAATTCCCCCCTGCACCCCACTTCTTTGTTCTTCCCACTTTTTCTCCACACCTCCAGCCACTTTCATTGCACAATTATCTCAACATTTCACAAAGTTCAGTAAACTTCAGGATGTTCACAGAGCTCCAGTGGATGGGCGTAATCACCAGATTTGAGGGAAGTTATCTGTGCTGTGAATCAGATAATACTATTGTTAAGGCAGCAGCTCCCCTTTATTTAACTTAATTGTAAGCAGCAGGCTGCTTTGTTTGTGCTGTGTTAAGACCTTGATTCCGCCTGATGAGGAGTCACAGTAACCAGAGGTATTTGTAAATGTCACTGCTAGTCACGCTCATTATCTGGCACTGTGATAATTAATGGAGCTCCTCCCAATCTCATGCCGCTTCAATTAAAATGTGCTGAGAATTTGTCACGACCATCCAAGGTCTCGCTCACCAGTTGTCAATCTGTCTGTGGTGTAGGATGACAAATAGCAATTAGCCTTGCAAGAGCCGTTTTATTCACATGTCATTCGAGAGATGTGTAGTGTTTGTTTGACATTTTCTCTAGTCCAGGCTTTAATGCTGTTAAAAAAAAAAAAAAAAGTCGAGGCCGAGCTCTGACAACAAAAGCAATTCAGTTGAAAGTGTGTGTTATTCAGAAAAACAAAGGAAATAAGAGGGCAGGAGAAGGTTTCATTCTTTGCTGAAAATGGTAAACTAAAATGAGAGAACAGTCTGATGGTGATTCTATTACAGCTCTCTCCCTGAGGTTATACACTGCCCGTGTACTCACTGTCACCATGGCCACAAAGCCACAGGCTGTATGACAATTTGCTACTCTCTCTCTCCCTCACTCATTCCCTCACTCATTCACTCACTCACTCACTCCCTCGCTCACTCGCTCACTCAACATCTCTTTCTTTCTTACTTTCTTTCCTCAGCCATAAACTCTTTCACCTTGGAAAGCAGTACACGTATGTATACATGTAACTTCCAGTTCAGAAACTTCCCATTGAATGATGAAATAATTCACGTCTCAGGATCAGGATAAAATGTTTTTCTACAAAAAAAACCCAACAAATTTCTTCAAATTTCACAGATTGTTCACGAATGATGTCATAATTGTTGTCCCATGTATCTCTTAAAAATATGAGCAAAGAAGGCTGTGAAAAATTGTCTTTATTATTTAACCATTTGATATTTTGTTTTAAAAAAAATCACAAAAATACTCTGCTCTCATGGATATCAAACAATTGCAAACAAAACACAGGTTTATAAAAAATATATTTGTTAAATATAGGTCAATATAGGCAACAATTATTGGCACCCTTTTAGTCAATACTTTGTGCTATCTCCCTTTGCCAAGATAACAGCTCTGAGTCTTCTTCTATCACGCCTGATGAGGTTGGAGAATACATGGCAAGGGATCTGAGACCATTCCTCCAGACAGAATCTCTCCAGATCCTTCAAA
>JANDJT010000179.1:11828578-11843472 GCA_024331685.1 Stegophilus panzeri
TTGAAACCCTTCCAAACAACTTGTGGTGATGTAGGTGACTTTGGATTGTAGTTTTGGAGACTTTCTGACCCCAAGACGTAACTAACTTCTGCAATTCTCCAGCTGTGATGCTTGGAGATTTTTTGGCCACTGGAACCATCCTGAAACAGGAAGTCATGCTTGAACAATTTCCTGTTCCTAGTCACCCAAGTGTACTAAAAAATAAAAAAAAATATCAATGGGAATATACTTCAATTATCGTTTTCTCATATGGATTCATGGGGTGCCAATAATTGTTGCATACCTATATTTAACAAAGATATATTTTTTTGATATAAATCTGTGTTGTGTTTGCAATTGTTTGATATCTATGAGAGAAGAGTATTTTTGTTAATTTTCTGAACAAAAGATCAAAAGATTAAACAGTAAAGACAAATTTTCACAGCTTTGCTCATATTTACCAAGGGTGCCAATATTAGTGGAGGGCGCTGTAGGTTGTTCTGAAGGATGCTTTACCCATGTTTAAAATGTCTGGAATATTTGTATTTGTAAAAATTCACATGTAATATAAGTGAAACATGGCATGGCAGCTGTCATTTTGTCACTTTTGGTATCATGTCAAGTATTGTTGTTGACAAAGGGTTGCATCATAACATTTTTTGAGCTGGCTTTTATTAGAACGTAAGCCATTAGACCATGCATTTTACCTAAGGCTAGAGAACTCTGTTCAGTGAATAGTGGAATGATTATCACTGTTACAGCCTTCACTAGTTAACATTGTTATACAGCAGGATTTCATACAGCAAGTTACTGTTATTATCAAGTATTGAGTTCAGGAGAAACACAGGAGCATCATATGAAACACTTACCCTGATTCGTTTTTTCCAATTTAACTTGGAATTTAACCTAATGAGCAAAACTCACACTTTAATAGGAACACCTGATGCTTTCTGAGAAGCTCTTGACCTGTATCTGCATGATATTTTGCACTGCGCCACTGCCACATAATTGGCTGATTGGATAATTGCGTGAATGAGCAGGTGTACAGCTGTTCCTATTAAAGTGGTTTTACCATATTGCACTCTGATATATTCATAGTTATATGTGTACTACCACTAAGTAAAAAGTTATCAAATATTTATTTATACAAGAGCAATAAGGTAGAGTATAATAACATAGAGGTGAGCTGTAAATCTGAATGGGCTCTAACATTACTGTCATCTTTAAAGGTAGCAGTATGTGAACTGTGTGATTATCTGCCAGTGTTTGCAGTCTTTGTTAGCTGTTGAGCTTTGTGTCTGCTATCAGCTACATCTACTGAAAGGTATTCTGCCCATTTTTTCTGTCTGGTGGATTGGACAGAGTGTGGTCAGTGTGTTCATAAAATAGATCCAATCGCATCTGTAAACAAACTGACACGCTGAAAAGCTGAGTCACTTAGTTGTGCTCAGTGCTCCGGACACACTTAGTAACAGGCACAGCTTCAATCCCTGGGAGTTGCTCAGAGCAAAAAATGGAACGATTTCCAGGAATAAGAAACTGTTAGTTAATGCTGGAAGGAGATTTAGATTTAGGAGATTTATTGTCCTCCTTGACAACCCACATGCAAACGTTTGTGCTTTTACATTTGTGAAGAAATTTCAAATAGCTTACAAACATTTGTGAAGAAATTTCAAATAGCTCACAATACATATTTAATATTGCCACTTTGGAAATCCACCAAGGTCCTCACAGTGGGCATAATGACAAAGAGAAGGGCACTTTGCACTTATTCTTTGTGTTCTCACTCTGGGTGATGCAGTTATATTTAGATAAAACTCTTCAATGTCTAAATGCGGTCTGTGATCAGCTGTACAGACTGTGCTTAATAACTCATAAAAGTTGTATTACAAACCACTCTTGCCACTGGCCACTGTTTTCTGGGTCACATATAGTCTCAAAGTCATTATCAACGTACTGTGTCATCTCGACTCTCCTCAGGTCACCAAGATGCTTGCTGTGGTGGTGGTCCTTTTTGCCCTGCTGTGGATGCCCTACAGAACACTGGTGCTAATCAACTCCTTTGTCAGCACACCATACCTGGACGCCTGGTTCTTGCTCTTCTGCAGGACGTGCATCTACGCCAACAGCGCTATCAATCCCGTAGTGTACAACCTAATGTCTCAGAAGTTCCGCTCTGCGTTCCGCGGCCTGTACAAGTGCCAGCAGCCAGCCAGTCACCAGCGCAGTCTGTCCTCACTCCAGACCAGTTACACTCTAGCTAGAGACCCTCGAAGCACTCACGTCAGCAATGGCACCAAGGAAACTGTCAAGAGAATCAGCTGTGGTACCACCAACCAGGAACCATGTATGGAAAGTCCCCTGGGTGAAAAGAAAAGTGCTACAGAGAATACTGGTATTGACAATAATGGCATGGATCAGCTACAAGAAAAGACAGATGAAACCGACACAATCAAGAATCGAGGTGATATTGCAAACCTTGCCACAGAAGCTGAAAGAAAAGGAATTAAAAAAGAAGATAATGGTCTTGGCTTGGAGAAGAAGATCAATAGCCAATGCTCTGATATTAGAAAAGATAGGGAAAATTGGAATAATGTTACCAATCACACAACTTCAGACACTACTCATCCTAATGCAGAGAAGGCTGTGCTAGCCCCTGATGAGATGAAGCCTACACTTAGCCATGTTGAGCAAAATGCTAAGGAATTGATCCACAGTACATTGTAATCCCCCCTAATGTTTCATTCTTTAAGCTTTTCAAAGGAAATCATGTATGGGTTGGTGTTGTAGAGTTTATTGCCCTGATTTGAAAAAAAAATATTGATTGTTGTTAAAAGGAGAGCAAAAAAAATATCTCAAGATTAATGTCGATTTTCAGACGGGCTCCAAAAAAGCTGTATGTCTTTACACCTGCTGATGAGACAGTCTGCTATGGATTGCAAAGACTTGGACACTCTTTCTGCATCAATCTTGTTGGACAGGGGACTCACCAGCAACACTTTCCCCCTGTCTGCATTGGCTTTGAAAGTTTTGAAGTTTTGTTGTGTTCTCTTCATCCATGTAACATTAAAACATCTTGCCCGCTCTTCCTGTAAGGAGCAGGAGAAAATAATGAATCCAACTAAGTGAGTACAGTACATAACCTACTTCTGAAAGATCAGAGAGGATAGCAAAAGCAACTGCTACAAGGCGCTTTTATCTGATAACATGGCCCAGAGCATTGGGTCAGCACTAACATATCCATGTTATCTGTTCATCTAACAAGAGGCATTTAGAGGCTGGTACTGTGCCAGAGAAAGAGCAGAGCATGGCCAGGGGAACTGACTTGTAATGCATCAACATTTGTTCCACGTAAAAGCCTGTACTTTAGGAAGACTCATGTTTTACAACTGTTTCATCTGCCATCATGCCCAGAGGCATGACTTAGTCCTCTGGGTGGCTTTTCAGGAATGGATGTAGATTAGCTCAGAAAGAGGGAGAATCCATTTACAGATTCATCTATTTATCCATTTATTTATATCGAGTACATAGGACAACTGATGCTTTCTGCTAAAACAAATGAAGAGGTATATCCTTTGTGTTTCCGTTAATAAAATGAGTCTTATAGTGATGTGTGCTGATACTGAAACGATTTGAAAGCACTTTTTTGTGTACCCAGTGCCACAATATTTATTTTTATGTTTCACATTTATGTAGAAAGCAGTCATAAATACGATTTTCAGTCATAAATGGTCATTTTATGATGCTATAATGATTTAAGCAGCATCATGCTTAATGTGCGGTTTAAGTTGTCCTTTTACAAAAACAACCTGTTCCCTAATGTAATTGCTTTATTGTGAAGCCTGTAGTTTATGCCTCTCCTGTGCTGTTTTCTTACAAGAAAAGATTATGATAAAGCTCTTGCAATTGTTTGTGGCTGGTTTTGTGGCTTATTATACTAATTTTAGCTGTGCCACACTTAGAGCTCTGCCTGGAAGTCGGAATTTTCATTTATCTCATCAGGCATCTTGTTAGAAGAGGCACCACCATTCTGCTCGTTGCCGTTTTAGTGCTTGAGCTATTATTTCTGTACTGTCACATTTCATTTGATAAGCAGGGAATGAAGCCAGTACCAGTGTAAAGAGGCTCATTTCAGAGTGTTAAAGTGGAATGTGTGTTATGCTGATGTCTTCGCCACACATGGCTGTTTTTCTGATTTTAATTGCATTGTTGACAGGGATGGAAAAACAAATTGTTTTCTTTTAAGGCTTAAGAAAATGCATGGCTTTGCTGAGGAACCATATTAGCCAAAGTGAATTTTTGTTGTCACCTCAGAAATCCCATGAGGGAAGATATAACGCCTTTGGTGTGCTGCTTGTAATAGCTTTTTTTAATCCATTCGATAATTGCCCAGTTCTTAATGTTAACCTACTGGAATCAGAGCTTGATGTATGTGTGAGTTCTGTGAGCAGCTCAACCTGTGTTTATTTTTATATTATTATTATTATTATTATTATTATTATTATTATTGTGTTCACACCTGCTTCCTTTTGCTGTCCTTCAGTATATGAAGAATAAAGCTGAACAGATTCATACAAGCCAAAGTTCATTTCTTTTTATTAATGTAAAATATAGACATGGGTAATAATCAACCTTCATTTACTATAAACTAATAGTGATTTCTTGTTTTGAGGGTGTACTGGAGTACATTGAGGGGTGTTACAGGTGGTTCATTTTATTCTGAATAAATATGTTCATACAAAACACAAGATACAATCTAACATATACCTGTAAAAAAAATTACTATTCACTATTTATGCTGAAAGTAAGCTATTAGAATTCACTGACTGCAATTAAGTCAAGGAATTTTAATCATTACTGTACTTTAATTTACTCTTGTACTAAAATATAAAAGTATATATTTACTTAGTTGAATGGGTTAGTCTTACAGGGCTGTATTCAGACTTGAGTTACGTGCAAGTAGTGAGGAATTAATACTGCAATTGCACACAGCAGTATTCAGACCTCAGTAATTATAGACTTAAGTTGAGTGCAGTAATATATTATATAAATAAATATATATATATTTAAAAAAAACCTTCTACTATTTCCTTTTTTAAGTCTGCATTTTCTATCTAGAGACATTTCCCCATGTAAATACTGACATACTAGAAGTCATCGACTGAATATGGCCCACAGTTACATACAACTGCTGCAATAAAAGAGAAAAAAAAATATTGAACCATTCTGGCTCCACATTAATCCATATAGAGCATGCTTGTATTATAATAGCCATTAAACATAACTTTAAACAATGTATTTTTTTTTCTATTTATCTATTGAAAGGCTGTGTTCACTAAGGGTCCTGCTGAAAATTGGCTACAATCTTCGTTTGATTTAGGGCTCCAAATAGTTTTCTTTTCACGATAATTTAAAAATGAATTTGGCAGTCATTGACCATTAATACCCATGAGCCACCTTCATCCCTTATCTACCCTGTGTATGGTTTCAAATCCCTTCCTCTCCTGCCTTTTGGCTTTTTTGGAGACAGGCAGTATGAAAAGGACTTTTTATTAAGAGGGAGATCATCATCGGCCTTACTGGTCACATACATGACTGGCAAAAACCCTAATATGAACCTTATCCAGAAGCTGTAAATCTGGAAACACTGAAGACTGCAAGGAGAGGATGCAGACTAAAGCTCATACAGCAGCAAAGCAGTGGAGTAAGATGGGGTACACACACACACACATGTTTGTCTTATGTTACATTTACTGACATAATTAATAATGCTGCTAATTAATGCTTTGCTACACCTAAATTTAATCTGAACCTTTTGGCTCTTTTAGAGTTGTTTGTTTGTTTGTTTATTTTAAATAAAAATGGCAACACCAGCGAAATGTCCCACAAGTTAAAAACGCTGTGGTGACGTATAAGACTTAAAACAAACCCCCCCACACAGATACCAAACTACCATAACCTCAACTGTTTATTCCCCCTTCTCTGTACCCTCAGTGTTTCTATTACCCACATCATTTTTAATTATTATTGTCTTTTCCTTGTTGTCTACATTTATTATTGCTAAGATTTTGGTTGCTTTTCCCATAATCTCTGTATCCATTAATGTCATGTTTGCACTGAAAATAACACAAGCTTTTCAGAGGAATTAAGTAACTCATTCATAAAGTATCATCCTTGATAAATCTGAACTTGTGGTGTATTACAACAATGTCCACTCAATTTTTTAACTTTGACAAGCAAACATCCCTAAATCCCAATGCAATAAGACACAACTGCAAACCAGAAGTGACAGTCCCCTTGATCTTGTTATTGGCATGGTTATTTGTTGTTCTATGTAGCTGAATGTAAAAAACAGCAATAATATGGCTGTATGCAACTGGCATGAATGTGTGTGTTAATGTGTGGCCTGGCAGCTGGTTGCTAAGGCTACATTCTGTTTCACTTCACATTCACACGATTAGACTGGAGGGTTGTAGGCACGGAAGATAAGGCACCCCTGAATGGATTTCCAATCAGGTGCAGTGGGACTAATCCCACCTCTGATAAGCCATCACAAAACTGAGGTGTCGTTCAATGAGATGAGGCTCATGGGCACACCAGCTGTCTGCCACCACACGCTTCTGACCCTTTCAGCACTCCATATTAAAAACTTAATAACACATATCCGTTATGCTAGCTTTGATCTTAATCATTTTTGTCCCTTTGTTCCCTTCTTTGTTGGTTCCATGCCTGAATCACATAATTATGAGTCACTGCTGAAAGTCATATTCAGAAGTTGAAAACAGCATTTAAAAAAAAAAAAAAAAAAAATCCCCTCTTTGCTGAGGTTCCAAAACTGTTTGGCCAAATGGAGAAGATGGACAGATAAAACTAGAAGAGTTCCCATTTCAGTACAGTCTCTTCTCTTTACTCTGATGACATTAGTTCACCTGGTTTGCTGATGACAGATGCTTCGGAGTCAAGCCTTTTATCATTGGCACTTAGAGGCCAGAATGTAAGGCACAAAGACAGCCTCTCAGTTTAATAGGAGGTTGTGATCCAGGAGAGCTGCTGAATGTATTATTTTCTGTTTTCTTTATCAGGTGATAAGGAGTGGAGACAATCCACATTTGATCCAGGGTATTTTATATTGTCCTTGCATGGGATTCTATAGATTCTGAGTGTATTTACCATAAAAAAAAATTAATTATAGCTCAATAATTTTTGGTTACAATCTGTCAGATAGTGGTACAGGACTTAAAATTGCTGCAAGCTCTGTCTGATACTGAACAAGAATGATATGCTTAAAGCTGCAGTACTGAACTTTTGCCTCTCCATCATCATCTCTGTTTGAAACATAAAACTGCAAGTTACCTGCAGAGTTATTATTATTATTTCACGTGAGTTGTGCTTCGCCACGGATGAATCTGAAGGTTTGAGGTATTCATATGGGTTATATATTAGTTCCAATACTTGACAACGGAGGTGGCGGTGGATACGGTTTTCTTGGAGTAGAGGTGAGTTGCTCTTTCTCATAGCTAGCAGAAAATAAGTGCAATTTACCACACTGACCTAACAAGTGCACTAATGTTAGCTAGCTACCTATTGAGCTACTGAAATGTCTTACCTGTTCAGCAGAAAAAAAGCCATCTCTGCATCAGTCTTCAATCCCTTCAGATCCCTTCAGTTGTCACCACCTCTCAAAATCCATGCTGATATTTATTCTCGTTTAGCACAGGCTCTGTTGCTTTCCCTTTTTGACTGCAGTTCAAGGTTTCTTGGTTTTGACAACAACTGATTCTCCAGATGTCAATGATGATTGCCGTTTAGAGCTATACAGATTAAAACAGCCATCTAGATGACAAGTTTAAATTCTAAGCAACTCTTGTAAGGACAAGCTACAAACACTCCACCATCCTCAGCACCCACACACGCGATGTAGTAACTGGCTCTTCTTCTTTCTGTTTATGGACATGAGGCCACGCAAATGACGTTTCCAGTGAAATCTGACCCGACAGCTTAAATTAAAAATCATTATTATAAGCTTACCATTGCGAATCGATGTAAGGTAAGGAGACAGTTTTGAACACTTTTTTACTTACTTGCTCAATAATTGATTTTTGATAATTGTTAACCAAAAAATGTTCGATACTGCAGCTTTAAAGTGCACCTATTATTGTTTTTCAGATATTAACTTTCATGTAGTGTGTTATAGAGCTGTTTGTGAATGTAAAAAGTCTGCAAAGTTTCAAAATTTAAGCGCACGAGAAACTGAGTTATTGACTCAGAAAAGAAGGAACTGATTCTGAACAGCTGAAACGAGTTGTTAGTAATTCCAGACTTACTTCCTGTACTAACCTACGTAGGTTTGTAACAAAAAGCCCTGCCTCTGGTCTTCATCGGCTGCTTGCAAATAGATGGAGCTGAAACTCGTTATAGTAGTGGGCGTTACCTTTTTGAAGCACGCTGACAGCAGTAGACCAATCACAACAGACTGGGACATCTGACCAATCAGAGCAGAGTATGCTCTCTGAAAGGAGGAGTTTAGAATGAATCCTCTAGAATGGATCATTTAACGGGTCGTTTTTGACACGGGAAAAAGATAATACTGCAATTTAAATTATGAGCACATTAAAGTATTTTTTGACCTTGGATGCATGTAAATCTATTGTATGAGACCTTTAAAACAAAATTAGGCAAAACCAAGTTTCAAGTTTAGTTTCAAAACCATAATAGGTGCGCTTTAAGTACAAGCTCATCCATAACTAAGACACTTATTGAAAACTTATTAACCTATTGAGAATTCTAGCTCTTTTAAGTGAGTCAGATTATTTGGCTCAGCCCACGAATAAGAGCTGACTGGTTTGACCCCCAAATGGCTCATTGCTATCTTTTCTGAACAAAACAACATTTGAAATTTTTTCTTCTTTGCTAAATAGCTGAGAA
Source organism: Stegophilus panzeri (assembly GCA_024331685.1). Lineage (NCBI taxonomy): Eukaryota > Metazoa > Chordata > Actinopteri > Siluriformes > Trichomycteridae > Stegophilus > Stegophilus panzeri. The sequence goes on from JANDJT010000179.1 coordinate 11,837,483, forward strand.
CATTTCATGAAATCTTATTTTACCTTCTTATTAAAAAAATAAAATTACCCCATCAAATACCACAACACATTATACAGTATACTCCTGAAATCATCAAGCTGTTCACTATCTACATGTGAAGAATTATTTATATCATATTCTAAAGAACCATGACTTACCCTTTTGTCTAGATTAACTGAAGATTTTTAATGACGTTTGATAAATTAGGACAGTTTTCTTGGGAATTTGAGACACAAGTTTTCATTGTTTTAGGACTTTCCTTTCCTTATTATTTACATGTTTAAAACAGTATTTATTTGTAGCATACTTATTCATGGCATCGGTATTCATGTTGGTTTAGAAAGTATTCTATATTCTCCAAACTCATACCCAATCTTTTCTAAAAATTCAGTGTAAACAGATTCAATAAAAATCACGAAAAGGTAAGCAACATTTTATAATTAACTTCTTGTAGTCGCAGCATAACACAGGATAAAAAAAATAAATAAATACACATCAATATCAATCTCTAAAATTGATATGAACACAGTACAGAGTGAAAACCTCTGCATATTCAGTAGTAGGCCTATATTTTCCAATGTACCTTACACCCCTGCTTCTTAAGATGCTACATAAAAACATCATTTAATGCATATAAAATCTGTCAGTGCATCATTTAACAATATTTGTGTGGTGTTTCATGCATTCATTATGCATTTATTATATCTCTTCACTTTTGTTTTGTTACTTTGGGCTTATTGTTTTACTGTAGAACATCTTATATTATGATCACATGAACTCGGTTATTTTGCTTCTGTCAAGCAGTTCTACTGCAATGGTTTAGTAACATAAGTTTTGACCACTTATCAGGCCAGAAAATATATGCTAAGTTAAACTGTCCCAGTTGACCTGATGTCCTAATATACCTAAATTATCTCTAACTGTATACAGCACAGTACAGGTTTTTTTTAGTACAAACTAAAAAAAACTGTTTTAATAACCTTTGTAATAACGTTTGGGCATAACTCAATGTATATCTGGAGGTTCAAATACAAGTGCATGTTCTTGTACTTATAGGAATGTGGGGAAATTCTCTTGGGATAAAAATGAAATCAATGCAATATCAAAAGATAAATCTGATTTAATGTTTAGCAAATAAAGTTATAGAAAGAAAATTGGTTTGTACAGTGTGAGGCACTGATCAAGTCTAACTTTTAATTAATGAGCTTCACAGCATTATAATTTTCCCGTCAGTATTTATCGTCCTTTACTTATCAAAGTATGAGGAATAGAATACTGACAAGAACAAAGATTTTAACACATTACAAAATGTATTAAAATGTTTATTAGTTTGGAGTGAATCAACTGTAATATCCCTTTTTGATAAAATGGTTAACTGTCAAATCTTGTTTGAGGTGAAGAAAATTGCCTTTGTGTAGCATTTGTATACAATTTAAACTGTCTTATGCGTTTCGTTTTTGCATATTAATTATCTCGACCATAGCTCATTTAGATGAGGAAGGGTCAGAGCACACTGTATTCTTGTATACTGTAGGTCTGTGTGATTTTCACACCTCTTTCACACCAGCAATAAGTACTGGCTCTGAGAAATGTTTAACTTAGTTCATATTATATACATCTGTTTGTCATGTCTTCAAATACTAGTAGAGATTATAAGAATCTCCTTAGTTCTGCAGTGTATGATCTCCAATGCTTTAATTTTCTGCTCCATTAAATTTTTTTTGTTCGCCTTTTTTCATGGAGGATGAGAAAGATATGATAATCCCTCTAAGCTTTCATGGCATCTCAAATTACAAGAGGGCTTTTTTTGTATTTCTGAAAACAAACACTCTTTAACAAGTGAAATTAACTCTTGGTTGGCTAACACTAATGTGTTCTGCTTACTTTGAAGTACTTTATTTGGTTGAAATAAAAGGGCACATTTTCAAAATCAGTGCAAGACCACTGCTAACAAGCATTGTTCAAATACATTTTTTAACATTAACCCTAGGGGTGTAACGATCTATGCTATTGCATACAAGTAGTGGAGCTTTGGAGGCATTAGAGAGTGGATAATATTAGATATATTTTTTAAAATCCAACCAAATGTCTGGTTTAATTTCTTATTGTTCATGTATAATTTTATTTATCATAATTAAGGATTTCTTGTTTTTGTTGGGTTCTGCACATTTTTGGTTTTGATCTTTCATACACATTTCTGGATTATAATCATGAATTCTCTTATGACTAAGCGTCCACCTGTTATGACACCTGAAAAATCCTAATAGAAATGCTCACTGCGTATATCAAGCTACCCGCTTTCCAAATCTCTAATGAGCCCAAATCAAAAAACGTTGCATAAGTGTTAACTTTCCTCCCAAATATCAGCATGCAGAATCCGGAACACTTTACATTGATTTAGTCTAGAGGACTTTTCTCTTCAGTGATACTATTTAAACATGCGTTACAAGTACCTCAGGAGGCATTTTAGTTGAATTTGATAGAAATGAAAAAGAGAAACAGGGGATCACTCTTCATTACAGTAAAATGACAAACAGGGTATAGTATTAGATGCATTCTTCATTATAATATTCTGCTCTGCTTTCCCTTTATACTTGTGCATTCCTCTAATGTTTTCCCTATTGTTTAATCTCATATTGAGATTGTAATGAATCTGTTATTATATCCTTTATCTGTTTTAAATTGGTCAATTATTATAATGAAAAAGAAAACCTGGTACTCTTTAAAGAACTTAATTAATCGGTTATTGAAAATATTCAATAAGAGAGGACAGACTTTTGCGTCTGAGTAGCCTCAGTCTAGAGTTATCACATGATATTCAATAATAAAGCAACAATGAAATAATAAGGCAATCCTATGTGACCTGTTTGATATGTAAGGAATAAAACACAACAGGTACATGCTGTTATAGGAAAATAATCAATGATGGGTTGGTGTGTGGTGGACACATGAGAATTCAACAGCATTGTGATATAAAGCAATACTAATATTATAATAACTCTATTAATGGGTTCAGCATGTGTGAAAGGGAGGACAATTTATTTCATAAATGAATAATAATAATACAATTCTATTCTAATCTATTGTAATTCTAGGTTAGATATTTATTATTATTATTATTATTATTATTATTATTATTATTATTATTATAGAAAGAAGACTGGTCATGACACCACAAATGAACTATTTATGTATTTACAAAATAGAATCAGTTCAACTATTTCTATGTTTACTTACTGAACTTATTGAACATTAACTACTTTCTACTACACTGAGCCACTAACACTGGTTCTGCAGTATCTGTCACCTCATGAGTTTCTGAATTGCAAATGTGAAAAAGCATAGTAAATATACATTATTGTCAGTAAAAGTGTGTGGTGTGGTGAGCCTTAGCAGAAGGTAGAACTAATACTCAAAATTCAGTCTAATCCTTGCTATGGTCCAGCGTTCCCAGGATAGGCTCCGGATTCACCATGGCACTTATAAGGATTAAGCAGTTACTGAAGATGAATAAATAACTTAATTCTGAAGTCTGAGTGTATAATTTTCCCACCCTTTTACACAGCATAGTCATACCTCACACAAGGGACAGTCTTAGTTCAAGAATTAAATACAGACTCACTTAATATAACATACCTTTTAAGTCAGTGGGAATGGTTAACCACTATCTATCAATGAAATCATATATAAACACTGTGATATATTGTATAATCATGCAGTGCTTACTGAACTATGGGTTGGTTTGATTTTGTTTTGCTGTTTTGCTGATATTTGTCTTGCTGTGACAAAAGGTAGAGAGCAAGGGAGGAGTGAACAGGTTTATTTATGATGGTTTGTTTCGTTGCCTCTCTTTTGGAGGTGTATTTTCTCTCTCCCATTGTTCTGAGTCAATATGTACAGAGGTGCATGGGCAGTGGGGTTCAGGCCTTGCAGTGCAGCATGCCTAATGGAATTGATATGCCAAGAAGCTGGTAATTACAGAAGACCACACAGACCACTAGACAACCTAATATCCACCCTGTACTGCTCCTAGTACAATGTTAATCCCAGTGAGGAAAAGTGAAAATAAGTGAAAAAAGTGCTCCACTCTTAGCTGGAGAGCTTTATATACTGACCAAGTGTTAATATGTATAACACAGAGGCAGTATACACAACAAAAACCCCAGAGCTGAATCTACTATTTTATTACTTTTAATGTATGCAGCAAGGTGTCACAATGTTCTACCAGTCTGTGTGCAAGCGCTATCTTTTATGCAACTATGCAATGGGGGCAGTGGCAGGAGGGCAGGAGATTCCTGCAGAATGAACAAATTACAAAGGTTGGACAAATCACTGGACCAACCCTGACGCCCTGAAATTGGTTGTTCAGGAGAGGATTCTGGTTAAACTACTGCTCATCAAGAACAATGTCTCTCACCCTGTCCATGCAGTGCCTAGTTAAACAGCAATTTAATTTGACCTATCAATCTATCTATTTATTTATCTATCAAATAAAACACCAGCTGCCATTGCTCAAATTTCTGTGGAGTCCGAGTACACAGCAAAATCACCAGTGTTGATTTAACACCCACAGTGTTGAATTCACACCCTACAGTGTTTATATAAGTCCATTGGACTACACAGATACTAGTCCAGGTTCTTGTTATCTCAAAACTGGACTATTACAACTCACTATTCTCGGGCCTCCCTGCCAGCTCCATCAAACCCCTTCAAATGATTCAGAATGCTGCAGCACGCCTCGTCTTCAACCAGCCCAAAAGAACCTATGTCACACCCCTCTTCATATCCCTCCACTGGCTTCCTGTAGCCGCCCGCATCAAATTCAAGGCCTTGATGCTCACCTACAAGAGCTTGTCTGGAACAGCACCCTCCTACCTCAACTCTCTCCTGAAGGCTTACGTTCCCTCACGCAATCCACGATCAATTAACGATCGACGCTTAGTAGTGCCTACTCAGCGTGGCTCAAGGTCCCTTTCAAGAACTTCAAACTAACTGTTCCTCAGTGGTGGAATGAACTTCCAACCTCAATCCGGACCACAGAATCTCTCACCATCTTCAAAAAACAGCTGAAGACCCACCTCTTCCGTCAACACCTAACCAAAAAAAAATAATAATAAAAATTTACTCTGGCACTTACATCTCTACTCTGCGCATTTTGCTTCTTCTGGAACTCAATTAACGGATCTTGTATGGTAACACTACTTCTTTGTATTGCTTGATATATCGCTTTGCTTGTATTTTCTCATTTGTAGGTCGCTTTGCATAAAAGCATCTGCTAAATGAATAAATGTAAATGTAAATGTAAATATAAACACTCTGGGTGTTAATTCAACACTAGAGATTTTATTGTGTAGTCTCGATTTATTACATGATATTCAAAATAAAGCAAGAATTATATAATAAGGCAATCATATGTGACCTGTGTGATATGCATGGAATTAAAAACAACAGGTACATGCTGTTATAGGAAAATAATCAATGATGGGTGGTATGAGAATTCACCAGCATTGTGGAGTAAAACAATAATAATATTATAATAACTTTATAAATGGGTTCAGCTTGTGTGAAAACACAATTTATTTAATAAATTCTTCTTCTTCTTCTTCTTATTATTATTATTACTAATTAATTAATTATATTAATAATAATAATAATAATAACAATAATAATAATAATAATAATAATAATAATAATAATAATAATTAAAATAAGAATAGGAGTTTGCATGTTCTCCCTGTGTTTCAGGGGTTTCCTCTGGGTACTCTGGTTTCCTCCCCAAGTCCAAAGACATGACTTGTAGGCTGATTGGCATCTCTAAGTTGTCCATACTGTGTAAATGTGTGTGTGTGATTGTGCCCTGCGATGGGTTGGCACCCCGTCCAGGAAGTGTCCCCCGCTTTGTGCTGCGAGTACCCTGGGATAGGCTTCAGGCTTATGTGTAGGACATCCATAAAATGGATGGATGGATGGATGGATAATAACAATAATAT
>JANDJT010000179.1:11862587-11877266 GCA_024331685.1 Stegophilus panzeri
GACGTCCTCAGCGGGGCTCGAGCTCAGAGCGACGTCCTCAGCGGGGCTCGAGCTCAGAGCGACGTCCTCAGCGGGGCTCGAGCTCAGAGCGACGTCCTCAGCGGGGCAGGACAGCGGGACATCTTCCTCAGCAGGAAAGGAGAGGGGAGCGATGTTCTCCACGAGGCCAGAGAGGGGAGAGATGTTCTCCACGAGGCCAAAGGGAGGAACGATGCTCTCCGCGGAGCACGAGGGGGAAACGATGCCCTCCGTGGAGCAGGAAGGGGGAGTGACATACAGCGTGCAGCAACGAAGAGGAACGACGTCTTCAGCGGAACATGGAGGCAGAGCGACGACCTCAGCCGAGCAGGACGACGGCGGAGCGACGACCTCAGCCGAGCAGGACGACGGCGGAGCGACGATCCCAGCTGAGCAGGACGGCGGAGAGACGACCTCAGCTGAGCAGGTAGGCGGAGCGACGTCCTCAGCCGAGCATGTAGGCGGAGTGACGTCCTTAGCCGGGCAGAAAAGCGGAGCGACATCCTCAGCGGAGCGATAAAGCCGAGTGATGCCCTCAGCGGTGCAGAAAAGCAGGGCGAGTTTCTCAGCGGAGCAGGCAAGCACAGCGGTGTTGTGCGTGGGGTTGGCGAACAGAGGGGAGCACTTAGGTATGTCAGGAGACGGAGCAACGTCTTCAGCCAACCAGGGCGACTGAGCGACGTCCTCAGCTGACCCGAAAAGCTGAGCAGCATCCTCAGACGAGCAGGGATGCTAACTTTCATTCTCCGCTGACTCTGTTTACTGGACTAGATCCATAATAGGAGAGGGAGGGTGGGAGATGGTACTAGCCCAGTTAACAGGCTCCCACTTGTACCTGGACTCCTCCATGTCCTCCTGTTGGCGTGGTGTGGCATAATTCTCCGCAAACATAGGTGGCAGAGTGAAGCCCAGGTATCTCATGATGATCCGCTGCTTCTGTTGTAGGTCTTACGTTCTCAAGGTTCCTGTATTCCTTGGCCAATAGGAGCTGCACCCACTGGCGGGCTGGTCCAAAGAACCGGGACCACATGAACTGTAGCCATTGCTTCTCCTCTGGCTTGGGGTCTGCTAAGCTGGCAAAATAGAACTGACAGTCCACAAGGAAATATTCAGGGTAGCTGAAAAAGCCATCATAAGCATCGGGGAGCTCCATGAAAGTCCACTGCGGAAACTGAATCGAATCCAAGGCTGGGACAGTTGGCGTGGTCTTCCTAGCATGACGTCTCCTCCGTCTTCCTGCTGCATCCATGTTGAGGCGTAATATTCTGTCACGTTAGTCACGTTAATCACGTAATGGAGATTAGGACGGATGCAAGTGCAGTTAAACAGTTTTATTAAAGGAGACAAAGGCAGACAAATCCAAATCAGTAATCCAATGCATGGTCCAAAAACATGCAAAAGGTCAGGCAATCGGCAAACAGGCATAAATAGGCCGAGGCAATAGTCAGAGTCGAGAAACTATAAATGAGGTCAGAGATCATGAAACAAAACGAGAACAAAAGACAACCGCTTGGTAAGTGAGTTAAACTCAATACTACGCAAAGTCATAGTGTTTGGACAGTCTCTTATATACTGTGGTGTGAGTATATGTGAGATTGGAAACAGGTGTGTGTGATTAGTATTTCGTAGAAGGTGAACATGTATGTGTGTGTGTGGGAAGTGTAGTCCATGGCGGCCATGTTTGTAGGCCGCTGTGCAGGGTGGGAAATGTAGTCACTGGTTTGCTGTGACATGACACCTGTCAGCCAAGAACAAGAATCTGAGGCTATCATGGGCACAGATTCACCTAAACTGGACAGTTGATGATTAAGGGGGAAAAAACACCTGGTCTTTTTCCAGACTTCAAACTGTCCAATTTTAGTGAATCTGTGCCCATGATAGCCTCAGATTCTTGTTCTTGGCTGACAGGAGTGGAACCTGATGTGGTCTTCTGCTGTTGTAGCTCATCCACCTCAAGGTTTGATGTGAAGTGCATTCAGATGTGCTTTTCTGCTCACCACTGTTATAAAGAATGCTTATTTGAGTAACTATAGACTTGTAGGCTGACCTGTAAGCTCAGACCAGTCTGGTCATTCTACTCTGATCTCTCTCATCAACAAGGTGTTTTAGCCTGCAGACCTCCCACACACAGGATGTTTTTTCACACCATTCTGTGTAAACTCTAGAGACTTTTGTGTGTGAAAATCACAAGAGATCAGCAGAAATACTCAAACCAGCCCATCTGGTACCAACAAACATGCCATAATTAAAGTCACTGCGATCACATTATTCTCCCCATTAACTGAAGCTCTTGACCTGTATCTGCATGATTTTATGCATTGCTGCTGCACATGATTGGCTAATTAGATAACTGCATGAATGAGCAGGTGTACCGGTATTCCTAATGGACGGTGAGTGTATAACGGAGAACACCTTTCTTCAGCATCATCCCTACACTGCAATTTTACTGTTGAATGTCAGTGAGTAAAGCTGAGACCTGCAGAGAAACAGACATGTTGACCTCAGTCACTCTAATCTGTGGGTTATTATTGGAGCCTTTAAATATAGAGCAGTCAGCCTTTAAAACATATTGCATGAGCAAAATGAGCCATGCTTCTCTTCTCTGAGCAGTTAAGTCTCCATCCTTGTTATTTTAGCGATTATGACCGGCATTGCATAATGAAGTATTGCAGGTCAATGTGACACAGGTCAGTGAGTAAGTTCTATTGAGTCCTCTTACTTCCCTCTTATTTCTTAGCCCATTCTGTTCTCCTGTAATGACTCTCATGTTAACAGCAAATTAGAGTATAAATATGTGTAAAAGTCACACTGAACAAACACAGACTGTAGAAGCAGTGAAGTGATCTAACTGGGAGCTGCCTTAAGTCAATTTTAACTGACTCAAGGCAATTAAAATGACTTAATTAAAGCACACCTATTATGCGTTTTCAGATATTACCTTTCATGTAGTGTTTTACATAGCTGTTTGTGAATGTAAAACGTCTGCAAAATTAAAAAAATCAAAGTACAAGATGAATGGAGTTATTGACTCCCAAAAGTCAGTAATTCCAAACTTACTTCCTGTACAAACCTACGTAGGTTTGTAACAAAAACCTCACCTCTGATCTTCAGTGGCTGCTCGCGAACAATGTGTACTTTGACCCGCTCTCAAACACTACAGTAGTTGTGTCCTGAAAGAGTTAGATTCATGTCTAGATGACGTTTTCTGCGCTGCAAAAGCAAAACCACTTTGCATGGACTCTCAAAGGATGAGGATGTAACGCATCAGTGGTTAAAATTCATTTTAAAATGATACTACAACAGTTTAACTCCGACCATCGTTTGTGTTCCCGTCATTTCACTGCTTCTTCAATGTAGCTGAAGTCAACGTGGGATTTGCGAAACGATTATTCATAAAAGATGGGGCCGTACCCACTTTATTTGGACCATCTTGCACCTCTGGATCACAACCTGTAAGTATGATGAATTATATATGTATATATTTTTCTATCAAGTGTTCCAAATGCGTAGTTTTGTGTTGTATACGTGTACAGCCAGTGCACAGCTTTTAGCCTGTTAGCTGTTAGCCTCTACTAACCAGCTAACTCACATTATTGTCAAACTACATACAAACTTGCCACTGAGAAACGTCCTGTTCTTGTCGTGCTTGCGATGGTGGTTCGGGTCGATCTTCTGATGTATCACTATCGGACTCAGGCTCAAATTGGGAATGTAAAACCGACGACATTATTACTGAGCTGAAATTCAAATGTGGTAATGGGCGTTTCCTTTCCGACATGCGCTGTAAGCGGTAGACCAATCACAACAGACTGGGACATCTGACCAATTGGAGCAGAGTAGGCCCTCTGAAAGGAGGAATTTAAAGTGAACAGATCCTTGAGTGAGTTGTTTGTGACACTGAGAATAAGAGGTGATGCTGCAATGTAAATTATGAGAAAATTAAAGTGATTTTTGATCTTGGATGCAAATAAACCTATTTTATGAGACCTCTAAAACAAAATTAGGCACGCTTATATAGCATAATAGCGGCACTTTAATACCATGACTTGCATGGTATTAGTAATCATTTAGATTATTAAAGGTGTAGGTTAGCTCAGACTTTAGGCTAGTTAAGTAACCTGAGACAGTTTGCAATTCGAAGCGAGCACCACGCACAAGTTGCTTTGAGATGACCAAAAAACCTAAGCACTTTAATGGAGTGATGTTATAAAATGGGTGTGGTGGGATCCTGAGTGCTGCAACAGAAAAGCCTTCGCCCCATCATCACATCATCATCATCGCAAGTTCGAATTCTGACAATCCCACAGAAATCCATGGCCAAGAGCTGTGGGGCACTAGCCAATTGCGGGCACCTGTGTACTCATGCATGGGGAAGAGGGTACATGGGGGGGATTTTGCAGCAGCTTTATCCAATCAAATATATGGTAAGGAATAAGGCATATTCTAATAAGAGTAGTTATTAAGGCCTAATTTTAAAAATATGTATATTTCATTTACATTTACGTTATCCAGTGCTACTGTTTAGTTTAGGATTGGAGGTGCTGAAAAACAAAAATAAAAAAGGGTATTATAAATTGGGTTAATCTAGATTGTTTTCCAAACAGAAATGATTATGAAAGCAGGGGACACGGTAGCTTAGTGGTTAGCACGTTTGCTTCACGTCTCCAGGGTTGATGATTCGATTCCTGCCATGGCCCTGTGTGTGTGGAGCTTGCATGTTTTCCCCGTGCTTCAGGGGTTTCCTCCGGGTACTCCAGTTTCCTCCCCCAGTCCAAAGACATGTGTTGTAGGCTGATTTGCATGTCCCAAAGTGTCTGTAGTGTGTGAATGTATGTGACTGTGCCCTGCTATGGATTGGAACCCCGTCCAGGGTGTCCCCCCACCATGCCTCCTTGGATAGGCTCCATGACCCAGCATGACCCAGCAAGGATAAGCGGTACAGAAAATGGATGGATGGATAATTATGAAAGCCATAATATTAATTAATATAATTAAGTTAACAAGATAATAAATTAACTAAATAACTAATAAATAACTACTACCATTATTAATAGCTATTCGTATATATGACTCATTCGGCCTTGTATTATCGGATCATATATTAATGAATCATCATGAGAGCATGACTTAAGTAGCAGTATTGCTTATTTATGGACCATGTAGTTCAATGTTACAGAATTGTCTTAGATCCTCCATAGTTCATTCTGATGATCCAATCAGTGATTGATGAAATGTGCATTTGAAAAGAACAAATGTCCTCTACTTTAAATCATGAAACACTTGATGGGAATATATTGTACATCATTACTTTAAGTACACAGGAGGATATATATCAGGAGGATATATTTTATTTATTTATTTATTTATTTTTGCTGAATTAAATGCACATTGTTGAAATGTGAGAGTTGCCATGACAGTAAGGTGATGTGTCAAGGCAGCTCTAGTTATATGTGTGCTGTGTGTCAATAGCTGAGGAATCCAACCAGGAACGACATGTTGGTATTTTTAAAGTCTGGGTGGGTGGCAAATGGAACATGCTACAGCGCTGGATGTTTAACACAACAGGGTGACTGTTGACAGGTACTTAGTTGAATGTGTGTGTGCGCATGTGTTTTTATCTTGGTGGAGACAAATGTCTGCACAAGGTTAGTAATAGCTAACAGGTTTGACTTTGTCCACAAATTGGGCTTGTCCTCACAAGGATTTTTTTTGTTTGTTTTTTAAAATTAATTAATTTATTTTAAACTGCAGCTTTTATTTAAGAAAACTAAAAGAGCCAGAAGTTTTGGTTACAGAGGTTAGATTTAGATGTAGGCATAACATTCATTAACTGCATTAATAATTATGTCAATGGAAAGTCCTCACAAAGTTAGTAAGACTGTGTGTTATTTCCACAGCAGTTTGCCCTATTTTATGTTGTGATTTTTTTCCCTTCAAATTTGCCCTCAGAGCAATTTTTACACCATAAACCAGTATATTAGTTGAGTCCATTTTTCATTTTATTTCAGTCTAAGTTTCTTACTCCAGCAGAAAGTGGAATTTAATTCTTTTTCTGCAGCACCAGTAATTCAAACAGTACCTTATACAGTGCATCCCTCTGTGTCACTGCTTCAGTGATATGTGAGATTTGATGGCAAAAAATGAAATGTTCATAAACCACAAAGGTGAACATCAGCACTTGCTCAACAGTTTTACTAATTGAAAACTTTGCGTCTGAAGAAAAATGGTGCTGTAAACAACGCGTGCCGTGTTGTTCAGCCCAGGTTTTTTCTGTTCCCAGAAAGATCCTTAACAGAAGCTCGGCTAATCTGTAAGTGTGGTGATGACAACCTGACTACCCAAAAGTAACAGATGTCCTCCTCATCATCCTCTCATTCTCTGTTAGTTATAGTTGTCCATGATGACCCCCGGTCAGATGTAAGACTGTTTCTGCTGGCAGCAGGTCAGGGTGGATCTGTAGTTAATCAGATGGCAGTGAAATAACAGAGGGCTGTTACTGAGTCACTGAAAACTGATCCAGTCTTAATAATACTTCGCTCTGTTAGAAGATTCAGTGCAGCATCACTCATTCGTGGACAAACCTGATCCTTGTTCAAAATCCATGAAAGGTTGACTAAATCACACTATGACCTTGATATTGGTACATTATGATGAAAACCAGCTAGCATCTTACTGCATTTTTAAATTCCTTTTAACAACGCAGCAGGAATTTCTCGGTGAATATTGCCATTATAATTAATGCAAAATTTGACCTTTTTTCGCTCTACACTTTCAGTTTGGATGTGTTAATTAATTCACAATCATGTCTAGTATCTTATAGCATTTTACACTGAGCCTTAAGAATGAGATATCTGCAGCCTGTCCGTGGATTGTCTAATTAGCAGAATAATGGAAAGGAAAAAAAAAGAAAAAGAGGTGGCACAAAGCAGATTATAATGAACCATTTTTCATTGGGCATCTAGTGACAGGCTTTTTGGAAATTACCTCGTGTGAGAGTTCATTGACCCTTCTCCTCATCCAAGGATATTTATATTCATCCAAAACTTCTTATTTATGTTACCCCATGGGATATGATTGAAAAACTGGGATATAGCTGATTACAAATACATTATTTGGTGTGAACAGATAATATGTTAATATCCTAAATGGATAGAACTACAGATATGAACAGGAGGTGCACTATTCATTTTATTTTTGTTTGTTTTGTTGGGTTTTTTTTTTTTTTTAGAAAGCTTGCCTGAAAGGTTCACAAGATATCTGCTTGAGACTAGAGGTGTACAACAAGGGACTTTGGGATGCAGCTAAAATTTCTGCCAATAGGAGATTTTTATTTTCATGCTGGTTTCAGATATGAAGCTTGGAAGAAAAATAATGACCACATTCATTAAAATGAACATGAATCATTGTGTGATGCATTTACAAGATTCATTCATTCATCTTTAGTAACTGCCTGGTCAGGGGCATGGTGGCTCAAATTAGCCCACTAGTTGCAAATCTCAATTTGAGATCAATTATGAACATTCCAAGAGGTCTATCTATCCATATTGTCTGCAGTCTTTATTTGTTTTGTTACTTTATTTGTTTTATTGTTGTTATGACCTTTGCATTCTCTCTTTCTCTCTCTCTCCCTCTCTCACTTAATTTTTGGTCCTCAGTTCTCTGTGTGTTTTTGACATTCACTTGTGAAAGATCTGGAAATTCTATAGACATGCCATCATACTGTGTCTCCATATTTCACTATCACTGCAGCTTTCTGTCAGTCCCGTCTGATCGGTGATGTCTCACTTGTCTGGTAAGCAGCTGAGAGTTCTGTCACATCTAACTTCTTCACTTGCCAGTGACTTTATGTGTTGTGTGCTTAATACTGAATCATTTTACAGGGCCTTGGGTCTTCTCCCTGTAGAACTGTAGAACAGTCAGATAAGGGTCTACTTTGCAAGATGCTTTCTTTTTGATCACAGGCAGAGTATTCACATGTCCTTCTCTTTTTTGTGGATACTTTAAAGCATAAAACATGGCCTCACTACACAGACAGAGCGCAAATCTAGTCTGACAAATGGAGAATTTTAAACAAAGTGAACACAGTACACTTTAATAACTAATACTATGTGTACTAACAACCAGACACTGAATGGGTCAACCAAGAAAACAGTGGCAGTTGATGATAGAAACATTGTGAGAGCTGTGAATAAAAACCCAAAACAAACAGTCAGTGACATCAGCAACAACCTCCACAGGGCAGGGGTGGAGATATCACAATCCACCATTCGAGGAAGACTTTGAGAGCACAAATATAGAGGGCATACCACAAGATGCAAACCACTCATCAGCAGTAAGAATCTGAAAGCCAGATTGGAATTCACAAAGAAATACAGAGATGAGCCACAAAAGTTCTGGAATCAAGATTAACCTCTACCAAAGTGATGGAAAAGCCAAAAGCTGGAGAAAGAAAGGATCTGCTTATGAATCAAAACATGCAAGCTCATTGGTCAAGCATGGTGGAGGTAATGTCATGGCTTGAGTTTGCATGGCTGCTTTTGGAACAGGCTTGATGAAGTTATTGCAAGCAAGGGATATGCATCCAAATATGAAGTGTTATTTACGTTAATTGATTTGTTTCTATACTTTTACAATCATGGGAAAAGTAAGTATACCCCTACATTTATCGCATCTTCAAATCCATAAAATTAGAGTAAGGTGTTGAAGATTGGGCGCCAGTGATTAGAACCTGCTTAGGGAGTCTTATTTATACTCCTCTCATATCTAGTGTCTGGTGTTCCCTTTGTTATTGAGGTGTTTGGTATCATAATGCCAAGATCTAAAGAGTTCTGTAAGGCCTTCAGAAAAAGGTTGTGAATGCCTATGAGTCTGGCAAAGGATTTAAAAAGATGTATTTCAAACGATTTGAAATACATTATTCCACTGTGAGGGAAATAATCTACAAATGGCGCAGATTTCAATTTGATTGCCAATTTGTCCAGGACTGGCCGTCCCAGTAAATTCAGACCAAGAGCAGACCGTCTGATGCAAAAAGAAGTCTCCAAGAACCCGAAAATTTCATCATAGGCTCTGCTAGTAAGTCTTGCAACTTTTGGTGTCAAAGTGCATGCTTCTACAATCAGAGAGATTTTGCACAAATTTGACCTGCATCAGGAACTGCACAGCTTGCATTCACTGATTCAGCTATGAATTCTGTATCATATCAAAGCATGCTTGAAGATAATGTGAGGCCATCTGTCCGAAAGTTGAAGTTGAACTGAAAGTGGACCTTTCAACTGGATAATGATCCTAAGCGCACTAGCAAATCCACCAAGGAATGGCTCAAAAAGAGGAAATAGAGGGTCATGGAATGGCCAAGTCAAAGCCTGGATTTTAAATCCCACTGAAATGTTGTGGGTGGATTTGAAACAGCAGAACATGCAAGAAAACCCTCAAACATCTTGCAACTGAAAGAATATTGCATGGAAGAATGGTCAAAAATTCCCGAAAGCCTGAACAATTATGCAAAACACCTTCAAGAAGTTATTCCTGCTAAATGGGGCAATACTAGCTTCTGAGGCCAAGGGTATACTTACTTTTCCCACAGAAGAATATCACATCTATTGGTATTTCTGGTGAATAAACGATTGAAAAAGCTCATTTTCATGAAGTATACAAACTTTATTAATAGGCACTGTTTCAAATATGTTTAATAAAAAAATAAAAAAAATAAAAAAAAAGCCAACAATTTCCATGGAGTGTACTTGCTTTTTCATACGACTGTAGATGTAAACGTCAGGAAATGAAAGCTGTAATTCTGTTCTATTGTCTCATATTCATCTTTTGACCACAAACCCAAATGTCCTCAGTGTATAGCAAAAACAAAAGAATTGGCCCTGCTTTTCTAATACTTTTGGATGGGGACTGTATCACAGCATATCAGTATTAAAACACAAACAATATTAATGATAGGAATACAATCATGAATATTCTGATACACATGTATTTAGTACATAGTGCACATTACAATAGCAGTTTTGTTATTTCCACTGTCTGTCTGTCACTGAAACTGGAAATCTGATTTGCATTGATATGTAAAACGGCTGCATTCGGAAAACAAAGTAGAAAATTTTACTGATTATTCTATTACCAAGTATGTTCTGCATAGTTTACAGGCCCTGAGACTCTTCTCGTCTATGCTGGTTTCCTTATTTGTCTCCATACTCGTTGACTTCACACTCTCTCAGCTGCTTTCTGTTTCTTTCTCAAAAAACTCTCTCTTCTCACCAGGATTTTTGCCTCTTGGCTGCTGTCTGGTCTTTCTTATCCTCCGGCTGTGTCTCTCTGGATGTCATTCTTTTATTGTACTGGTTTCTCTCCAAGCGTCTATATACTGTTTCTGCATTATTGTGGCCAGAATGTTAATTATGTTTTGTTTATCTTGGATATGACAATTCCTTTATTTCTATATTAAATATATCTTATTTAAGCTTATTACAACCCCTGGTAAAAATGATGGAATCACCACACTTAGAGGATGTTCACCCAGATTTTTTTTTTAAATTTTTTTTTTTACTTCGAAGCAAATAAACAAATCACAAAATTTGTTGACACAAAACTATTTTTGTTTAATAGCTGAACATTCTGTCTTCATGAAACATACCTCAAAGAAGTTAAATGAAATTGTTTTAATGTATGGCACATTTTTTCCAGATCAAGTAGCAAACACTTTTATTAGCTGTGTGTGTATGTGTATTGGTGTGTGTGTGAGCATGTATTCACTTACATAATGTTATTTTTTGGCAAGTTTATCTCTGGACATAACATTAAAAGGATATTCAGTAAGCATGGGGTACTAAGATAAGACATAGAGAGGAAATTAATTTTACATTATCCATAGACAGACTGTGATTGTGTGCAGTATTAGGAGCCTAGTGACTGCATGGTGACCGCAACGTGATGCACAGACGCTGACGTTTTATTTAGCTGGACGTGCTTTAGCCTGATAATTTTCCAATCAAGCAGCTCAAAGTAAGTCTTCCATTGTATCTCCCAAACCTTGGCTATAAAAATAGTGCACAGGTATTTCTCCTTTTCTTCTAATTTCCTGGGTTACCATGGTGACAGCAAGCTTTGGCAGGGTTGCGCAAACGTTTTCGTGGATCTAGATGAATGCTGGGTGCTAAACAAAAGTCCAAGTTTAGCAAAACGACATCCTATAATAATATCTTATTGCTATGCTAACTTGCATGTTACACAGCAGCCTGATCTATAATAAAAGCATGAAATCTTTCCTTCATCTTATTAAGCTAAGAAAACACAATTAAATCATTTATGTGATATAACTTCATGTCAAAGTAATGAGATTTATAGTGTCGCCTCATCCGGCATTCTGAGGTACAATGTTAAACTAATGCTTGAGTAAGGCTATGTTGTTGAATGCTTGGGTAAGGCTATGTTGTGAAGGTTGAAATCCACTGTGCTCAGTCACACACTTCAAACACTATTTCCATTTAAGAGCTTAAAAAGTCTGGCTAACAAAACTGTGTTCATTATTTCAGACCGGCTTATGTAAATGCAGTTCTTGTAACATCTTTCGCTATTTCACCAAAATCTAATAACATATGTAACACCGTTTCCAGTCCTCGTTAAATGTAAATGAGGAGCCAAGTGGGAGTGAATTGTGATACTTTTCCCATTTCTAAAACTCCTTGTTAGCCTCTGGATCAGACAGGCTGCATTCGCACCAACACAGGTCACATGTGCAATGATGAATGGTGCTAATTTGTCCATCATCTGAGACAAAAAATCTGGCATGCTTAATGAGCCCCGACAGCTTCTTATTCTTCTTCTTTTTCTAATGATGTCCTTCTCGATGATGGGGCTGGGAAAACAGAGGAATCATGTGATTTCTTGGTGCCCCTAGAGTTTGATCAAGCTTGTGATACAGCCAATTAAAATCTCAGTACAACATTTTAATGAATACTGATAAACAGAAAGAGTACATGATTTTTACATTATTAAAAAAAAAAATTATGTATTTTACTGTTTTGTGTTTCAGGTTGAGCATACACTATGCATGCCTGTGCTATTTTTCTCTAGAGTTTTCCATGTCTGGTGCTTCGGTCTCTTTTTGTAGTGCTGATAGTTTGTTCGCTGGTTGCTAGTTGACACAGACCTCCTACACACCAGCACTTAAGTGGCAGAATACTTCTAGCCTTGATATTCTGAGCAGCAGCAGCATGAGTTTCTGCAGAACACGAATTGAATGCAGCACCTGATGACTTTTGCCATGTGAGTTTTAAGACGCCGCTGCTCTGCACTTGTCCTTTGACTAGGCACTGGCGTTTAAGGTGGTGTCAACCACTTAACTGACCTATTATGGAGCTTGGAAGTTGACAAAAGTATTTGAATATGAATTTTCTATGGTGAATTTAATAAATGAAACATTTCTTTTGCCAACGTTTTTCTTTGTTTTAAACTCGGGATAAGATTTTTCTTTAAAAGTATGGGTTACATTTTTGAGATTTAAAACAAAATTCAAAACCCTTACAACAAATCTTAAAAATGTTAAATCTAAACAACAACCAAAAAAATGATTATGTATATTAGGACAAAGGTGAAGCATCCAGGATACTTTTCTGAGGAAATGTTAAACACTCTATGCTTAGTATATGACTAGGAGGACTATGTAGGTACAGTAGCTTTCTATAGCCAGGGTATGCTAACTTTAGCTTGCTGGCAATAGCCAAAGTTAATAAGAATTTAGTTATTTCAGCAGAACATAAAAACTTTAAATGCACATATCTCATTACAGTTCATATCTTCTAGCTCTACTTCACCTCTCTTCACTTCATGAACATGGCAGGTGTCTGAGATTGGCTAAATGTTTGACCATTCTGAAATAGTCTACTTTTCTTTGTGAATACTTCATTGTTCTACATTTTACATAAAATCTGTAAATTAAGCTCTGTAACTGGCTAGGTAATTGACATTTAATCATGGCAACATCTTTTGAACGTCTCTGCGAATACATTCAATGTTTGTTTTTGTTTTTTTTTCCGTTATATTTCTTGTGAACCTGGGCATGGGAAAGGTGCTTGATATTTAAATCAACTAAAAAAAGAAGACAAATGCCTTCCATGAGTGTCATGTCCACCCAGATGTTCTTATGGTAACAGTTCCTATTCTCCTTTCACTGTTACCATGGTAATTTATCCTAATTTATTATCACCTGTTGCTTGTCACCCATGTCTAGTTGGCCTGTTTTCAGCTTTTGCAAAGGTTGTGATTTAACCTGATAATTAAGTCAAAATTCACACAAACCTGTATTTTTTCCTCACTGCAGACAGAAGGACTAAACTAAAATCAAGATCAGTTGCCCCAACAACATACGCTCTCAAAAATTAACCTTGAAAATGAAAAGTTTATTAGAGTTAAGACTGACCTTGTCTTTAGCGTTTGATGAACTGGGAATGCAGTCATGATTCAGCAGTGCC
Source organism: Stegophilus panzeri (assembly GCA_024331685.1). Lineage (NCBI taxonomy): Eukaryota > Metazoa > Chordata > Actinopteri > Siluriformes > Trichomycteridae > Stegophilus > Stegophilus panzeri. The sequence goes on from JANDJT010000179.1 coordinate 11,876,084, forward strand.
AAAATCCTACATTTTATTGAACATCTTACAAATAAAATAGATGTTGTAAAACCAGGGGTGGAAAATACTTGAGGCATTGTACTTTGTTAAGCACTACCTTGGAAGATTTGCACTTTACTCAAAGTATTATTGAAATTGAATACTTGTACTCAGTTTCCAAGAGGAAAAAAAACGCATATTTTTACTCCTAACACATTCATTTTGACCTTCAGAGCACTCAAATTCTAGGTTTATCTGAGTTTTGTTCCTTCTGACTGTTGCAATCAAAATTATTCAACCCCCCATCGCAAATCAGGTTTATTGTCAAAATGTACAGAGTTTCAGCTGTTTGCAACGAACAAATCAAACAAAAGCAATTGAAATAGTTCAACATAATGAATGCTTCAAGTGGTTCCCCAAATTCAACTGAAAATGCAACTTATAATGATTTATCCAGTTTCAAAATTATTCAACCCCCTGAATAGAATCCCTCACGCACAAGCACACCTGATGTAACTAATCAAGGGCTTATAATACAGTGCCCTCCACTAATATTGGCACCCTTGGTAAATATGAGCAAAGAAGGCTATGAAAAATTGTATTTATTTTTGATCCTTTTGTTAAAAAAAATAAAGAAGTGCTATGCTCTCATGGATATCAAACAATTGCAAACAAAACACAGGTTTATCCAAAAAAAACCTTTGTTAAATATAGATGTGCAACAATTATTGGCAACCTTTAAGTCAATACTTTGTGCTACCTCCCTTTGCCAAGATAACCGCTCTGAGTCATCTCCTCTAATGCCTGATGAGGTTGGAGAATACATGGAAAGGGATCTGAGACCATTCCTCCATATAGAATCTCTCCAGATCTTTCACATTTCATGGTCCACACTGGTGGACTCTCTTCTTCAGTTCACCACATAGGTTTTCTATGGGTTTCAAGTCAGGGGACTGGGATGGCCATGGTAGGACCTCGATTTTGTGGTCAGTAAACCATTTTTGTGTTGATTTTGATGTATGTTTTGGATCATTGGCCTGCTGGAAGATCCAACCACGGCCCACTTTAAGCTTTCTGGCATAGTCGGTCAGGTTATCAAATATTAACTGATATTAAATGAAAGAGTCCATGATGCTGTGTATCCTAACAAAATGTCCAGGTCCTCTGGCAGAAAAACAGCCCCAAAACATTAAAGAGCCACCAC
>JANDJT010000179.1:11879938-11891589 GCA_024331685.1 Stegophilus panzeri
CATTATTTCTAAGATGCATATAAATAAAACTAAAATAAAATTTCCAGCTTGAAACTTTACATTAAAAATATATACACAAATATAAAATTATTATATATATATATATATAATTTAAAGATCTGTTCATAAGAACACATTTTATCCAGCATTACAACATCACATTGATTCAGCCCCTCCACATACTGCTCTCAGAATGCACAGGGAAAAGCTTCAGCACATAATGTATACTGTAAATAAAGAACTTAATAAAAGGAGAAAATAGACAGGATATTACCCATCAATTTCAGTGATGGACCTTGGCACTTGAATGTACTTTTGAATGCACCTCGTAATGGACAGAGTTGCCTTATCATTATATATTGGCTGCTGTATTGCAGTGCCCTGGATTTTCTGAAAGTCCTGATATTGGAGTGACAGAAGCAAAGCCAAAGAAACCTTGACTGTACATAAGAATCAGAGTTGCCTATGTGGACTGAGCATATCCACTAATGAGGACACTTGAGAAAGGAACATGGTGACTCAAGCCTCAGCCTAAAACACACAAACTAACAGGATGCAGCAAGCTGACAAGGTTGAACATTTCAGTGTGCTGTCTTCCACGTCATCCTGAGTTTTGTCAAAGTTGAATATACTTTGTGAAAAAGATTTCTTTGCTCTACTCCCACCTCCAGCATATAAACTATCAGTACCTGTGAGAAAGGCCATTTAAGGACCATATGACTGCGCTGAATGACATGGCAGGCAGGCAGGTTTGTGAAGTAACACCAAACGCCACCCTTCTCTCACACAGACTGCACAACTACCTTCACTGCAAGCAGCAGGAGTGACAGCTTATTAGAGCACATTTTGCCATCGTGAGTATGTTATCTGAGTCCAGAAAATTTGTCTAGGCGAGAGAAGGTGAGAGAAGAGGAAAGGCGTCATAATCCTACTCATTATTTTGAACAAAACTAGGTATATCTTATTTGATGTAAAATTGTGTGTGGCCATCCCAGTCTTACAGAAAAAAAGGTGGTCGCATTGAACTTATCTGGGATAAATTCGCACATTTAAAATCTGTATACCGTGTTTATATGTTTCTGTAATGCTGCTTTGAGACAATGTCTATTGTAAAAAGTGCTATACAAATAAAATTGAATTGAATCAGCAGCACCTTTCATACATTGAATATCGACATTCTGGCACAAGCATACATTGCATAGCAAAGTATAAATCTTTCACTTGAATGCTCTGTATGAGAATTTCTGCAAAAATGTATTTTAACCAAGCTAACCTCTACCACTGTGCTATTTGATTAAGATCTGTAATAAATCTTTATAGATTATAGATCTGTAAGATATGTAATGAATAATTTTATACCTTTTTTCCCCCCTAACATATCGAGTGTTGCTCACTTTATGCGTAAAGTTTGTGCTTTTCATGACATATGATTAGATTTGCCAGGCTCATGAAACTTCTCTTCCTTGCAAATACAAATGGGTTTGCACATCATGTGGTAATGAACTTCAATCATAAGTTGAAACACACAGAATCAAACTTTCACTTTAATGCCACTTACACCCAAACAGTCAAGTTTACCAAACTTTATCAGACAATGTTACAATACAATCATACTCAGGCATTTTCTATGGCTGAATTTTGAGTGCCATATTACACTATGTATTAAACACTAGGGAGGGTGCACAAAGCCATTATGTTATACCCTTTGTAAGGTGCAAACAAAGTGAGTAGAAAGCCATCTAGCATTAAGTAGAATATTTTACTTTGACTACAGTAAAGGAATGCAAAATGAAGCTATATAGTTAAAATAAAGTATAACAATGGGCTGCCTAGTTGCTGCCAAGCCTACTTCTGATGATAAAGAGACAGTATCCAGATGATTCTGTGATTACATTTAACCAATCAATGGTCAGCACTATTTTTAGCTCTACCCAACTCACCTGCCATGGTACCTGATTATTCAGAGTAACCACATACACCATAGATACAGACACAGTTCACATGGTGATGTAAATAGTGATAAAATATGGAATTATGAGTAATTTGCTGAGCCAAGCCAAGCTGCACTGTGTGGAATAGCACTTATGTCATATTTATGAGAGTATATATTCACCCCAACCCCAAAATTTATCCCATGCCTACCAGTTGCCCACCAGAAGCCAGCTCTCTCCACTGTCTTTTGACAACTACCAGTCAGGGAGGATGAAGACTAACAAGTGCTTCCTCCAAGAGACATAAAACCATCCAAACGCATCTTTTCAAACTCCTGCTCATGATGGCTCACAGGGCAGTGAAACACACTCGGATGAAAGCACAATCTGCCCTCTTCCACATACACAAGTTTACACCAAGAAGTGGCTAGTGTCACTAGATTTACAAGGGACACATTCCTCAGCCATCCAGTGTACTTAGGGCGTCAACTCCAAGAGAGTTTGGTAAAATGACATACAGTATTCTGTAATCTCTCATTCCTGATAGGTAGCAAAACTTTTGACCATTGCTCAAGACTCCTGGAATCTGCCTTTGTTCATATGGGTGACCTGTTGCTTGGTGATATTTTAAGATTCTGACCGTGAAGATGAGCCATTGAAGAACTGATGGAATGTTCCAAAATGTTTAGAGGGACATAAACTAAAGAAAAACGAGCTCCACTGTGAATAAGCACTGCTCATCATGATTGCTTCGTTACTAAAGTGCTGATTAGAGCTACTCCAGCGAAGCTGAAGCTTGGTGAACATCACCATCAGGGAATAATAACCAGCAGCACTCCACCTCTTTCATTACCTTTCCACGTTTACAGTACTGAAGTGTTCTCACTCTCAGAAATCAGTACCAGACATGCTCCTCAAAGCACTCCAACTGTAATGAGGACAGAATAGAGTCACTCAGTTCAGGTCTTTCTCCAAATGTGCAATTGATACGCTTTTCTGTGCAAATACGTGTTCCACATGCATTATAGTGCAGCATAAATTCCCGTACGCTGCCATCACAAATGCTGCTCAGTAGTGATCTTTTCATGACTACTGAACACGGGGCTGAATATACATATGTGAACACACATATTGTACTACACGAGATTAAAAACAGTAAAGTTATTTCAAAATTATAAACGTTTGTGTGAAATCGGTCAAAGAAAAGACAACTTGGTGCTCAATTACAGTCATACCTTATAAAACTACCAAGCACATTTTTTTGTTATAAAAGTTTGCCTCAGCAGTAATACCATCATATTATATATTTTCTAGCAATGTTCCATTTACTGCACTTCCCTGATTCTCTATAAGAGTTAGAGGATGAAGGCATTAAGACAATCAGATTTAATAAGCAAAAAATGGTCACACCATGTTGAACTTAACCAATAGGGCACATACAGTTGCAATCAAGATTATTCAACCCCCATTGCAAATCAGGTTTATTGTCAAAATATACAGACGTTCAGCTGTCTGTAATGAATAAATCAAACAAAAGCAATTGAAATAGTTCAATACAATGAATGCTTCAAGTGGTTTCCCCAAATTCAACTGAAAATGCAACTTATAATAACTTCTCCAGTTTCAAAATTATTCAACCCCCTGAACAGAACCCCTCACAACAGCACAAATATGCAAAACAGGTGTTGTCTTGAGCACACCTGATGCAACTAATCAAGGGCTTCATTAGTTGCACCAGGTGTGCTTGAGCTGGAACATATGAAATACCTGAACTGGCAAGGGGCAGTTAAAAACCCTCGAGTGACTGCAAAAGACCTGCAGCAGGACTTGGTGGCAACAGGCACAGAGGTTTCGGTGAGCACAGTAAGGCACGTACTAAACGCAGAAGGTTTCCATACCAGAACTCCAAGACGTACACCACTACTGACCCAAAAGCACAAGAAAAGTCGGCTCAAAAGCACATAAATAAGCCACAGAAGTTTTGGGATTTTACTCTGCACGATGGATCAGCGGTATGTCTGGAGAAAGAAGAATGAAGAAAGAACACACTGTCCACGGTCAAGCATGGTGGTGGCTCGGCGATGCTCTGGGGCTGCTTTGCATCCTCTGGCACTGGAAACCGGCAGCATGTGGAAGTCAAGATGGATTCATCGAAGAATAAGGAAGTCCTAGGAGAAAACGTCATGCCATCTGTGAGGAAGCTGAAGCTTGGGTGTCATTGGACCTTCCAACAGGACAATGATCCCAAGCATACCTCAAATTCCACCAAGGCTTTGTTGCAGAAGAAGTCCTGGAAGATTCTACAGGGCCATCACAGTCACCTGACTTGAACCCCATAGAAAATCTCTGGTGGAATTTGAAGAAGGCGGTTGCAGCAGGCAACCCCAAGAATATTACTGAACTGGAGGCCATTGCTCATGAGGAATGGGCTACGATTCCTCAGGAATGCTGCCAGAAGCTTGTGTCTGGTTACGCATCTCGTTTACGGCAGGTCATAACATCAAAAGGGTGCTCTACTAAGTACTAAAGTTCCTTGCCATGAAGGGGTTGAATAATTTTGAAACTGGAGAAATCATTATACGTTGCATTTTCAGTTGAATTTGGGGAACCACTTGAAGCATTCGTTGTGTTTAACTATTTCAATTGCTTTTGTTTGATTTGTTTATTGCAAACAGCTGAAAGTCTGTAAATTTTGACAATAAACTTGATTTGCAATGGGGGTTGAATAATATTGATGGCAACTCTAAGTCCAAGATAAGATAATTAAAAACTCCAGCAAAATTTTTTTTAAATAAATAAATAAATAAATAAATAAATAAAAAAAAAAAAAATCAGCAGGGTCAGAAATAATCAAACCAGCCCGTCTGGCAGCAACAAACATGCCACAGTCACCAAAATCCCATTTTCCCCATGTTAGATGTGAACTGAAGCTCTTGAACTGGATATGCATGCTTTTTTGCATTATGCTTCTGCCACATAATTGGCTGATTGAAGAACTGCATGATGTAAGGGTACAGGAATTCCTAAAGTGGCAAGTGAGTTTATTTAATATCTGATTTTGAATAATGATTTTGTCAATCCTTTATCATGTAAAACATCCTGAAATCAACAAAATCTGTCTAATTCCTTCTCTGTATTTATTTATTTATTTATTTTTATTTATCAGTCAGTGTGTTCTGATGATGTAAAGGGATTTACCAAATAGGGTAATGAGATCAAACAAACAAACAAAAAAAATCTCTTGCCATTGATGGTTCAGATATGATGAAATACTTCTTATACTTTGTGGGATTCTTCCCTGACATGTAAAATGTGGTGGCTGAAACATGGATGGCATATTTCAGTTTGTGTGGTTTTTCTTTGATATCTGAATATGTAATATTTAAATTGTGCAAGAATCTAAATGATACATGCCAAGTCCCAAAAAGGTCTGAATTTGAGCAATATGTGGCTTTCAACTGATTTATATAAACTGAATCAAATTGATCTTTTTGAGGCTACATTATGTCTGCTTGAGCTGCACAATGTATGCACCTCGCCTATTACCAAAGCTTTTCATTTTCGACTTTAACCCCATCAACAGGACATATTCTGTCCCTCTTGTCTGAATCATGTAGAACCATGAATCCTGAGAAATGGACTGGTCTCAAAATTTTAACACAAGCCTGTTATTCATTTTGCACACAAACTTACAACTATATACATTTTTTAAAAATTATTTTAAAGTGATCAATATTAAAAAAAATAAACTTTTTTTTTTTTTTTTTTTTAAAACAGAGTAACAAAACAGATTCAGAGCAATATAAACCACTGCATTCCAAAACCTTTCAGCAATGAAAGCATATGGCCTTGAATTACTGTGAGGTGGTTTAAAAAAAAAAAACAACAAAAAAAAAAACCCAGAAACAAAACAGTAAGTCATACTGACCTCAGATTTTCCCTTACCTTTAGAGAAGTCTATCAAGTGAACTTATCCTGAAAAGCAATCCACATCCAACTGTGTTATTAATTTGCTGAATATCCTTGAAACCTTAAGAAGGAAAAAATAAATAAATAAATAAAGCTTTTTTATTCTGATAATTGCAGTCAGAGCCCAGAGGGTGCACTGACAAAACAACACTGGCATTAAGAGAGATGAATGAGTAATGACTTGAAGGCTGATAGAAATATGCAATAATTTAAATGTGAACAAAACAAGCTCATGTAGTAAAGCAAAATGTCCACACAGTGAAAGTATTTGTGTTTTTGTAGGATTCGGAATCCACTGTAATCACCATATAAGACAGAGTCAAGCTTTGGTTAGAAAAAGTAAAGAAAGAGTGAGAGAAAGAAAAAATTTTTGCAAAAGTAGATGCAAAAGTTCCTCAAACAATGATGGACTGTTGGTCACACTTGCCCCAGGGTCCTATATGCCATAATAAAGTTATAAATCAAGAAAATGTTTTCAGTAAAAATAAACGCAAAAAGGCAAAAATGACAAAACAATTCAGTCTAATCACTGATAATCCACTGATCACTGGTAATTTCTTGTAGGAAGAATTTATGTTTAATTGATCTAATGTTTCTGACCAAGTAAATCACTGTGCAGGCTGAATTAAAAGAGTACAGGTGGGCAGAACTTTGCACTTTAAATTTCCTCCAGGACTGTTTATTTTTTTCCCATGCATAGTTTGGACAATTGTGTAGTGGAACATTTCATAGAGACTGTAATTAAAAAAGGTATGACATTCATAATCATTTTTCCAACAATATTTGTAATTATACACAAAATACCTTAATTAACTTCGTTAATGCAAATGTTTTCATCAGTCCTTCAGGCGTAGGTTTGAACAAGGAAAAGTGCTGTAAAACTTAAGTACAATACAAAAAAAAAAAAAAAAAAACCCAACAACTTCTTAAAGTAAAACATTCAGCATTTTTATACAACACAGTGCAATAAAAATGGGAACCAGATTGGTAAAAATGGGCCTTCAGCACTGGTCATGAGTATGTGATTGTTAGTAAAGGCAAAAACAACAGAATATTAAACAATTGTGTGTGGCGTACTACAGGTGTAGCACCAATTCAAACCCCCTGCTCAGAGAAATCACACCCGCTCTCTCTCTAGAGCAGCCTGTGTTCTTTGTAACACCAGAAACAGCTCTAGTAACGGAAAGGAAGCCCACTTGCTAGCTGTTTCAGACATACTCATTTGTGTCATCAAATAAGGCTTTGCAAGGTAGCTTGTTCAAAGTGTAAAGACTGCACTACACTGCAACTTTCAAATGACATACTCCAAAATATGAACAGTGAGCCAGAGAGGGAATTGTAGGGATGCACTGGGATACCAGTGGGACTCAAGACCTTGCAAGATAGATTAAGGTAAATCTTCATTTTGCTAGAACCCTCTGAAGTATATATTTAATATGCTAAACTTCATTGCTGGATTAAAAATGGAAACAACAGCAACCAATAGTCACACACCATTCAAGATTTGCCAGTGAGTGTAGAGTGTGTCCATACCATATTACTGTATAGACAACAGATTATCAGCAGGTCGACAGGGCTGTGGATGTGACTGATTGTGGAGTGATCGAGTTAAAGACAGAGAAGGAATACTGAGCAGACCTCCTCGTCCCGTCTCTCTTAAACAAAAACCTTCATGAAGATTCATAATGGACTGACGTTCTCAACCACCTCATATAAAACCTCTGACCCAGAGCAAATACTGAGAGAGAATACAGTGCACTCATGATGCACTATTCCAACACTTACCAATCAGATATTGTAAATGCAATGCTGACAACTGTGAAAACAGGAGTACTCTGTGTCCCAGAAATTACCACGAATAGACACATACCTAAGAACTAAGCACATACAATACACTACCCTTGAAATGGTTGCCATCAACAGTATGAAAAAAAAATATATATATATACACACATAGAAACAAAAATATAAATCTTTTTCATAAAAAGACAGTAGGTAGTATTCTGTGAAAGTAAAATAAGTAAAGACTTAAAAAAGGACACATAAGTTCATATTTCCCTTCTTCAACTCTTCCATCTGGAGCCGATAACTTCACAAAACCAGTATCTAATGAGTTACTCTGTTTTTCTTTTTTCTTATAAAAGATGATTCAGTGTATGGACAAAAATATCGTAGTACATCATGAAATTAAGAGACTTGAGTTATACAATTACATTGGGGGACAGACTTCCCCCAAATTAATAACTATTTATGGCTCAGGAAAACTACAATCGGTATGGGACATGATGCATGATGCCACCACTGAAAGAAATAAACATCATCAAGCACATGAATGATTAAAGCAAAAGTAAAAGAGTGAATTAATTGGAATAAATATGGGATCTAGTGTCCCATCAGCAGATATAATACATGAGTTAAACTCAGTGGTGGGCCATTATAAGGATAGTTATAGGTCAACTGGGCACATTTCTGTGCACAAGTAGCATGTTTCATTATTTAGTGTAATATAAATGTGACCCATAATAAGCAATAAGTTACCATAGTAACAACTGCAGAAACAGCAGGGTTGGCATTGCAACCTCAGCTCCTGGATAGTAACAGTCCCACTTTCATACAATGTTGAGATCGGGAAGGGCAAAGCCACTTGCACATGTGACACTTGGCACTTGCAGAGTTGAGGGTAATGGTGTGAATGGCAGACTCACTTGACATGTTCAGCACTGTGGGAGGAGCAGTAGTACTTTTTGTGTGCAATGAAGGTGGACAGGCTGCTGAATTTGATGTTGCACAGCCGACAGTAGCGAGTATTCCCATTTTGTAATGCTGTTGCAAGGACTGCCTTCGGTGTTGTTGGGGCTATGTGGCTTACAGCTTTCTCTGGGAGAACCAAGTGAGTGGTGGTATGTCCTGGTGACCCCAACTCTCTCAAGGTGTCAGACACAGGTGACACGGTCAAAAGAATTGAGGATGTGGGTGAGAGGGCAGGGGGAGTTGCTTTAGGAGAGCCAGCCCCAATAGGATGTTGTGCTACAGGGCTTCCATTGAGCAGGGGAGAGGAGGGAGAGGCAGCATCCCTCCTGGTCCGGCCATTTAGACCATCCCTCTGGGGTCTGGGGCTTGGTTTAGGAGGGGTTAATGGAGCTCCGTTACGAGGACTGAGGCTGTTGCTGGGACTAACACTGGGTGGCTGAACCTCAGACTGCTGCTGTGTGGTAAGGACCAGCCCATGAGCCATCCTGAAATGCTCCACCAGATCAGATGTCACTGCCCGATTAGGAGGGCAGTAAGGACAAATCACAGGAGGAGTGCTGGGGGTCTTCATCCCAGGCACAGAATGAGAGGTAGACTCCAGACTGGGTAAGACAGAGGTGTGAGGGACCACCGTAGGCTTTCCAGTTTGGTGGCTTTTGGTGTCAGGATGCAGATCAGGAACTCTGTTCTTAGGGGAAGTGGAAGCGGGTCTTTTTAGCCGATGCAGCTGCTCCCGGGTTTGAGGTTGCAAGGCGGTGGCAGGGCAGTAGTAAGTTTTGTGGGCCAAGTAATTCTCAATGCTGTTGAAGCTGATACTGCAGGCTGTACATTTGTGATAATCCGTGAGGGGCAAAGCGGGAATATTATTTCCTCTCGAGTTCTCCCGCAAGCAGGGCTTTTTGCTAAGGTCAATGGGGCCATCACTCTCTGGACTAGAACTGCGAGCAGAGCTTGCAACTGTGGTCACAGGTGGCCCAGAGTGGGCACTGGCACCCTCTTGTTTCACCGATATGCCTGGTACAGCAGGAAGGGCAGCAGCGCTGGCAAGGGCCTCATTCCGTGCCATATGGATTTCATACATCTTTTTGCGTTTCCGAGTACGAATGGGCTGTGGCACAAAGGCAACTTTGCCTGCCAAGAGGCGGTGGTTGGAAGGGTCGTGACGTGAGGCACAGTAAAATTTCTTATGAACAATGTAGTTCTCATGTCTGCTAAAGCGGATATTGCAGGCCTGACAGAAAGTGCGAGTGGGATCCTCATCCAGGTCTTCAGCTGATCCACTGATTTCTGCAGGGCTTTGGCTCCCCTCACTTATCCTACCCCCTCCACCGCCCTCACCCTCTGAGGAAGATGAGCATGCCGTGTCTTTCAGTCCTGGAGTCTCACTCTTCACCTCAGTTGGCTGGCTGTCTGTAACTGGGTCAACCACTGCAGAGTCAGTGTAGCTAGGGGAAGCTGAAGTTGTAGAATTGCCTGGTCCTGCTTGTGGAGAGGCATCATGACTTGAAACGGGTGCTGTAGTTACTGGATCATCTGTTACCAGGCCTGATCCCTCCCCTTGCTGGTGTCTGCTGGAGCAGTACAATCTCTTGTGGGCATAATAGTTGTTGATGTTATTGAAGGTGATGTCACACTCAAAGCATGTTGCCCCCTTGAGGACACCAGCCGGAGAGCCTGTGGAGTAGAAGCCTTGTGCAGATGCTGAGACCTGCCCACTCTTCAGCCTACTATGAACCATTTCAGACATTTTGGCCAGGATTTCAGATGCCTGGGGCATAATGGCAGCCTCGGGGCTGAAGAGGTAAGGGGGCAGAAACAAAGCTCCACCAGGTAACACTGATCCCCCTGCTCCCAAGTGAACAGGGCTAGAGCCTGGAGTGGGACTGGTCAGCTCTGCCTTTACTGCAATGACTGAGGGACTCTTAGGAGAGGTAGGATGAGGAGAGTTTGGCTCTGTTGCATTTGCACTATGATTGCCATCCTGCTCTTCATCCCTTGTTTCACTCTCTGAGTCAGACTGTGGCTCTTCCTTGATCTTCAGCTGCTCAGGAGAACAGCAGTCACGGGAGGTGGCTGCTCCACCATTGGCCCCAGGGCTGGAAGAGTCTGGTCTGGGCATGCTGGCTGATAGCTCTTGGTCTTGAGACTCCGAGAGCTCTGAGGTTACAGGGTTACCTTGGCGAGGTGTGTGGCTCCTTTCAACAGGAACCCTGACCTCCAGGTGGGTATGGACATGCTGTTGGAGCAGAGCAGGGGTGTCTGCTGAAAATCCACACACTTGACATTTCAGCAATATGCCAGAGTCTCCAGGACTCAGGCCTGATGGACAGAAGAAGGGAAAGTGTTACGTAGTGTATGTAGTGTGGGAGGCAAAGCAGATTTAAGTCAGAAAATGAATTCTAGACTGGCTCACTCTGGTCTGTAATCAGTGTCAGTGTACATTTTAGTAAAGGTTGAGACTCATGAATTAGCTAAGCCCAGTTGCCTACCTGTGGCCACTGGAAGCTTGGGGGAGTAGCCTTCACTGCGAGAACCAGGCTGGCACATCATGTGGCTAGTGACCAGATGGCTGTAGAGGATGTCTCGAGTTGTAGAGATGAATCCACAGCCATGGCACACACCATTCAGAGTGTCAGTGTGTACTTTCAAATGCCGCTCACAGTTGGCCTTGGTAGTGAATGCGGACAAGCAGATCAAACAGACAAACGGACGCTCACCTGGAGTACAGACACATACATACATCCATATAGTGTTAGACAAATAGCATGCGTTGTGTTTTGCTTACACATTCTGAAACTAGAAAATGGCAAATGAAAAGCACTTAGTGAGCTGTTAAATTAGCAATGCACGAAATGAATTATTCATGAGTAATAATCTGAAAAGACTGAAAGATAGACTGAGAAAGGGACAGTGAGTGAGTAATAGAGAAAGGGAGGTGTGAGAAATAGAAGGAGTATAAGTGAAAAGCAGAGAGTAAGTAAGAGATCCTGGGGGTGGGGG
>JANDJT010000179.1:11891689-11905318 GCA_024331685.1 Stegophilus panzeri
GGGGGGGGGGTGGGGGGGGGGGGGGGGGGGGAGGGGTGGGAGGACTCACCACTGTGTGTCCTCATGTGGATCTCCAGTGAGCTAGCACTGGGACAACTCTTGTTGCACTGGGGGAATGGACAAACCCTCTCATTAGGGTAGGAGTCTTTGGGCTTGTCCTGTGGAGGGGAAGCCGTGGCCTTTTGCTTCTGCCGGCTGGCACAGTAATACATGAGATGAGCTTGCAGGTTCCTCTCACTTCTATACCAGATCCCACAGTCTTTGCATGGGAATATATCCTCTGGAAAAAAACACACCCATAAATTAGGTAATATCATGGAATCAATAAATCAAACATTATTTCTGAGTTCATCTGTAGCATGATTTCCATGTATTTAGTGGTACTTTAATCTAAAAAGAAATCAGAAATCAGGACTATAAAATGACTCTTTGCAGCTTCATAGGGTTACACTTTGCTACTGGTAGTGAATTTCACAGGTCTTATTTATATCTTAATATTAACTAATGACACAATCAATTTCAATGCATCAGAACTGTGGGCTACACTAAGTCAAGTACAATGACGCACACTTTAAAATAGAGCAAGCAAACTGACAATCTCCAAGGCAACAGGATTGAGAAGAAATGTGTATAATTGTACAGATCTGGTGTCAGGGCATGCTAAACTGGGTATAGATCACCTGTCTCGTTTCTACATGGCTAATGTTACATGACTGAAGAATAAGGCTGATCACATTTTAACCTTTAGCTTGATTTACTGAGATTAATTATGCACTCATCACAGCACGGATGTGTCCACTCCCACACCTCGCACGACTCAACAGCCCATAGCAGAATGCAAGGCAGAAAGACAAACAGATGAGAGATGGAAAGACAAAAAGAAAGAGAGAGACAGAGTGTGAGATAGCGATAGCTGTACTTTATTCCCAGTCAATTACCAGTCTCACCAGCATGCATCTCACTTGTCTCAACTGAAACAATACTGCCACCTAGTGGTGGCATGAATAAATGGTAAGTTTAATGTTGAAACTTGATGGATGTTGCCTCAGTTGATTTGTTTGCAAACCCCAGGCCTGATGCTATCTGTCACTAAAAAAAAAAAAAAAAAGGGGGGGGGGGTTGGGGGGCACGGACGGACGGACGACATTCACTTGTAAGATAATAGTGACTCACTGTTAACAACTGCAGTCGCCAAAATGGCAGCCATGCCAGCCTGCTGTGGGAGGAGCTGGATATCAGAAGGCAGGGTTGCTGGGTATTCCGGCTCCTCCTTCACCGTGGGGTTAAGAGTTTGGGTCTCAGCCTGCTGTGCTGTGTTGGTCCAGGAAAGAATGGCCACTAAAGCATCTCCACTAGAGAGCTCCTGAGTGAGCTTACAGTACAGACCATCACCTGAAAACATAACAGTCAGGAGTGTCAGGCAATCTGAAGGCAATCAAGCTGAAACTCAAATTTAAAAAACAGTTGGGGTTGACCAGGAGAAATGTATCGACCTTTGTCTGATTAAAGTACTCTTTTACATGTAGTATGTTGTGGTGTCTGTAATACCTTCATTGCACTATAAATACTTTTACAATGATTCCTGACTCTTAGGACCCATAATGATGGTATATGAGCAATTACAGTAAGTATTAAGGGGTGTGTTGAGTTGGTTGTGTGGAGTGAGAGCTAAAGTACCTTGACTGTAAATGATGCAGTTTGCTTCTGAGGAACAGGAGGTCACAGGGATTCTTGTGAGCCAACAGTCCACATCCTCACACAACAGACTCTTCAAACAAGAACATATAGACAAGGAATCATTGATAGAAAGAATGAATATTAGTCTTTGGACTAAGACAGACTTGAGGAAGATTAAAGTGCTCCGTCACAAAACCCATTTTAAATACTCTATATACTTCAAGTGTAGCTAAACTACATATATCCACAGATTCCCATGAATAAAATAGCATTTATATCTGTTTACTTTCAAAACATAAGTCTGAACAAATGGTGAGGTTGAGGGCCTACACAATATATCCTGTGAACTCCTTTAGAGGAATTTCTCATAACAGGGACAATTGCAAGGGAACTCAGGGGAATGGCAAAAGAGAGAGCCCATGGAGACATGGAGAAAAAGGAAGAACCACAGAACCACAAAGAAATGAAATGACCGCAGAGAGAATAACAGAATGGTTAAGAAAGGAGATATGTCAAGACTAATGGCTCCAATTCACTATAACTTATCTCAGGATCTGACCTGAATATATAAAGCTGTGTGTGCATGAGTGTGTGCATATATACACAAGTGATATACAGTGCCCTCTACTAATAATGGCACCTTTGGTAAATATTGGTAAAAATTGTCTTTATTGTTTAACCTTTTGATCTTTTGTTCAGAAAATTCACAAAAATACTCTGCTCTCATGGATATCAAACAATTGCAAACACAACACAGGTTTATCAAAAAGATATATCTCTGTTAAATATAGGTGTGCAACAATTATTGGCACCCTTTTAGTCAAAACTTTGTTTTATCTTCCTTTGCCAAAATAACAGCTCTGAGTCTTCTCCTATAATGCCTGATGAGTTTGGAGAATACATGGCAAGGGATCTGAGACCATTCCTCCATACAGAATCTCTCCAGATCCTTCAGATTTTGAGGTCCATGCTGGTGGACTCTCCTCTTCAGTTCACCCCACAGGTTTTCTATGGGTTTCAAGTCAGAGGACTGGGATAGCCATGGCAGGACCTTGATTTGGTGGTCAGTAAACCATTTATGTGTTGATTTTGATGTATGTTTTGGATCATTGTCCTGCTGGAAGATCCAACCATGGCCCATTTGAAGCTTTCTGCCAGAGACAGTCAGGTTTTCATTTAATATCTGTTGATATTTGATAGAGGCCATGATGCCATGTATCTTAACAAAATGTCCAGGTCCTCTGGCAGAAAAACAGCCCCAAAACATTAAAGTCACCATCATATTTAACCGTGGGCATGAGGTTTTTTTCCATATGGCTACCTCTCTGTGTGCACCAAAACCACCTCTGGTGTTTATTGCCAAAAAGCTCTATTGTGGTTTCATCTGACCATAGAAGCCAATCTCATTTGAAGTTCCAGTAGTGTCTGGCAAACTGAAGACGTTTGAGTTCGTTTTTGGATGAGAGTAGAGGCTTTTTTCTTGAAACCCTTCCAAACAACTCGTGGTGATGTAGGTGACTTCGGATTGTAGTTTTGGAGACTTTCTGACCCCAAGACGCAACTAACTTCTGCAATTCTCCTGCTGTGATCCTTGGAGATTTTTTGGCCACTCGAACCATCCTCTTCACAGTGCGTTGAGACAATATTGACACATGTTCAATTCCAGGTTGATTCATACCTTCATCTTACTTATTGCCCTGATGGTGGAAATGGGCATTAGCAATACTTGTGCTATTTTCTTATAGCCACTTCCCATTTTGTGATGGGATTTTTTTTTTGTGTTTGCAATTGTTTGATATCCATGAGAGCAGAGTATTTTAGTGAATTTTCTGAACAAAAGATCAAAAGTTTAAACAATAGTCAATTTTCACAGCCTTCTTTGCTCATATTTACCAAGGCTGCCAATATTAGTGGAGGGCACTGTACCTCTGGATACTTGGGAATATTAGGATTAACACACCCGGTCTGTTATACATAGTGTGATCTTTGTTCTGAGCTTTGCAAACATTCCGTCTGTCATTCCCACAGCCTTATCATAATACATATAGTTATGGACACACTCACACACAAATATAGCTACAAGTGCATGAACACACACAATTACTGACATGAATAAACCAAACCAAGGGAAAAAAACGGATGTCCAGGTTAAATCTATATACAATCTACATACCAAGAGACAGGTACCTCGTACAGACTTATAGCGCCGAATACACCATACAGCCATAACAATAAAAACAAATGATTAATATTGTGTAGGTCCTCATTGCGCCACGAAACAACTCTGACCAATCGAAGCATGAACTCCCCAAGACCTCTGAAGGTGTGCTGTGGTATCTGGCGCCAAGACGTTAACAGCAGATTCTTTAAGTCCTGTATGTTGCGAGGTGAAGTCTCCATAGATCAGTCTTGTTTGTCCAGAACATCCCACAGATGCTTGACCAGATTGATATCTGGGGAATTTGGAGGCCAAGTCAACATCTTGAACTCTTTGTCATGTTTTTCAAACCTGAGAATTTTTTGCATTGTGGCAGGGCGCATTATCCTGCTGAAAGAGGCCACTGCCATTAGGGACTACTGTTGCCATGAATTGGGTGTACTTGGTCTTCCACAATGTTTATGTAGGTGCTACATGTGAAAGTAACATCCACATGAATGGCAGGACCCAAGGTTTCTCAGCAGAACATTACCCAGAGCATCACACTTCCTCCAACAACTTTCCTTCTTCCATAGTGCATCCTGGTGCCATCTATTCCCCAGGTATGCGACGCACACGCACCCAGCAGTCCACATGATGTAAAAGAAAACGTGATTCATCAGACCAAACGACTTTCCTCCATTGCTCCATGATCCAGTTCTAATGCTCATGTGCCCACTGTAGGTGCTTTCGGTGTTGGACAGTCAGCATGGGCGCTCAGACTGGTCTGTGGCTACACAGCCCCATACGTAGCAAGCTGCAATGCACAGTGCATTCCAACGCCTTTCTATAACAGCCAGCATTAACTTTTTCAGCAACATGTGCTACAGTAACTCTTCTGTGGGATCGGACAAGACAGGCTAGCCTTTGCTCCCCATGTGCATCGATAAGCCTTGGGCGCCCATCATCCTGTTGCCGCTACACCGGTTGTTCTTCCTTGGACCACTTTTAGTAATTACAAACCACTGCATACTGGAAACATCCCATAAGACCTGCCATTTTCAAGTTGCTCAGATCCTTATGCTTGCCCATTTTTCCTGCTTCCAACACATCAACTTCTAGAACTGACTGTTCACTTGTTGCCTAAAATATCCCACCCCTTCACAGGTGCCATTGTAACAAGATAGTCAAATGTTACTCACGTCACCTGGCAGTGTCTTTAATGTTATGGCTGATTGGTGTATGTATATCTATACTGATAAAGGATCCGAATCTCTGGTCACCATACCCAATGCTGTTCTGATACTGACATTCTCTCAGTAACTGAACCTGCCCTTTGCAAGCTTCTGTTAACAAGTTACACAAAACGTCACTGGCATAATGGCAGCAGGGATTCATTTCAGAGATCTCCAGCTTAGGAGAGTGAATCGAAAAAATATTTCAAATCTGAACCAAATCTGTGCTTCAAGCCACTAATGGCCCTACTACTCATACACTTACACTAGGTGGCAGTAGTTCCACAAGGCCTGTGACAATATCAGGGGCTTCACACTCACTTTTTTTTTTTTTTTTGCATTACACAAAACCAGCTAAGCAGCTACTCCTGAAAATACATCGGTCCACACATCCCCATCATCCTACCAAACATTAAAGACTAGAGAATATGAAAGACATCTCTTCAGCATAGAAGCCAAGGATGAAAGGCACCAAGCATCAGGGCAGTGAGATGAGACAGCCAGCCATGGAGGACAGCTGAAGGGTTTCTTTCTAAATCTGTCTGTTCTTGCCTGAAGATATGGTCCGTATTGTATTTCATGGGGAACTAGTGCTGATAAGGAGATAGGGCTCCTTTTGTTTTAATTTGAAACCCAATGCCGGAGCCGTCTGTGCTATAAGTGCTGCGTGCTTCTGCTAATTTGTTTCAGACTCATTTAACACGACTCGACTTTGGGCCGCACAAAAGGAGAGGGCATTGTGTTCAGCCACCCCTTCTGACTCAACACGCATGGCCACACCTGTACACAGATTAAACATGTTCATTCACAAGCGTTCCGTCTTTCTCTCATATGCAATTCATTCACAATAGAGGAAGATTTACTCTATGATTGTGAAGGAAGCCATTACTTTCTCCAATAATTCAGAAAGTGTGTGAGGACTACAAAAAAAATAAAATCAAGAAGAGTCTAACGGCAGTTGCTGAATTCAATCAATAACTAACTTTTCAAAATTGCTTGCAAAACTATAACCATTACATTGAATGAAGGCTCCTGGGGGAGCCACACAATACAACATAATTCTGGTTTCTTACACGATACTGGTAATGCCACAAATACTACCATTCCCTTCTCTATATATATTATTTAAAAAAAAAAAAAAAAAAGGCATTCAGATTTGGAGTGTAATAATGAATAATTTTCTTTAATGAAAAAAAAAAAAAAATCATGAATGCATTAATACAAAAACACGTTCTGCTTTTTTCAACAACTGCCTTCAGACTACCATTATATTAAGCTTAGCGTTAACATGTTTTCAGTTCTTCAGATAATTACACATGTGCTACAGAATCAGCAGTCATCTTAACAAAGATGACCCTGCAGGACAGCAAACTATCAAATTATGCCTATTCTGCCAAAGAAAATACCCAATACTAGATGGTTCATAACACTACACCCTGGAATTTTATGATAGTATGCACAATCTTTTATTAGTATATAGTTATCAGGGTTCGTGCAGATGATTCATAATGAAATTCCAGCACTTTCAAGGACTTTTCAAGCACAATTTTTTTTGTTTTCAAAGACTATACAAATGATGTTTGTATATTTCACAAAGAATATACTTCACAAGCATATTCTTTATTTCTTCTTTTTAAATTCCAATATATAATAATAATAATAAAAAAACACAAAAAATTTTATATGGCACCTTTTACAGCCGTGCTCGACTAAATTTCCATTTCCCAGGCATTGCTTCGTCTTCACCATAACGTCAATATATTCCAGGTGAGTGACAGAAGCACTTTCAATGGAAAGTCGCTCAATGTCGCTAGATCTTGTCATGCGCTAATTAGCATATTCATGACGTCATCATGTCGTATTTGCGGTCTGCCTAGCATCAGCCATTTACATCAGTAAATAAATAAAGCTAATAAAGCTGCTCTCATTTACATATTTTTTCTGTTTCTGTTGTCAGACAACGGAACGAGTATGAAATAGTGACTGAAACGCAGCCCATTAAGAGACTACACGTTAACCAGCAGTCACTTCCAAGCTGCTGCTCTGCACTGATAAAATCACACAAAATAACAAGCACCACACACATCATTCAAAGACAACAGGTGTGCTGTGATTTCAGCTATATTTACATGTAAAATGATCACTCAGAGAGAAAGATAGAAGGGACAGCATGCCTTTCTTTTTTTTTTTCCTCAGACTGAAATGTGCTGCTCCTTTCTGCCTCTCACTGAACAGAGTAGCTGCAGAGAGAGACAGAGAAAAAAAAAGAGAGAGAGAGAGAGAGAGAGAGAGAGAGAGGTGTACCTGCAGCAGGTAAGCAGGACCTCATGCTTGCACTGCAGTACTGGCAACTCTCTTCTATGGAAAGAAGCTAAGGTTTGTCCAAAAAGTCGCTAGATTTGTCACTAGGTGCTTTTTTGAGAGAGGGGAAAAAAAAAAAAAAAAAAAAAAGTCTGAAGAGTGGACCGGAGCAGTCTCTGTCATAATGAGCGGGTGAATAGCAGGAAGAGGGGGAGGGAGGGGCTGCAGCAGAGTGTCATATTTTGTGTGAAAGGATTGTATTCGTGTTCTATCAAAAATAAACATATAAAAGTTATTTAGCAATTTCATAATTATTTACTTTTTATAATTCAAGCACTTTTTAAGCACCACTTTATTTAAAAAAATGGCTCTTTTCAAGGTTTTCCAGTACTTAAATATGAAAAAGCTAAATTGAAGTACTGCAAGCACCTTATACGAACCCTGAGTTATATAGTGTTTGTAAGGGCTGGTGTGGGACACACACCACTGACACGGACACTGAGGATGGCAAGAGCCTCGGCGCAGAGATACTACAGTATAGGTAAGGGACGTATGACAGATGATGAAAATTATTCAGAGTTCAGCTTTAGGTGCGTTTTACTGTCCCACATGCTCTCTTCACTACTGCTCAGTTACTCCTTTATAATTTTTTCACCTCTCTTTGTCCTCGCTTAATTCAGTTCAATTTAATACGCTTTTAAATAGAGCACATTTATTTATATCAACAAGCGTATATGTAGAGTAATGTAGAGTAATATGGAAGAGAAATGAATACCGACGAAGGAATGAATGAGTCTCTCTCTCGCTCTCTCTCTCTCTCTGCACAGCTCTAAGCTCTTTAATGTGAGGGTCTTTGAGGTGCTCTCTAAGCCCCCTCGTCCGAGTCCCCGTGCCTCATGAATATTAATTCCAGCTTTAATCTGCTTGATTCCCACACTGCTGCCACCCAGACGATAGCCAATCTAATTATTTGTTCCGATATAAAGCAGCAACCCTGCCACACACACATATGATCAGGAAAGGAGATGCACTTTCCCAACACACACACACACTCACAAACACACACACACAGCAGAATGGGAAGTTGGTGAGAGAGAGAAGACTGGAAGGAGCAAAGGTAAACTGAAACATGGAGCAGGAAAGGACAGGAAGTTGCAGAAAGGCTCAGGCATCTGATAGGATGTCGATCGAACTGACACGTTTGTCTTACTACCCTTGTGAAGACCTTCTATTCACAGAATTAATAATGCAGCTAATTAATGTTATGCCTGCACCTAAATCTAACCATAAACGTAACCTCAATAACCGAAAAAACATTTTCAGTGCTTAAGTTATTTATTTATTTTTAAATAAGAAAAAAAATTAAAAATTCCTCATGGAGACAAGTGAAATGTCTCCATCAAGATATAAAACATGCACACACAAGTAAATACATATGCACACACTGTCCTGTGCCATGTACACGCCACTTACTCTCATCACTCCCCAAAAAACAAACAAACAAACAAAAAAAAACCAAAAAAACACCCTTACACCACCGATAAAAGTTTAATGATTCAGGGCTGATTTCACTTCTCTATTCACCCAGAGAAATGGGCATGAAATAAAAATCCCTCTCCTCTCTTTCTGGAGGAATAATGCGTCACGTCTCTAACCTGTGGTCAAGCCTGTTTGGTTCAGATTGGTGAGTTGACTGAACAAATGGCTGCGTATGTTTATCCATATTGGAAGATGTGATTGAACATTAGAACTGTCAAATGCTTTGAAAATGGCACCGCTTTCAAATAGTTGAAATGTTACAATTATTATTCTAATGTATTAAATTATTTGAATGTATTCAAATGATAAGTTTATTCTGAAACAGACAGACCAAGCATCAGCAGTAGCAGTATACTATGTATTTGTAATATCACAAACTTGTGTGAAAAATCATATGGAGGAAAAATCCTAATTTTAGTCTAAACTCTTGTTTCAGACTCTTATACTTATATTTACTGGAAGTAATAATGTTTTGGTGCTGCTGTTTAACACGATTTCTTACACTGCCTGGAATCTGCTTAAAAATATATATATAAAAATAAATCTCAAGTTATCGTAACACGAGTATTTTTAAATTTAAGCCTCCAACACACAATTAGGCAGAATCCCAAATTGCACTCTATTCACTGTATAAGCATTGTAAAACTATATAGTGCACTGTAAGTCCACTAGAACAGCATTCGAGATGGATTTTTGTGTTTAAAATAAAAAGTCTCAAATTTTATATTTAAGCTATGAAATGAATTTTGATATGTTTTGTGACAACAGTCAAAATAGTAATGCTGGTAGTCTTTAAGGTTTTGAAATAAGGATTTTGAACAACATTCACATGTCTTTGGACAGATGGAAGAGGTGAATAATCAAGACCCAGATCATTGTCCTTGCTCTTCTTCTCTTTTCTTCCATCTTTCTATGCTCTGGCACTTTATCTTTCCATTTAATCCACTCCTCATCTATCCCTAGCCCTCTTTTTATGCACCGACTCACTCTTTGTCTCCATCTCCTTCTCACTATCTATTCCTATCCCGTATCTATCCGCACATCCTTTTCTCACCCCCTTTCTCTCAGCCTCCACTCTCCCTCTGTCTGCCCCTCTCTATCTCTCGGCTACAGGAAATGGTTTCTTTCCCAGCAGGGGGGTGGAGAAGGGTGCACACTGTCCCAAACAAAGAGGTCAGTGTGTGAATCCTCCAAAAATACAGAGAAGAAAAGGAAGGAAGATAATAATCAGAAAGCTTCTCTCATCCGCCACACACACACACACACACACACTTTCCTCCCATCTCCCTTTCTCTATTACTTTTGCTGTCCCACATATACATACGTTAAATGTAAACATGTGTGTTCATACACACATTCATGTCTCTGACTGCCCATCAATTATCTCTCCAAGAAAACAACTTTGATCAGCACTATACAAACGACATAAAAATATAAAACTGTTGATACTTAAAACGGATGAGATAAGAGACTAGAAAATGAGGTACTCTTGGAAAGCAGGCTCCTAAACTGCCGGAGATGAGGTTCAGAGGTGTTCCCTCATCTCCCCTCCTCTCTCTCTCTCTATCGCTCTCTCCCTCTTCCTGACAGACTACAGGCATAGCATGGTCAGATCATCAACTATTAGACACACAAGAAGCCCCTCCTCTCTCCTCCTTCAGGCACTTTTCCTTGTGATCTTGCCATCATTTATCCTCTGGGAGCTTTTCTCCAGCCTTTCACTTTCCTTTCCTCCACTTTCTCTCTCCACATTCTTTGTGTTAGGCAGTATCCTCCCTATTGTCCTGCTACTGGCATAGTAGACTGATTGTAGGTGCGCTCTTCAGGAAGCACTCTCAATACCACACATGATGTGTTTTTCCAACCGGATGCAGCCTGGCATGCTTTCCCCTCGATCACTGAACAGATAATTGAGAGAAACTATAATTGAAGGTATTCATGCATTGCTTTCAGCAAAAAGCTTGGGCACTGAGGGGTGACTCTTGGAGACACTCTACTGGCTGATGTAGATAAACCAGAGTGATAGAATGCATGGTAAACAAACACTCTCAGAATGAGCACAAGACAGTGAGAGAGAGGTGGAGAGAGTGAGGGCAGCTCACCTTCACACACCCTTTGTGGGGTGGAGGTTGGTGAGGAAGGTGCAGAGCTTCCAAAAAAGTGCCGAAGAGCGGTGGGTGGCACTGCTTATCAGTGCAGTTCTCCTGGAGAGATTATTGGAGGATTAGGGGAGACGCTTGTTTCTAAAACATGATGAAAAGACGCTTGGCGCGTGATAAGACTTTGAACTCCGCACTCTTCACTAGTGTGCCTTCTGGAAGTGTTTTTTTTTTTTTTTGCTTCTTCTTCTTCCTTGCAAAACAGCAAGTACGGCAACGATGAGGAAACAAAAATGACCTGAGTGATGAGCAACTTCAGCATACAAGTATATATATTTTATGTCTGTCTGGGCTAGGAGCTTCTACATTAATACCTGGTGTGTGACTCAGTCCGCAGGCATCTCCAAATTTTATTATAGATTAGATACATGTCTGTTACCATTGTCTCACATTCAAAATTCAGGCATTACTAGAAAACAGACCAAATGCTAGACTTACTCAAACGCTACACTTGTACTTAAATATATGACTACTTGAGTAAATATCCATGGTACATACTACATAACTAGTAGTTCAGGAACTTTTAGGGATGTCATTAGCATTGGTGTAAGGCAAAATGTAATTTATTTAGTATTTATTTATTACTGATGCTTAACGCAAATGCAGAACTGAACTGCAGAATTGATTTATCTCTGATCCAATTGGAAAGAGAAAAAAATATGACCGTGTTCATAAGCAACAAAAAGCTCACATACTAGCTGAATAACTTCACTAAAATCAAAGATCCCAGTTTAGTTAGTCAGAAAAAAACCCCCAAAAAAACTGAAGATACATCAGTGGTATATCAGTATATACCAACTGACATCTCTAATATATTATTGAAATATATAAATTATTTATAGTACTCTCTGAAGAGATGTAAATATAAGATTTTACATGTAGCACTCGCTGCTGAAACTTATAAACTTAAAAAAGATAAATACATCTGTGCTAAAAACAAAGTGCAAGTGCAGACATCTAAAAAACTGGTTTCCTAAGAACTTCAATAGCCAAGATCCCAACGTCCACACACTTGATCAGGATAAAAACAAAAACTAAAACAACAAAACAAATCCTAATCATATTTGGGCACATCTGAGCATTAAAATAAATTCAATAATGATCAAGCTGATACCTGATATCAGCTGTGTACACTGATGCTGGAACAGGAGGGGCCACAGCATACTGGCCATCCACCCCCCTGGTATAGTTTGACAAAAGTTTCCAATATTTAAAAAAAAAAAAAAAAAAAAAAAAAAAAAAAATTGGGCAAAGAGAGGTACTTTGTTCGCATGTTTTGTGAGAAACTGCTAAACCAATTCAAAACTGTTTGCTTAAACGCACTGGTATATGACTGGGTATAAGAAATATTAGTCAATAATTTTATATTACTGAAATAAGGTTTTAAAAGCTCCAGAGAGCAGTACTGATTTCTTCTTTGTAGGAACGCAAATTTTCTTAACTTGTCTATAAATACACATGTTAAGGCAAACATTTCCATAATTAACTGCTGCTAGTTAAATACAATTCTATTGGAGGAGAAGAAACGTCATGTTATTACCTTGGGTCAAGCCCAATCAAGCATTCCCCTGCACTGACCTGCTCACTCCTAACACCATTTTGCTCCCTACGGTTAAGTGTGTGCGTTTGTGGGACTGGTATCCATACAACATGCACTCACTTCTTGTGTTATTTGAACAGGCAGTTTAAGCTTATCAGAGCAGGGCATAGGAAAGGCAAATTTGTAGAGTGAGTGTAAAGCACACAGGTTTGGCAGCGATGCCTGGTCAGGACTGTCATGTTACACTGGTGCTGAAGCTGCCACAAAGCCAAACACTTCTTCCACATTACAGCTGCTTCAAACCTGATCAGAGATAGCAGCTCTAACTGTCCAATTATGCTACACAATCTGCTTTATATGGTTCGGTGAACTCTGTGCTATATTTTGCGAGAATGCAATAACGAATCCAACATGCTTTTAACATTAGAAAAAGAAACAGCAAAGAGTGTATGATTTCATCTCGTACATTATCACTCGCTCGTGTTCGGCTTAATCCTCAGACTGTGTGTGTGTGTGTGTGTGTGTGTATGGTTTGAGTCTGAGTGAGCGCCTTGGCTCAGAAGAACTGGCCCTGACCCTCGGTGGCCTCCTCAGCCAAAGCCTCGGACAGCCACGTAGGAGGATATGGAGGGACAGCGAGTGAAGCAGGAATGTGCGATTCTCCGGCTGTTATCTCGGGCAGATACACACTCCTTCAGCTCACAGATAGTGCCGTGTGAGAGGGAGAGCTGATGTGATAGAATACGAATGCAAAAGTTCCAAACTGAAAATCATCAACAAAGCCCCGCTTCGATAACAAGGTTTGAGGAAGGGAGGGAGGGAATGAGACAGAGATTAAGAGGAGGAGGAGGAGGAGGAGGTGGTGAAGGAAAGGTGGAGGGAAGGAGAGAGGGAGGGGTGGTTGCGGACTTAGAAATCCTGATAATAAATGAAATCTTAGAAATGAGAGACTATCAAGGCGAAATCAATCATTGAGGTTTGTTGTCCAGGAGGATGGCGCCATGCTGAGATAAAAGAGGAGCGTCCGTCTGGGGGTGGTTG
>JANDJT010000179.1:11910231-11920787 GCA_024331685.1 Stegophilus panzeri
TATCAAAAGATTAAACAATAAAGACAATTTTTCACAGCCTTCTTTGCTCATATTTACCAAGGGTGCCAATATTAGTGAGGGCACTGTACATAACTCACCATTGTCACACCTGGACTAGAAGTTAAAGAGGAAACGTTGATAACATTAAACAGCATGCTTGAACAACTCCGCCTCACTGGTGCGGTCCCTGCACTCCTCCAGCTACATGATCTTCGCTATCACGACTAATTGATTTTTTTTAAAAAGACTATTGTTGATATCAAATGAGCGGATCAGTGTGCGGCCATTGATTTTTTGACAAACTACAACAGGAAATCTTTATCTGAGACGCACTCCGACCCCGCACTAATAGGTGGGGTTTAACCTCTGCTGTGCAGCAAACCCAACGCTTTTGACCCACCGTGTATGGACGTGTACAATATGTGCTTTTAATATTCGTCCTCAATAAGTCGAAGAATAAATCCAAAAAAATCGAAAGCATTTTTGCATTCAAATGTACAGTTCAAAATGATACGTTAGCCAACAATGGATTAGCCCTCTTACTCTCTTGGAGCGACCAAACCCCCACCACGTCAACAAAACATGCGCGTGCGCACACCCAGTTCAAACCCGAGTCAAAACATTCAGTTTAAAAAGATACAAATTTCTGGGATATGCACTGCACACTCACCATCATGGCATCATTTCCATTTTGCCGTCTATTGCCAGAGAGAGATAAGACACCTGCATTGCGGCGCAGATGAGCTTCAACAGAACTTTATCATTGACATTTACTACTGTTTACACAACTAATTTCTCTTAACTGTACTTCTGAACCTTTATCAGTCCAGCACAAGGCCTGGAAAAGAGCACATGCCAAACATGCAGAAGAGCCAATATGTGAGCAGGAAAAATGATAAAACTCGACACTCAAATGAAAAGCAGAAATGCTGCAATGCTGAAGTGACTTTAAGAAACAAATAAGGATTCTGCAATCTGCATGTCCAAAATGCAATAGAGAGAGAAAAGAAAGCGACTATGAAGTGGCAGGAAGATGGACAGCCTCTCCGTTTGCGATGAGCAAAACATTTTACTCGATTATCTGCCCTGGCCTTTATGAAATGTTCAGTAACTGTTACCAACAGGGGGCGACATGAGTCATATACTCATCAAAGGATTTTGCAAAATTATGGCAATAGAACGCAATACTGTATATGGAGACCTCATTAACAGAGAATTTAGCTTGCATTTTGATCTATAGCAGCTCTGGGCCTTTTTGGAATGTTGTTACACGTTCTGACTTTCTTTTGGAAAACAATTTATGAGAAAATCTCCATCAGGGGCTGGTGGCTTGGCGGTTACTGATCGGAAAGTCGGGGTTCAGCACAGCCAAGCTGCCACTGTTGGGCCCTTGAGCAAGGCCCTTAACCCCCTCTGTTCCAGGGGCGCTGTACCACGGCTGATCCTGTGCTCTGACCCCAGCTTCCTAACATGCTGGGGTATGTGAAGAAAATAATTTCACTATGTTGTAAAGTAGGCCTATAAGTGATCAATAAAGACTCGTTATTATTATTATCATCATCATCATCATCATCATACTCGATACTAGGAAGAAGAAATGTATTTGGTGTGCTTTGGCTTCCTTACACAAAAAAAATCCATTCAGATGCAGGAGAAACATGACTAAATTATATTATTACTTTTATATATTTTATAAATTATGTTTTCTAGTTATTACACCTGTTTTCCTTTGGACTGTTAAACTGTGGGTCAGATTGAAGAAGCCATTTATGCAGTCTTGTTAACCTGGCTGAAGAAGGTTCCAGTTGCACTTCTGATATATTATTCTACCATATCTGAAATCTGAAAAGTCAGACACCAATGAGAGTAAAACTACATAGACTTAATTTTTTTTTTTACAACATATATTACAACCTGTATATTACAATATTCAGCGCACACAATTTTACTGGAGACATTTCAAATGATTGTCTTTACTCCTCTCTGCTCCATCTATGTATGCTGAGATGCTAGTTGGCAACTTTGAGAAAACAGTTGTTACATTCACCTCGTGACTCAAGAAATATATGATAATTTTGTCTAAAAAAATATTTCTTTATAATATAGGTACTGGTCTTTATTTTTTTTATTATTATTAAATAACATTACATTAATATAAATTCAGCTCTGTGGTCCATTTGAAAACATTTCATACATTCACCATCACCAATCATCAAACAAAAGTGTCATCAGACAGAATTTTGCTACTGTGCTACTCGCTCGTTTTCTTTTATGACCGGAAAATACAGGCTCTGTAAAAACAGTGAAGCCAAAACACATTTTCTCTCAGCATATAAAAAAAACAAACAAAAGATGGCTGATTCTGCAAGATGCATGGTCATTAAGTTGTGTTTTTCAATTAGCTTAATGTGTTTCTCTTATCATGCTGAAATGCTGAATTGGTAGCATGAAAAATAAAATAACCGACAGGTTAAATTCGCTTCAGAAAAGACGACTGTGGAGCTACACTTGGATGTAATTATTTAGGTCTGATCATTAACCTGCATGTGTGTGCAAGCCATGCTAGTGTGTGTAAGCTGTGCTAGAGAGAGAGAGAGAGAGAGAGAGAGTGAGAGAGTGTGTGTGTGTGTGTGTGTGTGTGTGTGTGTGTGTGTAAGCCGTTCTAGTGTGTGTGCTAAGCCTCACACTCCAAGTCTTCTACCACTGTTACCCTCTCATAAGTCGAAAGTGGAGACCTTCCAGAAACTCCTCCTGATTATCATACACAAATTAATTAGAAAATGTTTCTTGACATTCTCGGTGCATAGGCATTGGAGGAAAAAAAGACTCAGGCAAAAGCACAAAATTAATTGTACGGTATGTGACTTTGATAATTAATTCAATAATTATTCCATGTCTACTTTAGCGACTCCTGGCTTTAAATAGGTCGGTTTAACAAGTGTCAAGTGAATTTAGATTTTAGAGAAGAGAGAAAAAAAAAAAAAAAAGAAAAAAAAAAAGAGAGAAAGTATCACTCTGAGACAACACCTTAGCTCTTGGTTTTATGACAGAAAAATACAGATACATCACTGTCACTCATTAAAAATGCTTTTTAGAGGAGTAATCTACAGAAGTGGCTGACAAAGAGGGACATTTTTTTCCACGATAAAAGCACACTACATTTGAGGAGAGACTCCAATTTAAACTTAAGGTTGTGTGACATCCCTGTAAAATAAAGAAATATCAATAATACACCTACAATATATTACTGTGGTGTTGAAGATCCTGAGTTCGCCTCCTGAGTGTTGGTTCATCAAAAGCACTGATCGGTTAGTATCAGGGTTGTAAAGGAATACAAGTAACGGTGTTGTGTTTGCAAAATACTACACTCAAAGTGTCTGTAGTCGGTGTAGACAATATGTTTCGAAAGGCAGTGTTTGGAATACAGGTGCTTTTTAAAATGTTCTCTAATTTAAAAAACGTTAAAAACTCTTTAAAAGAAACACCACTGATGTTGGTCTCATCAACATTTGTCAAGAAAGCAAGATCAGTATTCTAAATGTTGCTGACATTCAAGTTAGCTTATTCTTCACAGAATAGAGGTTATTAACCAGGAAAAAGGGCCATTAATGCAGGTAAATAATTACACTATATGGCCAAAACTATGTGAACACCTGACCCTAACACCCAATTCCAAAGGTATGGCATTAATATAGAGTTTCATATTTGCTACATTTTCTCAAATTTATATTTGCTGCCATAACAGCCTCCCCTCTTCTGGGAAGGTTTTCCACTAGATTTTGGAGCGAGGCTGTGAGGATTTACCCATTCAGGCACAAGAGCATTAGTGAGGTCAGGTACTGATGTCAGGTGAGGAGGCCTGGGGTGCACCCTGCGTTCCAGTTCATCCCGAAGGTGTTTAATGGGGTTGAGGTCAGGGCTCTGTGCAGGCCACATGAGTTCTTCCACTACAACCCTGGCAAACCATGTCTTTACAGACCTCACTTTGAGCTCAGGGACATTGCTATAATGAAACAGGACTGGGCCTCTTAGATCCAGTGAAGGGAAATCTTAATGAAACAGCACACAAAGACATTCTATACAATCGTGCGCCTCATGGTCGGGGTCAGGGTCATGTGTCCACATACTTTTAATCATACAGTGTACATTTTAGCAGAAGAAAAACAGTGAGGGTGGGATGTATTTTCAATTAATGATAAAAGCAGAGAGCTTTCAAACTAAACAGCTTAAAAATGTGGCTTTAAGAGTTTGCTTTGCTTCGCAACTAACTCATACTGTATGTTTTAATGTCTCTCTGTGCTTGATTGGTTTTGGTATCCAGCCGCACTGCCATCGGTGTTCAAAAACACCCTCTTAGAAAAACATACGGAATATCATATTAGCATATACTAGGCCACTTGTGTATTTTGAATTTTTCAAACTTCTGACACAAATTTAATTGTTATCCAACTTTGCTAGATGAACCCGATATATGAACAGTACACATTTCCCGTCCATCAGTGTTGATCCCTGACTACTCAAGGGAAAGAGTAAAATGTAATTACCATATTCACTGTGTAACCATAACATGCTTACACAGTAAATCTGTAGGCATAACACAATAAAACTTCCAACCAGTAACACCAGGTTTCTACAGTAAAATGATAAAATGATGATCTAGCACAGGTGTTTCTCATGGGCCAGAATGTATTATAAATAAATTCTGAATACAATCCTTATGTAGTGTAACAGAATACATTACTAGATATTGCATATATAGAAGAATGTACAGTATATAGTGTTTAGCCCTCATTCCCCGCCATAGTATTCAGCCCAACTCTGCTTAAGACCCCTTGACCCCAACACACTTCCATTATGAAAACAACGCTTCAAAAATTAAAATTTTTTCAGCTTGTGTTTCCCAATTCCCCTGAATCATCAATCTGCTTAAAAATTTGACATAATCGTGACTGTTACCCTTATATGCTGCATATACACCACACATCACAGCTCCTCAGGACCACATGCTCCTGCTTGTCAGATACATATTAAGACTGACTGTTGTGTCTGTTGCGTGCGTGCGTGCGCGCACACACACACACACACACACACACACACACACACACACACACACACACACAGCAGAATGGGAAGTTGGTGGAGGAGAGATAGAAGGCTGGAAGGAGCAAAGGCAAACTGAAACATGGAGCAGGAAAGGACAGGAAGTTGCAGAAAGGCTCAGGCATCTGATAGGATGGCGATCGAAGTGGCAGTATCCAGGTCACATGGTGCAGGCGGTGTGATAAACGCTGCTCTAGATTACACACCATACCTCTCAATCATCAGCACGACACCAGTGTAACACACAGAGCAGGAGCTGGGGATAAGAGTAAGAGGATAAGGGCATGTTTCCTAACTTTTCAATCATGGTGTGAACGATGTATATACTGTACATGGATACAGCCAGAGACACAAGGCAAGCTTCTCAAACACACAAATCAACTCACATCAAACTCTCAAGGCGTTTCCTGTGACATATATTAAACTGTCGTTACACTTTACTTTCAACCACTTTCATCCCACAACCAACCGCACTTACACTACAACGCAGGTGTGTGTGGAACAGATGCCAAAAAAAGTAAATAAATGATTTACTCAAATAATTTATAACCACAAAATTGTGGAAAAAAAAAAAAAAAAAAAAAGTGAAATCCACCATGATAGCACCCATACTGTACCATGAGAGTTATACTTGCAGCAAAAGTAACAAATACATTTCTACTACTTAAACATATCGATGTATTGTAAAATCGCCACTGTAGCAAGCAACACTTGCTAATCAAACTCTTAGGTCCTTTAAGGTTTCATTGGATGAATAAAGGTTTTGAGCTTACTAAAATGATTCTATTGACTTTAAAGGGTCACCATGAGAGATAACCAAAGAATATGATACCAAGATGATAGTAATTCTTAAAAAAACAAAAAACAAAAAACACTTATATACACACACACACACACACGCATACACTACCCATCAAAAATTTAGACACACCCATACTTTATTTTATTTTTTCGCCCCACATTTTATAATAATAATTAAGTCATAAAAAAATAATTTTATATTTTAGCATCTTCAAAGTAGACACCCTTTTTGCCTAAAATTTCCAGAAATGTATTCTTGGCATTTTCTCAACCGATTTCTTGAGGAATCTCCCTGAGATGCTTTTTAAACAGTATTAAAGGAGTTCCCACCTATACTGGACACTTACTGGCTACTTTTCCGAATATTTCGCTCCAAACCATCAGTTTACAAAATATATATTTTTTGTAAATAAAATGTTAGCTTTCTAATGAAAGAAATGAATATGTTGGAACAATTATATTTTTGTCTACAACACCGATTTCAAACATGTAATCATACACCTTCAGATCAAAAGCTTTTTAAGATCATGAGAAACATTTCAGTCAAGTGTCTCCAACCATAACTAGTCTCAATGTTCCAATTAAATGTGTTCTAGATCTTGCTAGCTTGTTAGCAGTAAGCATGGTTTGTTATATTATTTTTGGCTATGCATCTGCACTAACCATCACTTGGCTGAGGAAAAACAATGGTTTTAGTTCATTCCTTTTGCAGAGAATGGGATTTGTATGAGGTTATGTGACCTCCACTTCTCAGAGGTGTTTTACCAGTGCTGGAATATGGAACTTCCTCACACTGAGTGAGAATGTGATTCTGTCTTTATATTGTCAGGGCTTCTCCATCAGTAAATAAATACGCAATCAAATCACAGCTAAGGAACTATTACATAGGAACTTTAACCCTTTAACATCCTCACTAAGAAAAAAAGCAATGGAAAATTGTTTTCTTTGTATTTTTTTTTCTTTGGGGCAATAACAACAATCAATGTTAATTTTTTTTTCAACAGACCCTACAGTTTTTTTAGTATACCTAGTATAGGTGACTTATGGCTTTTTTAGTTTTTAGAAGGCCATAAGTCACTTCATGGTAAAAGTATCAATACATATACCAAATACAAAAAAAACCAAAAAAAAAAACCCCAACCCTTTTAGAAAAAGCTAAATAAAACGCAGATACAGATGTCTGGAGTGACTTTCATGTTGCTAACTTCCTGTAAGGAGGCAAACTGAAAAGGTTCATTATTTCAAGACACAGCATCAACATTTACTGAACATTTTTAACATAACAACACACCTAAACCAGGTGGTAGAGATGTTCAACACAATCAAGTTCAACACAATTTTCAATAAGATGAAGTGACATGCATCAAAATATGCTTTACCAAACAACTGAGAAGAAGGTTCAAGGGTTAAGGATTCTAAATTGTCCAAAGAGTGCATCGCCACAGTCTGAAGTTGTGCTACGTAGGAATAAAGAAGGATCTGTCACACATTAGGTAATGATTAACAAATCATACTAAATGATCTAGGACTATATATATATATATATATATATATATATATATAAATCACTAAAATTAAAATCAATGAAAGTAAAAATACAACTTATTAAATCCTACTCTGGCTTACAGTTAGTATCCATAACTAATTTACTGTTCAACTATAATTGAAAGCTAGACACAAATGTAGTACAGATACCAACTTAAAAACAAACACTCTAACAAGCGTGTGTGTGTGTGTGTGTTGTGGTAGATTATTTCTGAAAAACAGAAAATATTACATAAACATTTCTCTTCTTATGGGAATTTCTGGACTGGACAATTAAATTTATATATTTAAAAAAAAAAAAAAAAAAAAAAAAAAAAAAAAAAAAAAAGTGCATTTAGTTTAAAATTGCAATTAAAAATAATTTTCAAAAAATAACAATTTTCTTATAAGTACTGTTCAGTTTTATGGAAGACCATTCATTTTAGTCATGCAAAGCGTTCACACAGATATGTCTATTCAAGCTCACTTACACTTTTTAACAACATAATACATTATAGTATAATCGCTACTCTAAATAGCGTGACAACACTACTTTATGTCGACCAGAAATGTTTATAAGCTGAAGGAGGGGGAAAAAGAGGAAAAGAGAAAGAGAGAGAGAGAGAGAGAGAGATTGCAGATTGACCTGGGCTGTGAGGTGAAACAGCAGTGCTACCAGGTTTTGGGGTAGAGACGGTGTTGTGTGGTGTTGTGGTGTGGTTATGTGTGGTGTGCTGTGGTGTGTGCACGAGTGTGTGTGTTCGCAGGAGGAGCAGGGAAAAAGGGACGGGGGTTAACGGTCTGACGTTGAGCCGCCTCTGTTCAAGCCCAGATAACAGCTCCGTCTGAGCCCCTCATACCACCACACAACCACAGTCACCTCTCAGAAAGAAATAAAGACATATTGAAGAAAAGGAGATGATAAACCTGACAACTAACTGAAAACCATAAAACTTCCCACAGGCCTCCATGGAACACTGGTTCTGTCATTTTAGAGAAATGTTTCTACCACCAAGACACATTCCCACCCACACAACCATTAAGAAACAGCGACATACAGAGAAGAAAAAAAAAAAAAAAAAAAAAAAAAAAGTGCTGTGAACTCCTATGCACTTGTTTTTTTTTTCCTCCTCTTTTCACTCCCACCCACCTCAAACGATCTCCGACATACCACACGACTTCTCGTAAAAGCCTGTTAGCATTATTCTCTCCTTCTCTTTCAACAGAACCAAAGAAAACTAAAGAAAAACTAGTGGTCTCTGTTCTGAATGGAAAACCGATACCTTTGATCACATTTAGATGTAAAAATTCACTATAGAATTTGTACAAATAACTTTTTTTTTTTTTTGAATAGAGCAGAAGTCTTTTTAACGTTTGTGACCAATAAGTAATCAAGCCTTCCATAATGAGGTCAAATGAGGACAAAAAGCAATGGGTAGTTATGTCTTATTCACAAAAACACAGTTAATTGACTGCTATTGTTCTGTTCCTTCCATGAACAATTGCAGTGCAAAAGCTCCACAGAGCCAACCCGCTGCAAACATAATAATAATTAATAAAAAATAAATAAATAAAAAAAATAAAAAAAGATCTTTGCCACTCATGTCCTTGAGCTGAAAATGATGGCAGACTGAAATAAGCTGATGTAGGAGGTGTGTGATTTGGCTTTGAAATGTGGAGCGGGATTGGACATTGTATCCACACAGTGCAGTGTAGAGATCTGAAGCGCAGCGTTTCTACTGAGAAACAATAGAGACAGGAGGAAGACTAAAATGACACTCCAGCGCATTCTGCTTTCTCAGTCGAGTGTTTTAGACTGAGCAAGATAAAGGCTACACACTACTCTCCCTATTGTTTCTCTGAGAACGATCCGAAAACGTTCATTAAACACTTGCCGGCATGTCATTACCACTCGTGGTCTAAATTAAAAGTAAAATGATTAGCAAACTGCCAAAATAGATATTTTTGCTTTGCTTGCTCATTAGCATAAAAACTAATCACAAACAAATCACTAATCATGTTGCTGTTTCTATATAAGACTTCTCTTTTTTTTTTTTTTTTTGGAAAATGATTTGCCACCTCATCTACATGATATTTATACTTTTACTGCAAAAAACATGGGGGGGGGAGCCACTAAATAAGCAACACTGACATAGAAATTTGGTTTAATAATTTCCATTTCTCAGATCGCTCTTTTTCCCTTTTCTTTTGGTCCCCCTCTCCCCCCCCCCCCTCCTCGTCGCTCTGCACGGTCCTGATATGTTTTCAATTTGCCAGAGCTCAGGACTCTTCAGGAAGCCTATGCAGATTTGCCGGCATGTCTGCTGACAGAGGAAAACCTGGACTGCACCTCAGCACCTATCAGGCTGCCTCCAGACCACTCATTAATGCCAACTCGGCCAAATAATTTATCAGCATTTAAATGCCACTGATATTATGCATGTACAGCTTCCCTCGATCCACTAAAATTAAATGTGATCAACACCAGCACTGGGTAAATACCAATAATCATTATTATAGCGACCATTAACATGGTTTATGCTGTAATTTAAATAACTGGGTGGATAAGAAAGTGTGTATGTATGTGTGTGTGTGTAGCTTAGTGTTGTTAGACAGACAGACAGAAAGAGAGAGAGAGAGAGAGAGAGAGAGAGAGAGAGAGAGAGAGAGACTGAATGATAGTGAGACAGAGAGAGAGGCAGCCAGAGATAGAGAAACAAAAAGAGAGACAGACAGTGAGAGGGAGACAGGGAGAGAGACTGTCAGAGAGAGAGAGAGATAGATACAGAGAGGGACATATTGTCAGACAGACAGAGTCACTGCTAGACAGAGAGAGAGACAGAGAGACAAAAGGATACAGAGAGGGGCATATTAGACAGACAGACAGACAGACAGACACACAGAGACAGACAAAGGGAGACAGAAAGAGGGAGACAGAGAGACTGAAAGACAAAGAGAGAGAGAGACAAACAGAGACCGTGAGAGACAGACAGGGAGAGAGACTATCAGAGAGAGAGGGATACAAAGAGGGACATATTGACAGACAGACAAAGGGAGGGAGGGGGAGAGAGAGAGAGAGAGAGAGAGAGAGAGAGAGAGAGAGAGAGAGAGAGAGAGAGAGAGAGAGAGAG
>JANDJT010000179.1:11945180-11963589 GCA_024331685.1 Stegophilus panzeri
GGGGGATCTCAAAAATTTCATGCTAAAATTTTACTCATCTAATGTAATATATTGAATGCACTGGGTTGTTTTTTTTATGTGTATGTTTATGTGTCATTACAGTATATACGTGATTAAATAGTTTATCGATTTTATAAATACATATATAAAAAAACCAAGTATATATTATACCCAAACTAGTCATTTCTACAAACTACCCATTATACCCTATAGCCATTTGGGATATCTTGAGGACAAAATAAAACATTCCTGCATGGACACCAGGTAAAGTTGGCAGATTACAAGTGGTACACATAAACATATGAAATATTTACACTGGTGAAAAATAATTCACACTACAGTGTGTTGGTATTACATTTTACAACCACGGGAGGTCAAAAATAGTGATGCATAATGTTCTCATTCTGCAGCAGTAAAATTTTATAGACTCATTTGAATGCAATGGAATCATTTCCATTAAAAAGGACGTTGACAGCCGTAACGTACAGATATCCGTGTGTGTGTGTGTGTGCGTGTGTGTGTGTGTGTGTGTGTGAGAGTGTGTTTGAGAGAAAGTTACAGAGAGTTCAGTTTGAGTGCGCTGGAATGAGCAGGATCAGTGAAGCAGCAAGGCTGAAATGCTCAGGGGAGGATGAGTGTGTTCTCCCTCGCATCTTCCCTCTGAGTGATACTGGGAGGATGCTGGAGGAGGAGAGAAAGATTGCGCTGGTATGCAGAGGACAAGACTCTCATCCTTTTCAATGTCTCTGTGATCTAACCGTGAAAAGGAGATCCAGGTTGCTCCTTCATTCCTGCCCTCCTCTTCTCGCTCCTTCTCAATGCACATCCACGTACACACACCCTTTGGCATTCATCCACTTCCTGACCATCAGCCCCAGGCTTTACTTGTCTACAGGTCTAGAGAGAATACATCCTCCTCTCACACCACCTACTACCACACACACACACACACACACACTTCCCAGCTGCTGTGGCCTGAGCCATAGACTAAACAGCCACGACAAGCAGAACATGTCACCCAGCACACAACTAGGTCACATTCACACAGTGAAGATGCTGGAGGCCACTGCACCACACACTGAGATTAGTGTTTAGGCTAGCATCCTTACAAGAAGAGATAGAACATTACAGACCTAAAACACACAGCCTTCCGGTATGTACAGTATGACTGCCACTGTGGGACGATGTGACGTGAATACATTTCCACCAGTAAACGCTATTGTTTCCGCAAGACTCGCCCCGTATTCCAGTTCCAATAACGCTCTAAATGTAATTATTCTGTTTTAATGTTACAATGACAGTTAACACTTTACTGAGTGTAGCACTTATTTAAACATACAGTCTGGAACCACTGTGTGTGTGTGTGTGTGTGTGCGCGTGTGTACACGTGGACAAGTGAGAGGGAGAGAGAGACAGTCTCAGCTCTCTTGCCTGTGAAAACGGATGTGGTCCTTTATGACTCTCGTATAACTGTTATGACTTAATCACCATAAAAGCACATAAAAACCAAGACAACACACAGCGCTACTGCTCAGCAGCCAGCCCCGTGTAAAAGGATACACACACACACACACTCGCTCGCATACACGCACTCGCTCGCTCACACACACACACACACACACGCTCGCTCGCACACACACACACACGCACACACGCGCTCGCTCACGCACGCATGCGCTCGCTCACGCGCGCGCTCGCACGCACACTCGCACACTATCAGACTCTCTCTCTCACACGATCAGACTCCCTCACTCAAACACACTCGCTCGCTCACACACACTCAGACTATCAGACTCTCTCTCATACACACATATGTGCACACACAGACACACACTCTCGCACTATTAGACTCTTTCTCTCTCACGCACACACACACACACACACACAGACGTGCGTGCACACACACAATCGCTCGCACAAACACACTCCCGCACTATCAGACACTCTCTCTCACACACACACACACACACACACACACACACACACACACACAGAGAGAGAGAGAGAGAGAGAGAGAGAGAGAGAGAGAGAGAGAGTAAAAAGTCTTCTGCAATCAGTCCCTGTGCCCAAACATCAACCACAGTCATCTATCTGTAGCATACAGTGTCTATTTGGTCTGAATGCTGCAGATTTGGTCTCTTAATTGGTTGGATGAGTCAAAATAAAATCAGTTTTTTTCTACATAATCTCAATTTCATTCAATGTAAATGTTCCAGTACTTGACAAGTGTCCAGAGTCCTCTAAAAAAAAAAAAAAAAAAATGTTTTTATTAGTAACTAGGGCTGAGTGATATTGGCTAAAATGTTAATCAATTATTTTGTTCAACAATAAAATCATGATTACTGATGACAAATATTCAGTCAATTGAGGGTGGGGGGACGACACCATTCTAAACGCAAACCTCAGGCTTCCACACAATACAATTTCCATTCTTAAGGCAACGGTTTAATATTGGCCTAAACCGCTGATTTCGATACGATGCAATACAATTTCGATAAGGCAACAATGATGTTTGACGATACTAATGAATCTGCTATGATACAATACCATACAACGTCGTAGCCTCTGATCGACATGTGACCAACTTTCAGCACGAGGCCTACAGTAAATTCACAAACGCTGATAGACACAGAGTGAATTCGCAAATGATAACTATATAATGTATATAATGATATTTGTTAATAACGACAATTAAAAAATCAGTTTAACAGTAATTATTTTTTACAAACTACTTGTCAGTAGTAATCAATTTATAATCAATTTTAATAGATAATGATAGATTTTTTAATCAATTATAAATCAATAAAAAAAAACTGATGATTGTTGCCTCTGCTCACTTCAATCACTGCCTTTTTAAATCTTTGCATCTCTCCAAAATCATATCATTACATCTCTAATTATAAGTCCGTTATATTTATACATTAAATATTTGAATATGAAAAGATCACAAGCACATAATGACAATATTATATTGTTAAAAGTACAATTTGTGCTTAAAATGAATTTGGGGGAAAGAAAAATCTGCTAAAATGGCAGACTAATTCTGCATCCCTAGTACAATTGATTCCAACAAATATAATTTCACGATAATATCATGGGGTAAAACTTTGGCAGTTATCATGATAAATATTTAATACCAGTACAGTCCAAAAAAAAAAAAACAAAAAAAAAAAAACCTTCACAGCTCACCTGAAGTCAATGGAACCGTTTCTAAATCATGCCTGCTTGTAAGCGATTTGTTTTTTCTATTTTCTCCATTTCATTATTTCTCTTTTCCCTATATTTTTTCATCATAGACGTCAGAGACTTGCTCTGTAGGAGAGAGTTTTTTTATGAAGTTTTTTCATTCATTAAAGAATGAAATGAACAAGAAGGGGAAAAAGAGGTACGGTGAAAGAGACAGCAGTGGAAAGGAAAAAACAGAAGAGGTAAGGGAGAGGGATAAACATACAAACGGCAGTTGAAATGTTATCTATCACTCGTGTCACATGAGCTCCAAAAAAAAAAAAACCCCGGAGATGGTGCGAGTGTGGCAGCGATAAGTGTCGAGCATGCAGAGAGGGGATGTAGGGCAGATAAAAGGGGCTTGTTAAATATAACCCACTGCAAGGCTGGCAGCGGGAAAGAAAGGGGGTATTTTCAAGAGGCAGGGCATCAGTGGAGACCCTACTGCTCTGATAACATGCATGTTCATAGACACACAGACAGAGATAGAAGAGGGGGGGGTAAGCGAATGAGAGAGAAGAAGAAGGAGGAACGCAGCCAAGCAAAGATGCATGTGGAGATGCTGCTTACGGAAGGAAGTATCACCAGCACTCGAACGCAAAAGTCACTATGGGATTTCTGATGGGAAAAATGTGTTCTTTTCAGATGTGGAGCAGATAGAACGAGCACAGCCAAATGTCAAAGATGATAAATGGAGGAGCGCAAGGAAACACAAGCGCTCTTAAGATCCACACACAAACACATGGCTGTTTGCTTACACACACACACACACACATTATTTACAATGGAAAATCCATTCCTGATTAGAAAAAAAACTACACACAGAGAACAACTGGAGAAAATCTGAGTTTTTGTGCATTATGTGTGCCAACGCACGTACACAAACACCTACCATTAATTAGCAGCGTTATCTACATAGCCCCACTAAATCTAATTACCACCGGTTTGTCATTACCATGAATAAAGGTGAGGAAGCATTAATGAGAAGTCATTGTAAAATACCAGTTAGTGAACTAGAGAAAAGATTCACTTCTGTCTAAGGTCAATGGTTGGGCTTAATGAGTTCCCAGACATCCTGATTGTGTTACAGTGTTACAACTGCTGTACCATTTCAGGGACTCGCACTATTCTGCAGTTAAGTAGCTGGCATTTATTTGACTGTTTTTATTATACTAAAACATTAAATATTATTTATGCATAACTAATTTTTTTTTTATGTTAAAAAAATTACCATTAGACATGAACTCTATTCAAATAAAGGGTTTACATTAGTGTTTATTTCTAAATAATAAACCTAATAGAATTATGGGAATATTTGAGATGGTGTTGAGGCCCATCTTGTCTGAAGATCTGTGTGGCAGGGTGAAGTGTAGGTGTGTGTGTGTGTGTGTGTGTGTGTGTGTGTGTGTGCATGCGTGTGTGTGTGTGCGTGCGCGTGTGTGTGTGTGACTGGAGATAATTTTAATATCGGGGCCGGTGTGGATTGCTGATAGTGTTTTAAGGCAGGGCCCAGTGGACTGAGAGCTGGTAGTACCTATCTGTAATTAGTAACCATTCGGTATTGCTGATAAGATAAACTCACCCTGACCTTTTCCATTTGGTCGTCATGGTAACGGGCCCTCTCCCCCCTCCTTGATATTATTTTAGTGATTAAATAGCAAATAACAGGGAGATGTGAGAAACTGATAGGGATGATTAATAATGGGGTTTGGTTGATGTGAATGTGTGTATGCACAGGCGTGTGTGTGTGTGTGTGTGTGTGTGTGTGTGTGTGTGTGTGTGTGTGTGTACGCGCGCGCAAGTGAGCGAGAGGGAGGAGGGGCCCTTCGGTGTCAGGGAGAGGAGGTGTGAATAGACTTGGCTTGGCTTTTTGCAGTGAATAATGGAAATTTAAGAGGAGCTAAAAGGAAATAAAAGCAGGGGGTGAGAGCGATAGATGTCTCGCTTCTTTCCTTCTTTTTCCCTGAGACGCACTTTTAAAGGAAGAAGGACATTAACGATATCCTGCTATCCTTCTGCTAGCCCTTTGCCCACGTTCACAGCATTCTCATCATTTACCTTAAGGACTTATCAGCGCTGTGGTTATTAATGATAAAGCCCCGTTTAAAGAGGAGGGAAAAAACATGCTCAGAATGACAACACGAATACAAAAGTGGAAGTTTATGAAGTATGGGGGACTAAATCATGTGAATGCAAGTCATACCTAGCGCAAAACCGTTGTGTTTAGGAAATGAGCTGCTCGTGTAAATCATGACATGTTTTGCTGAGTCTTTAGGAGCTGATCAAGGTCAAATCGGTCCTAATCATTTTAAAGACACTCATCAGTCAACACTATTCATATACTGTAAACAAAACCTCAGAACTTCCCTTCCACCACATTTACACTTCCTTTCAAATAAACCACGTAAACTATACTCAGAGGGGGTGGGTGATATGACAATACAATATCGGTATTGTGGTCAATTATGTGTACACAATGCACTTTCCTGAGATATAGTGGTATATTTTTAATTAAAATTCTTAATGTTTTTAAATGTGACACTACAATTTTGTACAAAAAAACATTTTTAATGGTTAAAATGCTAACATTTTTACTGATATTAATTTTCTGTATAATTTTTATCAAAGTTTTTTTAATAAACACAAATTTAAATTTTAAATATTAAAAAAAACAAAACAAACTCATTCATTTTTCCAGCCATTAAACAGTGGCATCAAACAGAATTTTTTAATAAACACAAATGTCTTTTTTTTTTTTTTTTTTTTAAAAAAGCCTCATCGAAGAGTTTTTTTTTGTTTTTTTTTTAAATAATAAAAATAAAAACTACTGTATTGCTGGCAGTTTGTGGGCAAACCTATAAGTCGGAATGCACTTGTTTCCAGGAGGCCTCTCTGGGGAACCTCTTGGAGGAAATTTGCATAAAAAGGAAAGAGCAGAAAGGCATGCAAACGGTGCCCAGTTGACTGAAAGGTCAGTGTGGGCAAAGTCACACTGTATTAAACAGCATCCCTGCACTTCCAGGGCAGCCTGATCTCCAGCTCACCTGTGGCACGGTGACTTAGATTCACTAATGTCATCATCATAAAATGTAATATATCGTATTAGACAGGTTTCTTCCAAAAAAAGGCAAGAATTGCTGTTAATACTAATTACATTATTAAAAGCATATCAAACACCACAAGACGTGCATTCCTTCCCTCAAATGGTTTCCATCAGGCGCTTATCTAGTGAACTGACTCTCCTCTGACAGCGCTCTCCTGACTGTAACCATTGGCCAATCAAAAATGTGGAATGTGGCTGCCATGAAACATTCGGACAATCTGATGAAGGTTAGCCGTCCCAAGATATTTCTGAGATAGGCCTTTCCGCCATATCTGTGCGAAG
The DNA here is from genome assembly GCA_024331685.1 of Stegophilus panzeri. Classification (NCBI taxonomy): domain Eukaryota; kingdom Metazoa; phylum Chordata; class Actinopteri; order Siluriformes; family Trichomycteridae; genus Stegophilus; species Stegophilus panzeri. The sequence goes on from JANDJT010000179.1 coordinate 11,951,791, forward strand.
AAATTCCTCGACTTCTCTGAGAAGATAATAGATCCTGTACATCTGCGAGTCATTTTAAATTTGTCCGTGACGGACCTACACACATACCCTAATAAAGATAATCGCTCACGCGGACAATTACTTTCTTCTGCACGCTCTCAAACAAAAATCTATAGCCTGAAGATATGTTAGAATGCTGTGACAAACACTCTTTCGCAGAGTCACATGGCACCCACACACACACACCGATGCACACACAATAAGTTCATACTATTGCCTGAGTAAGCAAATTAGCCACAGTCATGGCTGAGTAGGCAATAAGGCGACAGAAAAAAAATGATGATAATCTTTTATCGCTCAACCCAAATGGTTTTTATAGTCTGTATCACTTCTCTGACAGTTCCACTTTTTTCTTTTTAATTATTTATTTATCTATCTATTTTTGTGTGAATTCAGCTAAAATACTTCTCAAGAGCTTAATGGTGCTATCGAGTGTTGAGATCTGCTGCCATATGCTGCCTGCCGCTTCAATTCGAGATATTCACAGCACTGGTCCTAAAGAACCTCTGCATTATCAAACGTTTAACCAGACCGACACGGCCAATTATTGACAAATTATTCTTTTTAGAATGGTTTGGCTCTCTTGATGAGCTGGTAGCCCCCCCCATCCCCTCAGCCTGGAGTCTGCTGTCTATCAGATCCTATTAAATGTTCCACACATCCATTAAAAAAAAAAAAAAAAAAAAAAAAAAACCATCATGGGCCTTGTGTTACATTAAACTGCTGTTATATATTACATTCAACAACATGGGAATCATCATTTAGTCTTTAACTGTTATATGACCTTGTACTCTATCTTTGTCTGTTGTATGAGATTGAACAGATTTTTTTTGTGTAGGTAATAATTTATTTTATTTTTTTATGGCATCACGTTGAAGTGATGCAAATTAATCTTTTATATTACATAAAATCTGCAAAAAAAAAAAACAACCCAGCTATTAGTCTGAAATGTGAACTCGGGACGTGATACCTGACAAGGAGTTGATGCTTTATCACTATTGGCACTGTTCAGAACAACTCTCTTATCAAATGCATCGTCATCAGGGGACTTTGAGGCATGACACAAGGCCTAATAGATTTGATAGCTGATAGGAGCCATGCTACATGCTAAGTGGAACACACAGGACAGATGAAGAAGCATGATACACATGCCAAAGTTAAAAGCCAGGATTTGCATAACTTAAACGGTTCCTGAACTGTTGCTACACAGAGTGTGAAGGTGAGGATGTGTGTAAAAGAACAGGGTCCTGACCTTGTGCTTGGTGGCCTGCAACAGTACAGGCTCTTTTCCCGCTCTGGTTTGTGTGTGTATGTGTGTGTGTGCGGCTCCCTCCCTCTGTTGGGTCTGTCGGGCCTGCCGAGTCCACATCCTCTCTAACGAGGGTGCAGTTTCTTAACATTCATCATCGCTGAACTCTGAAACTTTATCAGCTGCGGAGCACGGCGCCATGGCCCCGGCCCAGCTCGCTCTGGCTCTCAGATAGGGCCGATAACACACTGATAGATTACAGCAGATTGTTTTACTTCAGGGGACACTGCTGCCTCTAATACTAATACTCAGACAAGGCTCACCGCAGATAGAGGGAGGGGACGAGAGGCACAGAGTACAAAGAGGAAAGGGCAAAAGGAGCCAAGAGTGTGTGCAAGCACATGCGTGTGTGTATGTGTGTGTGTGGGTATGTAAAGGATATTCAGAGGAGATTCTTATCATAATGGGCGCTAGTAGTCTGACCGGTTTAATATGACAGTTTTCCCAGCAATTATATAAATATTTCTTTAGTCCACCATCTCACTTAATAACACGACGGAACCTCATACGACCACATAATGCTTTGGGGTTGAGCTAATAAATCTCACCACAAAAAAATTAAAAAAAAAAACCTCCTAAATTAAGAATGGGCATATTTGGGATATTTAATCTTGATCCAAACAGGGAAACTGAAAGCAGAGAGTATTATAAATTCAAATGAGATAGAGAGAGGCACAAAAGTGAAATTATGAACACGCAGGCTGAATGTGCGCCTACAATCTAATGAATACGCCATTACATACTGCACGTTTACAATGTACGTACATTAATTTCGTACTAACAGTGGGCTTTCTCTGAACTAAAAGAGATAACACAAGAAATGGGGGCACATAATGAAGATATTGTGGCTGTATTCTGTGTGTGTTGCATAAACTCTCTCTCTCTCTCTCTCTCACACACACACACACACACACACACACAAACACACACACACACACACGCACGCTCTCTCTCTCTCAGAGTCTAAGACCCAAAGAGCAGAGGAAACTTGAGGCTGCTGTTGGGCATAGGGATGGAGTGGCAGCTGAAAACAGGGTCAAGTGTGAAACACGAGGCCTCTGTACAAAGGCCACTAGCTGGCCCAACAACACAGAGAGCGCCAAGAACACACAGAGGGCGGATTAATCTAAAGCAGAGAGGTGAAAATTCAGTGATTACAGCAAAAAAAAAAAAAAAAAAAAAGATAAAACTTATTATCTGTTGCTCAAAAACACTATTTTGCATCTATTCATACAGTAGCCTGGTTAAACATCAGTTATGTTATGACTACAAATCTCTTGCTCTTACGTCAAATAAAATACCGCAATGAAAAGTTCAGGAAGTTCAGGAAGGATGCTGAAATATTATATCAGAAAATATGTTTAAAGGTAATGCAACAACATTTTGCTACATTTCATAACAACCGTTTATAATGTCTGGTTAAAAGTGTATTATACAACCGTTCATTCCGGTCCACTGATTTGAGTGGCGGTTCAAGAGCGCCTACATTTCCTGTAACTGCACTGGGACGGTTTCACTCTGTGCATCACTCTGCTTGCCAAGTAAAATTCCACTTCTTAGATCTTAACCGTTACTACAGTAGAGTTAGTGACATCATCGACGGACGTGGAAAACGATCCTGCTCATGAATAGAACTTTTGGATTAAAATATGAATGTGCATCAGTTGAAGATGAAAAGAAAAGAAGGGACACCCATTTGAACGGAAGCACCTTTAACGGGAATCTACAAATCAATGTATCTTAGCTAGTCAGGTAGCCACTGTGCTATAAAGTGAGTGTGGCTTCTTCTGGATCTATTTGGCCATATTGGGCCCAAACTGACTGTCACTTACTCGACATTAAGTTGTTGCTTATAGAACTGTTTTATAAAAGTAATATCACACTCGCATTCATGTGGTTATACCTACCTTGGGTGAATAACAGCAGTTCTGATATCCAGTACAACTGCGCTCTTGCTTGTGCAATATTGCTTACGTGTAATCTCTAGATCAAGCATTAGATCAAAAAAAGGTCACGAATAAATGAGAGTTTGCAGAATGACTAATGCACAATGAAAAAAAAAAAATGAATGAATGACATGATGTAAGTATTCTATAAAGGCAGGTGAAACTGTGATTACTATACAAACTAGGGTCATCCTTGCAACTGTTCCTTCCATGTTCCTCTCAGGGTTTTTTTTTTTTCTTCTTCTTCTTCAACTCTCAGGAATTCCAACATCCTGAAGAAATGCTGTTGTCCGCTGCAACCGAAGCCTATCAGCCTAGCAACACATGCCTGTCCACTGCGTTTGGGGCTCTTTATTTGTCAGATTGAGGTTGGGCTTATCTGATTCCAGCAGCTACGGACCAGTGTGTGTCTATGTGTGTCACAAGGGTAAGGGTGGAAATAAAAAAAAAAAAAGAAAAATGCTTGTCTGACACAAGAGACCGTGGAGGAGAAAGGGTTAACACGGTTCCAATCGTTCAACCTCGAACAGAGAACGAAGAATAAGCTGCACATGGATTTCACCCAGCTGCACTCAGCCGTAAAAATAAAGGCTAGTGAACAATTACCACAGAAAGACCAAGCCGCTCCATATATTCTTCTTAATTTTCATGTCAACATTTTATCAGCGGGCCCCATGAATAATCCGTGCGGTAATTTCTTTCTTTCTCCCTTTTTGTTCCTGGCATTTTGGTGGAGCGAGATAAGGAGTAAAAAACAACAGAAGGGCTAGGAGAGTGAAAAAGAGATAGATAACATTGATATCAACTCCTACACAACACAGTCATTCCCTTATCTAGGCTTTTTATCATGCTTTCAGTTTTTTTTTTTTTTCTTCGCCTCCACTCCCCGTTCTTTGTGGCCTAACTGAAAAAGGTCTACTGCCCTTAAAAATAAAGTCAAGCTTTCGGTCTGAAATTTGCCTTAGGCACGCTAATGTGAATAATTCGGTGTGTGGAGAGAGTTTTAGGTAAATGTGGTTTGTGAGTCTAGAGGATATATTAAAAAACAGAATGTAAAAACAGAAAATACACACAGACACTCACTTTCCCACTGAAAGCAAACCATGCATCAAATGAGAAAGAATTTACAGGCGGGGGAAAAAAAGGGAATTCATGCACAAACTTATCTTTTGTGTCTCACACTCGTATGGCCCCAGAGAGAGAAAAAAGGTGCTCTCTAATCTATCAAGGTCAGTTACACTGCCCTGAACAAATAGCGCGTTGTTCTAGCAGGCAGCTCTCTATGTAAGCAGAGAAGTGACACACAGTCAGACAGACAGGCAGATAGACAGTCAGGCCATAAAACTGACAGAGACATGGAATTTCTCCGTTATAGGTAAGTCACAGTAGGTTGAAAGGCGGGTGCCAAAGTTACAGGGTCATGCTGCTGTTGTTTTTTTTCTAGCTCAGGATACGAGGAAATGATGGATAGCACGAGTCACACGACTCGACTCATAAAAACACATGATATAGCGAGAGCAACTAAAGGAAGCCCCTGATAGCACTGCTGACATCAATGCCGTGATCCAGGAAGGTGAAGCACAGAGGGAAAATCTCCACTGAAGGAAGTTTATGGCATAGAGGAAAGGGAAAGCGAGGACAGAGAGAAAGTCGTACAGAAAGAGAGAGACGGACGGCAGGCTTTACTGTAAACGCAACAGCTTCATCAGTGAGATCATTGTGGTATCTTAGTGGAGCGATCAGCGATAAAAAAGTACCCTGGAAAAGTGTGTAACTGTAGATGGGAGGTCATCAGTGCTCCGATAGGGCTATCCATGCACTTTACTGCTTCCTTTAGTTGCTGTGAGAACCCAGATGTCAGTGTCTCTGCCTCAACGTAGTCATATCTGCCCTAATATTCAGTCTGGCTGAAATTGGAATTGGAGCTCTGGCATTCGCTGGGAAGAGGGTGGGGTGTGTGTGTGTGTGGGGTGGGGGTATTGGGGGGTTGTTTATGCACAAACGTGTTTATGCAGATAAAGTGATAGCACTTTGTTGTGTATTAGTCGACATGATTCCAAACGTAATAGTCCCCGAGAGGCAATCGAATAGAGTCGTTCTTCCCCGACTCACCTCAAGCACTCACACACGCAGCCCGCACAAACTTTCTTATTAATGGGCCTGTATCCCGATCTCACTCAAATTCCCTCGCTCGCTATCTCCCTTACCCGCTATTCCCTCTCAAATAAACCTACAAAGAAAGAGAAATTAACAGAGGAGAGATTTTTTCCTCCCTGCCCCCCCCACCTCTTCTCCCGCCCTTTCACGATAGTGGAACTGGGAGTAAGGGGGGGACAGGGAGAGGGAGAGAGAGAGAGAGAGAGAGAGAGAGAGAGAGAGAGAGAGAGAGAGAGACATAGAGGGAGAAAAAAAACATAATTTATCTATGTATTATCAAGAAAGGCAGACACTTTAATCAGTCAGCTATGAAGTCAGTATTTCCATTCTTATCTGTCGCAGGAGTGGAAATGGAGAGCAGATAGTGCGCTGGGAGCCCATCGGTGGGCAGGAATGATAATGGGGGAGAGAGGGCTGGCTATTGGACCGCTGTGTCAGCTCTATCTGCACCCATTATCAAGAGCCTTATCGGCGCTGCCATCAGCCAAGCTGTAATGGGGCCAGTTCAACTTTCCACATTATCATATGCCAAGACCTGCTTCAGCGAGGCTAGAGGGGCTGACTGGAGGCAGAGGGACAGAGGGTGGAAGGGGAAAGAGTGGGACAGAGATGTGCAAAGCAAGGGGTCGAGACAGAGGTGTTCGGCAGCATGAGAGAGAAATAGGGGAGAAAGAGCGATATAGTCTGAGATAGAAAGGTAGAGCAGTGGAGCAATGGAAGAAGAAGGACAGACAAATAGTGGGAGTGTAGAATAGGGTATTGAGGAAGAGCTGAAGGCGAAGAGGATGGGAGTCAGGCATGTAGCGTGAAAGTCAGAGGAGTGTCCACAAGCTATTATTCCTTGGTGAAAGTAATGCAAGATACAAACTGGGCAAGAGACCAAGAGGGTCAAAAAGGCCAAAGTCTACAACAAATAAAAAATGCTGCCATCAATATTCCAACAGCTATCAAGAGTGATAATCTAATCATTAGCATCTTTAATCTGCATGCACTCTTTCTTTTTCTGATTTAATCTTTTGATTGATAAGAAAATGACAGGTGACCTTTGGTCAACTGCGATATTTGACTTATTTGGAAAAGCTTAAGTAGGCCAGCATGTCTTGCACAATATTGTATTGTATTTATAGATTCGTTTAGAGATTGTTCTAGAAAAGTTAAATATTCAAATGCAAAGGAATCAAGACATGTAAATATGCATGTAAATAAAATAAATAAGTAATGAATATTAAAAAGATTTACTCCCAAGTTGTAGAGCTCTGAAAGAGTTCTTGTGGGGGTGTGTGTGTGTGTGTGTGTGTTTTACGTTACTGGTAAGCTGTACTTTAAAATTATAGGTCATCTTGATTTCTTATGAACGTTTTTTTATGTGGGTGGAGAAATTGTTCTCTGGTTAGGTGAAAATGATGTGTGCATAGGGAAAAAAAATTATAATAGAGATACTATCAGCCGGTGTTGGCAAAATATGAATTTTAAACATGTCCATTATTGATATTTTTAAAAAACTGTCTTGCCACATTTGTCATAAGCATGGTAAATGTAAACTGGCACAGTTTATCACATTGCACTCGTTTTGTCCACATTTTTATTTCAAATGTTAAGATGCAAATTTACACAGGTAGTGTAATTAATTAATGCTATTAACCAATGTTTTATTACCTTTGCTCCACTATTGTTTGTTTGCACACTTATGAAAAGTTACAGTACGTTTTTACAAATTGGTTCTTCTTGATTGACTGATGGCTCTTTTAACTGTGCTTTTGCCCAAGAATGATGCACTATTTGTACTTTATTTGTACTATTTGTCTGTTCGATGTGTAAGGTTCATGTGTTCACACAGGTCAGAAAAAACTGGGATAAAATGGGTTAACTTATCTGACTCATCTAATAACCCCTACAGGAGAGTAGACTCCTGGTCTACTTTAGCTGGTGACATTTCAGTGGTAAGGTTTGGCTTGTGCAGCACAAACTAGGGCTTGGAAAAGAATCATACAAACATTATCACAATATGTAGTTCGCATAGCCAAAGCATTTTTAAGATGGTCAAACAATAATCAAATGAATAATGAGATGTAAGAATGAGACAATGGCAATTCTATGATGTTCTTTCCCATATACCATTACAAGACAATTTCTCTAACAGCACTGGCACCATCTCATCATGACATTGTGACCTTTTTGCCAAATCATCTGAATATGACCTAAACCGACCTATTCTGGAGACTATCACAGACAGGCTATCAGTAACACATTGCTCATATGGTTTACACAAGAGCTAATCAAACCCGAAGCTGAGATCACTCTTAACTCCACAACAACGGCATGTAGTGACTCACTCTATACACATCTAAGCCTAGGCTTAGAGTGACAGAGGGAGGTGGGCAGCCACTTTTTGGCTCGATCAAGTGCAGTGTGTGAGAGCAGAAAGAGGAGACATTCTAGTCTAGACCACCTCTGTTAAGGGGAGCTCCCTGGAGGCAGTCTAACCTCTCCTCTTTCTCAGGCCTTTATCCCAGTTGCCCTGCTGTGCTTATCTCTCCTCTCTTCTCTTCCTCTATACCCAGTCCGGAGCTCTCTGCCCACCAGAGCGCCCAGCCAGGCCGCTTCAGTCAAAGCCCAAGTGTAACGACGAAAACAAATACACGAGTGTCCAGAAAGACCTCCGGTGTTTTATGTGAATTTGTTGATGTGACTGGCGTAGAAGGTCATTTAAAGAAAAAGATCACTGGGCCTCATTTCTCAAGCTTGTCTTTGTGTGCAAGTGTTTTCCGTAGGCCAAACCAAACTAAACAATTACTGCAAAAAAAAGTTTCCCTTAAACACCACATGCGTATAAATAGCAATCGATAAATTCCAATTATGTGTGAACCACCAACCATTTTGAGACCACAGCTATTTTACACTTCACAACAAAGTGATAAAACAGTGCAGGAGCATCTCCTAAGCATGACATGCACTACATTTTCCAATAATGAAGCTCAGCCATTGAAGCCTGTCAGCTAATACGGGGACAGACTTAACTCTTTCTCCTGTTACAGGGTGCCATTTCTTTTGTCATTATTGAACGGCTGGTCTGATTTGTCTTACTGAACGGGTTTGTTTCCAATTGCTTTCTTTTGGTCATAAAATGTGTGTGCGCGCAATTGAAACTAAATTAGCCTGACAGTGTAATCCATACATTAATTTGCAGTAATTCATGGCAACTATATGACTTGAAGCCGATCAGTCGAGGTTTACCTTTGTGATTCTCCTTATACGTAAATTTACACAGGAGCTCTGGTAAGATACAAACGTTTATCCGAACTAATTCATTTTCATGAATACCACACTTCCTGTGTAAATGTCTGAACAATTTACAAATAAATATATCTGTATCCAGATTGATAAATGAGCCCCAATGTTTGAAACTCATTACACAACACAGGCACTTTGAAAAGACACACACCTCCACTGATGTAGCCCTGGTGATTTTTTTTTTTTTTTTTTTTACACCCTGGAATGGAGAGTTGAGTACAGTAGGAGAAAATGGCCTCTTATCACATGTTCCTGGGGGGGGGGGTACTTACTGTCATAAAAGTGATACACCATCCATGAACTGATACACTGCACGCACACAAACCGTTAACCACATGGCCTTCAGACTCGACCTGTAACCATATGAACCAGAACTGCCAACTGAAATAAACCACCAACATTACATTTTAACTATAAGAATTAACTACACATCAAATAACACCCCCACCCATTTCAAGGAAACTTTACATAAAATCATGATATCCATTCAAACAGTAGCACTCACCAATCATCCTGTCCATGTATACTACATGAGGCGAGATTCTCCACTTGCTCAACTGTGCTAATTAAAGCACATCAAATAAAAGAACATAACATCAATCCAAGCTTGGAAATCAGCCAATCTAGTCAACTGCGTTAACCATGATCTCATCAAGCATGGCTCCTCCACATGCACACATTATCATATCTCCATTCTCCATAAAGACTAGCTGATTAACTCCAACCAACTCGCGTTATAATCAGCACGTTAAATCAACTCCATTAGGCAGCGTTCATCAAAACAGATCCCTCCTGCTATGGAAACTCTGTTCCAAACATCCCACTATCTGCACTAATCAAAAACACTACGCAAAAATCGCTCTGCTCCATGTGATTCCATGTGATAGGGGCAGCTCATGATTACTCTCACTGTCCCTGTTTGTGGGGGTTTTTTTCCCCATGCTTAAAAACGTGCAAAAGGAGCTATAAGCGCCTTGGCAGCGCATCAATATTTCATGCCCAACCACTCCCGCAACATCGCTTGCATTACAAATTGAGCTGAAAGTTTCTGTCTCTCTTTTCGGAATATTAATGCACTGTCTAGTGTAACATCCAGGCAATTGTTACTGGACACATTACACTGTATGACACAGTCTAGGGTGACATTGCTTACCCAGTGTGCTTTGCATGTGTATTACTGAAGTGCGATCATTTAAAAAGCAAGTGAAGCTGATGTGTGCATTGGGTGGGGGAGAGTGTGGAGTAGGGATGTGCATGTTATCGCTTTTGTTATTTTTGTTATTTTATTATTTTATTCTACTGTTTTGTTTTTTTTTTGTTTGTTTGTTTGTTTGTTTTTTTTTTTACATGAAATCTTGGAAAATCTTCTAAAAAACATTGGCACTATTTACAAATATTAAATTATTCTTGTTTGCTTGGAAGGAAAATCCACTTCCAGTCTGCTCTAGAGGTCTTCTCAGGGAAGGAGGAAAAAAAATAAAAAATAAATAAAAGACACCAGCATTAAGGGTGCTGTAAAAGTGGAAGAGAGAGTGTATGTGTATGTTTGTGTGTTACTCCTCATAATTCACAGTGTGTAAAGAGCAGGAAGAAGCAATAACTCTTAACACCAGCACACAGCTATGCTTCTGCCACCAGGCCAACATCCGGCCACTTCCTAAGTAGTAAATATGAATCCACAGGCAGTTTAACGTGACCGCTTGGTCAACACGTACAAAGGACAGGACACAACCAATCATCACAGAGAGCCAGGCAGCACACCCAATCAAAACAAAGCAGCAAATCTGCACACTCAACCAGAAATTCAACACTCCGTCAGCTCTAGTGGAACACAAAGTGGAGCAAACCATATTAAAATACCAGTTTATACTTACTGGAATTAGGCTTAAAACTCTTAACAGCTTTAACTCTATCCCCAGATTCATAAAAGCCGCAGAGCGAACAATAAAATACCCTGACAACAAACTTACAACAATTAATTGTTTTTTACATCTTAAAGGTGACTCACTGGGACAATTCAAGTATCTCTTTTTTTTAATTAAGACCACAAAGTACAATGTAGTGTATATTCATAATTGCTTACATTTTTAGAAAAAAAAAAAATTATTCTACAGCAACCATGATATGAACAGTGTTGTAAAGGCCATGTGCAGCAATGTAGGAAGCCAGCACATGCAACAGATCACCAAACAGTTCATAGATAAAGAAAAGGATGATAGTTATCTATCAAAAAAATACTTTCAAGAGAGAGAGAAAAACGTGAACAATGTTCAGAAAAACAACGTGTGACATTATTATAAATCATCACTTTGCCAAGAAGCTTATACGCTAATTATTGCTTATTCCATATAAATACATCCCTGGATCTAAATAAAAGGAATTGCTAGCACGTGCTCGCTTTTGAGACATTGTTTTTCACACTTTGTAGGAACTTTCACAGACGTTAAGAAACCTGTATCACACAGTATCTAATGATGAATTAGCACCGAAGCCGTAAATATGCTGACACTATGTTTTCCTTTACTTTTTAATTTATATATGACTGAGTTGTTGTTTTTTTTACTGAAGTTTCTACCAAAAAAAAAAAAAAAAAAAAAAAAAAAAAGCTGTTCAAAGATAATCATCAAGGAACCAAAAAATCCCCCACATCTCAATGCTATCTTATACAGGATCTACTGTGAGTAATATGTGGAATTAGTTTTAATTAAATTAATCGACTATGATGGTTGTTAGGAGAAAAACACGGGGGCGGGAAGAGGGAGGAGGGTGGTAGCGGGAAAAGAGAAGGAAGGGGAGAAATGCATTCACACCTATCATCTAATTATACAACAACATTAATCACATTAGGGCTGGAACTGATTGCCAGGGTCCAGCGCCCTGCTTCTGCTACGTGTCGCTTTGTTATTGCAGCAGAGTCTTAACTCCTGCCTGCTCTGGCCTGATAACAACTCTTATCACACTTGGCAATCTCTATCTGCGTCAGAGATCAGGCCCCAGGGCTTATCAAAAGTTCACATCAAGCTAAAAGCAGAACAAAGAAGGGGGAAGGAAAAACAC
>JANDJT010000179.1:11963689-11988433 GCA_024331685.1 Stegophilus panzeri
AAAAAAAAAAAAAAGAAAAGAAAAAAAAAAAAAAAAAAAAAAACCACATACACTCAGGCAAAAGCCACCAAAAGGCTATGCTGTGAGTGTGTGTACATGCACGTATGTGCATGTGAGTTAATGTATATGTGAACGTGTATAAATGTGATTGTGAAAGCACACTTTGCTGCTTTTATCTGTGTGTTTATGTTTAAAAGATCTTTTATTCATCGTGATGTTTTAGCAGGATATTAGATTAAACCTCATGTCAAGTGACCCCGTGAAGCTGAACCTGACAGCAGTTTTCAGCAAAAACAGGAACTGCAGATACAATCGCGTCCATGATTTCAAAAGAATGACTCGATCGGCATTAAAGGAAAGGTGGTCACTTGAAAGAGTGCCATGTCCGACCATCGGGTGGTCGGTGCTCGACTCGCACGTGCTCAAGCAACTGACGTCAATGGATAATGCATGCTGCTTGAGTAATGTCACCCTGTGCAGAACGACTTATCTCTCCACCATCTCTGCACCCTTATCTCAGCACCCATCTGCACGGCTGTCTTATCAGCGCTCACAATCTCACTGTGGGAGGTGCTTTAAAAACCCAGAATACATCCATCTATCATTTCTGGATTCCTGCCTCTCTCCTCTACCGCTTATCAGGTCTGCAATCCTATTCTGCTCTTATCTGCTCCTCTCTCGCTCTCTCTCTCTTTTTTTTTTTTTTAAACTTATCTTCAGATACACCCAGCCAGTCCCAAACAACAACACTAACATGACAAAGATGAGAAAGCGGCAGCCCAATGTAATTAAAATGCCAATTCCAGCTCAACAATCGCTTCCATCTGTCTCACGCCGGCCCTATCGGCGCAGAGATCGCCGCCTCGCCTATCTCGTCTCCCATCTCAACTGTCAAAATAACAAGGCCTGGGATCCTACTGGGCTGCACACTAATCTCCACATCGGGAAGGGATGGGTAATCTATCGGAGCGATCTTCACCATTGGGAGGATGACGCACAAAAGACGCACAAATATTTCCTCTAACTTCCACCGTACATGATACTTCAGCTGGAGGTTCGCATAGTAACATCGCTCTAAGAGAAGTCATAACAAAAGGCCCAGATGTTTTGCATTTTGATCTGTGAAAGACTGTTGATGGTGTGAATAAATAGCATGATCATGAACGAGCTAAAGATGCGCGATGTGCTCTTCTTTGCGCAGAACTTTTCTGGTGGGACACTGCCGTTTGCTGTAACTGCCAACATCTCACCTACTATCAGGAACACAAATAGGGCTGCCTTATCCAATCCACCTCCAACCTCACTTCATGGCTGTCTAACAAATGTTATGAGTGGAACAACGCAAAGGTGAAATTATCTTTAGACTGGTTAAAAATTTAAGGTAAGGAAAAAATAAATGGTGTAAGGATCAATCTGGGACATGATTCTCCTTTGTGCCCAGTTCTCAGTGTATATTATTAACGTACAACAATAACACTTGATTGTTTTCTAGTGGTTCATTTAGACCCTAATGCTTTCTTTTAAAACATAGACCCTGAAGCTTGTTATTACTTTTCTAATGGCACAGGCTACAAATTGTTGGGCCACAAGTTGTTGGGTTAGTTTTGTTTTTTGCATCAAATGGTGATTTGTTTAAAAAGCAGATAGCTTTAGACTGAATAAGACAAACATCTCAATCAAGCACACAGCTACAAGCTGTTGGCATGACTGCCCAGAAACGCAGCTTCACAGTTGCTTAACCAAACTACACTACCGCCCTTTACGCTCACTGGTATATGCTAATGGTGCCTTATCAGAACATTTTTCTTTCCTTTTCAAGAGTCGCTTTCTGCCTTTAATACACATTAATATTTATTTTTGAGTGGGGCCTTTCAAAGTCAACCTCCAAGATATTGCTACCGTGCTTATCATGCCGAAGCATCTGTTCTGGACGAAGAACTGAAACAGCATCTGGCACCAGAGCAAAAACACTTTTCAGCACTGCTTTAGAGAAACTGACAGTCTAAGAGTGAGAGAGAAAGAGAGATGGGGGGGCAGGGTGGTGCTGTGGCACTGCATTTTTATTTTTATAGCATAATTGTATCAACTTGAAAGATCACAGAATTGTGATAACCCTCAGTGTATTTATAAACAGGAAGAACTTGTCAGCCACAAGCCAATCAGCTGTAGACTTCGGGTTCTTTATGGGTTCATTAGATTTAAAGGGTCTTAGCTTCCTACAGAACTCTACATTGAACCCTTTCCGATAGGAAAACCCTCTGTTGTAGGGTTCTATATAAACGTCACAACCAAAGAACCCTTACAAAAATGGTTCTCCGGGAGTTCTTTATGGGTTCATTAGATATTTAAAGGGTCTTAGCTTCCTACAGAGCTCTACACTGAACCCTTCTGATGGGGAAAGCCTCTGCTGTAGGGTTCTACATAAACGTGACAACCAAAGAACCTTTAAAAAAAAAAAAGGTCTCCGGGTGTTCTTTATGGGTTCATTAGATATTTGAAGGCTCTTAGCTTCCTACAGAGCTCTATGTTGAACCCTTTCTGATAGGGTTCAACCAAAGAACCCTTAAATGTTCTATATTTTTAAAGAGTGTAAGGATGCATAAAGAGGTCTGCTTACAAATGGTGCCTGAGCACTACAGGGTTTAAAAAAAATTGAGAGAGAAAAAAAGAGGGGTATATGAAAAAAAGATCCAATGGTAATCCACTATCAGAGAGAGAGATCAGACGCCTATCTGCTATCAAACGGCCCATCTGTGGGAAGAGAAGTGAAAAAGCCCTGGGGGGGTGGGGGGTGCAACTCCAGCCACAGACAGAAAACAAATTGGGGGGGCAGACTCCATTTTAATCCTTATCTCGCCTGAGATCGGATCACAGCTTATCTGAAGTCGCATCTGGTTTTTTTTTTTTTTTTTTTTTTTGTTTCACAGAACAGTGACGTATTCACAGGAGGATTAAAACAGGAAACCACGGTCACACTGCAGCCGGAGACAGAGTATTATCACATTCAAACGTGTTTTCGCTGAATGTTTTGTCCACAATGCTGATCGGAACTAGTTAGGGTGCAAATCAGATCACAGAGTGTGCTAGTCGGGTTTATCTCAAGTGTCTTTCTTTTTTTTTTTTGGCTTTTGTACTTTACAGTTCATTTCTGGTGTCAAGATTTCACGCCGCAACTAGCAATGTTCTATTAACTACCTCTTGTTTATGTATCAGTGTGGTGTTGTTTTTATGTTAAGTAGCGCGTGATGAAATAAACTCCAACTCGCTCAGCTGTACTCTCGCGCACAGTGTCACTGGACTACAATGTAAATATTATTAATCCTGTTCCGCATTAGAGATATTGGCTGTTTGGTAAAATATAATATGTATGTATAAATATCATTGAGTCGAGGCAGGTGTGTTGAACTAGGATAAACACTGGAGCACGTTTGGGAAACCCGAGTAGTTTCCAAGAAACTTTAATGTGGCACTGAAACCACGCGCTCCACTAAGTAGGAAAACATATTATTCATCTACTCAGAATAAGTTTCTGCGTGTTTATAGGATATCCGTCGGAGACTAGTTGAAACTTTTAGAGCTTACGTTTGATCTGACGGGGCTTACTCTGCTTCCTTCGGGACATGGCTCGTCCTCGGTCCCCGTCCGGCGGAGGCGAAGTGATGATCGGCTTCTCGGAGAACTAGCAGCACTGGGACACGACTCGCCCTGAGTCCGGATACACCCGCATGACCCGCACTTGAAGCTTCTCAGGCGAGAGAGCTAGCTACCTGTGGCCGTGTGAGCGTTTGCTTGCTTGCTTCTCGAGCGCTTTTTTTTTATTTTATTTTATTCTTTCTCCGTTTCAGCGTTGCCCGATATTTCTACTGCAACCGCAAGCGGAATGTTAAATATGTCGCTACTGGAAAAATTCAAAAACAAAGCCTTTTTCTGTTAATATCTACTCGCCCAACGCGCGCGTTTCCAACTGAACAGTTCTCAATTGGGCTACAGCTCGACAGCCACATGAAACGGTGAGGCGGACTGTACGGAGTCACGCCCCCTGGAACGCCTCTCGCGCGTGACGTCACACCGCATGCTGCTTGGCTGCGCTCGCGCCCACAAGCAAACGCAGAAACAGAAGTATAGTATGTAGTGGTGAAGTATACAAGTACATACTCACGCCTTTTCGAACAGAGCCGTCGGTTAAGTCTAAAAATCCGTATTATCCTACTAAATAGTGTGTCATTACAGTACGCCGCATGTAGCTGTGACATAATATTTAGAAACCATTTCTAAAATGGTCAATTCTCCCATTTAAATTATCTCTAAGAAAGTTACTTAGTAAAGCGGTGTCCTCAGTGCAATCCTTCCAAGATGTGAGGAATCAACAAACAAATAACGACGACATCAACAACAATAACAACATCAACAGCAATAATAGATAAATAGATAGTCATCTACAAAGTTTAGTTAGTGTGCCTTCGTATCCCTAATCCTAGACCAGGTTTCCAACCCAGGATAATGATAATAATCATAATCATAATAATTAACGGAGTTACTGTTACACTGTAATAATAAGTAGGTTATTCTCCAGGTGTTTGTGTGGATTTTCTCCAGTTTATCTGGCGGATTGGATACACTAAATTGCCACTAGATGTGAATGAGTGTGTGAATGTCTCTGCATGGTGCCCTGCCATGGACTGGCATCCCTTCCCGGGTGAATTCTTCCACTTGCACTCACTGCTGCCAGAATTGGCTCTGGATTCTCTGTGACCCTAATTAGAATGACGTGATTAATTAATTAATTAATTAATTAATTAATTATAATGATGATGATCATCATCATCATCATCATATTACCTAAAATTAGATAGCCAAGCTTGGGAACCTGTGCCATAATCTTACATACCTGATAGATGCAGTGACATTCTCTTGCTAAATGTGTTTAAGAAGGTAAAACACTCAAATGTGCAAGGTACATTTTTAAAGAAGATAAATCTCCAAACCGTACTAGACCCTAGTCTAGTTTGTGTGCCCCTAGTTGGTGCATTCAGCATGCCCTGTTGGTAAAAATACAAGCTCACTGCTTCCATCTAGTGACCAAAGCATAAATAGCTAAATATCTTTTAAATCTCAAAAATGCCATGGCTTTGCAAACCTCTTGTGAGGTGACCTTGAAGAACAAATGCAGAACAGTAAAGGATTTTTGAAGTGAACATTTGATGAACTCATATTGGTATTAATCTCATAGTTACACAGTTTTATCCTACAATATTTGCTTGGTTGTTGACACATGCACATCATGTGCTACTTGAGCAGATGTTCTATGGGTTTCTGGGCTTTGGCTGGGCCACTCAAGGACATTCAGAGACTCGTCCAGAAGGCACTCCAACTTTGACTTGGCTGAATGTTTTGGCTCATTGTTTTGCTGAAAGGTGAACCTTCAACCAAGTTTTTGGTTGTGTACACTTTGAAGCAGGTTTTTTCAAGGACCGCTCTGCATTCATCCTTCCCTCAATTCTGACCAGTCTCCCTGTCCTTGCTGCTGAGCAGAACTCCCAGAGCATACCACCACCATGCTTTACTGTAGGGTTGATATTAGCAGTACCTGTTTTTTTTGTTTGTTTGTTTGTTTGTTGGTTGGTTGGTTTTTACTAGACATAGCGGTTGGAGTTCACCTGAAATACTAAGGAATGGCTTCTATCTAGCCACTCTACCATAAAGACCAAATAAATTGAGTGTTTTTGAGATGGGTGTCCTTCTGGCCGATTCTACAAACTGCTAAAGCTCTGTTAGAGTGTCCATTGGACTCTTGGTCACCTCACTAAGGGTTTGGTTTTTATTCTGACATGCATTGTGAATTGTAGGACTTTTTTGTGCCTTTCTAAATTATGTCCAATCAATTAAATTTGCCACAATAGCCAGGGGACTGAATACTTATGTAAATGAGAGACTTCAGACTTTAAATTGTTTTTTCAATCTGTGTGTGTGTGTGTGTGTGTGTGTGTGAGAGAGAGAGAGAGAGAGAGAGAGAGAGAGAGAATTAATTAATACTGTACACATACACCAGGATGCCACTAGAAGGCAGTCTGCTTCTAAGAATAAAGTAAGCTCCTGTATACAAGTGAAGAGACAAATCTTGCCATGAAACACGTTGACTGCTACAATTCGGAAGGGTCGGAAAATAACTTCAGCAAGGGAGTCATTGATGTACTTCTCCATGGCCTCTCTTTGTGGGTAGGACAGGTTATACAGCCAACTGGATGGCAGGGTGGCCCGAGGGAGCAGGTCTATGGCACAGTTATAAGTACAGTCCTATGGTACTGGGGAGAGCCCGGTCCTTGCTAAAAACATCTCCCAGGTCATGGTATTCAGGAGGCACAGCTGATGGGGGGCCAAGGTCAATGGAGACCCTGCTGCCACAGCAGGAAGAAAGGCCAATTGCAGGCAGAATGAGTGACAAAAGGAACTCCAGTTGGTTATCTTTCCTGCTGACCAATCTATGTGGGTGTTGTGCTTCCTCAGCCATGAGTGTCCCAACACCAATGGCTACACAGGGAAGAAATGAGCTTCAGCTAGATGTGCTCATGGTGGGTGCACAAGCAAGGGTATGGAGAGCTGGTTGTGACACAATGTGGCTGGACTTGGAGACAGAGACTGAGGTAGGGGAGTCGTCCCAGTCCCCCGTCCCCCTTTTGGCCAGCATGGGCAGGTTGCCAGGAAGTTACCCCATTGCCCACAATAAAGGCACTCACCCACCTTCAATCTTTGGTCACGCCTGGCAGGGTTGAGCTGAGCCTGACCAGCATGGGCAGCATGGCCAGCATGGGCAGGTTGCCAGGAAGTTACCCCATTGCCCACAATAAAGGCACTCACCCACCTTCAATCTTTGGTCACGCCTGGCAGGGTTGAGCTGAGCCTGACCCAGCTGCATCGGCTTTTCTCTGGCTGAAGGGGAACTGGAGGAGGCTCAGAGCCTGGATGGATCCTCGAGAGCAGTGGTGTCTGGTGAGCAAGATGGCAGATTGAGGGCAAACGAGGAGTTGGGCCAGCTGGTTCTCCTCCTATGCCATTCCCACATGCAGTTATCCAGCCTGATGGTGAGGGTATCAGCAAGTTGCGGGAGTCTTACTCATCCTTAAAAGCCAGTTAATCCTTCACCTGTTCATTGAGCCCAATCAGGAACACTGCCACACTGTGGGACCTCTGGCAAATGGAGAGCAAGTGTTTGGTGACCTCCTTCCCTTGGACGGGATGGTCCATTCAGTAATTTCTGATCTAGAATAAGCTGCTGTCCTATTTTCAATCATACCTCTGTCCAAAAGGGAACAAACTTGGTTCAGAGCAGCAACTTTTTCAAGGTCTGAAATTGGTGTTGACTTGAGCCCCAAGAAGATTGGGGGCCAACAGTGGAACTGGAGTATGTACCCTTGCTACATGGTCATCAAAATACACTGATCTGATGAGTCATGGCCTAATGGGGGATGTTTTTGCCCATAAAGCATCCCAGCAGAAGCCCTTGCCACAAATCAATGGCTTCTGTGGGAGGGACGGACGCCCAGACGCTTGTTTGGGCCTTGGGTGCATGTATTCATATGCTTACAGCTCTGGTGAGGCCTGTGATCCTTCAGAGCATGTCGGAGAATTGAATTCATCAACTGAGGCTGTGTACGCTGCTGCTTCAGCAAGACCCACAACATCATTAAGGAATCCTCTCACCCTGCCAACAGACTGTTTACAACCTTGCTCTTAACCAAGTACTTAACTGAAAAATGTTTACTTTATTAATACTTGTGTATCTTTGTTTTGGATTGGTGAATCCCTAGTTCAGTATGATGACTCTAGCTTGCAATGATCTATAAAGATTAATGTGTATTAGACATGATTGAGAAATAAGTGCTAAATTCATAGAAAAGTAATTATAAGTACATAAGTTTACATGTTCTCCCCGTGCTAAGGGGGTTTTCTCTAGGTACTCCAGTTTCCTCCCCCAGTCCAAACACATGCATGGTAGGCTGATGTCCATAGTGTCCGTAGTGTATGAATGGGTGTGTGAATGTGTATGTGTTTGTCCCCTGTGATGGATTGACACCCTGATTGACACTAGGGTGTACCCTGCCTTGTGCCCGATGCTCCCTGGGATAGGCTCCAGGTTCCCCGCAACCCTGTAGGATAAGCAGTACAGAAAATGGATGGATGAATGGAAAAAAATATATTCCTGATCTAGTTTTGCACACTTTTAGCAGCTTCTCAAACAACTTAATAAACTTCCCAAACAGGCCTAGCACTCTTTTTTCTAAGTGAAAACTACTTGTTTGGGCAAATATTTTACAATTGCTGCAATTGGTAGAGTTTTAGTTGTGTTAGTGCATTTTGGTCTTGAAATGAGCTGATCTGCTAAGATCTGTGTTTATACAGAGACGTATGATACATTTTGAAAACATGAATTTGGCAGTGGCTGATGCTTATTAGCAACTGTAAAACAAAAAGAGTGAACATGAAAATTGTTAGCTTTTTTGACATATTTGGACAAGCAAACATTTGATCATCTTTGAAACAGGGCCTATTAATGAAGTTGATATAGTTGAACAAAACCACATGGAAAATTTGATTTTTGAATCATTGATTCAACAGAAATATCAGTAGATGTGATATTCTTCTGTGGAAAAAGTAAGTACACCCTTGACCTCAAAAGCTAGTATTGCCCCATTTCGCAGAATAACTTCTTGTAGGTCTTTTGCATAATTGTCCACCAGGCTTGCTGCAAATTTTGACCACTCTTTCATGCAATATTCTTTCAGTTGTAAGATGTTTGAGGGTTTTCTTTCATGTACTTCCTGTTTCAAATCCCCCCACAACATTTCAATGGGATTCAAATCCGGGCTTTAGTAACACTTACTTTTCCAGCCTTTTGTTGCCGCCATCCCAACTTTTTTGAGACATGTTGCGGCCATGAAATTCAAAATTACCTTATTTTTTTTCTTAAAATGGTACATTTACTTAGTTTACACATTTGATAAGTTTTATTGTGAATAACATATGGGTTTATGAGGTTTGCAAATCATTGCATTCTGTTTTTATTTACATTTATTTACATTTTACACAGCATCCCAACTTTTTTGGAATTGGGGTTGTATTAAAGATGTATGGTCAATCAAATATCGCCAAACTTTTGACTGGTAGTAAATATTGATTAGATTTCACTTTGCTTACTTTAACCGAGAGTGCACTCACTTTATAAACTGTTTACTTTTTCTGTGTGCAAGGACTAAGGGCACATGGTCTGGTACATGTTTCTAGATGTATGTGTGTGCTTGTTTGTGCATGTGAGTTCATGGCTACATGAATATGTGAGCCTGTGTGGGCGTGTTTGTGGGTACTATTTATGGGTCGGTACGCTCTTTCTATCCCAGGCTTTCCCTCTGGAGCTGCAATGATGGGAGTCCTGCTCATTCTGTGCTTGAGCATTGCATCTGTTTGGACAGCACCAACTCAGACTGGCAAGAACTTGTGTGTTATTTTAAAAATAGGAAATGATGTCTTGTATTTCTATTGATTGCTGTATTGTTTGTGGGAACAGAAAATGGTGCAATATTAGAGGAATTAGCACTTCTAAAAGATATTTAAGAAATTTTAATCTGAAAATCATTTGTCATTCATTTAATATTATTTTATATCAGCAACTTAATGAGAATGAACAAAAGAGTACTTTTAAACACCAAACATTTATTGTAATTCATGTCTTACCTCAAGGATACTGTATGAATTAAATGTAGTGTAACATTTTTTCTTTTTAGCTCTAATTTCTCTATTTCTACATTTCAGCAAATTTATCTAAGTGTCCTTTGGTATGCATAGTCCATTTAAGTGATTAATCCCCTCCTTGCTGTGTGCAGATTCTGGACCTGTTATTGTTCTGAAGCATGGCAGTGTCCGTGGCAAATATGTAACAGTGAAAGGCTCCGATAAAACAGTGGAACAGTATCTGTCCATTCCTTTTGCTCAGCCACCCGTGGGTCCTCTCCGTTTGGCGGCACCCCAACCTGTTGAACCCTGGGAGGGGGTGAGAGATGGTACACAGTACTCTAATGTGTGAGTGTGACTCACCTTTTCATTGCTGTCCTATAAGACATTTTTCTCTTTTATGATATGCCGTATGTACATATATGCATTGGTATTTCCCTACAAAGCCAATGTTCTTTAAAAAAAAACAAAAAAACAACTCCATATATCATATACCACCACCTTTTCTGAATCTCTGTCAATGTTCTCATTCCTTTTTCTCATTGCTTTTGGAATACAAATCCTCCATTTTTGTTGTTTACTCAGAAGAAAAAATTACAAGTTTTTGAACTTCTACAACCCATTTCCTCACCTGGTTTGGAAACTTTTTCAATATATTTTTGTCTATATTCTTGTCCCTTTTTTTCTCTCCTATCTTAACATGAAAGGTGTCTTCAGGACCCAGGTGTCATTACGTCTGTGTCAAAAACTATGGCCTTAAATTACACTCCCACAGCTGTCTCAGAGGACTGTCTTTATCTAAATGTGTACACGCCCTCTCAACGCTCAACATCGGAAAAATTACCCGTGAGTAATCATTCATACTCCAGTAAATACACTCATTCTCCCTTTACATCAGTTATTTGTATGTGTTCCATTAGTGATCAGTGAGTGTAACTGATGTGTACCGTATATGTCCAGTAAATAAAAGTTGTTGACTGTGACTGTAACTTTGCCCTTTGCACTCTTGTGCAAAGCTTCCAAAACTTCATTGGAATTAAGGCTCAAAGTAAACATTCAGAAGCAGTCTCTTCACCAATCTCAACTTGGCAGTGTTAATCAGTCAAGAAATAGAAGGACATTTATAGAATATACACACCTCTATGAGTCATTTATGAAATTTGCTTTACAGCGTGAGCCTCAAAGAATTCATTCTATACATTAGAGGTGAAAGGAAGAGCTGTGACCTGTTCAGTGAACACTGTCATGTGACATTTTTATTCCTATTATATATATGAAACTAATACAAGAACAATAAAGGACACATGACCAGTGTTGGGTAAGTTACTCAAAAAAAGTAATCCACTACAGATTACTAGTTACTACTTGAAAATTGTAATCTGATTACATTACTGATTACAGCATGTAAAAAGTAATCAGATTACTAATTACTTTACTTTCAAGTTGCTTTCAAAACCTATCAAACCTACAAAAAATACACTATAAAGTGAAACTCATAGTTCTTTCAGTAATTTTAACGCCTGTCAATGTATGATATGATCAGAAAAAGTTGGATTTATCATAAAACTTGCCTCAGGTGTTGTCACTGTTTGTAGGACAATATAAAACTTTTCTATCTAGGCTAGTTTAGTGTCGCTGGCCAAGGGGAGGCAAAGCTAAGCTACCATTGTCTGGGTTTAGCTACTACAGTGCCATGCAAAGTACATTATTTTTCCTTATGCTCTGCTCATATCATGTTCATGTAATCTGGAACTCATATAGACATTTACACACCTTGTTTTCACTCTCAGCATCAGAGGATGTTACTGTTACAGTTTCAACCCCTTTACTGGTTTTAAACATTTTTTAAATCGCTGTATATCCATTTTCCCTCACATTGACCGTGTGAGCTAGCGTTTGGCAGAATTGAGAGACTGTCAGCCAATAAGACACGAGTGTTTCCACATATTTTCCTGTAAACCCCCGTCTGTTTGGTCTCGCCTCCATTCATTGAAGATCTAAAATTACAACACCGCCATCTTCTTTTACTGACATCCAGTTACGTAGTGATAAACTGCTCCAAGTGGAGAATTATTCGGGGCTAAAGAAAAAAATCTTCAGGGCTACAGCCCTGAATACCCAGGCCAGGTTACACCTCTGGCAGCTGCGCAAAATGTGGTTTATTTAAAAAAAAAAAATGCATTTTACTTCATATTGTTTTCTTAACAATAAATTTATAATGCAAGTAACCTAATTTTATTGACATCAGTAACTGTAATCAATTATATAAATTTGAAATGTAATGTGTTACATTACTATGTTATCAGAAAAAGTAATGTGTTACTTTGTAACGCGTTATACCCAATTCTGCACATGAAACAGAAGTTGTTTTCATTAACCTAAGAAGTATGGAATGTTCAGGTTACAAGATTATAAGCTTCTCAAGGTGTTCAAACCCAAATGGAAACACAGTTCTTTTCCAGGAAACAAATCCAGAAAATCCATCAAAAGAACTTAAGAACTGCCTTTTGTAAAGATAAGTCTAAATATAAGAAACTCTTTTATAGAGATACACTATATGGGCAAATGTATGTGGACACCTGACCATAAGACCATGTGGGCCTTCCCCAAACTGGTTCCACAAAATTGGAAGCACACAGTTGCCTATAATTTCTTTGTATGCAATAACATTAAGATTTTACTTCACTGGAACAAAGAGGCCCAAACCTGTTTCATGACAATGCCCCAGTGCACAAGGTGAGGTCCATAAACACATGGACTCAACATTAGTGACCGACCACACTAATGCTATTGTGGCTGAAAGGGCAAATCCTCACAGCCACACTCGCAAATCTAGTGGAAAGCTGTTATTATAACAGCAGGGGGGTCCAAGTCCATATTAATTGTTCAAAAAGAATATATGGGTGTGATGGTCAGGTGTCCACATACTGTACTTTTGGTCATATAGTGTATATTAACGGTTGTCAAATCCACATAATCAGAAGAAGTTAGAAGTGAAACCTATAACAGCTCTAACTGTGTGTAATCTCAGGTCATGTTCTGGATCCATGGAGGGGGCCTGTACATTGGTGGAGCCATTGAGTATGATGGATCAGTACTGGCAGCCTATGAAAACATAGTTGTTGTCGTCATTCAGTATAGGCTAGGCATACTGGGCTACTTCAGGTGAGATACATGGCATATCAGCTATTTCTCCAATATTGTTTCACCAATATTACTCACAGTGGGGATATACACTTACTGACCAGTTTATTAGTACACCTGCTCATTTATGCAATTATCGACTCACAGTTATGTGGCAACAGCACAGTGCATAAAAGCAGGCAGATACATGTCAAGAGCTTCAGTAAATGTTCATATCAAAAAGGCCACATTAACTCAGATAACCATTTTTTACAACCTCTGTGAACAGAAAAGCATCTCAGAACACACAACACATCAAAGAGGTGAGGTGAATGTGCTACTCCAGAAGACCACCTCGGCTTCCTCTCCTGTCAGCCAAGAACAGGCTACAGTGTTCACAGGCCCACTGAAACAGAACAGTTGAAGATTGCAAAAAACCATCACCTGGTCATTTTACAATCTTCAACTGTCCAGTTTAGCTGATTGGATAATTGTGTATGAAATTAGCAGGTGTAATTATGTTCCTAATAAAGTGGTCAGTGAGTGCATTTTTACAGTACATTATGTATTATGCTTATTAATATAAAGTATCATGAACTGACAGGTAAGCAATATATACACCATAATATATAAAATGCTCTTTTGATTTTAGGAGTACAGGTTATAGATATTTTCCAACATTATGCACTGTAAAATTAATTTAAAAACACACCTCTCAAATATCTCACTGCTCATGAACAGAATGCTAATTAGCTGAGGTATAATATGAAAGCAAAAAAAAAAAAGAAAAGGAAAGAAAACAAGGTGCAATGTGTCATAAATCCAGTGTTAAGACTGAAAACTTAAATTAACAAATAACTATTAGGTGTCGGATTATACGCCACCAAACTTGTGTCTGAATCATTGAAAATAGCTTAATCAGTAATACTTGACATAACTACAGTAATTTAGTACTTGAAAAACACATTTTACACACTCTGACATGAAATTCTATTTATGCAATGCATTAAGCAAATAAATGCATATGCAATGACAAAATAAATATTTAGAATGAGTCAAGAAGTATAGTGTTCAAAAGTTGTGAGGTCAAATACCAGAACTGCCAGATAGCCACTTTACTTAAATTCTGCAGCACATTTACCTTGAGCAAGAATCTTAACTGTATCCTGGAATCATATTCTCACTCAGTTATGTTACTTTAGATGAAGGAGTCAATGAAATGAATTGAAAAAAAAAAGAAATTTTATTTAATATAACTGTACATGCATTAATTTTTTACAAATCATATACATATTTTGAAATTATTGTAACAGTTTCAATTATATAATTATTGGCTTTAAACAAAGAGCTATTGGACAATGTCCCAGTTAAAAATGTCCCATTACTAAATAAAAAGTCTGCATAAAATATCGAATTTTACATTTAACTAAATTGCTCGAGTTCAAATAAAATACTGAAGTTCAAATAAAATACTGAAGTTCAAATAAAATACTGAACTTATATATGTATATATACACATAATATTTTGCTATATTTATTCATGGGACTATTTCACATTTCCAACATTATTTTGCCATAAATGCTATTCCATATACTTAATGTGCTCTATTTCAGTGAGGGGGAAAAAAAACATACTCAGTTGTATATGATGTATAGGATGGTATTTTATAAGTATGTTGTATGTCTCAGCACTGGAAATAAACATGCCCAAGGCAACTGGGGCTTTCTGGACCAGATTGCAGCACTGCAGTGGGTGAAGCAGAACATTGAGAGTTTTGGTGGAGATCCTCAGTCAGTCACTATTGCAGGGGAATCTGCAGGGGCAATCAGTAGCTCCATGTTGGTATGTACAATTTAAGATATCAGTACATTTGCACTGCCTCACAGCTACAGGGTCCTCAGTTAGATCCTGAGCTCAGGCTACTGCTCTTTTTTGCATGTTCTCCCTGTGCTCGTGTGGGTTTCTCCTACTGTTGACAAAACATGCAGGTAAGTGGACTGGCTACTCTAAATTGCCCCTAGGTGTGAATGAGTGGGTGAATGTGTGTGTGCATGGTGCCCTGTGATGAACATGCTGTCCCATCTGGGGTGAATTCTTCTAGCTCGATCTGACCCAGTCGTCTAGCCATCACAATTTGGCCCTGGTCAAAGTTGCTCAGATCCTTATGCTTGCCCATTTTTAATTGCTTCCAACACATCAACTTCAAGAACTGATTGACCACTTGCTACCTAATGTATCCCAACTCTTGACAGGTGCCACTGTAATAAGATAATCAATGTTATTCACTTCACCTGTCAGTGGTTTTAATGTTATTGCTGATCGTTGTAGTCTCCAATTGAAATTAATGGGAGACATGATGCATATGTTTCCAACTGTTGTGGATGTTGCCTTTTCCAGACCCTTTCCCCACTTGCCAAAGGGCTGTTTCACCAAGCCATCTTTCAGAGTGGGACAGCAACCCTAGGAGCTTACTCAACAAAAGATCCCATGGCCTTTGCCAGGGTATGTATTTATTTTAGTCTGAGCTACAAATTCCCAGTAAAGCAAATCATGTACCACTCTATCAATGTTAGTAGTGTGTGCAAAATTAAAATCTAAATAACAGATAGTATGTGGGATTCATTTGCAAGCATCACACGGCAATCGTTAATTTTATGGCCATATCACTATGATTACATTTGTGATGTGTAATTATCATGAACATCTGGTATAAAACTGTCTTTTTAGATAGTAGCAAATGTCACAGAGTGTGATAGCAGCTCCTCAGAGTTGCTGGTCAAGTGTTTAAGAGAAAAGACGGAAGAGGATATCATAAAGGCAGCCAAAAAGGTGAGCTCACAAAATTTTACAAATATTTAATTTAATTATAATTATGACAGTTGTCTTTGGACTTTTCAAACACCTTCTAAAACATGCTATTAAGTGAACTGGCCACTCTAAATTTACGCCCTAAGTGTGAATGAGTGTGTGAATGTGTGTGTGCATGGTGCCCTTAATGGATTAGCATCCCACGCTCAGTGTTCCCAGGATAGGCTTCAGATCCACTGTAACCCTGACCTGGATAAAGAGGTTACAGAAGATGAATGAATGAATGAATGAAGGGGGGACAGTGCCTTAGTTGTGCCTCGCATCTCCAGGGTTGCGGGTTCGAATCCCGCCTCTACCCTGTGTCTGTGAAGTTTCCATGTTCTCCTCATGCTTCAGGGGTTTCCTCACCTAATCCCAAGACATGCATTGTAGGCTGATTTAGCATTCCCAAATTGTCCATGGTGTGTAAATGGGTGTGTGAATGTGTGCAATTGTGCCCTGATATGGGTTGGCACTCCATCTTTGTGCCGCTAGTTCCCTGGGATAGGCTCCAGGATATCCCACAACCCTGTGTAGGGTAAGCGGTATGGAAAATGGGTGGATGGATGGATGGACGGATGGATGGATGGATGAATGAATGAATGAATGAATGAATGAGGTCTAAGTTGTTCATAATGATAATAATTATGTCAACTGATTTCCTGTAGCAAAAAATCTTCCTCGGAGCCACAGTGGATGGGGAATTTCTGACAGATGTAGCAGAAGAAGTTTTGAAGAGCAAGAATTTTGAGAAAATCCCAGTTCTTTTAGGTGTGACAAACCATGAATTTGGATGGATCCTCCCTCTGGTGAGTGACTAAATAATAAAAACCACAAACGGAATTATAGTTACTGTTGTCATTCTTTGTTGGTGCAGTTGCAAGTGGTTGTAGTGTTGTCATTAGTTACTGCATTTGTCATTCCAGACTTTTGCCCCTGCAGGGTGGGATAAAGGGATGAACAGAGACGCGGTGACTTCAGTGATAAACCAGTTTTTCCCAAATGGGGTAATGTCCTGCTCAATCCCGTTACTAAACATGGATTTGGTCCATGGCAGTTTATTAGAAAATGTCTCCCTCTGCTGGACACGTCTCATAAAACTCAATGCCATACGGTGCCACTTAAGAATGATACCGCTTTTACTCTGTAACCTCTGAATAATCTGCACAATTAATTTTACTTTACTTAACTACCCTTTGTGCAGAATCTTCATCTTTTTAAACCTATCTATAAAAAAAATGTTTCTAGGTCTCCGGAGCCAATGAATTCATTATTGATGAATACCTAAAGCATGCTCAGTCTCCAGAGGCCATAAGAGATGAGTTTACTCAAATGATAGGGGATCTTTTCATGGTGTTCCCTGTGCTAAAAGTGGCTGGTTATCATAGGGGTGAGATTATTTAAAATGCTTTCCAAACTTAATGAGGCAGGTGACAGTAAGTTTGCCCACTCAAACTGCGTTTCTTGTTCTCTAACAGATGCTGGAGCAAACGTGTACATGTATGAATTTCAGCATCGTCCCAATGTTTTTAAAGATAGCAGACCCAGCTTTGTGAAGGCTGATCATGCGGATGATGTTGGTTTTGTTTTTGGAGCATGCTTTTGGAACGGCCATGTCACAGTGATAGGTACACATGTCATAAATCTCAATAGTAAACTGGTGAATATAACATAATGACTATACAATATAATCTTAAAAAGAATGTAACTGAATGTCATTTATATGTCATTTGTCATTGGAAAGCTCACATCTTTGCATATAGTAATTATAATGAGTATAGGGAATTATGACAATGATTATTCACTGTTTCATCACCAGGCACAATAACTGAGGAAGAAAATCAACTGTGTAAAACCATAATGCGATATTGGGCCAACTTTGTTCGCACAGGGTGAGGCTTACAGAGCACACAAATTGTAGTTCAGGACACCTAGCCAGAGAGTGCTGACAATTAACAGAGAACGTTATGTTAAGAACATTATGTACAGCACAGAATGTTAAAAGTTGAAGAACACCCAGAAAACTAGAACAGTTTATGCTCCAGGAACTAAAACGTCCCGAAATTTTCTACAATCTAAAATATCTTGTGAAAAATAGACTATTAACTGTAGAATATTAATTAATAGATTGTATGATTTCCTCCTGTTTGTGTGCCTAATACATACATAAATAGTCCAATTTCTGAGTTCAGATCATCTCAAATAACCTAATTTATTTGACCCATAGCTCACCAAACGGACCGGGTTTGGTAAACTGGCCCCTCTATGACACCTCTAATAAGTATTTGGAACTGGGATTGAAACAAACAGAGGGACAAGGACTCAAACAGGACAAGCTGAACTTTTTCAGTGTGGAGCTGCCTCAGAAGCTTGCTTCACTGCACAAAGCCTGAGAAGAATTTCTCTTCTACAACTACTTTTTACATCCTGTAGCGCTTTGGGTCTTGAAAAGTGCAATCCAAATAAAATGTATTATTACTATTATTGCTACCAACAAGAGCTTGTTTTCTAATAGTCATGTCATATTATATGTTTCTAGAAGCCTACATGTGTGTCTTCTTTTTTTCTTTCTGATTATGTAACTGTAGTTTTACCACAACACTGTTGAATTCTTGAATCTGATTGGTCAGGTCTTTATAAATTTTCTTCAACAGCATGGCTCTGACAATAGCGCCAGAAGAAAGGCAATTCACAGGTTTATATTAATGCACTGTTCAAATATTATTACTATAGTAATCACTAGTTCAAAGGAACTTGTACTGTGGACACTCTACATAATCTAATTCAAATAATTAACATAGAAAAATGTATTGTATTTAACAAAGAAAAATTGGAAATCATAGATATGGTGAAGTTGTCTATAAGGAGACGTTTATTTAACGTTTATGGCAGGAGTCTACAGTGTCAGCACTTTGTACTATTCAGAGATAATGCTGTTGCTTTATCTCTGCCACCAGGAAAGTCTAAGGATGGAGAACATTGCATTTTGGGGTTTGGGGTAACAAGCTGCATTATTTGTCTTATTAACTTCAAGAGACAATGGCTGTTTAGTGTTTCATGGATGTTCCACAACATTAAATGTAATTAAAAACACATAAAAATAAGATGGGGGCTTGGTGGCTTAGTAGTTAGCACATTTGCCTCGCACCTCCAGGGTTGGGGGTTCGGATCCTGCCTCTGCCCTGTGTGCAAGGAGATTGCATGTTCTCCAAGGGATTCGGGGGTTTCCTCCGGGTACTTTGGTTTCCTCCCCAAGACCAAAGATATGTTCTGTAGGATGATTGGCATTTCCAAATTGTCCGTAGTGTGTGAATGTGTGTGTAATTGTGCCCTATGATGGGTTGGCACCCTGTCCAGGATATCCCCCACCTTGTGCCTTGAGTTCCATGGGATAGACTCCAGGCTCCCCGTGACCCTGTGTGGGATAAGCGTTATAGAAAATGGATGAATGTCATTCAAGATGTCATTCTTTAATAAAACAAAAAAAATAAATAATATTTGGCAAATTGTTGTTGTGGTTCAAGATTAATAAAACACTTCGTTTCATGCTGTAATAGGAAAATAATCCAGGGTGATGCTTACCACGCTTATTTTTCTATAACAGCACGCCCTGTTATGTTTTCATACTGGAATTACTCATTACTGCATATGAGTAGTTTTATGTGTTTGTGTGTGGGAGTTATTGCCAACGATGTGATAGCATTACTGTTAAATTTATGTTATTATAAGACATTTCCAACATTTAACAATATAACTGCTGGCGTTGGGAGGGGGGGTGTTGGCAGAGAGAAATAACGGGACGGAATGTGGGGGAACACTGCGGTCCTTCCTCAAACGTCGTTGTAAACAAATTTGCAGAGCGCAAGAGCGTCACGTGATTTCCAGCGTCATCGGATTCCCGTCCTCCTAATCTAATCGGCCTTACTGCGCATGCGTGCGCCTTGACCACTGAGTCAATCGTAGGACGCTACCGTGAAGACGAAACGCAGCTTCACCTGAATTATTGGGTAAGTTCCATCTAATAAATCTTCGTGGGAAAGCGCAGCGTATGGCTTATACAAAAGCAAATATTTTGATTGTGTATGTTGTTGTTTTAATTTGGCATCAGACTACATGTACAGCTGAGTGTTCAGAATTAGTGTGACAGCTGATCTGATCACTCTACCAGGATGTTCACTTCTCACCTTACACACTGAACCGCAGCCTTGCCTCGAGAACTGTATCCTGTATCCTAGCTATAAACGCGACATGTCTCGCTTTAGATGTATATTAAAGCCCTTTTATAATTGCATATACATGGAGTGTGTTGTTTACAATTGCACAGTGGGACGGACGTTTCAGTTTGGTTCGCACTAGCGCGCAGGGGAATGAGGAAAATCTGCAGCTCAAATGAGTTTTTATTTACAGACCAAAAATAATTTCACAGCGGTAATGAAGTCATTTCCATTATTAATTATAGTATTAATAGTTTCAGTTTTGTTGTCGTTAGTACGCAGTGTCTCCTGCTTTACAACGCTTACCGAGATGGAGCTGATCTGAGGTGTTTTATACTGTACAGGGCATGATGGGCGGAGCTTCCCAGCATTCTGGGCGGATCCTAACCCTTTCCGTCCTCCCTTTATGTGTGTGCCAACCCCAGGGGTGTGAGGCAAATGTAACCATTAAGCCATCGTGCCCACCTTAAAGTACTTTTATTTCATTCACATTTTTAATATGAAGCATATTTATTGTTTGTTTGGGGTTTTTTTTTTGTTTGTTTTTTTTTTTTTTACCGTTCACGGATTTGATTCAACAATTCAGTTTTCATATATTCAAGAAACATTCAGGTTGTCCATTACAGTGCTCCCATTCGATTAAATCAATTTAGTTAGCAAAATCTGGATCTGGAGCCTACCCTTGGAACACTGGGCATGGGGCGAGAATGCATTCTGGTTGTACACTCTGGCCAGTCCAAAGCAGGGCAAAATGCACACACACATATGTAGTCACACACTCATTCATGCCTATGGGAGTCCCATTCAGTGTGTGTTTCTGCCTTGCACCCAGTGTTCCCATGCAGGATAGACTCCACAAATTAGGTGTTTATCTCTACATTTGTAAAAGCTACAATTCTAGGCTTCTTTGATGAATATGTTGGTTATAAATGTAGGCCTGGTCCAAATGGTATTTCTGAACGAATTAAACTAGTCGAGATTGTAATAAACATCACTGAGTAGGAGAGTACATAACCTCCAAACACCTGGTGGGGAAAAAAATCACTTCCTCTACACGTTTTCAGAATCATCTCCTTTTCCTGTTTGGGAATTACTTGACTAGCTTCACCATCCGTGCAGGAAGTGTTGAAGTGCATTGTTTAATAATTTTAGCCAACATACTCGCTGAAGTGAACTTCCGTCCCAGACTTAATCCTTTTTTCGTTTATCTTAAATCTTGTCCTCGGGTTGCTGCTCTGTGTACCCAGCTGCTGTAGTGTTTAGACTTATCTCAAAGTCCTGTCGCTACTCTGGTTTCTATTTCAAGGCCATAGTTTGATAAATAGTGAGTGAAAGATACACTAAACATGAAGGTTGGCTTCAGTCTTAAAATAAGAATAGAGGCACACATCACTTGCTTTCCACAGCTTTATGGTAACAAATGCTCCTTTTTAATGAGTTCTTCAGCAAAAAAATGAAATTTGTTTACTAATTTAAGACTATTTAAGGAACTGACAGCACATGTTGTAAAGCATACACCTGTGATGGAGAGTAAAAAATGCACTGAAAACACTCTGTGAGAAAGAATATGTCTTGTTTTACAGCCAGCATTACACCACACAATTTTTGGCCTGATTTTGCTGATACAAAAAAGAATTGTACGTAATAAAATATTCTTTGGTCTTGAATTATGATCAGCGGTTTTAGAACACATAATATGACATGTTCACCAGCAGGCGATTTAATGCCATTGTCATCAAAGACACTGAACAAGACATTCTGGCAGCTTGAATACTTTAAAATCTCTGTATTATCGCTGTTACAACACTCATTTAAAAAAAAATCCACCAATAGGAGGACTGAATAGGAGGGCAGCAGTGGAGGCTCCAAACATGGTATTAACAATGGTGAAACATAAATGAACATGCTAATGGCCATAAAATCCATCCTTATTACCTCAAGCTCACTTTGAGGAATGTTTCTTTTTATGCATCCCCACTTTCTGCATGAGCCCGGATCACGCTGATTGATGACATAAGCAGAACATAATGATTTTCTTCAAACACAGGTCTATCATTAGAGACTCTTCATTGTATATCTTCTTCTGACATGGACAACACATGTTATTGCACAGTCTGTTATGAAATAACAAATTTACAGTCTAAAATGGCTTACCACAGATGAAAGGGCTGTTATTTTTGAAATTTACAATTTATATTAAGTTTAATCAGAACAGTCTCCTTATGCGTACACAATTCGTAATTGGTGCCAGATTGCTTTTTCTGTGCACAGTCTTTTTCCATCCTGCATAAGGACAATAGCTTAAATCCGTTTGGATTGCGGGAGGAATCAGAGGACAGATGGAGCAGCAATGCTGGATAACAGCCCTCTCAGATTTGGTGGAGTCCTTCAGAATCCTTTAATTTTTAACCAAGCATTAGATTTCTTTCATCAGCCTATACAGTTACAAGCCATTGATGCAAAGTTTTCTGTTACACAAAAAAAGGGAATTCAGTGTTAACATCCCATTCAATACACACATAATCCAGCATAAGAGTAATGGCAATGTAAATCCATTTACACAGTTACTCTTCATAGCATTAGCTAAATGGCAGACTGGCTGAAATGCTTTGCTTTTATTATACTCTGATGATGGGAGTGATGACATGAGATGGATTTCCTGAAGGGAAGTGAACGAGCATGTTGTGTAACAGTGCACATGTATCACATAAACCTCTATAAGATAAACCTCTCTGTGGTAAGCAAATTTTCTCTTGTCACTCAAAAAAATAGTGTTACAAGCAACGGGTGACAGTTTTTAAACTAGGTTTTGTTTGATCAGCATTAGTACACATTTTTAGTCTTTATGCTAAGCTTATATATTTTGTTTATGATATGAATTTGAAATGTTAAAGACAGTAATCAGTGTGGTAATGCAGAAAGCAGCATTTTTGAAAATCCCTTCTTTTCATAGCTTTCTGAACATTCTGACCTTGCTTGCTGCTGAGTGCACAACCAATTTACCCCTCCTCCAATCACCCGAGGCTATTTCGTCTCTCGTTCTCTCTGCACCCATCTATTCTCCCTGTCTCGCTCTGCTGCTCACCCTCCATCTACCTTCCCCCTTTGATCTTTTTTTTTTGGCTTAGACCCCACAGATCTGGCACACACACACACACACAACCACTCTTATTCTCTAGCCTCTCATCTTGAGGGCTGGTGGCGATGGGGTGCACACATGGAGGCATTGATGGACAGAGGATAGAGAGAGTGTGGGATGGAGATGGAGGATTGGGGGTTGCTGAAGGCTGTTTTCTGGAGATGCTGTTAAACTTTCTGCTTTTAGAAAAGAAAGGGCAGTGTGAGGTTGAACGTCATGTGTAATTAACACAAACTAATGCTGACACCATATTAGCTGCTTTTGCCCTGAGACCTTTTCTTTGGTCAGTTTGTGTTTGTGTGTATGTGCATGAGCCAAGTCACACTTCTGCAGTATTGCATTACATAACCACACAATCCCAGTGCCATCCTCAGTTGCCTACACAGTCTAAGGGGTGTGCTATTCGTGACTCCACTCTGAAGCTTAGAGAGAGATGATTATAGATTAGCAGGTCTAAGGATTGTTTTTATGTATAGTTAGCAAATTGTTGTGGATTAGAATGAATAGCTGGGTATTGTATGACACTGAACAAGACGCTGTAATCGTAAGTGAGGCGGTCTGGGGTGTTGCTCTGCATAAATTCTGGCAAAAAGCCAAAAAGAACAAAGAATTGGCCAAAACTGAGTTTTTAAGAAACCATAGATTAGCCTTTTATAAATGGAAGAAGGGGTCAAGCAAAATTGGCCGTACTCTCAGGATGGAAGGGGTGGCATACTCTCTCTCCCAAGTTAATCGTAGTGATGCTAGCCAATCACGAGCCTCTGTGAGCTCAGGTATGTGGAAGAGGGTAGATAGCACTTTCCTCTAAGTATGTTACACTGCCCTGTGTAGCACTTCAAAAAGATGTGGTTGGCTGGCTTCATGTGTCTCGGCAGAAGCACGTGTCTTCACCATACCTGGTTGCTAGCTGCCATATGATAGGGGAGGGTTAGGCAGTGGGTGGTAATTGGCAAGTGACCAAAATGGGGAAAAATAAATATGTTGGGTAATATGTTGGGTAAGGAGTTGTTTTAACAGACACAGTTGTGATTTCCTAATACAGTGAATGTCAGGTTTTAATCAGGCTGTTGGATAGCCAGGTCCTGTAGCAACATGAACATAATTCTATGTTTGTATGTTAGTAAGAA
The DNA here is from genome assembly GCA_024331685.1 of Stegophilus panzeri. NCBI lineage: Eukaryota > Metazoa > Chordata > Actinopteri > Siluriformes > Trichomycteridae > Stegophilus > Stegophilus panzeri. The sequence continues at coordinate 11,987,864 of JANDJT010000179.1, forward strand.
AGTAAAATATTACATTCCTCACATTTCAGATGAAATCCCAATGAAGTCTAACAAGTTTTACCTGTAAAACAAAAGCAAGTTTGACAACCAGAAGAACTGTGGCAGATTCTCCAAGGCGATTAATTAAACTTCGCAACCAATTCCCTTATAAAACAGCTCAAAGCGTGCCTGAGACTACTGAGGCATTTTTAAAAAGCAGAGGGTTGTCACACCAAATATTGACTTTGTTCAGTTTATTACTGTTTACTGCTCGTATAGTATAGTATAATATTTGTGTGTGTGTACATATATATATTTAGTACACCAGGTTGACTAGGAACAGGAAATTGCTCAACCATGACAGGGGTATAAATATGAGGTAACACATAGGCCACATTGGCCAAATTCCCTTAGTCATTCCTAACAATGAGCAAGACCAAAGAATGTAGTTGTGAAGTGCGGAAAAATGTTGTTGAGATTCATAAAATGGGAAGTGGCTATAAGAAAATAGTAAAAGCATTGAAAATGCCCATTTCCACCATCAGGGCAATAATTAAGAAGTTCCAATCAACTGGAAATGTTATGAATCAA
>JANDJT010000179.1:11996805-12022387 GCA_024331685.1 Stegophilus panzeri
GGAGAGATTCTGTATGGAGGAATGGTCTCAGATCCCTTGCCATGTATTCTCCAACCTCATCAGGCGTTATAGGAGAAAACTCAGAGCCGTTATCTTGGTAAAGGGAGGTAGCACTAAAAGGGAGGTACTGACTAAAAGGGTACCAATAATTGTTGCATGCCTATATTTAACAAAGATATATTTTTTTATAAACCTGTCTTTTGTTAGTTATTAGACTTGGGTTTCTACCTTTTCTCTGCTTTAAACTGCTTTAAGGTTTGCTCCATATGGAACAAAAAACTAACTTTTTAAGTTGAAAATAAATAATATATCAGTAAATAAGATACCTTCAGCAACCTCTACATGTTGAGGCTATTCCATGAAACTCTATTGGTGTATGTCTGGCTCAAAATATTTGAAACAGGCCATTACGTATCTCATTTAAACATTCCTTCCTTTGCTCGTTAATGACATTCTTTGATAAATGCACCAATGGCAATCATATATGCAAATTTTTGGAGAATTAAAGGAATGCTTCTGCAATTGCTTTGGATCCTGAGGCCATGGTTTCTGAATAGTAGTGTCTGGGCTTCTGTCTCTGGCCTCTGCTTTTCCTGTGTGCATTTTATGTGGCTCATGCAGTCACTTGTTGTCGCATGCTTGCTGCGTACTGTGCAGGTCATCTGCATGCTGGGTGTCGTCTCATTTTGTAGACATCTTTAGTGAAGTTTTTTTTTCCCCCCTCTAAACCTAGAAATACTAACTTACTTAGGCCAAATATAAAATTTAGTGGAACAGATGCGTGTTGGAGGATTATCACCAAAGGCAGTAGTTTAGAAATTGTTCTAAAATGATTTATGATTACTCTGTTGCAGGGTTGGGAGGGATACTTTAAAAATATATTCCGTTACAGTTACAAATTACTTCATAAAAAATCCAAGTATCACAATATGAAAATAATGTAATCTGATTACTTTTGGATTACTTCAAGGTCACACATGGAAATGAAGTCAAGAGAAAAGCAATATGATCTAAAATACTTTTATTTAGAGCTTATTTTAAAGCTTAAAAACATGTTCAAAGTTTTAAGAAAATAAATAAGTGAATAATTAAAAGATCACTGTCCCTGATGCGGGTATCATTAAATCACAAAAGTTTGGGTGACCATGTTCTGGTTTTCCAAAAAGAGGACACTTTTCTTTTTCATGTCTTAATAGTGCACAAAACAGTGTTACTATGAATGCAGATTTTAATACACTGAAAAAGACACACTATTAGCATCACGTAAATATTTATAAATTGCTACATTCTTTTGAATGTCCATGGAATAAAATAAAATATCAGATGCCACGAGTGTACCTTCTGCCATCATTTACACATCTGAATGACCATGTAATATGAAGCAATGTGATAACATGAAAAAGGACAACTGTCATTTGCTGCTGTTGTCAAGCAACTGTTTGATGCCGTACACCACAGCGCTTCACCTTCACCCGTTTGCTGAGAGTAGGCTAATGGTTGAGAGGCAGGAATTTGGCCAATAGTTGCTGCAGGCTTTTTAGAATCGACCAATTGGGGTGCGAGAAGGCGGGAGTTATGGAGAGGGGTTAAGGCAATGCAAACATGCACACACATGATGCAGTATTAGACCATAAACACGTCATAATGAAATTAAAAACGAATCCCAGACATTTTCTCAAATTTAGAAATCCCGGCCGGACGATTTTTTAAGGTATGAAAAGGAGGACGTATGGTCGCCCTAACAAAAGCATTTCAGAGAACAATTTGTATTCATTTCTACCAGAAGGCTGCTCATGTGAGCCATGACTGGCAAGAGAGAACAAAAACTATAATCAACAGCTATGTTGTATGTCATGTCAAAAGATTGATTTATTTTGTTTTAAATTAAAAAAGTGTCATCCTGATAGTATTCCCATTTTTTACTAAATGCACCTGTAATCTGATTACTTTGTTTTCTGACGTAACTGTAACGAATTACAGTTACCAGTTTATTGGATCCTTATTACGTAACGCCGTTACATGAATTCCGTTACTCCCCAAGCCTGCTCTATTGTCCCTAACTCCAGTTTAACAGCTAACTAACATATGATTAAGCTTTTACATTCATAAGAAGGTATACTGTGAGGTATAAAGGTTTTGCTTGCTATTACATAACCAGCATCCAGGATTATGTTTTCAACAGAATTTTGGATGAAATACATTTTACTTTGTTGTTTAATTATAAACCCTGACTTAATCTAACCACAAAGCATAGCTAAACACTACAATTGGGTTAACTGATAAGCTCTGCTCAACTATGTGTGCATGGGTGCTAATGTCAGGCTACATTATTATGTCATTTGTCTGGCCTTTTGCAATGTTTTTCATTGCTCATGATTCTTTTTGCTCATTACACCTGTCTGTGGAATTAATCCTAACAAAAGAATTATGATTTAAAATGCACTAAAAGAGAAAAAGATCTTGGCAGTGGTATACCCTGGCTGTGATTTCCCCCCCCTTTGTTGGCTTTCATAAAATCACTGAAACTGAGAATGACCTCCAACCTTGAGCTTTGAACTCTGCCTTCAACCTCCTTAGGGAAAAGTGGTGTCATATGACCCAGGAAGAGAAAGACGACAGCTCCAGGATCGAAGAAAACATCACCTTTGGACAGCTAGGGTGAGTGATATCAACCTTAAAATGGTTACATTTTGGGTAAGAATCAGATAGGGGTCGAGATGAATGGTGCAAATGTTACAGGCTGTTGTTTTTTTTTGTTTTTTTTTTTGTTGAGGTAATGTGTTTTTTGACTCATTACGCAGGTTTATGGTACATTTGTTCATTCTTATCGTTGCTTATTTGTATGTGCGCCTATAGGACCTTCACCCATAATATGCTCGCCTTTGGATTGAGTAAGAAACTCTGCAATGATTTCCTCAAGAAGCAGGCAATTATTGGAAATTTGAATGAAGGTGAGGGACACACAAAGACACACACACACAGTTCCTGTATTTTTCTCTGTTCAATTCTGGCAGCATTTCACCAACTTTTGTCGAAATGACCATTGTAAAAATGATACGATTGTTGGTCACTTTCTAAGGCTATACTTTAAGTCAATTCAGTTTTATTTGTGTAGCACTTTTAACAATAGACATTGTCACAAGGGAGCATTTACGGAAATATGGATTCAGATGTACTAGAGATGTCTAATGAACAGGCCAGAAGTGAGAGTAGTGAGGAAAAACTCCCTGAGACAACATGAGGTAGAAATCTTGAGAGGAACCAAATTTCCCGGATACTGGGATTATAAATCATTACTCTTCTACAACTGTATACGATAGAGTCAAACAATACTAAGTGTGTTGAATGTGTGAACATATTGTAAATAGAAGTCCTTGGATGAGAACAGGAAAGTCTTTATGTTTACAGCAGCATTTCTTATGTACAAGTCTACAGTATATAGTACTGTATATAGCAGTGGTCACCAGCCCTGTTCCTGGAGATCTACCTTCCTGAAGACTTTCACTCCAACCATAATTGTGCCCGTCTGACTATCTAATCATTGCGTTAAGAAGTTCTTGATCAACTAAAACAGGTGTGTTAGATTTTGGCTAGAGATGAAGGTAGATGGTTGGTGACCATTGGTATATCGGATTATCCTCTGAAGAAAGGGTGGAACTTGGGTGTAAAGTAAAAAATAAATGCTTGTTTGTTCTTATTTCTTTTTCCCCATGTTAGAACAATACAAGTTGCTGAGTGAGCATATTGAACAGATGGCTGTGGAGTGAATGGCAGCTACAGAGGACTCCACTATCCTCTTGTTCGGTCCTACTGTTCGGTTCCCTGATGTATAACACCGTTCATCTCCAGGTGGAAGCTCACTCTAGCCTCGCTCATTTATCCTATTGAGCACTGCTACAGCCCGCCTTCATTTGAACAATTTTCAAAAGTCCAGCAACTGAAGTTAACATATCTATGAGGTGGTAAGGACATTGCATTTACTCCATTGCTGCTCACTAAAACTCTGTATACTTCTGCTATGCTGCAGCATCACACAAATGCTATGTTTTAGATGCATATCAGCACCTGACAGATCCGCTATACTCTCAACAGTGCGGTCACATGCAAAAACCGTATATAATATGCTAAGTAACCTATTCACTATCTTTATTGAGCTGGGTGAACTGTACGTATCTACAAAATGCAGTTCCGTCATCCATTTTCGATAAGGCTTTCAAATTTAGTTTTCTCTCTTTATATGGTGACAACATAAAGAAATGTGTGACAGGCCATTGGGCATTTAGGCTATAATTCAACTTGACATGTGACGCATTCTATCATACTCTCGAACGCGTTATCAGATTCTCACATACACACTATCAAACCTGTTACAAAGTATGACAGTCTAGCCGTGTGACGGTGTGATATTGTGCGTAAAAGGTGTGATAGTGTGCACGTGAGAATATGATAATGTGTGTTAGAGAGTTATGATAATGTGAGAGAAGGTATGATTGATAGTGTGTGAGACAGTGTGATAGTGTGTAACAGTGTGTGTGATAGTATGTGAGCAGGTTTGATGGGTTTTGTGTGTGTGTGTGTGTGTGTGTGTGTGTGTGTGTGTGTACATACATACATACACATACACACACACACACACACACACTATCTTTAATTTTTCCTTGCCTACCTGCTTGTTTGACTGTGTGTGTGTGTGTGCGCATTTGTTTGTGTGCGCATGCGTGTGTGCGTGCGTGTGTGTGTGACATGTCAAGTTTGAATTATGCTTAAACAGCCTTACATAAAAAAGAAAATCTGTTGTCAGAGTCTCAGCATTTCCAAAGTGTAATTTTTTTATAGTGTAATTTTTCTTTTCCCAGAAATGTGAGCCCATATCATTCATGTGCAAAACAGTATTAAATACACCCTGTATTATCCATGTGGTGCATGAGCCTCCAGAGTGAACTTTAAAACTCCAGTCTGTCTAAAGTGCCTTTAACAAATTGTCCCCCTGTGATGTGTCCTTGTTAAATGTTGGAAATATTGCTGTAAACCTCCAGTTTACATATTTTATAAGTTGTATAAGATATTTTAGTCAGTTTTGCATTTGTTTGTAATTTACGTGCACTCCAAGTCTGTGTTTGTCGTGTTTATAGAGTTGTTCTAACTGTTTAGTGATCGACCAATGCAAGCTGTAGTGCTGTGTAACAGCTGTTGTAGTGTTGTGCTGTGCTGTGCTGTCCTGTGTTCAGTGCGCATGCGTATTCATGGTGAATTGTGCATTGCTGTAGTGTAGTGTCATGTCCAGTCAACAGAGGGCGGTCGTGTTACTCCATATTAGCTGCTGAGCAGTGAAGGAGAATGGTAACCAAGTGTGGTGTTTTAGAAAGATTTATGAAACTACTGAAGTCTCCGTGCATGAGGATACGGTAAGGTTAATATATATATATATATATATATATATATATATATATATAGAGGGAGAGAGAGAGAGAGTTTGTAAATACAGAGATTTTATCACAGAATATTGCAGTTTGCATTGCAACACAATGGCTGGTTCAAAAAGGGATCACTGGATTGTAAAATGTTCAAGGTGTATATGTTGTCACATTGTGCGCTTGGATATTTAAAGGATGTAGCACATCCATTTTGTTGGAAAAATGTGTGCTTTGAAAATCCTGTATGTGTCCTTAATGTACTGTGGATGCTTTGCTTTACTGCCCTAATATTCACAGCTTTAATGTGATACCTGATAGACCTTGTCTATTATGTGTTTATAATAAAAAATGTGTAACCTGATGTGTAGTGAACCTTGTTACAGTCAAATTGCCATATTTCATCTCATTCTAATTCAGTTCAATTCAGTTTTATTTCTACAGCACTTTTAACAATAGACATTGCCACAAAGCAGTTTTCCAGAAATCCAATGGCAACAGTAGCAAGGAAAAGCTCCCTTAGATAACACCAGGAAGAAATCTTAAGAGGAACCAGACTCAAAGGGAACCCATCCTCTTCTGGGTGGAATTTTAAATAATTACAACAATTACATTCAACATTTTTCACACCGAGTAGTTCCTCAAATCATGGCTGATCTGTGGTTCCTCACCAGATATTCCTTTATCATTCCTCTGTGTATTTGTGTCATTTTGTGAACACGTGTTTTCATGTGCTGGCGAGTGTGACCAGGTCGAGGCTGCTCAATGTGGGAGCGCTTAAGATTCGTTGGTTGAGGGAGCTGCCAAATGGCTGCCACGGCTGACTGAGAGAGTAAACAAACAGCAGTCACACTGGCCTGCACTGATTGGACACAGTCATGAGCTGTGAAGCACCAAAGCCTGGTATCACACAGCAAGAACTCCAACACTGTTAATTAGTGCCAGACCTGGAGCTGAGCAAATGCTTCTTTTCTCGTGTATCACCACTCACTAATCACATCCTGCACTTTCACCTAGCTCACCTCCCTCCTTAGCATGTTTATTCAATGTGTTTATTTCTAATTAGTGTCTCAGTTTAGTACTGAAGTGAAACACTGTCTTAACTATTGCTTGATCTAGGCGATGTGATATATAAAAGCAGCATTTGACTCGGGAAGGGGATTTAAGAATACAAGAACTGCATAGTTTGAGTAATATTAAGTCCATAATAAGTGTGAGTCAGTCATATGGGTGGTCTCTGACACAGGGCAACACACAAACACACAAGGTCTTGCTTTTTTTTTTTTTTTTTTTTTTTTTTTTTTTTTTAAATGCTTTTAAATTCACAGTGGATATAATCACTTTTTGCTAACAAAACTATTCAAAAAAATGTGTGCAGTATATGTATTTACATAATAATCACAACAATATGTTGTAACTTTTGTGTTTTTTGTCCGTTTATATGTACACAGCATCCTCAAAGAGGAGAACTGTTATAAACTTGGACCATCTGTTTCCTCAGTACTCAGTGTTCTGCTGAAGTTCACAACAAGCCAGAGAGACTTTGACCTGGCACAAGTTGTGCAAATATAATCTCAATTCCGAAAAAGTTGGGACAGTATGGAAAAAACGCTAATAAAAACAAAGACCAGTGATTTGTAAATGTACTTTGGCTTGTATTTAAACAAAAAACCTATAAAGACAAGGTATTTGATGTTTTACATAATCAATTGCATAGTGTTTTGAAGATAAACGTTTATTTTGAAATTGATGCATTCAGTGCGTTCCAAAAAAGTTGGGACAGGGGCAATTTAGGACTAATATTGATGTGACAAGTTGAAATAATAAGGTGATATGAAACAGTTGAGGCAATCATCTAATCATAGTATATAAGGAGTCTCCAAAAAAGGCCTAGTCCTTCAAGAGCAAGGATGTGTCGAGGCTCGCCAATTTGCCAACAGATGCGTCAGCTAATAATCCAACACTTTGAGAATAACATTCCCCAAAGATAAATCAGTAGGATTTGGGGCATTTCACCTTCTACAGTGCACAATATAATTAAAAGATTCAAGGAATCCGGTCAAATCTCAGTGCATAATGGGCAAGGCCGAAAATCACTTTTGAATGCACGTGATCTCCGATACCTCAGATGTCACTGTCTTAAAAAACCATCATGAGTCTGTAATGGAGATCCTGACATGGGCTCAGGAATACTTTAGAAAAATCTTTGTCTATCAACACCATTCACCGCTGCATCCACAGATGCAAGTTAAGGCTTTATTATGCAAAGCAGAAGCCATACATCAACACTGTCCAGAAGCGCCGCCGACTTCTCTGGACTCAGTCTCATCCAAGATGAACAGTAGCAGAGTGGGATCGTGTTTTCTGGTCCGACGAGTCAACATTTCAAATAGTTTTTGGACAAAACAGCCTTCGTGTTCTCCAGACCAAAGTGGAAAAAGACCATCCAAGCTGTTATCAGCATCAGGTCCAAAAGCCAATGTTTGTCATGGTATGGGGATGTGTCACTGCCCATAGTGTGGGTAACTTGCACATCTGTGAGGGCATCATTAATGCAGAAATATATGTACACATTTTGGAGCGACATATGCTGCCATCCAGAGCAGGACAACGCCAAACCACATTCTGTCCGGATTACAAGTGCATGGTTGCATAAGCATCTCTGCTTCTCTGCGGGTGCTAGCATGGCCTGCCTGCAGTCCTGACCTGTCTCTGATTGAGAATGTGTGGCGCAGTACGAAGCACAAAATAAGGCAACAAAGGCCCCTTACAGTTGCGCAGCTGAAGAAATGCATAATGGATGAATGGGGAAAATTCCGCTTGTTAAACTTAACCAACTGGTGTCTTCAGCGCCCGAACGCTTAATAAGTGTTATTAAAAGAAATGGTGATGTTACACAGTGGTAAACAGTCGACTGTCCCAACTTTTTTGGAGTGTGTTGCAGTCTCAGATTTGAAATGAGTGTATACTTTTAAAATAAATAAAATTCACAAAATAAAACATCAAATAATGTGAATTTAATTTTCTTTAATTGTTAGGTTTTTTTTTTGCATTTTCCATACTGTCCCAACTTTTTCAGAATTGGGGTTGTAGCTCCTGATAGCCTTCGACTACTTGACACTGCCATGACCTGTCTGCATGGGTCACTGACACATAGCACGTGCAACCCCTGGATCATTTCTTGCACTATATAAAGCATGCATTATTAATTACAATTATTTACAAAGGACACTTTAACAGTAATGAAAGAAGAACATGGATAAACATGTAGTCTGCTAATTAATTCAGCCTATAATAGCCATAGACCAATAACAGACACAGTAAAAAGTTTCTCAGTTCATGGGTGGTCAGCCTTTTAGATAAAGGTGATGCAACAAGAGTGTCACAGTTGCCTCAAGGCCAGTGACCCATTACGTTTGGAAGCGAGCCAGGAAACAAACAGCAAACCGATTTTAAACCAAACTGAGTAGCAGCTGCACTTTGGTCAACTAATGACCAACTATTACTGAATATGTACTAATAAAATAAATCTAACATGATTTCAGTTTAAAATTTACAGTAAATTTGTTACAGTCCGAATTTCGTCATACATTTTCTTCACGCAACATTCTCCACCACAACTAAACCATTAGGTGTTGTAAATTGTTAATGTTAATATTTTAAGCATTTACTATATGTGGTCAACTGTGGTAAATACTGTACAAATAAAAATTCAGAGAGCTCTCTTGGCTTGCTTAGCTGATCCAAAAGTGGCCGTTTCTACTTCAGCGAGTGCAAAATTGACTAAAATACCAAACACCATGGTTATTTGTGTAAGAATCAGTTTGGCCCATACGACAACACTTGAAAACTTGAAAGTTTATTTCTAAAGAGCTCTTTGTTTTTCGCTGTTATTTTTAATTTTCACAGTGTGATCTAGGAACCATATGTGTGACTGGGATGGATATTTATTGTGCTAAACTCATGTTACAGCTTTCCAGGCATGAAATTTTAAAAGGTATGTAAACATTCAATCTGCAGAAAGTTCCTGGTGACAAAAGAGCTTTTCAATACATAGTTCCACAGTTTTAAGTGATTCATCAACGATGGGAATACCTGACTCTTTTAAATGTGTCTCAGTGGCTGGAATTAATACAATTCCACGTGTGTGGTTGTTATTATATGTCCATGTGTATATGCATGGCCATGGTCCGATCCTGAAGTGAGCCATGCAAACATTTAAAATTTCAATAATTTCTGTGAGCATTCTTCTTTGTGAACTGAAAAAACAATTTATGAAAGTGTCTTATAAGTCTATTAAAGAAATATTATTACTCTTCCAACACTGTATAATGTTATTGCACTTACGTCTGTATGTGTTTATGTATGTGTAAAGTAGTAGAAATAGTACAACAGATGTGCCTTCTAGGTGTACCCTCACACTGATTACTACATTTTAGGCTTATGCACTTCTGGGTGCTGTAATACAGAACTTTTTTGTACTAGTATGTTTTGGGCCCATTTATCTACTTAGAAGGTGTCTACAAATCAATACAATGTTCTTCTGACTGATCATCTCTATCATATGATGAAACATTTCTATACTAATAATAGTAGTCTCATGCAGAATGACAGTGTCCCCATCCACAGGATATGAAGGCTCACTAAACGATTTGATGAGGATGAATCGTATGCTATGGACTTCGTGGTCACCAGATCTCAAACTAGTTGAACACCTATGAGAGAATTTGGATTGATATGTTAGACATCACCCTCCACCACCATTATCAAAACACCAGTTGAGAAATTATCTTTTCAAAGAATGGCATTCATTCCTCCAGTACAGATCCAGAGACTTGTAGAAGCTAAGGTGTCAAGTCACCTTAAAGCTGTTCTGGAGGCTCATGGTCGCCCAGCATCTTACTTAAACACTTTATCTTGGTTTTTCCTTTAACTTCTCATTCGTCTGTACTATATCCTATGTCATTTTTTCATGTTCTGTTCTCCCCACTTGGATAATGATGTATAAAACAGTGTGCCAGGAAGTGTAACCAGATTAGCAGTGAATGTTCCTCACAGCAATCTCATCAATCTTCATCACAGCCCAGCCCACCCGCTGCACTGAGCATATATTTGGACAACTGAGGTCTGTTTATGTAGAGAGTGAAAATATATAACAAATAGCAAGATTAAATCCCTTTTTAAGGCATTGCTCTTAAAAAAAATATGATTTAATACTGACTAGAGCTGTGATTGCAGATTAAATAAAGGTGAAGACACAGCTGGACTCTTATTTCTTCCTCTTGATTTCACCCCTGATAGATTAACCAGGCCTTCGCAACTTAATGTTAACTAACATTAACAAGACTTGAGAAGGTAAGAAGGTCGAAGTGTGGCAAGAAATGTGAAATATATTCTAAAGAAGTGGTTTTCAAACTAGTTGTTGGAAGCCCAACCCATTATTATCTAAGTTGTTTATGTTTATTTTTGAGGTTTTTATATTCTGATTGACTGCTCATTTGACTTGAATGGGTTTAATCCAGACCTCAATACCTCATAAACAAGTCGCCTATAAATAAAGGTCAACTTGGACCTGATGTGTTCTGTTGGTGGAAGGTTCAGGAATAAAAAGGTCTATGGCTCCAATAAATAACCAAAATGTAATTGTACACATTAGATTAATAAGCCCAATATTTAAAAATACAGATTATGTTCATAAAATAAATCTGTGCTGAGGACATCAGTAGTTTATTTTAAAAGTTTGGGGATGTAACCAAATGCAAATAAATTATTTGGAATGAACAGATAATGTGCTCTATACAAATACAGGATTTTTTTAGGTTGAGACTTGGGTCCCATTGAGGTCCTACTGGTACTTGGATCCTGCAGGACCCAACAAAAAAGCCAGTGATTGGGAGGTTTAAACGTTTGTGTGGGAATTAGCCAGTGGTCAGATGTGAAACTCACAGGACAAACAAAGACCATGTTCATTAACATGACAGTGCTGCATGACGCATCTTTAGTAACTGCAGGGTTGTGGTGATTTAAATTAGGCTACTGCTTTGTTTATCCATTGGGAAATAGAACCAACTAAATTCATCAGAAAATATTGCAGGCAGATACAAATGTTTACATTTTTACAAGTCCCATGCTTATCTCAAATTGAGAGTAATTTTGACCTGGAGCTGAGGTAGCGGTACTGTTAGAGCCAGAGTGTACAGACCATGGCATTTCTGAACTTTGTTCAGTGTTTTCTAGGTTTTCATGTTTAGGCCACGCCCACATTGGTTTAAATCCAACTACAGATACGGATATTTGGAGCACTAAACAGATACAGATGGTTGCATAGCGTTATACCCTGATTACAGTTAAAGGGGTCCCTGGCTTCAACAAGCTTCAAAAACTCCTCCTCTAACGTCTTTGCTTTCACCTGTGGCTTGGCATCATTTCTCTAATCATGGTTATGAGGGTATGAGAAAATCAAAGATTTGATGATAAAAATGAGAAAAATGTGTGTGGTTACTGCTGTTTAAATAATTAAAATATATGTGTCAAATGGTCGCATGTTATGCAGTTATTTTTCTTTATTGTTATGAAAATGCTACTCAGATTTTCAGGAATAAATTTTCCTATTCTGATTATTGTCCATCAGCTGCAAGAAAAAAAACCTGCTGGTCTTTGACAGCTCTCCCTGTGGAGCATTTGTGGTTATGACTGCAGAGAGGGAAAGTGCTCTGGTTCTCATCAAAAATAAATGAGATCGAGGGGATGACGCTCTCTGAGACCTAAATGAAGATATTTTACACTTTAAACACTTCGGAGGATCATCTTTCTCTTCTATGTTTATTTTAATATGAAGCTGGTGAAAGAATAAACCCAAACTGAAAATGTTATTCTTTGAGTTTTCCCTCTAATCTGTCGACGATAAACTCCGAGCTGTCAAGAAAAAACTATTGCTGTACGTGATATCATACTTGTGGTCACAGAAGAAAGACTTTGGCAAGGCTCAAACACTGTTTTGGTATATAACTGTATAACTGTATAACTGTATAAAAGATAGCATATAATAAACATTCAAACAAATGAAATGTTATTCATAATACTTAATAATACCTGTGTTCAGAAGAGGGGCATTTCAATAAAATGAGACAGATCAGCTCATACTTATTATTCTTATGGTCTTTATAAAGGAGCTTATAAATATTCAGTCTTCTTAGTGGTAGATGGTGTACAGGTATATCAGGCTTGCTTGGTTTTAATTAAATCACGCTACAAAAAAAAGTACTTAGCAACTGAAGAGATCTTGAATTTAAAAAATGTTATCTAAGATTATTATATTAGAAATATAAGACCATTACACCTATTTCTTCACATATGTACTTATATCAAGCTTAAAACTGTCTTATTTTGCTTATTTTACTAAATGTAAACACTTGAAATAAGCTAATTATCTGCCAAAAGAATAAAACCATTTCAAGCTTGAAATTAGTTCGAATATCTAGAAATAGGTTCAATAATATTATATTTGTTGTAAAACACACACAAAAAAGAGAGATATTAGTTAAATTTGCTGATATTCAATACAGTTGTAAATGCTAAGAATTTTTTTTCTTTTCTTTTTTTTTCAGTACATATTATTGGATTACAAGTTACTGCTTGGGTAATGGAACAAAACTGGTACAGTACATTTGCAGTGGAGATTTCATTCCAAGAAAAGACCAGATAAGAACAGTTTGTGCTAGAAATAGTGAAGCTGTTGGGCTTTTGGTAGAGTGTCCTGTCACACAGGAATGTTTATATAAGTACTACATTTAGCATTTTTTCAGTTCTACAAATACGCAGGTATATATTACCAGCCCAAATATTATACGCATAGGATGCAGCAGTGGTCTCATTTTCAGCAATATTCACTTGTATAAATGTACTGTATTTTATCACTGTATGATTTATAGACTATTGTTTTACCCCCAAAAAGACACTACATTCTAGCTTCACATTTTGTTTTCAAGTGTATTTTTAGAACTAATTTAAGGTGAATACATAGATTTTATTGGATCAGTATTGTACCTTGACACTACCTTTTTTCTGACAATAAATACCTGCATCCAGTCCCCTTAGACAAAAGTCACGATTTACATGTGAAATTTACACGTGGTGTTTAGACACTTCATGTTTCACATATTTTTCACATGTAGAGCATTTGATTTATTTTTCAGATGAGATTTTATTTGTCTCACGTGAATATTTTTTTTATGTGATCGCACATTGTTCACATGTGGTTTGAAATGCTTTTTTCACATGTGCACTGAAATGTTTTTTGACATTTTTCACACATGATCACACATAACCTTGTGAAAATGTATCCTCATATATCAAAAGTATGTGATTTTTCCATAAGGAATCATTTTGTGAAATTTTGTGAAGTTCTGCTATCTGAAACCTTAAATATGATGATTTTGTAGTGTCTGAGTAGTCAATGAGAAAAAAAAAGTCATTCATGGATATGTATTGTGTAGAAGAAGCACAAAATAATTATACACTTTCAAAAAGTATTGAAAGTGATGAAGTATTGTGGGTTAATTTGGATGTGAGACACTGTACCACATTGACACTCCAATAAAGTGTATTACGCTTCACTGTAAAATGATATAAACTTTATGGTTAATTATTTATATTGACATCATTTCATTGAATTTCAGGTCATGTACATGAGAACTCTCAGGGTGTGAATGTTGACACTGAGCTGCTTTAGTGATTGTCACTGTTATTTCAAAACTGACTTTAAAGATTCAGGCTGAGAGATCAGGGAACATTCCCGCCCGCTTGACAGCACATCTGTGCAGGGGGATAGATGAGAGCCGCTGCCTCTCGCTCACTCCCAGCCTTCGGGTGGATGTCGCTCTATTTACACGTCTGACCAAAAGAATCCTATACACAGGAAATGCTTGTGAATGTAAGTCCCCCTGCTCAAATGCAGGGAAGTTTATTTATTTCCACACGCATTCCTGATTTGCACTCTGTAAAGCTACAGAGAGAGGCCATGCAGCTGAATCAGACTCATTGCTATATATAGTGGCATGGGATAAAGTGGGTACCCAAGGGGCTGGTTCTTCAGACTAAGATTAGGTTTAAAGATAAATCTAGAGAAGAAATTCTCTATGAAACTACTGTCAACTTCTGTATTCAGGCCCAAGCGCTACTTTAGGTTAAGGATATCTAATTGAAGCCCAAACTGATTTAGACTAAAATGTCTTTGCAAATAAAAATGTCAACGTCATAAAACATTCCACTGAAAAATGCCAAAGGTTGCTTGGAGAAAGCGAATAATAGTAGAATTGACATAAGCCTTTACTTCTGTAAATGCAATTACAGTAAAAATCCTTACACTAAAAGCTATTTTTATTTTTGTGGTTTCAAACAGTGGAAATTTTAATACTTTTTCAACTTCACCACTCATGACTAGCAATGTTTCGTCAGTTGTAAATGCACAGACATATCGGGTTAGCTCTTGTTAAATTCATATTAAAATTAAAAAGCTATTTTCAAGCATGTAGAAAAAAAATATTTAAATCTGAAAAAGAAAATCATTACTAACAGAGATTACACATAGAGTTATTGTGTAAAAAATATTTTATTTATACAGTAAGTGTTATTTGTTGTATCTCAGATTTTGTTCCACAAACGTTTGACTCATTTACTCCTCTTACGTTTTTCCTCATATAGTGTTCCCAACTATTTGCATCCATGAGGTACATAAGGAGCGATGAAAAGCAACAACATTATACAATTTGTAATCTATCTTGTATTCTTTTTTACAAGCACTGAAAGGAGCATAATAAAGTCAGAGCTCAAATAAACATTTACATTTAAACAGCAACATCCATGAGGGTTTGCATGGCGCAGCTCTCTATGGTCAGTACATCAACCAAGTTAACTACTGTCAGCCTTATGTGAACCTTTGAACTGGGCCACACAAGTTGTGCCAAACAACAACAACAACAAAAAAAACATTAGCAATAATAATAATAATAAGCCCTAAACTGGTTATTGTGAAAAACAGCGTTGCTGAGTTTTCAGTTCTGATTGGTCAGAAGGTGTTGATTAATTTTCTAACACAGCGTGGCTTTGTCAGTAGTGCCAGCTGCATTCAAATATGTTAGCTTCTATAGTAATAACTCATTCACATGAACATCATCTAATAATAAACTGATCATCATCTAATAATAAACTGAAGTGTTGTTATTTAGATAAAATGTATATTATATAAAGATGTTTATTTAGCATTTATAGATGGAGTCTTGTGCATCAGTGTGTTGTAGCAGTCAGCAAGTTTTCCTCCATGGGAAAGTCTTTCTGGTTTTTTGATAGCACTGCGTCACTGCTGCATATTTTTGATTTCAAGAGAGGCTGGTGAGGGGGTGAATGTTTATAACTGGTCTAACATAGGCGATAACAGGAACTAATGTTCCACACAATTACATCTGTAAAAGGTGTGATGTGTCATTCCTTGATCAATTAAAAATTGTAAAACAATTTTGGTTAAACTTAGAAACGAAAGTTCACCTGCTGCCTCAAAAACGTGAGTAAAGACAACTTGAAGATTACTTTAAGTTTTCTTTTATTTTCTCAATTTTATCTTATAAACTTGAGTTCAATATCCCAAACTTGTCATGACAATTGGCGTTAAAGAGAAGAAATAAGTTCACACAACTTAATGATGCCATCATGTTTTACAGTGTTGTAATTCTTGGTTAATTGTAATTGTGGGCAAATTGCTGTGGCATAAGAGCTATAAAACACTTTAGAACATCCAGTAATATTCAGTTATTGGAAAATAATCAACTTGGACCCAGATGAACACTGTAAGAGTTAATTAAACACTGTAGATCTTAATACACAAGTGTGCTTGTTAGTTCATTGCCTGTGTTAATTTATGTAGATGTAGATGTAATACTAAGATGTAATGTAGATGTAATACTATGAGTTTATGAACCAGCACTTTAAGACTTAAAAAAAAAAAAAAGAAAAACAGATTTTATTCAATGCTGGGGATTTTGCCATATCCAGTTATTAAAATAAATCTATGTAACAGAGTTTCTTCAACAGATATCATCAGCTGGATCAGGTGTGTTGGTACTTGAGGAAGCTTGACGTGATTCCCTGCTATTGGAGTTAAGAACAGCTGCTATAGATTTGAGTTTGCTGATTCATTAACATGTCCCGTTATCGCTATATCAGTCAAATCAGACTAATTTTCTCACCACTCTTCTCGCAGAACTGGAGCAGAGTTTCGGGCCATGCCAGGGACACATAGGAGCACAGCGGGTAGGCTCTGGGATAGAGGTGCGGCGCGTGCGCAGCCGGAAGTAACGCTGAAGCGAGCGCGCAGTGACGCGTTTCTAGACACGCAGATCCTGAGCCTCCGCAGCTGCACCTACGCTGGAGCCGGTTCACTTTTTTGGCTAAAATGCTGTCTATGCTAAATTCTTTCGATTTGTCTGAAGTCTTCTTGCCGTCCGTTAGATCTTTGGTGTCTCGCTTTGGAAGAGCGTCGCGAAGTTGCGCGCAACCCAAAGTCGGAGTGCCAGCGGTGCTTTTTGCGCTCGACGAATTCCCAGTGTGCATTTCGCGCACCTGTGGAGAGTGCAGTTCTGATTGGTGTTTAGGCTTCGGCGGAGACGCGCACTGCTGCTCGGTCGGGGAGCGGGGATGCGCGCTGCTCGGATGTGCGCCACGACAGTGTTTCGCTGAGTTGTGCGGCGGGTAGCTCAGATGTCCTCGAGGTGGATGTTCTTGGTCTTTGTGCTGAATCACGATTTCCGCCAGTGCCTTTTCACTAGTCAGGGTCCCGTCTTTCACTACCTGCGTCCCTGCGCAAAGTTTGGCGTTGCCCGGAGCCTGAGTAGTCGGACCCCGGCTTCGTCTGTGACTCGGTTTAGCTTCGCTAGGCTCCTGCAGCTTGGACTTCCTTTTCCTCCTCCTGTAGTTGCCGTTTTCAAACATGTCCAGGCACTTGGGGTCTAGAGTCCAGTAGCTGCCCTTACCCGGGCGCCCTTTCTCCCTGGGCACCTTGATGAAGCAGTCGTTCAACGAGAGGTTGTGTCGGATGGAGTTCTGCCAGCCCTGCTTGTTGTCGTGGTAAAACGGAAAGCGGTCCATAATAAACTGGTAGATGCCGCTCAGCGTGGCGCGTTTGCCTGGTGCGCTCTTGATGGCCATGGCGATGAGTGCGATGTAGCTGTACGGAGGTTTCTGTGGAGGCTCCTGTCGGGCTGAGGCGAGTCCCAGCGCCGGTATCACGCCTCCAACTTCTCCACCATACAGATATATCAGGGACGAGTTGGCGAGGCTGAGAGCCGCGGGTCCCTGCGATAACCGGCCGTGGTACAAGTTCATGTTGAGTCCCGTTAAATGCGCACCGGTTCAGAAGTCCTCGAGTCCATAGAGATGCTGCGCCGAGGCCTGAGAGTCAGTCAGTCAGGCTCTCTTGCACCACTCAGTAATGTTAATTGTTGCACGTTTGCTGCTTTATGTTGACTTAGCGCTGGAAAATAAATTGTCTATGATAAACACTCGTTGTGTTTCTCTCAGCCCACCCACATTAATTAAAATTTCATTGCTCCAAAAGCCCCGGCTCTCCGTCTCTCTCTCTTTGCCTTCTGTCTTCCCGCGTGTCCCCGACCCACCAGCCAATGGTGAGCTTGGTTTATTCCCTCATTTGTTTATAGAATTAGTCTGTTGATAAGTCTGCCCACCCAAGTCGAATCAAGCTGTGTTTATTTGGAAAAAAATTTCCGGGCACCCAATACATAAACGCGCTGATCTGATGTTTGAAAGATCACGTCCACCCCATCGACGCTGAGAGTTGCTCACACAGAGAGAACAAGCAAACACGACAGAGCTCTCGCTCCGGGTTTCTCTGGTCTGCTCGAAAAGAAAACAAAGCATGCAAAGCAAAACAACTTAAACAGTTCTTCTCTTTGTTTCTTTCTTTAAAAAAAAAAAAAAAAAAAAAAAAACATTGTTAGATCTATCGTTAGACGCAGCGTGTTTCTTTTATACCAAAAGCCCATCGTTTTCACCTACAAGACAATAGTAAATTAAATTCCTAATTGTTTATGTGGTTTTTTTTTAAAAATTGCATAATAAATTGAATTAAGTGTTGGACGTCTTTCACAGGAACATCACCAGAGTAGTGCAGATTTCAGCTAAATCCCTTTATCAGTTGTCATTAATGTGACATAGTCAATAACTTTAGATCTATTTTTTAAAATAAAATAAAACATAAATAATTTGAACAAACATTTCCAAAAAAGGAGAACTTGGCAGGATCCTGGAGTAAACTATATTTTTGTGAATGTGCACATGATGCTTTATATTATGTATTTTCCTGTTTATAGGAGCAAGGGGGATTATAACAACTTTACAAGTGCACACAGCTGGCCCATGATTACATTACGTGTTTAGAGGTTTCAATGGATAAACTTAGAAGTTTTCCTGAGTTTGACTTTTCCATCCACAGACAGTGATTCATAATGTTTTAGACATGCCAGACCCAACAGCGATGTGTCTCGATGTGTGGGCATTGAGCATATTCGTCTGTTCATGAAATCAGTTCATTTTCCCCCAGATGACTCTCTATTTTGACTCATGAGCTGTGCAATGGTGTCATACGTCTTGCACAGCTAATCCCACACTCCCTGTAGTTTCGGTGTTGAAACGCTTGGAGGAATCATTTAAAGACCACTCTTTTAGGCTACATTAAATAGTTGAATAAAATGGAACTGTTATGAGAATGTGTGAACCATTTGGGGTATACACAGTGCCCACCAGTGTGGACCTTGAAATTTGATGGATCTAGAGAGATTCTGTATGGAGGAATGGTTTCAGATCCTTTGCCGTGAATTCTCCAACCTCATCAAGCATTATAGGAGAAGACTCAGAGCTGTTATCTTGGCAAAAGGAGGTAGCACAAAGTATTCACTAAAGGGGTGCCAATAATTGTTGCACACCTATATTTAACAAAGATATTTTATTGATAAACCTGTGTTGTGTTTACAATTGCTTGATATCCATGAAAGCAGAGTATTTTTGTGAATTTTTTTATCAAAAGATTAAACAATAAAGACAATTTTTCATCGCCTTCTTTACTCATATTTACCAAGGGTGCCAATATTAGTGAAGCATACTGTATGGCTCTTGTTTGGCTCTTGTTTTAAGGAAACTGTACAATAGGCCTGTCTTTTTTCTGATACGACACAAGCCTAGCAGTTATGTAATGTTGAAGAAGACTTTAAGCGAGAAACTAAAGACACACGTTATCTAGGACTCATTTCTCTTTTAGTTTCATATTTCTGCAAATTTATAACTTTAGAGTAATTTCAATGCTTTTATGTTTGTCATGTCCATTAGACTTAATATTAAGGCAACTCAGTAGGCACTAAATGCATTAATGAAATCATTTATAAGCTATAACTAAGCTGGTATGGATTATCTTACAATTAACGTTGTAACATAATGTTTTTATTCTTTCAGTGGTATATGATTCCTCTGTTTTTGATTACAGGGATTAAACATGTGAATGTTTGAAAAGGAAATCTTGTTACACCAACAGAAAAATGACCACATGTCAGCTATTTATTTACCGAAGTTGCTATGCAATTGTGCTACAAGCCAGGTGAATTTTGCACAGGTGACCAGCATTATGTAAATGGTTTTAATAGCTTTATGGTCAGATTACAATTCATAATTGGTGGGTGAATAGGAAAATATCCCTAAAAAATTATATAGTTAAAGAAACAGGTTATAATATGAGGACTAAAAAAATATGTTTTTGTGTTACATTCTATTGTCGCTGCTACAGTTAAGTCTTAAATACTTTACAAATTGCACACACTGTAAAGTTTGAGTGAAAAGTAGAAATTAATATTTAAATATTTGAAATGTTTACAAGAATTTCAGAATTTCTTAGTATTTGTTATGTCCCTTTTTTTGGCTTTAATAACAGTGTGCACTCGAGATAGCACGGACTCCACAAGATTGTACAAAACCATACGATCAATTTTAGATCAAAATTTTAGATGAGGAAAATCTGACCTTTTGTACAAAGCAGTTAACATGGTCAATATCACATGTTTGCTTACATTTATGGGACCTAGAAATAGTTCAGAATATTAAATATTCAAATTATCCAACATTTACTTTCATAGTTTTAAATATTTCAAAATTCTAAAAGCTTCTGGTTATTTCCAATTTTAAATGATAAATAAATAAATAAAACAATTTTGAATGTGGGCTCAGACTTTTGGACTTTTTTGTATATGTATGTGTGACCGTCAACTGCTTAGTTGTATAAATTAGATAAATGTAAGCAGCTCTGGATAAGGGTGTCTGCCAAATACCGTAAATGTACGTGTATATGTATCTTTAATTTTTCCTTGCCTACCTGCTTGTTTGACCGTGTGTGTGTGTGTGCGTGCGTGCGTGCGTGTGTGTGTGTGTGTGTGTGTGTGTGTGTGTGTGTGTGTGATTACTGTGTATGCTACCATCTGGTGGACATTTTTAGAAATGTATTAAGGTTAGAAATGTCTCCAACACAGCAAGCTACATGATGCTGTAGGCTAATATATAAACACTGCAGTCAGTTTAATGTGGAAGGCTTAAATGCTACAGTTTTACACTTTCACACTCTCACTGAAACCTCAAATTAGTATTAAGGGAAAGGGTTACTACAATCCATAAAAAGGAAGGATATTACATTTTAGTGTAAATGTTAGTGTAAAAATATCCAAATCATTTCCCAAGT
The DNA here is from genome assembly GCA_024331685.1 of Stegophilus panzeri. Classification (NCBI taxonomy): domain Eukaryota; kingdom Metazoa; phylum Chordata; class Actinopteri; order Siluriformes; family Trichomycteridae; genus Stegophilus; species Stegophilus panzeri. The sequence continues at coordinate 12,018,001 of JANDJT010000179.1, forward strand.
ACTTTTATTCCACTGAAAAGCAACAGTTTGTTCTAATTTGTCACAGGACTGTTACTTTGACAACTAGCAAACCGCCCGCGGTTTCGGAAGTGCCTCACACCGGAAGTTGAAATATCAGCTGATCGAGGTGTTTTTGATGGAAGTTGCCGTTGGATCTGTGCGAGGCTTTTTGTTTGTTTGTTGGTGTTGTATTGTGTCGAGCTGACTATAAACCTCAGCGGGACTGAAGTATAAATGCAGGTTTAATTAGTGCGACTGAATCGCGGAGGGAATTGAGGCGTTATGAACAGTCTGGTGTCAGTGTTTTGAAATTCGCTAGCTGTTGAACCTCAGTGAAGAAAGAAAACAAGGCTAGGCGAGTCACTGTGTGTGTGTGTGTGTGTGTATATATGTTGAATCCGTTAGCTAATTTAACTACCAGTAGTCTGAACCTGAGAGGAACGGCAGCTAAACTAGCTAGCTTGGTTCATTAAACGGTAGCCGTATGCTGAATTAATACAGCAGAGTAAATCAAATAAAAAGAAAAGAAATAAACGAACGTGTTTTTTAGTTCAGGGGCGACAAGGTTGTAAAACCTGTGAGAGTGTGTGAGAGATATTTCTATTAACCGCTGGACTGAGAGGAAAGACAACCTGTAAGCATTTGCGCCTCACACATGTTGATGTATTTATGCCACGTTGTCATTTTAAATATGTCTTTTTAAGTGAGTGTGCTTGTATTGCGTTAGCTAGTATTTTCATGCCGATATCTAGAACACATTTCAAAGCCCGAGGAGGTTGATGTGGACTGTGCCAGAGGTGCAGGTGAAACTGAGGCTTGTGTAGCAGGAGTTTTTAGTCTGTAGTGTGAGAGAGGAAAGGTCCAGCTCTGGCCCAGGCCGAGAAGCCCGCTGAAAACCCAATGCTGGATCTGGAGGTGGTTCCTGAGCGCTCTTTGGGAAATGAACAATGGGAATTCGCATTAGGTAAGATTCAAACACAAAGCAGCTTGGGAACTGGGGGTTAAGGCTTTGGGCTAGTGTTCAAATCCTAACACCACCCAGTCCTCGAGCAAGATCCTTAACTATCAACTGCTCAGTTGTGTTAAAAGTAAATTGCTTCTGGGGGGAAAAAAAAAAACCTCCTGACAAATGAATTAATATACACTCTGTACAAAAAATAAATGGGCCAAGCTGAAAATGGCAAAAATATTAAGCTTTTAATGGTCTTAACAACAAAGCATCAGTCAGGAAACTAGCAAGAATTAAACATCCTTATATATTATATTGATATGTTTATTTATTTTGTAATGTTTATTTGAATTTTGTACACTCATGCATGTGTGTTTCAATTTTACTTCAAACATTTCAATCATTATCATGACTATATATAAGTGAATTTCCCTGTTTCTAGCTCCCCCCCCAAACAGTTCACTGCAGCAGAAGTAAACTAGGAAGTGGTGGCACATGAAGTCTCAGGAGTGCATTTGTTTCATTCTTGCTAATTTCCTGAACAATGTTTTGTTGTTAAGACTATTAAAAGCTTAATATTTTTTAAGCTTAAGCCATTTTGGACTTTTGTTTTTTTGCCCCAGGAGTGTAAAAGATTATAAAGATAGTCACCTCACCTCACACTGCATGTAGCCTGTATAATGTTTTGAAATGTATTTTTCTCTCTTCTTCTTTATTCCTCATTCTTTGGCTAAAGAATACATTTCAAGAAACTGGTACAGATTGGTCTGTTAGCCCATGTTGATATTCATATACAGAAGGGGTTAGCTACTAATGAAAACAATTGTTTTTCTTTGTAAAAGGAATGCCATTGGCCCAGGCCATTTCCATCTTGCAGAAGCACTGCCGAATTATCAAGAACGTCCAGGTGCTCTACAGCGAACAAGTAAGGATTGGCAAATTATCATAAGATTGTAAAAACAGAAAAAGGGTATAGAATAATAAAGGCAAACTGATGCTAGATTTTATTCCTTTAACATCATTCTCTTCCTTACAGATGCCACTCGGTCATGACCTCATACTCAGCTTGACTCAGGATGGAATTAAACTGCTGTTTGATGCTTGCAATCAAAGACTGAAGGTTGTGTGTGTGTGTGTGTGTGTGTGTGTGTGTGTGTTCAGTTATGGAAATTGAGAAATTATTCACTTTTAAATTTGAATTTAACTTTTGAACAGTTTTTAGTTGTGTTCAGTCTGTTTTGTTTGCTGTTTATACTTTGTTACGCATTTACGTTCACCTGTGTTCACTGAGTCAAGCATTATTATTTTCAGGTTATTGAAGTGTATGACTTGACCAAGGTGAAACTGAAATATTGGTAAGTAATATATATGTATATCTTCAGTTATATGGTATATTTTACCAGTTTGTCCAGTACAGGAGAAAATACAGAATGAAATAACAGTGAAAACTGTGTCAAATGCTATTATCAAGACTCGTTTGAACGTTACTGACCAGAAAATGGCATCTCAGACCGTTTGCGCAAGACTTTTGGGGGGGAAACGTTAGCTCAGATCTACAGTGTACCACCTGCTGGGGTTAGAAGTATACACATGTCCAAGTATTGCACAGAACAAACATCATCTTTTCTTCCTTATTTTACAGTGGAGTACATTTTAACTCTCAGGCAATAGCACCCACCATAGAGCAGATTGACCAGTCCTTTGGCGCTACTCATCCAGGAGGTATGGCGTACAGTCTCCACTGCTTTCTTTGCTGATTTTATATGGACTGCAAGTGTACAGTCAGTTTAAATGTCTGTTTAGGGACGTCTGTGCATTGAGCATGCAGTGACCTTTCAAAGAATTCCTCATGGTAATCAAATAATTGTCCCACCATACCCAGTGTACAATGCTGCAGAACAGCTCTTCCATCTGAACTTCCGAGGTCTCTCGTTCTCCTTCCAGCTAGACTCGTGGAGCGAAGCCCCGAAATACGAGGTAAGCTGTCTGTCCAGATTGTTGCATGTGGTTTTCCCCTGATGTATTGCTGCTCACAAAGCTTTGATCATACTCAAGATTCTTCCATCATAGTCCAGAAATTGTCACACCTGTCAACTTGTCTAATTTCAGGAGAAACTAAAATATACTGTATGTAAGCAGTAAAAACATGACTGGGCATGCTGCTAAATAATCAGTGACATGGTGGTGTGATGCTTTTTACCAACCTGAAGTTGCTTATTTTCATACCACGTCCTGTTCTTCTTAGACCACAGCAATTTTTCAAAATCTATTGATTATTATTTATAAATGAATGACACTTCATAATACCCCCCCCCCCCGCCGATTTATAGTTACATTTTATGTTGTGGAATGTCTGTGAAACAATTTAATTCTTCTTATCACTTACATTATAGCAGCTATAAACAGGAATTCCCTCAGTAGCCTTTTTTTAAATACTGGAGACTCTTTACATAAATGTTAAATAAAGATCTCCTTGCAGAAAGCTTCACCATAAAAAGTTAGAAATTTTTCTTTGTTAAATAATTATTTAAAAATATATATTTTATCCATTTTTTATTATTAGCCTTATATTGTGAGCATCAAGCCCTGTGATTGAGCTGTTACTATAGAAACAATAGTGTTTTTGAAAATATTGTTTTATTAATATAAACCTGTCATTTTAATTTCAATCACCAATTCACCATCAGAGCTGATCTGTTCTAGATTAATCAACACTTTCTGACCAATCAGATTCGAGAATTTAACAGCGCTATGGTAAAATTCTTAAAGACTGAGAATCAGATAGTTTGAGAATCTGCCATCTAGTAGGTTTAAAAAAAAAAAAAAAAAGCTCAAAGGCTTCACTTTGCTATAGAAAAATTACAAAGTGACATGATTTTGTATTAAAGTAGAACTTCTAGAAGTTAAACCACTCTTGTAAATGAATTGTAAGTTTCCTCCCATCATCCTTAGCTATTATAAATTGTTTGTATAGTATAAGCAGGTATTTTATGTTCAAGAGTCCGTATGAATGTGTGTTTGCATATTAAAGCCGCATCTACACCCGCATGCCGATCCATTCCAAGTTATTTTACTTTGACAGCCTAACTTTGCCCATGGCTTGGCCTCCCTGCAGATTCCTCATGGGGCTACAGTGAAGAGGATGTATATTTACACTGGAAACAACCTTCAAGAAACCAAGTAAGAGCTGTGTATTTGTGTTTGGGTGTGTGTACGCATGCCTGGCATGTGAATCAAATCATAATCTTAGAACACAAAATCTTTGAGACTAGGCAGAAATGTTCAATACTAGAACAGTCAACCTACTTCAATTTTATTAACATAAAAACCAGTTCTCATAATCAATATTTTTCATGATCGTGTTTTTCAATAAAACGCGCATATATATATATATATATATATATATATATATATATATATTTATATATTTATTTCACA
>JANDJT010000179.1:12033181-12055671 GCA_024331685.1 Stegophilus panzeri
CACACACACACTTTCTGTACTCCCTTTCATCCTGTTTGTTGATTTAATCTCCTACATTTTCAACCATTTCAACTCAACATTTCAACCTTTTTTTTTTTTTTTTTAAATTGCCAAAACATTAGTCAAAGAAGGAAGATTAACAGGTGGATCATCTTAATTTACCAGAGTTTTTTGTTTCAGTTACTCCCCCTAAATCATTATTATTATTATTATTATTATTATATACTCTTGTACTCTTATTTAAAGTTATTTTAGTACTAGATATATCCCATCCTATGTTGTTCTGTGCTTTTCTCCTTGTTTCTGGTCTACAGAGAGGACTGCTGTCGGATTTCCTGTACCAGACAGACGTGAGGTTTTCCACGGCACTCTGCTGCCGTGTCCGTTTATGTACAGATCTGTAAATAGTGTATTCTTAAAGTCTTGTCCTTTTAAGCTCAAGGTACCATGTTGGGTTCAGATCGAGTTGAACTCTGGAAATCTCTTGTCATATATGCTTCATATTGTCCTTTCAAATGGAAAGAATTCTGAGTTTTCAAACCAGGGTGGTTCAGATGGACACTGTAGCAGCGGCTCATGTTTGACCATTGTTGGAAGGCGATGTGAGACGACTGCAGTGCTTACAGGACTGCATTAGTATTTTATGTTCGTCCAAATAAATGGAGTCTAATCATCCAGCACTTGTTGGTGGTTCCCTTGCTAAATAAAACACCCCTGATTCACCTCGTTACCAGGTTTAGAGTTGTGTTTAACGAGGCAAGTTAGTAAACCATGCTGCAGTCTCTCTCTCTCTAGGTCCCTTGTTTTAAAAATTAAAGTAGAGCCCCACAGTGTCAGATGCTTCTAGACAGAAATGTGTGGGGATGTTTTCTTCTGTAGCAGGAGTGTCAGCCTCCACTGAACAAATCTTTGCAGCTCTGTGTTCTGCAGTATGTGATGCAGGTGTATGTTGGGCATTGATTGGTTGGTTTCACGAGTTGTGAAGGAAGGCTGTGGTTCATGTTCAGTTTTTAGTAGTTGGAACCACTGTTAACGCTGTCATCTCCCATGAAGCTTGATTGAGTGTAAATAAAATTATTTAAACTGTTGTGTATGATCGAGCATGTACAGCTAAACTCTAAAACCAGTGGACTGTCTGTTACAGCCATCTTGCACCAAAAAAAAAACAAACAAACAAAAAAAAACCTACATGAGTGTGTATGAAAGGAAAAATGTCACGAAGGGCTGAGAAAATGAAGTCATGAATCAAAGTTCAAACGTACTTTGGGACAACCATGGAAATTCTGTTTACCTGTAACGACACATTTTTAAATTCGTTACTCCAGATTATTCCCAGCAGGTCGTTGGCTCTTCGTGACTCGACGTTCACTCTGATGGTTGTGATGTTTCTACGGAACAAAAAACGCGCACTTTCATAGAATCTATTTGAAGTTCTTATGAACAGCTTTTACATTCATAAGAGGGTATTTTTTTACATGCACAACTGGAGTCTCGAGTTCAGAAGTTCATCCAGGAAATTCTGAGAAGCAGCACAACCAGTCAGTCATACCGTTTAGAAAATGTTAGGAGAGAGTAGTTTGATGGGCTGATTTGCCTGCCCAGTCTCAGGTGGATCTTTTTTAATGTCGGGAGCAAGCGAATGCTTCATTTTCATCAACATACTTGCTTAGTTCCTGTTTTTGACTTTATGCGAATGTTGCATTGGAATGATTCAAAAAATGGAACTTCTGTTCAGTGTGATGCACATATAAATGCTTGTATGTATTGTATTCCTGACATGTTGTATGTTTTCACCACCAACCACCCCCTTCTCCAAAGTAATAATTTTTTGTGGATTCAGTATATTTGACCCATTTCTGGAAATGGGATTCTTAATTAAACATTGTGAATCATGATTCATTGCAACGTGGTGTTTCCTATTTCGCAAGTAGCATTTAGAAATTTGCTAAAAATTGATCAGGCATATATTCTGTTGGGTTTTTTTTTTTTGGTTGTTCATTTGTTTTTAAAGCAATAACCCTAGCTGTCGTGAATGATTCATGGAAAGGGCCAGCTATAAGCTTGCACAAGGCCTTTGAATCCATGCAAAAATGCTGTGACTAGTTTTTCTCTCGTCTAGTCTACTGAAAGCACGATATTTGCAATTTTATAAACTGCATTAACTTTTGTTCATTAAACATTGTTACAGTGTGTTCAGCAAGACTAATATTTGAAGACTGGATGTAATAAATGGGCAAAATTCTGGTGTTTGGGTTTGTTTTCTTTTCTGTTTTTTTTTTTTTTTTTTAATAGAAATATGGAAAAAGAAAACCTTACATACATAGTGCATGTTCAACTTAAGTGCTCTGGCACGAACCGCATTTTCACCCTCGTGATTTAGTAGCATTTATTTACAGCCAACTGGCTCTTACCAAACGAAAAAAAACAGCAGTTTCCAACAAAGTAAATTGTAAAGTTTAGAACCATGCTTATTTTGAGTAACCGTGATGATAAGTGGTACAATTTGAGTATCTACAGTATTCCACATTCCTATAGTTATGATTAGCGAGCAGGCTTTAGTAAAGCAGAACTGGCTCTGTTCCTATGGGATTTACTGTCCCTAGAAAATTATATTCACAATGTCCTTGGCCTCCACAGTTTGCTTTTATAAATCGTAACAGTGCCATCAGTAGCCAGGGGACAAAATTCCTTTTCGAACACTAGGAAATTGTGATTCTTGCTCCATCACAAACAGTGGATGTTTAGAAATATTATATCTGGGCTGAAACGGTCAATAACAAACCCTATACATTCAGGTCTTCAGTCTTTACCTACATTTCATAGCATGAACTACTCAGTGCTTCACGAACACTTGCATGTCATAGTCAGCATTAGCAGAATCCTCAGTCTCAACTTGTTTAGTGGTGTTTTTTATCCATTTAAATGGTTCTGCTGTATGAGCTTGATTAGTATGACAGCGTACGCTGGGGTCATGTAGGAGGTTCCACATAAGCCAGATCTGTGGCACATTCAGGCTGTGTACCACCATCAACTCTCGGTAGAAACATGGGTCAAACACCTGCAGGTGTGGCGCCGCCGATGGACGCACGATTCCGAAGGTACGAAAGCCCTCGTGGCGGCTCGGTTTAAGTCCGATCCTGAGCAAACACATTCCCAGGAAGACGTCGTCTATGGGGAAGAGTTCCACTTCCTTGCAGGCCAGATGCAACCTAAGTGCAGTGTGGCCTGACATGACAAAGCCTCCGCCTCCTGCATACGAAGGATAGATCCCCTGGCCGTATATAAATTCAGGAACAAAATATTTACTGTTACGTCTGCGAATTGGTTTCGCGTGGAAGATGATGTCTCCGACAAAAAGATCCTCGCCAGCTGGTCTACCGCCAAGCATTTCCAGAATGTTTTCGATGTTCACAAAGACGTCCGCATCACCCTTGAAGATGAACTGCACGTTCGAACAGCTTGAGTTGACCCACTGGAGGAAGTGAGTTTCTTTAAGTGTCAGATTAAAGAACGTGTCCTCAAAGTCCCAGAGCAGAATGTCTTTGAACATGTGGCTCTCGTATGCCAACAACCTGTCCCACAAGGGAAGTGCCGTAACATTCTGGGGCACTCCAAGAAGAAAAACAGTCACAATGTTCATTCCTTTCTGGGTTACACCTTCTCTGCCCCATGTGTGTCGCACAACCTGTCGCTTGTCAAAGTCTACTGCGACTGATTTAATAGCAATCAGCAAATGTGGTGCACCTTTAGGTCCTTTACATTTCTCTGGCTGGTCAATGAGCATCTTGAACTCCCGTTGGTCCTTCATGCGAAGGTAATTCTCAAAGTCAAACTGAGGAAGAGTGGGTACAATAGTAGTTTTCGCTGTAGCTTTTTTCCTTCCATCTTTTTTCTTTGATTTAACTTGGCTTTTTGGAGATTTTAATTTAGTCTGTGGTTTAGATTTGGTTTGCACCTGGAGTGTAGGCTCATGATCACAAGGAAGTAAATGAGAAGTTTGAGAGGGTAGCGAGATTCCTTTCGTTGGTGCTCCAAGAAGGGCCCGAGAGCTACTAGAGACATGTTCGATACGCACCGTCTCCCAGATAGGTGTTAAACTCTGGTGGGCATACCACAAAATACAGATTAGTACCAGCAAGATGAGGGTGCAAAGCACATCTCCCTTCATGTGGATTCTCCTCATTCTGTTCAACAATGAAAACCCAGGGTTTAACAAGTCTCTTTTCTGAAATTGCTCACTAAGCATGGAATCTGCAGATTCATCATACTGTCACAATTTCCACAATGCCAATGATTCCAACTGAACCAGACTCCATTTGGAGCAACGTTTATTCCCTCCTTGAGTGTGAGCTTGATTTTTTCCAGCTGGGAAGGCTTTTCTCGCTATAAGGAAAGTAATCTGAGAAACTACAATTCCGAGAATGCCGGCCACAGACAGTCTGTATTACAAGGTAAAAAAAAAAATTAACACACTGTCATATCCCATGTCAGAGGCAGTTCCTAAAAACAGAAATACAGTATTACATTAGATACACATAAAAAGCTTTTATTTATATATATATATAAAAATAAAAATACTTATATTTTATAGACAGTATAAAAAAAGTATTTCCCCTTAAAACTTAAAATGATCAAATTATTACTGAAGAACAGATTCTTCATTAGTGCTAATAATTGACACAAAAAATGCTACTTTTATATATCCTACTTTATATATATATATATATATATATATATATATATATAGGCTTATCATTTGCCTATTTACATTACAGTTACATATGTGAAATAACATGCTATTAGATTGCCAAAGAACCTTTGCATCTTACAAACTTTATATCAACAATTAGTCTTGAAACAACAAAGAGGCCATCCCTGCAAATTTAACATGATTTAGTACAGTTGTTGTCTTTTAAAAGTTGTTTACTTGATAAACAGCTTATGTGAAAGTTCACATTAACATTCCTTGTGCAGTTATTATAGAGCTATACACAGATCAGCCATAACATTAAAACTTCTGACAGGTGAAGTGAATAACATTGATTATCTCGTTACAGTGGCACCTGTGAAGGGGTGGGATATATTAGGCAATAAGTGAACAGTCAGTTCTAGAAGTTGTTGTGTCGGAAGCAGGAAAAATGGGCAAGTGTAAGGATCTGAGTGACTCTGACAAGGGCCCAATTGTGATGGCTAGACGACTAGGTCAGAGCATCTGCAAAAACGGCAGGTCTTCTGGTGTGTTCTCAGTATGCAGTGGTTAGTACCTACCAAAAGTGGTCCAAGAAAGGGCAACCGGTCAACCGGAAACAGGGTCATGAGCGCCCAAGACTCATTGATGTGCATGGAAAGCGAAGGCTAGCCCATCTGGTCCGATCTCACAGAAGAGCTACTGTAGCACAAACTGCTGAAAAAGTTAATGCTGGCTATGATGGAAAGGTGTCAGATATGACAATGCAACATGACAAAGAGTTCAAGGTGTTGACTTGGCCTCCAAATTCCCCAGATCTCAATCAGATCAAGCGTCTACGGGATGTGCTGGACAAACAAATCCGATCTAAACCCTGGAGATTCCACCTCGCAACATACAGGACTTAAAGGATCTACTGCTAACGTCTTGGTGTCCGATACCACCGCACACCTTCAGAGGTCTTGTGGAGTCCATGCCTCGACGGGTCAGAGCTGTTTTGGACAAACGAGATGGACCTACACAATATTAAACAGGTTTTAATGTTATGGCTGTATATTCATCTGCACAATGGAAATATAGGGGGCGTGACAGACATTAAGGAATGAACTTTACTATGTTTTCAAGTAACAGAAAACATTTTAGTTTAGTTTGGGACGTGTGTGTGTGTGTGTGTGTGTGTGTGAATAAGACAGAAAAGCAATTTCCTTTACTCCTTTGGGCTGGCTTGGTTAAAGATGTCCAGATGTAAAATATTCTTCTTGCAAATCAATCTTTTTGGCCAGAGGCAAGAGTCGGGTTACACTCCTAACATGCTCCATACCCACATGCCTTTTACTTACTGAAAACTTTTCTTCAGTTTTTCTAACGTTATTATCAAAATGAGCACAGTGTATTTCAAACTGTTAGGAAAAGTTTTCTGTATAAATTTAATAGACGTAAAAGTAAACTTACCAAAAAAATTGGTCTCTCACCACAAAGAGGTTAAGAAGAGCAATTCCGAGCGTGTGCTTCCATCATATTAAAATGCCCAACGCGTTAATCTGTGTATACTTGTTCGATAAAAAAAATAAATAAATAAAATCAGTAGAGCCTTGATGTTTCTTACACCGCGCTGTCGTCGGAAAGACTAGCTTTCTTCTTCTTCTTCTTTCTTCTTCTTCCCCCCCCTTTTCTTTTTTTAAGCAGGCGACCCCTTTAAGAAGCTGAGGTGTTCACGTGACCTCCAGATGCCAGCACAGCAAGCAGCTCGTGCGCTTGGTAGAAAGGAGGGCGCGCGACGGGATCAGTTGTTTGCAAAAGTTTGCTGTTTTTTATGTTTCTTTTATTGTTACAAAGGCAAGACGCAGCAAAACTTTTTACCAGTCAAAAGAATGACAAGAAATGTAAACGTGAAACCTGGGTGTGACATGTGTACCTTTTTGGTCAGTCTGTTTTTGTCAGTAACAGAAATAAAATCAATAAATCATGAATAACTACTCAGCATGGGGGTGGATCTATTATGCATTGGGGTTGTGTAGCAGCCAGGGACACAGGATAGACTGCACAGGTAGATGGAAGAATACATTCCAGTAAATATCAGCAAATTCAAATTCAAATTCCCAAATAAATTACAGAGAATGTTGCTGACATTCAAATTAAAAGCAAAAGTTGTTGTATCACAAAGGGCATCTGACTAGACATGGACTTGACTTTACTAAGGTGGGATCATGATCACGAGAATCTTTCATTATAGCTATGATGAATGGACCATTTGCTGTAGCAGCTGATTTCTTTTTACAAAGTGATAAGACTGTAATTTCTTACAGGTCTCCTCTTTGATGCTTTTTCCATAAAGTCCATGTCGGCTCCAATGCATTTATTAAATTCACACCCCATGCTTGCTATAATTTTTTTTTTTTTTTTTTTTTTTTTTTTTTTAACACATCTGGTAAAACAAGTGCCTCTGAAATAATTATCAGTGAATGCGCCATATGAAGGAAAAATGGATGTTTTGCAGCCGAATTGTGCAGCCAAAGAATGTCTCTAACTCTTATTTTATAGACTACAGGAGAAAACACTCGTATCTTATGGAGAAAAAATATAATTGAAACTGATTCGGAACCACCGAGTTATCACTATCTGTCAAAATCTCACTGGGGTCATATCAGTTTACTAATAAAAATGGCAGAAATATATCAACCAGAAATATTTTTATATGCATGGATGACAATATGAATGAAATCTGGTTTAAAAAAAATAAAAAATAAAATAATAATAATAAACCAGCATGGTCTCGGTTTTTTTCATTAATACTGACTGATTTCTTTTTAACGTAATTGGTTTACAATACTGGACATTGCAGCCAGTGAGTCCTTCCAGTGTTAAAAACCAATGAATAAGGAGCGAATAAGAATGCTTAATAAATGGTGCTATTGAAATATCTAAAAAATTGTTTTGAAACTGTATAGATAAACCGTTAAAATGTGACATGCAATTAAAGCGGATGCAAACATCTGTACACTACTGTATATTGAAGATATCGAAAACCAAAATGCGTTCAGTGATCTACAGCATTACAGCAGTGAGAATGCTTAGACAGAGCTGTATGACCAAGAGATCATTTAATCAAATTCATTTTTACTCATACACGATAAGAAGTGCCTATATACACCTATAAAAAGTTTTCTTCGTACATTCCACTGTTCGTTGAACACAAAAATTCTTTCCCGCTGCCACTTTCACAAGACCCAACTACTCCTCTACATACAACTGCTGCCATAGCGAGGAAGCAGGCCTGGAGTAGATATTATCTCCTGCATGATTTTCCATAACAGTAAGAGTTGAGGTTTCAGGACTCAGCACTGTTTCCGTCTCTCCCCCCCGCGGGCTGGGTCTATAGCGCCAGAGCTCCACCCTGTAGGTGATACAGGTGATCACCAAAGGGACTTCCTCATGAGGAAGCAGTCCCTGCTCGCATGATCTTAAAAAGGGCATTTATGTTGTTGTTTTTAATGGCGTCCCTGCAGGCAGTGATGACCTGGTTCTTTGGTTTTCCCACTATGAGAGAGAGCGAGAGAGATAAAAAAAAAAAAAAAAAAACACTATATTTAAACATGTTCGTTTGTCATGTTAATGAGAAACCAGAAAGTGCAAAGTCATCAAAGTAGTGACACTGGACACTCCTTCCATAGATGTTAAAGAAGTATAAACATCATAAACAGAAAGGTTCAACAATTAAGTTTTAATCTGTTTATTATTAACCTTAGATTTGAGTGTTTATAGAAAGAGATTCACCATAAACCATTCTGTGAGTTCTGCACCTACCTCTCAGCCTGCCGGCTCTCTGAATGGCTTGGTTCACAGCTTTAAGGCGGGTCAACAGAGCATTGTGGTTGTTGGAGCGGATTTTATATTCACTGATCAGATCTCGGTTGAGGTTGTATAGCTCGATGTAACGCTTCTTCATGGTCTTTCTGTTAGAGAAACGTGCGGGGTAGATGTACGTGCAAGACAGGGAGACAGAATGAGACATGAGAGCAGACATATTTACAATATTATAAAGGCGAATGCGCAAGCGAAGACACTTACAAGTCTCCCATGAGCCTGGCATCTTCGGCCTGCACCAGCATGTTTCTGATGTGGCTGGAGTGATCCGCCATGGCTGCGGTCAACTTCTGATGCACCGAGTGGAACTCGTCCACCTACCACCACAGTAATGCATGTCAGCATAGCTGTTCAGTATAACTTGCATGTCCATTGCGGTGACTGTGGTGGTCCCTCCCATTTCACTGGTCCCTCCTAATATAATCCTTACAAAAAGATGCTTTAGGATCTAATCCAAGTGTTGAACAAGCTAGCTATCTTGATTATGTAGTTCATGCTATGTTAGTTCAACTACTTTTATTTTATAATTAATCTTATAGCATGACAGCATTCAGTCATTTAGCTTTTTGTTGATCTATTCCAGTGAGAATCCCGAAGTGTAATGCTGAGATCTACAACATCTTTCTGATCTCCCACCCAGACAGCACAGCTAGTTTTGCTCTCTTGCACTCCCAGCATTGTTGAGATTCAAACTTGCAATCTCCCCACAATAGGGCAAATGTTCTCCTCTTGTGTCTCTCGAGAGCCCGACAACCAGCTATATTTAACATCCTGGACGTCTACAACATTAAATACTGTATAACTATAAACGGATAAAAAAAATATGGTGTGTTATTCTTTAATAAATAAAAGATTGTTAGCATTGGAAAATTGCTATGGTATAGGACATTGTTGTTATAGCAAAATAATCTTTACGGTGCTATGGGCCTTCCATTTCATGTTGGGATTCATCACACCAAAACATCATCAGTTATTTTTCTACAACAGCATAGCCTCTATCATGTTTTATTCCTTATCGATCAATGTAGCTAGCCATGCAGGTAATTTTAACCTATTAAAAGTATATATGTGACATCAGTGAGCCAGTGTGGGAGCAGCACCACAACAATCACCACACAAAAAAAGGATAAAAGCATGAATATTATTCAGTGGTTAAAAAAAAAAAAACATTAAAAACAGGTAGCAAAACACACTATTAGTAACCTCTGTGAGAGTGACTCGAAGCTCCTCAAAGTAGGTAGGAAAATCAGCCTCGGCCTGCAAATCTTCAATGGCCAGAAAAGTAGCCAGTGATTGGACCAGATCTCCTGCCAGGTCGATGTCATCTGTATTTAGTGTTATCTGAAAGATCAATAGTATCAATAGTAATAGGGTAAAAATAGTATTAGTTCTGAGGTTTTGGAATAGTTCTTAAGTTTTCTGTCTTGTAACACAATAGTTGTTGATAACGCACATATTTGGTAAAACAAACACACACACACACACACACACACACACACACACACACACACACACACACACCTCACCACTGGAGCGCATGCTTATAGACAGCAGTCCTTCTCCACGCAGTGCTGTGAATGTCACGTTTGGGCTGTTAATGCCTTCAGGTAGTAAAAAGTTCTGGTTCAGCCACATGACAACCTGAATATAGATACAAAGTCTGCTTTAGCAATGGCAGACATGCACAGTTAAATCACAAGGGAATTTGTATATTAGCAAAAACGAATCTCATACTCCTCACAAAGAAGCTAGTGTTTGAATTCCACCGACACTCCCAAGGGGTACCACCAGAGGGCGATATCATACCAAGCAACACTATACGAGACACTATACCTAATTAATGTTATATATCAAATTACAGTAATTTAGCATGGCTGCACTAAACCCGCAATCTCTCAAGGTACAAGGAAGATATGCATCATGACTTCTCCTACGTGGCACCCAAGTGGAGGAATGAACTTCCCCTATCTGAGTACATGGCTGGCTATCTTCAAACAAAGACTAAAGACGCACTCATTTAGTAAGTATTTAACTTAACACAGGGTACTCTAATCTAGTTGCTGTACTAACTTCTTGTTATATTAACTCCTCTCTAACAGGAGTTTTATCTTAACGGGCTTCTTAGACCCTGACGTATTTGTAACAACATGAGGATATGTCTTTGGTCGAGACAAGGCGAATTTGCTTAGAAATACAAGGGTAGGAAAACCTATTCACAAAGTGTTTTACAATCTTCAGATTAATACCTTTAAGCAGGTCTATGCACTATTTATTGTAGACTAATAAGCAAAGCTGGAGATTAAAAAAATAATAACTTTTTTTTCTTAACAGTCTGAGAGAGACTCATAGAAAATAGGAATACATCTTACAAGCTATAAATGATAACCTGAAGATAAACTGAGGGAATAAACTCACGTATTGAATAAAAGACGACATTACACTCCTACTGCATTGATAAACAATCAATTAAATGTTAATCAATCCTAATCTCACTTAAAGGCAGAACAGCATATGGAAGCTGCCCAGTGCAGTGTTCCTCTTCTAATGAACATCAGCCCAAGGCATATTCAATGTTACTGTAAAATGAGCATACGCAAATTCCACCATGAGTTTCCTTGTTCATCAATTTCATCTGTGGTGTGTCTGTACAATCAAACTCATTTCTGGTAGGAGTGTGTATAAACTTTTGTGTAACACTTTAACAACATGAAAAATCCATTCGTAATGGTCTATACACACATACATGATACCATTACTTTATTTAAAAACAAAGGATTGTCATATGCATATTATATGTAAATAAGGAACTAGTGCCCAGGAGCCGAAGTTGATTCATTTGTCCTTGTTTTGATGTTGTGTGACAGTTTCAAGAATCAGACGCATATTCATGGCCACATCATTCCGTGCACCCAAATCTGCCCTCTTTACGGTTTTTCTGTGCAACTTCGATGGATACGGACCATTAAGTGCATACATGTAGGGAGCAGGAAGCCTTCTCCCTGGGCAGACAAATTACTGTTTCCCTAGAAACAGCTGAAAATAATGAAAATAAAGTGTTGTTGTTGTCAAGCATGTGTTGCTTGTTATGGAGAAAAGTGCTTGCGCAGTCGCAGCATGAAACACTACGCTTTGGTGTTAATGGAGCAAAAGACCCACAATTTCCTACACTGCATTTGTTAGGGTTTAACAATTGTGATTTGAAATCCATGTTTGAAAGGTTATCTTGTCAATCCATTTTGGGTTGATGGGTCTCTCAGCATTCAAATAGATAAGACCCTGGAATTGTATGACTGGAAATAACTACCCAGGAGCATTTTCAAGATGGCTGCCGAGTGGACAGACTTTACATTAGAATGACTTTGCTTCAGTGCAGTGGTATAAAACATTAAACCAAATCTGAACTCTGTTAGCATTATAAAAACCTTTTTAAGAAAAGAACTCATTGATGGGCCTTTTTTGTTTGTACCAGCGTGCATTTGTATGTTTACCTTACCCTTTGTGGCCTGTCGTTGATACTGAACGTAACTCTTCCCTTTGGCTGGGGGGTTGAGGGATCAACATGAAGGTCGTACATGGAGAAGCGAGGCAGCTGACGAGTTATCTCAAACACGTGAAACTGTGTACTAAAGGGATGGGACATAAGAAGATGTATTTATTAAATAGGGAATCTTCTGTGTTGCTCAAAACATAGACAAAGCTCTCCCAAATTACTTTGGATCTACATCACATCTTGTGTACTTTAATGCAACGCATCAATTTAGGAGCTCTGTGCTGCATCAGTGGTTAATAATTAAATGAAAATGGTCTGTTGACATAAGTGAGTTTTTGTTTTGTGCACAGAACTCCTTGCAAACAGAATAAACAGCTTAATATAGGAATAATATAAGAGACTGTAAATGGATTAATGATGTTTGATGCACATCCGTTTAGACGGTTATGTGGAATGGAGGAATCCCATTATTTCCTTTGTTCTGTTCAGCCAGAGGATAATTCCTTGACAGGTTTGCCACTGTTAAATAGCAATTCGGTGAGTACAGTCTGGCATTATTCTTTTCTAGAATGATGCACAACCCTCTCTGTTGTTAAAGCAAAAAAACTGCATTAGTTTTTCCAAACAGGTTTCCTCGTTTGTCCTCGATGTTCATCCTATTTGGAGAAATTTCCTGGGGTTTTTTGGTTTTTTTTTTTCAAAAGTAGTAAAATTCCAATGACCTTTTGGCAGTGACTAGTTTCTTATCAAGAATACAAACACAACTGTCAAGTCTAACAGCTGTGGACACCTGCCATTCAATTGTATTAGTCCTACATACACATATGTAAAAGGGGTATAGTCTCCGTTTGCCCTTACCAGTTTAGGAACATTTTGTTTTGGAGTCCAAGAATGGAAATATTAAAATTAAACAAATATATTTGTCCTTCCACTTTGACCCTGTTGCTTTGTCAGTGCTATCTGTTTAATCATTTACCATTTGGGCTTTTTTTTTTTTTTTTTTGGCAATTTTACCATTTAGGCCCGCAGGATGACCATATACTGATATGATTATCAACAGGATAAAAACGTACCTTGTCCTTCCACCCACAAAGGCCTTAATGTGCAGATCTACTGGAATGTCTTTAGGAGGAATTATGGGAACACAGATGCAGCCAGACAGGGTCTGAGCACTAGGGTGCACCACATGACTCTCCCCCTCAAAAATGCCCTCAGCAAAAATCAGCACAGCACGAATGATGGTCTCTAAAGGAAGAGAGAAAGCAAGAGTATTAAAAAAAAATGTGGGGCCTAAGGAGGAGTCAGTGCAGGAAGTGAGGTTTGTGAATTATGAAAGGGTTGTTTAATTGTTAGTCCGTTATGCAGTGACAGGGTCTTTTGAGGTGTTTGAGGTGATTAGTAGTTGATCCTACCATTGGGTGTAGATATGCTGAGCTCTATGTGGGCTCTCTGGTTCTCAGTGGCTGCTCGTACACTCAAGGCTGTTTGGAGCTGAGTGTTGGCAGGAATGACACCCATCTGACTTTCCCCTTCTATGGCACCAGGAACAGCCTACAGTGAGGGGAAATAAGTATTCAGACACTTTTGTTTTTGTTAATTAATATACTTCCAGTGCATATATCCACTTGAAAATATGCACAAAAAAGTATGTATTCTTAAGCATTAAAATACTGTATGTGTTTAAAAAAAACACTAAATTGATAGGGGAAAACACTATGTGTTCTGCCACTATGTTAAAATCTATATATGTAACGGTTACGTAAAAAATAAATCAGATTCTAGATATAAATGCAGCAAAAAATAATAATAATAAAGTACTTATGCAAAGTGCACCTGGTGTCATTACAAAAGATGCTGCCATTGGTTGGGAAGATTTCATACAACACACATTGCTATCATGGTGAAGGTGAAAGAGCTCCCTAAAGTTCTCTGGGAAAACATTATTAAATCCAAGAGGAAGAAGCTACAGAACCATAGCAAAAACCTTAAACATTCCTGTCAGTACAATTGTTTCGATAATATGCAGGTGGAAAGTTCATAGAACCACAAATAATTGTCCTGGACAGGTGCACAAAAGCACTCTCAGTCTAATGATAAGGAAGGTAAGAGAGAAGCCGGCAGTCACTTGAAAAGAGCTAGAGGACGACCTGAAAGCAGCAGGTTATACAGAGAATAATAAGCAATGAACTGCAACACTATCATCTCTAAACCCACAACTCATGCAAAACTCCTCTGTTAAAAAAGAAGCACAGAGATGCATGTCTAAAAACATTTAGAGAAATCAGAACTGTTTTGGAACAATATACTTAGTTAGAACTCTTTGGCAATAATTTAGCTCATCATGTTTGGAGAAAGAATGGTTGTGTGTACAATCCCAGGAACACCATACCCACAGTGAAGTACAGAGGTGGGAGTATCACGATATGGGGCCACTTTTCTGCAAACAGTACTAGGGCATTACATGTCATCAAAGGAAACATGAATGGAGTAATGTACCAGGACACATCGGAGGAGAATTTAACTTCATCAGCCAAGAAACTGAATGTAGGGGGAAAGTGGAGACACGAAGCCCAAACATACCGCCAAACTCAACTCAACTGCTTTCTAAAAAGAAGTTGGTGAAGGTGTTTGCATGGCTTAGCCAATCTATTGACTCTAATCCCAGTGAAAATGTATGGAGGATTCAGAAATTGCAAGCCCATCAGCAGGACCCTTGTGACCCTGGGGAATTGAAGATTCTTTGCCGAGAGTAAATAGGCAAAAATTGAACCACAATGCTGCAGAAAGTTAACTACTTCTTACCATAGACATCTTGAAGCTGAATTTACCAACATTAGCTTCGCAACAAAGTACTAACGTTGGTATTTTGTGGTCTCAAAATCCTTTTTTCCCCCCTATCAATTTCTTTATGCTTATGATTACATACCTTTTGTTCATAAGACAAAAGACATTATGTGTGTAAGTTTGTAATGTATGCACTGGAAGATTATTATATAACAAAAAATAAAAGTGTCTGAATACTTACTTCCCCTCAGTGTACAACAGTGAACTACTGTAACTCAAAAACCTTCAGCTTCTTCAACCACAAGTCATGTTGTGTCTACTGAACAGATGTCGTATATTTATTTGTACATGTATTTACACTACCAGTCAAAAATCTGGAGACACTTGACTGAAATATTTCTCATGATCTTAAAAATATTTTGATCTGAAGGTGTATGAGTAAATGTTTGAAATCGGTGTTGTAGACAAAAATATAATTGTGCAAACATATTCGTTTCTTTCATTAGAAAACTAAAATTTTATTTACAAAAACCTTTTTTTTTTTTAAATGGATGACTTGGAGCAAACTTTTATACTGTTTAAAAAGCATCTCAGGGAGATTCCTCAAGAAATTGGTTGAGAAAATGCCAAGAATACATTTCTGGAAATTCTAGGCAAAAAGGGTGTCTACTTTGAAGATGCTAAAATATTAAATTATTTTGATTTATTTTGGATTTTTTTATCACAACATAATTCCCATAGTTCCACTTGTGTTACTCCAGAGTTTTGATGACTTTATTATTATTCTAAAATTGAATTTATTTATAATTTAAATAAAGAATGAGTGTGTCTAAACTTTTGACCGGTAGTGTATGTGGACCTTGTTATTTTCCTCATAGTTCCGTAGCTCCAGTAACAGGTTCTGTTTGCGCTGGCTCAACTCTCTAATGAGGTCTTGTTCCACGCTTGTATCCATAAGATTCCCCTTCAGCTCCTTACTGGCTGGAAGGTAACCACGCACTATAAGACAACAGGTAAACAAGGATAAGCAGATGATGAAACACAGTAGTCTGCTTCATTCAGATGCCACTACTTTGAAATCTGTCAGGTAATTCCAGTGCTATGGATGTGAGTTTTGAACTCATATTGACTTAGGGAAGTATATAAATTGACTGTACATGCTTAGCATCAATGAGTCAGCATATCTGACCATGTGACGCCCTCAGGGAGGGTAATAATTAAAAATAAGACATTCACATGTTCGTTATACATTATACACATGGACAGGGTGTTTAAGAGATGACGTTTTAAATTGTGGTAAAGCATTTAAATGCCTTGCATGTTAAAGACCCTTGTAGACCGTTACAAATATTTTTTTGTTTTGTTACATACATGAGTGAATAATGCATAGTCTGAAAGAAAAAATGAAATAAAGCATCCCCTCCAACAGACTTAAACCTTAGGCCTTACTGATCCAAGGATGTCTGGGCTCACTATTTAAAACAGTGCTGGCTGAAACATGTTGTCAAAGAGTATTTAATATTTGATGGCCAAATTATATAGGAATGAAGACATAATGATGCTATAAAGGGCATTAATTTATATGGATGGCAACGCTTCCTGGAAAATGATGTTTTCAGGCTCTCCTCTGATTACAACCACACCCCGAGTATTGCTCAGGGCTGTGTCTGCACTAGTGATTGCATTTCAGTGTGGCACTGCAGCAAGTCAGCATTTAATCCTTAAAAGGAAATGTTTGCTGTTGACTGTTTTTTTTCTTCAAAATCAGGCAACATAAGGGCAATGCAGTGAAGTTTTCGCTTTTCAGTGTGGTAAGTTTTCTGCATCTCACTAATAAAAAACGTAGGAAATTATCTCAGGGAACTCAGGGTATGAGGTGGGGGACACCCTGGTTGGGGTGCCAACCTGTCGCAGGGGAAAATCGCACACGCATTCACACACTACAGACAATTTGGAAATGCCAATCAACCTACACTGCATGTCTTTGGACTGGAGGAGGAAACCGGAGTACCCGCAGGAAACCCCCGAAGCACACTAGCCACCAAACCACTGTTCCCCCTTCATGTTATGTTAAAATATTAAAATATATTACTCAATATAATACTCTTTGCATTTGCTATATCACCTTCTCCCTCCACAGAGGTGCAAATAAGCTGGACCTGTCCATCCATGCGATAGTCTCCCTCTACCACACCAGCCACTGAGGAAGAAAAGTTGTCCTTGAAGATCACTTCACCAGTTCGATCACTACGAGCGTCAATCTAGACAATCATCAGAAAGGATATCTTGTAAAGAGGCAAAGAGTGATGAAGCAATTAAATCAGATGCAAGTGTCTGGTCATGCAATAGTCTCACCTTCCCATTAGACCAACCGGTTATGAGCTCTACAACTCCATCACCATTGAGGTCAAAAGCATGGATGCTCATTGCATGATTTTTAGACTATGAAAAGAGAAGAAGACAGGCTAGTTTCATTATTCACCTTTCTTTCTTTCTTTCTTTATTTTTTTTTTTTTTAAAGAGCCCTCATAACAGTAAAAAGTTGTTTGCACTGTACATTTTCCACTTTCAATTTTTTAACTACATTACAAAAAAAAAACAACCAGTACCTTGATTCTCCAGTAGCGGGCGGTGCGGTCATACACTCCCACCGTTCCGTTAGCCAAAGCGTAGCCGAACCGGCTTCCGTGCATGTGACACAGTGATGTTACAGTCTGTGAGAAACAGAAAGTCACCAATAAACTTGCAGTGAGGATTTTTACACAATTCTCTTAGCCCTCAACATTAAAGTAATCAAATATTTATTTTCACAAGTTACCTCGTTCTCTGCCATCTCAGACACCAGCTCATCTTCTCTAAATACCCTGATGTCAAAATCTTCTGATCCCACAAGAAGCTGCAAATAATACACAGAAACATACTACACATTTATCATTTAACATGCTGTTAATGCTAAATAAATATGAACTGCCAGTCACACGTGAAGACAAACATTTTGCTTATATCACTGTCATTTTGCTTCTGTGACTTTAATCAATTATAATCAATGTATAGTTTATAGTGTAGTACCAAATACATCAGGGGATTCTAAATCAATAGCCCGGGACAAGCAGATTTCATTTCCGGGCTATTAAGTTTTAATTCATTGTTGCCTAGTGTACAAGCAGGTTCAACAACCAGAAAAAGTAAAAATTACTTATTGACATTCGGGGAAGAAAGAAAAAAAGTTTTCATTTGGAATGTATGTTTCTGTAATGCACTTCACACTATCTAATCTAATAAACTATCTAATAAACATATGCATCGTCCACCCCTGTACATTATCATTTAAATACAGTATGTACTGCTCTTGCTATTACTAACACCATGAAGCTACTAGACTATAGCGGGTCCTCATACAACTTCATTGGTCTCCCATTCTTAACAATTTTACTTGTGCTTTATCCTTTTAACATTTTATTGATTCATTTGGTGCAGTCAATACACGGGCTTTCATCACTCTATGAAGCTCAGAGCTAAGTATTGTGTTGGTTACTGCTATGCGGTTCATATACAATTTTAGTAACGTGTAGATCTACATGTAACATAAGATGATGATGATAAAACTAGAGATCAACTGATAATCGTTTTTCCCCCCTGATATTTAAGCATTTTTCCATAGTCAGTTACCAGTTTTGTAATATCAGAAAAAAAACTGATAAATTTCGAGAATTGCGCACAGGAGCACAATTGCAGCACTAAATCTGTGGGGAGACCAGTCAACATGTAAAGTATATTTGCTTTGCTTTAATTAATAAACTTTATTTAACATAACAGCCATTAATACACATGTTAGATGTGTTACAAATGAGATGTGTCACATAAATGCTTGATATGTAGTTTAAGCAGCTTGGTGCTAAGAAATAGAGACAAACTCACTGAGTCACGTAATCTGCATACCTCATCGAAGCTTTTATTTAAAAAAAAAAAAAAAAAAAAAAACATTTTGGTAACAGTGTTTATTTTTTGCACTCTTTCAGACCCCTCTATTTATCGTTGTATAAATAAGAGTTTTGTTTTGTTTTGTATGTAAGGAGGAAGTGAAATTGACAAAATTGTCATAAGTAAAACTGTTTGTTCAGTGGTGGTGTTATCATTGTGTCAAAAAAGAAGTAAAACAATAAATAAATAAATATTGGTTCTGCATATCAGTTATTGGGAACAGAACAGATAAAAAAAAATCAGATAAAACTGAACAGATTTGACATGCCCATTTCAAATGAATGGTAAATGTGAATATAAATCTTACATCTAGTTTAACTAGTTTGTGTGTGAACAGTCATTCATTCGTCTTCAGTAACTACTTAATCTAGATCAGGGTCTTGCTGGGCCCTGTGGAACGGTGGATTTGGAATAGCCAATCCACCTACCAGCATGTTTTTTTGGGAGGCTGGAAGAAAATAAAGAACCTGGAAAAAACACAGACATGAGGACAACATAACAGACACAAAGAGTAAGACGAGGAGACGTTCGGGAACCCTGAAGCTGCGAGATGGCCACACGATGTGTCATGGTGCCACCCTACTGTAAACAATCACAACAGTATCTATCAATCTAAACAGTAGAACTAAACCTTACCTCATTCTTCCCATCACCAGTGAAATCACACAGCACCATTGATCTCACGTTATCACCCGTCACCTCACGGACACAAAAACAGACTTTAGAAACAAATTTCTAATTCCCTTTAAAACATATTTGCAAGCAACGAAAGGGAAACAGTGCACTACAGACTGTCTTACTGTCCAGAACTGATCGTTTCCCTCATAGTCAAAGCCTTGAAGAGCGCAGTTTCCTCCAATGATAGCGAGGGGAGAATGGATGTTCCCTAACTTTCCCAAAACAATGGCATTGGCTCCATCTGTCACCTGTAACACACAAGTGAGAGCTTTCATGGAACAATTTATAGACCACTATCAGTACGTTTACATGGACAACAATAATCCGATATTAACCCGATTAAGAGAATACTCTGATTAAGAAACCATCATGTAAAGAGCAATTATTGATGACCTTAATCCGGCTAAAGTCATACTCGAAGTAAACACAAATCGAATGAAGACGTGGAGTATTCCTGTTTTAGTCGCATTATCAAAGTGCATTATAGATGTACACACCTTAATCACACTATTAACGTCGTGTGGGAGATTTTGCCGCATTTTACAAAAGGACACATATACACAAATTTTCTTTCCATTCGGCGTCATCAAATTCCATTAAAACAACTCTCTACCACCAGTCCTTACTTCTTACTTCGTACTCTCATTCGGTACCTCCGAGTTTGTTGTGGCGGCATGAATGAAATGTTGCCAAATGAAAGTACAGAGGAGGCCTGTTGCTGTAGAATTTGTATCCGCTGTCATCCATTTGCACGTATAGCATAACAAATAATTAACTGCACTTGAAGCTTTCATAAAATTAAAACTGTATACGGTACCATAACGAAGACGAACTCTATGCTGATACGTGAAATTCTGGAGGGAACGTCGGATGGTGTGGTGTGGGGACGTAATGACGTGTGCTGTTAATCGATCTATGTTGGATGGATAGATGGATGGATGTGGATAGCTAGCTAGCTAGCTAGCTAGTTAGCTAGCTAGATAGATAGATAGATAGATAGATAGATATGTCCTCAAAGAGGACATTTGTTTCCACCGTGGGTGCGTAGAAAAACATAAACACAACACCATACATATTAACCATCAAAAACAATCACAGACATAGAGGGGAGAAGGGGACAAAAAGAAAACACCAGGATCATATAACGTAAAACGGGAACATGAAAGGAATATTCTAAAAGCGACTCATGTAAATGCCTTAATCAGGATATTGTCTTCTTCAGAATAAGGTCAAGAATTAGATTATTGCTGTCCATATAAACATAGTCAATTTTTAAGATTATAATTCAACAATGCATTCAAAAAAGGTTCAAAGGGTTTCCGGACCATTTAATCTCATTCAACAATTAAAGATATGGATGGCACTCACCTCCCTGTAGAATATGTCAGCGTTGTCATGTACATCATAAGCGAGCAGGCTGGTCTGGGAGCCCACCAGTAGTGTGTCCCCTGTCGTGTTGGGACCCAAAGTACCAGCTGCAAGACAGCTTACTGCCTGGTTAATATTAAGCAAGGTAATGTCGGAGTCTTGGGTACTCTGACTCAGGCGATGAGCTGCTTGCCTTTTCCCTCGAGCATGAGGGTTGTGGATGAATACCTAGCCAGTTTGACAGGGATTTAGATGTAGGGGTTTCAATAAGAGAATCCTTTTCAAAAATGCACGGTACTCTTACCTTGCCTGCTTGCGTTGCTGCAGTCAAACATGGATGAACGCCATCAAATTTCCCCACAGTAACCATCCGTGGGTTAATCTTATGGTTCAACTTCAGGGTGAAGATTGGGACCAACATGATGGCACAGTTTAGAGCAGACTAGAGTCTTAAATAGATCAAATGTGATTTAGGAATATTCAGTCATTTGGAGTAAATAGATCGGAGTGTGTAATTTATAATTTGGAGTAAAAGTCATGCTAAAGCACAATAATGCTAGGTGCATAAATCCTCCTGTCTTTCTAATGAAATAAACAGCTTAACGTGCGTCTGTCGCCCTCGGTTGCCTAGCTACGCCGTGCGCTTGGGAAGGCTTTTATATCAAGCTACTTTTGCTAGCGTGCTAAATCGCTAATCTTAGCTAAATAAGTAATATTAGTTAATTATCGCCTTTAGCAGCAACAACAACAACAGACATGTCTTGGTACATCGCTTGAGAATATATAGGAAAACACAGTCTGACTGCTGAGGCGAGTTTAGAACTATCTGCGCTTATCTTAGCATGTCAAGCTGCTAACTAAAGATAGCTAACAAACCAGTTGGAAGGGTTATACAATAATAATTTATACTCATGTGTGACGCTGGATTTGACAGCAAAGCATCTTAAGATCTTACCCAAATCCTTTATTTGCTGACAGAAAAGATTCGTACTTAATAGTTATTCTCCTGTCTAGCATGCTAAGCAGAGCATCCTAGTTCTTCCGCGCATGCGCAGGATTTCTGACGGGGGTGTGGGTAGTGGCGCATAAGTAAAATTCTGTTCACTGTCACTCATATCTATGATAACACTTCATATTCAAATATACGTATGAATGCGGATATTTTTCTGATATGTTTGTGTGGATATACTGTATCTAAATTATAAAGCTAGCAGCCAGGTTTTTACAGCAGACTCCTGAAACGCGCGTGCCATTTTAGCAAGTCTGCTCGTGAAGTTTAATGGGAATTCTGAAGGAAAATAGTATACCAGATCTTTCACTCGGTTGTAGGACTCAGCCCTAGTGTGAGCTATTTTTGGGGGAACCGTGGCCTCGCTTGAGAAGACATTGCACTCGATACACCAGCCTCGTGCTGATTTTCAAAAAACCCCTTTATCATCATGACTGAGTGCAAAAACTCTGATTGTGTTTGTTGTGGTCTCGCGCGCCAGGACTTAGCCGCGTGCACTCAGCGTCCATGGCAGTCAGAGGAAGTGCCGTGTGCAAACAGAGCCCACGGAAAAGCATTGAAAATGAACTCTAATTATCAAGATCAATTCTTGTTAAATTAAATTTTGATTAATTAAATAGCTATTGTGG
>JANDJT010000179.1:12064945-12096383 GCA_024331685.1 Stegophilus panzeri
CGAGCCACTGGAACCAGTGAAAGACGCAGACATTCAGGTGAGGCAAATATAGGGCTGCAACTAATGGTTATTTTGATAATCGATTAACTCACTATATTAAAAATGCTAAAAAAAAGAAAAAGAAAAACAAAAGCACAAACTGACTGTTAACTTGTAAGAGGTTGAATGTTCTGCAGTAACACACACATTTACTCATCTGAACACAGTAACATGTTCCTTTATTCTGTAAATGTATGACACTTCTTACATTTCTATACAATTACATGTTAAAACCCCATTACAGTTACTGCTCTCATAAAAACACACAATTACTTTTGTTTCTAAATATAGCTAAGTATAGCATCAAACTACATATTTGATCAAAATGAATATTTTAGTCAGAGTTATTGTGATTCCTTTCTATCGTGCGCTGTTTGTTTGATGTGTGGACTTGCGCTCATTCAGTGAAGTTTAACGGAGACTCACTCGCTGTCAAGATGTGTCTTTATGTAAAATGAAAATAGTGGCATGAATTTCTAACATTTACAGATAAGGGTATAAAGGTAAAAATGTCATTTCTGCCCTGAAGAAAACATGTCTGGAACACATTAAACAGCACACGCATCTGTCGCAGCATCTGACATGACAAGCCACGTTAATACTAGGGCTGCAACTAACTATTATTTTCATAATCGATTAGTTGGCCGATTAATTTTTTCCGATTAATTGGATGGGGGGCAAACTTTCAGGTTAGTAAAAAAACTAATGTGTTCCATCTGAGATGATATTACCTTTCTAGACCAGTGGTTCTCAACCTTTTGTGAGCTTTGGACCCCTAGCATATTTCGAACAATCCACAAGAACCCCCCTCACTCCACAACGATTATAGGCTATATATTAAACAGTTATTTCTATATATGTTACTTTATTTTATTAATATAAACATTAATAATATTAACATTAAAACTGAATCAAAACATTTCAAGATTTGATTTTTTTTTACATTTTATTGTTGGTGTCACATTTAATTTGACTCTCTGAATTATCCTTTGTTTATTTTATCCATCAATGCAATACTTGAACTTGGCTATCACTCAGGTTTTTACAAATTATCATTTCATTTGTAAATAAATCCATCAATGAACGATCAGCTCAACTAACGTGATATTTGCGAATAACCAAATTGATTCATTTTAAAACATCTCTTTTGAATATGTTTTGATACATTTAACAAAATATATATAATATTATTTTTTAAAAATGTAAAACTTTCCTACGGACCCCCTGCAACTACACCACTGACCAATCCCCCCCCCAATTTAAAACACTGTACTACAAGGTATTGCATAGTGCAAGTGTATAGTATGTCTTTTGGGAAACAACTTTAGTATTTACTCTATGAAGCATGTTCTTCAGAACAGAAGTAAAGTAATGAGTAAATGTACTTCGCGCAGACCAACTAATCAATAATGAGATTTGTTGACAACGATTTTCATAATCTATTATTATCGATTTTATCGATTAGTTGTTGCAGCTCTAGTTAATACACTTAGGAGTTTATTTGAATCGCTTAATATAAAACATTCTCATATTTTGGACGACCTGGATCGTGCATGTTTCCCGTATCAGCTCACTCTGTGACCTCCGCTGTTTTTCACGTGTTTTATTCATAGAAATGCGTTTTTCACCATTGTGAAGTGACGTCACTGACAACTCTGTTCCATAGTCACTCCATAGTCAATTACATAGACAATCCATAGTCATGTCACAGACCCAAGTAATCCATAATCAAATTTCTTGTCAATTATTTTAATTATCGATTATTATCGATTTCATCGATTGGTTGTTGGAGCCCTAGTATACATCAATAAATATATACATCATAAAAGAACAGAACGAACGAAAAGCGTTCGCTCTGTAGTTGGGAGATCACGTGTCTGAATCTCACAATCGTGAGTCCTGGAAATTCTCCATGTTCTCTGGTTCAGAGGGGTGCTATTACTCCTTTCCCTGTCAATCAGAGTGACACGAGCCAATTGCGGTTTTCTGTGAACTCGTGCATACAGAAGAGGGCAGTTACTCTACCTTATGAGCATCATGAGCAGCAGGTCGAAAAGATGTGGTTGATGGCTTCAGTTGTCTCTGATGAAGCACATGCTAGCCTTCGCCCGGCCTGCAAGGTAGTAAGTTGTGTGATGGGGGAGATAAAAAAGGGAAATGGGGGGGAAATCCAACCAAGTAATCAGTCAAATAATATAACATTGTAAGAGCAACTTGTTGTAATGGCACAAATTTTAGCATTCTTATCATCAAGGAACCTTTCAGGAAAACCACCTGCCCTAAAATGTCTAACATTTTTGAACAGAAAACTTTCTGGAAAAAAAAAAAAAGGACATTTGTGTGAAGGTTTGTGAAGTGATGTGTGCTATGAAGACTACTTTTGAAGGTTACATGCACAGGAGGTTACAGGTTTTCAACAATGACCACTAAACTGTTAGTAATCCATTGTATATCTGTATTATTATGGCAATACACACTAAACTGACAAACTTAAAACACCATCTGTTAGGACCATCTGTTATGCATTTGACAGGATGTCAAATGCATCAAGACTACATCTTTGTCGTAAACATAACTTGCTACAATGCGACTTGTATATGAAGAAAGCTGTTTATAAAAGGAAACGGTAATCCACAGAATCAAAACCCAAAGATGCTTGGAAGCTCTGAATCAAGCACTACATTTCTTCTGATTTATTTTGTGTGTGTGTGGTGTTTTCAAGTGTGTAACTTCCACTACACTCAACCTTCTTTGAATCATGACCAACTGATCTAACATTTGCTAGCTAGCAGACATTATCCATCATTTGAACCAAAGTAATGTAAGTAGGATTAGCTACGTTAATGTACCAACTGAAAATATTCTGGTAAACAGCAGTCAACATGTACACTCAACCTATTCTTTGAGGGGGAAAAAAATTGCTGCTCTCAGTGATTTTCATCTGGCTCTGACGCCTGCAGTAAGTTATCCATCCGAATGGAGAAGTGCTCTCATGTCTTGTCTGTGGAGTCCATTTTAAAAAGGAGTGACTAACCGTGCCAAGTTTCTTTGAGTGTTTGCTAATGTCGTACAGTCAGCGGTAAACATTATGAAATGTAGCTAGTATTAGTTGCCGTGGTTTATGCCATCACTTTGTTTACTCACTCTACGTTTACTCTTGGTTTGCTAGTTATAATATCAGTACAACAAGCTAGCTTAGAAATCAAAATGAGCAACATACCGGGAAAAACTGCAAAGAACTCCCCACTGAGGGACTGTTTGTACAGTTTACAGCAGCCATGTTAAAGACATGGCTTTGCTCCAGAACTGTCCAGAGCTTCAGGTCCATGTAGGAAAGTGCTTGCATGGGTCTTGATTGTGATTTTCAAACCCATCAATCGCCTCATCATCCGTACCCTTCTATTTATCACTAAATAACTGTAAAACACATTTATCGTAAGGAAAAAATATTTGGAGAGATATCTAGGTCAATCGAGCTTGTATAAACAACAGGCCAATAATTTGTGGAGATCCATCCATCCTTCTATACTGCTTATCCCACACAGGGTTGCAGGGGAGCCTGGAGCCTATTCTAGGGGACTCTGGGTACAAGGTGGGGGACACCCTGGACGGGGTGCCAACCCATCACAGGACACAAGATCACACACATTCACACACTACAGAAAATGTAGAAATGCCAATCAGAATACGACGCATGTGTTTGGACTGGGGGAGGAAACCGGAGTACCCAGAGGGAAACCCCCGAAGCACGGGGAGAACATGCAAACTCCGCGCACACAGGGCGCACAATTGTAACTAAAACTGATCAAATGTAGGGCGTGTTGTGTGTTTAAATCAGTAAAAATTGTAATGTCGTCAATTTGTTGTCGTATAAGAGGACTAAAACACTTTGGAGCATGTTGTTTTAGCAAAATAATAAACTCTAGACCAATTTGCCAAGTCTCTCACAGATTTAACCCTTTACACCTTGCAGTGGTCATCCTGGTACGTAGGCGTGTCAGTATTGTAATTCTGACCAATAATTAACAGTTCAGTTTTATGCTGACTAACGTTCATGCAGTTGTACAATAAGACGCTGCTATTGGAGGATGTGACTTTTTTTTTTTTGGTCTGGGAAACTTCTTTGTTATTTCTCTTTATGTGCCAGCTATACATCTGCTACACAATCTATTGCCTCAAATATCACACACAATAATTTTAATTCCTTTTGATGCAGATTTCTTTGTTTTGTTTGTTTTTTGTTAGAGGCTTCTGTGGTGTAGATTCTCTGCCTAGCCTTTACTCAGTGCTCATCTAATCTACTGTGTGTGCACCAGAGGGCGTTATTGGACACAGCACTAGAGCATAGTATTTGCTGCCTTGATCGTTTCAACATGCTTATAGAGAACATGAGGGACTTAATGATAGTTAAAGCCTTATATTGATATCCTAAACACATTTAATTGGTGTATGCTGTCAGCCACCACTGTTGCCAGGAGTGTTTTTTAACATAATTACAAAAAATACTTCAGTGTGGGATGTGAGCTCTTCTGTTTAAGACTGAATAGTGGATGGAAAATTTTTGCTTTTACAACTCCTTCCAAACACATGTAGATTAATTATGTCTTCTTGGTCTTGATTTCTAGATTGGCATTACATGCTTTTCTTAGAAGGAACTACTGAACAATCATGTTGGGTGATGTATATGTATGTGTATATATATGTATATGTGTGTGTGTGTGTGTGTGTGTGTGTGTGTGTGTGTGTGTGTGTATATACACACATACAAGTAAGTTCAGATATTAGTCCCACTACTTGGAAGTTGAGTCATGGAATGACACAGTGGTGACCGGACAGACAGCATTAAATCG
Organism: Stegophilus panzeri; assembly: GCA_024331685.1. Lineage (NCBI taxonomy): Eukaryota > Metazoa > Chordata > Actinopteri > Siluriformes > Trichomycteridae > Stegophilus > Stegophilus panzeri. The sequence goes on from JANDJT010000179.1 coordinate 12,069,835, forward strand.
TCTGGCGTAGGGTTTAGTCACAGCTCATGGAATACGTCATAAGCTGACGAAGAATTCTAGGAAATTCCATGAACCTCGCTCATTTTAAACTTGTCAGGATTAGTCAAGATTGGAGCTCTAAGAGTTAAGTAGGTGAAATACAGCAACATCTGAACAGTTATGTTGTTAGTAAGCTGGGGTCAGAGTGCAGGGTCAGCCATGATGCAGTGCCCCGGGAGCAGAAAGAGTTAAGGCCCTTGCTGAAGGGCCGAACAGTGGCAGCTTGGTGGTGGGCTACTGTTCAGAAACTCGGGCCTTGACTGTCCTGCTTTTCTCTGTATAATGAGCTCTCGTGAGTTAGCTAGCTTGAACCCCCAGCTAGGCTTGCCATGGTATATGGTCATACCCATTATGAGGGAGCATACCGGTATTACATTTTATACCAGTTTAAAGGGGGAAACATTATGAATGAAACTTACTTAATAACAACAGTTCGTATCTCAATATCCTAACGAATAGAACGGCCTTAAATAATGTATAGTCGACTAATGAAGAGCCTGCCGCTCATTCTAAGTTAAATTAAACGAACGCATCGAAAGTTATTTACAGACACATCAAATCTCCACAGGCAGCATAGCACACACGCTGACAGAAGACATCACGTTTAACAGGCAGGAACAACTGTGCGATGTCAGAGGGGCAGCACAAACATGTGTAAAATATTAAACAGGACTCCAGGAAGCTCTCTGTCTAGCCGGATTTAGAAGACAAAACGGAGACCATTATCGAAATGACCGAGCGCTTGATTCCTAAAAGAGGAGCCCTGTTGTACCTAGGCATTTGTACAGTAGTTGTTGTTTGGCATGTTCGTTTTATACAAAGCCTATGTTTGCTGTTTGGCGTGTTGTTAGAGCAGGAGTGTCCAACCTTATCCGGAAAGGGCTGGTGTAGGAGCAGGTTTTCATTCCAACCAAGCAGGAGCCACACCTGAGTCTATTAAAAGCCAAGATCAACTGATTAAACAGGTGGAATCGGGTGTGGCTCCTGCTTGGTTGGAATGAAAACCTGCACCCACACCGGCCCTTTCCGGATAAGATTGGACACTCCTGTGCTAGAGGTTTGGTGAAAAACAACACAATTTAATTTGATTTCCCTTTTTTTCCCCAGTTTCATTTTCATATTTTGTTAAAAAATAAAAATCAAAGTTTGCATTATCATGTAGGCTATTGCGAAGCGAAAATTTCCTCATAGCATATTACCAGTTTGAACTAGAGATACCATATCGGTGTGAAAATTATGATCTTGTGGCAAGTCTACCCCAACTTTGTGTTCAGTAACCCAGAGCCTTAACCGTTGAGTGACCTCTGCCATGTTTTCGCATAGTGCGCAGTGAGCACATAGGGTTAAAGGCTTACTCAAGTGCCCAACAGAGGCAGCTTGGGGATTGAACCCCCATCCTTCTGATCTGTAACCCAGAGCCATATCCACTGAGCTGCCACTGCCCTCATGCTGATTTGCTGCAAAAAAAATGCTCAAGTACCTTCACTGTCCTGCTTTACTTTGTAATGAGCTGGTGATGGCTAGTTGCCTAGCATTACATACACTTTCTTGTGTTTTTTTTTGCTCTCAGTAAAAGTATCTTGCTGTACTGAGCACAGACCGTACAGGATTTTGCAACAAAAAATTTTGTGATCGTTGCGACCAAAAATGCTTGATTTTGCTGCGGCTTTTTCAAAAATTTTGCGATGCGACTTGTGGAGTTTTTTTTTAATGCTTTTTTTTTTTTTTTTTTTTTTTTTTTCGGTAAATTTTTTTAATTGATGAAACTGCAGTTGCACAAAAAGTTCGCAGTGATGTTTGTTGGTACATGAGACCTTTTAGCTATACACACATGAATCTAAGAGGGCTTTGGCTGAATGTGCGTCGTGATGACGTCACATGACACATCTCGGCCCAAATCCCCAGAAATGTCTTTTGAAAAATCGACAAGCTCCTCAAAATATTGTGGAGTTTGCTTGCTTTTGCGTTCATTTCTGTGATCACTGCATGCTGTAGGGATTGACTGGGCTCTTGTTGGATTCCACCATTTGTTTCTCTTTTTGAACAGACTGAGAAGCAGGTGGAATGACTGGGCATTAGGGGAGTGTCTATATAAAGACCGACAGGAGTCCTGTGTAAACGCAGACGAGCACAAGGCCCAGGTTTTGAGAAAACAGGTTTTCACAACCACGTTATACGCTTGTGTTAATGCTGCTGCTTGAACAACTATGAACAACTATGTCTAGCATGTTCTACGTATTTTTACTAGTAATAAAAACTACTAATAAAAATATTATTGCATCTTTAAACATGGAATGTAAGATTTCATGAAGGAACGTGTTTCAGTACAGCAAGGAAGATGTCTGCCTTCCTGTGTCGTATATGCTTTTTGTATCCTGCTAACCACTTAGTTCTGAGACTCATTTCCGTCTGTCCCACAGGATCTCGTCGTATTATTCCAGGCAGGATCACAGACAGTTGTCAGTCATAGGTTACATGTTCATTGTAAATGTGTTTATTTTTTTGCAAAGGGTCATCCTAGGCGTGCACTTTTATTGATACAGCATGATCGAAACGAGTTTTGTCGACTCATCATATTAGCGTATTGATCTCCCTGTGTCTTTGTATTGTATCCTGAAGGCTCAGTGTGCCCCCTCCCTCACCCAAGTCTGCATCTCCCTCCCTCCCTCCCTCCCTCCCTCCCTTCTTAGCCTAGATATTTCTGTGGTGGGGCATGGCAGAGTGTGCCTCTTACTGGAAGTGCACTTAGCATCTGGCAGTAAAGCTTGCTCTCTCACGTGCTTGCTCTCTCTCTCTCTCTCTCTCTCTCTCTCTCTCTCTCTCTCTCTCTCTCTCCCCCTCTCTCCCTCCTTTACTCTCTCTCTCTCTCTCTCTCTCTCTCTCTCTCTCCCTCCCTTACTCTCTCGCTGTCTCAGTGTCAGATTTTTTTTCCCAGGGTGGACTGTGTCTTTTTTGATTTGATGTCTCTTTCATAATAACATAATCATTTTTAATATAGAGTCGTTTGAAAGTCTCTTATCTATGAAATATAATGAATATGGCTCTCTTACAGATGCCATCCTGAGGAATGCTGTGTGTGTGTGTGTGTGTGTGTGTGTGTGTGTGTGTGTGTGTGTGTGTGTGTTGGGGGGGGTTAAGGATGTCCGACAGCTATACAGCTATTGTGTGCTGCGTTTATGTTAAGTTATTGTTCATTGTGCTGCTCTCTCTAAGGCTGCTGAGCTGCTCGTCTCAAGACAAAGAAAGCATACACTGTTGATAAGGCGTAGCCGGTTATATCTCCCTGCTTGTATGTATGTGTGAGCACAAGTTTGTGTGTGTGTGTGTGTGTTCTGGTAAATTCACTGTAAAACTTCAGTGTATTCTGGGACGAGAGAAGAGCTGTGAATGAGGCTGAGATCTATATGAATGTGATGATGCATGGCCATTGTCTGATACTGTAGAGAGACAAAGAAGAATGTAAGGCCTATAGCGATTTTGCTTTTCTCTGTAAATGAGAAGAGTGGAGGTTGTGCAGGCGGAACGAGCACGTAGCAGTATTTGAGCGAGGAGTGGGATGTATGGAAAGACTTCTCGCTGTGGCATCAAGATGGTAGAATCGTGAAACGCACGACTCTTTTTCCCTACTCTCCTGCTTTCTGCTTTCTCTTCCTTTCTGTCTCTGAGAGCATGCCCCTGTTGTCTGCTAACACACTGTGATAGATGCAGCTGCTCTAGCTCATGAGGATGAAATAGCTGTACATGCGCTCGTGCCTGGCCTGGCCAGCCGCTCCAAAGCCACTGCACTCTTCTCATTAACTAAACATGACTCTTAAGAGGATTATTAGCCCAATTTCTAGACAGGATGTCGGAAGCCATCAGGAAAGGGGAGGAAAAAAAAATCCATTACCATAATTGCGTTGCGCTAAGAGAGGGGGAGGTTTTTTTTTTTTTTGGGGGGGGGGGGGGGAGGGGAGAAGGAAGGATGCAGAGATGTATAAAAAAGGAAGAAATGAGTGAGACTGAAAGAGGAGGATGGCAAGGATGCTGGAGGGAAGAGGGAGGGGTAGATGGGTGATGGAGAGTGGTAGGCTGAATTATCACTCCTCCTCGGTATCCCCCCCTCATCTATGCGCAGACTTGGTATGGTCCTTCTCCGACAATAAAGCAGCCCACAGGAACCCTGCTCGTGGCACATATCTGGGTTCAGACCATTGGGCCGGCACGGGGTGTGAAGGCGCTCATGGCAGACCTAGAGTGTGTGCCGGCAGCGAGCGAGGTCAGAAAACGCCCCAGAATGGCGCTGACCAACTTCCTAAAGCTAGGGAAGAGGAAAGAGTGTGTTGGGTGCAGCCACGCACTGCTCCAGGCTATATGCACCTACACCGACAGGCTGAGGCATGGCGTGAGTAAGTATCTCCTACACATCCATACATGCTTGCACACTTTGCACGAGTTCAGTGCGAGCACATACGATTTACAATCGAAACACTCGCATCATGTAGATTCCACACCTTTCACCTTGTGTCTTGTAATGATAACGATGGTGATAATGAGGACGATGATGATAACGATGAAGGCTGGATGGACACACAGGAAGTGGTGGCATTAGGGTGGGGTTCCTGTCTTGGTCATTGTTTCTTGGTCAAGTGCTAATGACAGGAAAGGGGGGAATCTTTTCTCATTAAATTAAACAGTGCAGATAAAGAGCATGACTGCATGGATGGATTATATCTTTGACTATTTGACTATTTTTTTGCTGTATGTGTGACATTGCCTTTACTTAAATATATAGGTTAAAGGGTGACGGTGTCTATGCAATTTGTCCAAACTGCGGTCCACAGGAACGACACGTAGTCTACACACACTATAATGGATTTGTAGAACTCCAGCTCTGTAAATGTGCACGTTTCTAACCTTACTGAATCTAAATGTGTCGCATGTCTAAGATGTAGATTATACTGAACGTTCCAGAAAATCTGAGTAGTGTCTTATAGTGGTAACTACTGTATGTCCTTTTTCTCCACCTACGTGCAGTTCCCTATACGCGTGCGTGGCTGTCTGGGTGGGAACTGCTCTCTTTGTGTGCCACACAAAAATTCCCCTCATCATCGGATAACGCACATTTTGACAAATGCACAAATCTACCCCAGCCATACCTGCTGAAAATTCACGACGCAATACGAGTCCTAAGGACTCCTGATACTATTAACATTGATTTATAAAACCAGCAAAATAGATACAAGATATCCATATAGGCCTTTTACATCTTTAAGGTATGACCAAAGCCTCAGTGTGTTTATTTAAAAAAAGAAAAGGAAAAAATAAATTGCAGGCTTTTAGAGTGGATGAATTAGTGGAGTTCCTTTGTGGAGGACCCTTCTGGACAGCGGGTGGCGCTAGAGTCTCCTGTGGTCAGGTGGCGGATAAGACCACGATGACTGAGCAAGAAATGACTGGCCAAAAAAACCAGCAGTGAGCTTCACGGCTCTTGTTTCAGGCTAGAATGATTGAGAACCGTGCAAGCTCCGCCTCCACCCATCTCGTGAGTTCCACTCCCCGGTATCTCAGGTCACAGTAAATCAGTCCTCATTTGCAGCTGTCTATCAAAGGTGGGCCTTGGGGTGTGGGGGGGGGAGGGTTAAAAGGGTATTGGGGTTGGTTCGAGAAGTCAGAGGGTAGTGAGGGGGCAGGATGAGATAAGCTTCCTGAGGTGTCACAGGATGGAGAATAAATAGATGAGTTCATACAGACGCCAATAGGCCGTATGGTGCGATCGAAGTTGTGTAAAGGGAAGTACTTCTTGGGCAGTAGAGAATATGGTTAAAGGAAGCGGTAATGCAATTAAAGAAGGGTGTGGTGTTTTTCTAAGAAGACATTATTCCGTATATTGGTATGACTCAGAGGACAGAGTGAGACATAATGAGATTATAGGTAGTATCTTGTACTAAAAGCCTCGTTCTAGAAAATGTAATCGGCGTCTACGGGCTTCCTGAAGGCTTCCGCCGCCGCACGGTGTCGCTGTTTTTGGAAACGATTCATCCTTCAGCCCCACCCAGCTGCATTCTGATGCTCTTTATGCTAACCTCCAAGCTGACCATTGTCAACTTCCCCTCGGATATGTGTACCCTGCTACCCCCAACCCCCACTGTGCGTGTGTGTGCTGCAGATGGCTGTTCGGTGCCAGCGTATGGCTCGGCACTGAGAGCGAATGTGCTCGTTTCGTCTGCAAAGTGTCCTTTCCTGTCTCCAGTCACAGCAGACAGGGTTTCACTGAAATGAGCGAGCGAGGATGTATGTTCAGTGCCTGCGTCAGGGGGTTCACTATACAGGCGGATGTTCATTGTCGAGTTTTGAAGATCTTTCTGTATTCCGAAATCATTGCGTCCCATCGAGCGTAGCTTGCAACCGATATGAGTTCCATTGATTTTATTTCTGAAAAATAAACTAATAATAAGGTAATGGAGAATATTTTAATGTATGGTGTACTGACAGATATGAAAACACCCCCCACCCCAACACACACACACACTCACACTCACTCATACGCTGGAGAATAAGTGTCCGGTGTCATATTAAAACTATAAGATGTTTATGTAATAACCTTTTATCATGTTTAGCAGAGCAGATGGAACTGGTTTACAGGTTGCAAAAAAAAAAATCTCCCTGATCAAGCTTTGGTGAAGCTCTTGCAAATATCAATTAGACACGCTGTGGGTGGCTCGTCATACATGAACGCGTGTAAAAAGCAGGTTGTCGAAAGTGCACAGTACTTCTAGAACCTTCTAGACAGAAACCGAAGTAAACGAAGCTAGTCTGGCGCCACCATGTTGGAAGAATGGAATTGCAGTGTAGCGAATTATGTGTCGATTCCAAGTAAAAAAAAAAAAAAAAATTTAAACAGCGATTTTGATAACGATGCCAATTCTTCGTCCCTTGGCGTTGTTGTGCCTCGGAAAACGAAGATGCTCAAGGAAGTAAGGTGAGAGAGACAGAGAGAGGGCGTGTGCTCTGTAAGCTGAGAGGGGAAAAGTAGGTTGCAGCACATTTAACCTCCAGGCCGTGTCTGGGTTTTTTTTGTTTTTTTTCCAGGGCTTTCTGAAGAATGAGCGAGACAATGCACTGCTGTCCGCTATTGAGGAGTCTCGCCGCAGGGTAAGTCTCCGCTTCACTTCAGTCAGTTTGTCTATCTACACACAAATATTGAGTCTATATTTATTTTTATTTGCATTTATAATGTCTGTCCTATGCTAAGAGACAAAAAAAAGGGTTTGGGGCCATTAAGTTGCAGCATCACACACAAAAAAAACCAAACCCCATCTTACTTTATACTAGAGAAGGCTTGATGTCAAAGCCAGTCTCTTCTACTTGCAACTTCTCAGCAGCTTTCAGTGGAGTAAAAATAGGACGCACCCACCAGCCATTATCCCTCAGTGAATCAGAAGGCTTCTGCCGGGTCAATATCTCCTCCATCTCCCCACTTAATCTATTAAACTCTCTGATTTGGGAAGGGTAAGAGATCTGTTACTTGTCTGTAACAGAGACGCATTTGGTGCAGGAAAAAAAAGTGTCACGTTAGATGTTTATTTGCCGTAAGCAGTAATTTTAGCAAAGTAATTTTAAAGTAATTTTAGCAAAGCTGGTATCTTTTTCTTAAAATGTTATAACAATAACGATGATTCAGAACAGCTCAAGCTATTCTGTTGGGTTTTTTTGGGGACTGCAGTTTGCTTAAAACTAGCTAATCAAATCCTGCAGCGTAGAACCTCCATGTGTCTTTGGAGCTCCTGAGCTTTTCCTCGACTTGGTGGGAACATGTCACCTTGCAGAACACCCCCATACACACCCACACACCCACACACCCCCTCCCACCTCTAACACACTCTGTCCCATAAACGATTTTCTTTGCAGTTTCAGAAGCCGTTTTAATTAGAGCACTCGCAATTACCACACGTCGGTCCTTCGGGATTGCGTGAAATGGACAAAAAGGTCTCTTCAATCAGGGTGTATGCTAAATCTGTAGCAGGCGTGAAGGCAGACCCAGTTAGTGGCACACTTCCATTAGACAGGAAAGCACATTGCTGAGCTTTCTCAGTTTCTCTTTCTCTGGCCCGAATGGAGTAGGAAACGGCGATCGTTGCAAGGCCACGGCTGTCGGTATTTAGTGTGCTGTAAACACACACAGGTCCAGGCTGCTCCCATCTCCCTCTGCCGGCTATTTTTAATGCATCTCGTGGTGGTTAACCTATTTCTTCAATAGAGCTTTTTGGTCTCTCATTCTCCTCCTTCACTCGTGTTCTCCATCTCTCTCAGACTTTCCTGCTGGCGGAGGAATATCATCGCGAGTCCATGTTGGTGCAGTGGGAGCAGGTGAAGCAGAGAGTGCTGCACACCCTACTGGGAGCAGGCGAGGATGCACTGGACTTCAGCCAGGATCTGGAGGTCTGTAAACACGCATGCGCAAGTGCCCACACACAAACACACACACACACACACACACACACACACACACACAAGTGCTCAGACAGTCACACACACAGTCATTGGTCAGATGTTAATTTCAAACCACATATAGCGTTTGCATGCAGTGATGGCATTGAATATGTAATAGAATGTGCCGGAAATAGGATTCATTCAGAACTACATTTAGGTCGCTATGGTGTGTTATTACACTATATGGCCAAAAGTTTGTGGACACCTGTCAATCACACCAATACTCATTCCCGATTCAGTCTCCCCTTTTGCTGTTATAAAAACCTCCACTCTTCTGGGAAGACTTTCCACTAGATTTGGGGGCGTGGCCGTGGGGATTTGCTCATTCACCTCTCCGTACCGGCCACTTGAGTTTGGCAAACCATGTCTTCATTGACCTTGCATTGTGCACAGGGGCGTTGTCATGCTGGAACAGGTTTGGGTCGCAGTGAAGGGAAACGCATTCTATACAATTGTGTGCTTCCAACTTTTTGGCTACAGTTTGGGGAAGAACCAAATATGGGTGTGGTAGTCAGGTGTCCACGTACTTTTGACCATATAGTGTATGTCCTTTTAGCCTTCTGATGTGTATGGCCTGGATTCCTTCGGGTGTGGGCAGGAGTGGGATTAAAATAACAGTCCCACGCACACCTCTCGTTGGATTTCAGCTGCGTCTAAGTGAAGGCGAGCGATGCTTTGAAGAACATTTGAATTCTAATGTGCTGCCTTCTACAGCTGTCCGAACATAACTAGTTTGACTACTACTCAAGTTTGAACGTTTAAGATCCGATGTTCTAGTTTTTGTCATGCATTTCCTAAACTTTATTGGTTAAAAGTCCATTATGTTCCTAGGAAAAAGCTTAAATAAATGCATGTAATTAAGTAGTTAATTTTCTTACTGGAGTCACTCTTTTTTCCCTTGGGTGTATTTCTATTGTATAATATAGTCATTATAGTATTATATCCTAAGCAGTAAACATGTATAGTGAAAAAGACACTATTTGGGATTTAGCCCAACTGTATGTTGAAGGCATAAATTAAAAAAAAAAAAAAAAAACCCTTGAAGATAATTTGAAGTGTGGATCTCAACAAGGACACATTATTGTCTAAAAAAATAAATAATAATAATAATAATAATATGATTAAACAAAAGCATGATTTTTGCCTTCTGTAATTTGTGTTGCAAAGAGTAGTGATGCTGCTAGCATTTGCTCTATACCAGTGTATAGTTATAGAATCATTTAAAATCCAAGTTGAATTTTTAAAATAATTTGACAGCCCCACTACCTTCTATACAAAGATATCATTTTTCTCAAGCTGAATTGTCTCACCCGAAAAAACAACAATGACGAATTGGTGCGAGAAAAGCTCGTTCTTTGGTTCGTGCACATACTGACATTATGAATGTTCTAAAATCTTCCATTCCTTAACCTAACACGAACGAGTCTAACGTCGACCTGGCAGATCACGTTAACTGTTGGCCTTTATGATACGATACGCTACGATTGTTCTTACTATGCTGTTCTGATGGTGTTATTAGCTACATACATACAGCGTGATTGGACGTTGGTTGTGTCTGAAGCAGAAAGCAGGTACCTTGATGCCTTGCAGACTACGCTGTCCTATATATCAGTGCCATTAAAAGACAACGTTTTGACAGTTAGCACAGTGTCAGTAAGGAAATGGTTTTAGACGCCCTTTGAAAGCAGCGGACGTGACCATGTTGCTAAGAAACCAACATACACTAATGGTTAGGCCAGATGGAGTAAAGTACCATTGTGGGGGGGAAATAGAACAAGTATTAAAATAGTAGCGATATAACAGCTATTACCTGTCAGAAATACAATTTAAAGTAATAAAAAATTAAATTTTTTGTCCACAAACTGCTCCCTGTTCCTCGTGTTTTCTGACACCATTTAACGCTGACTGTTTTGACGACTTGCTGTTAACTGACACATAGGTTATGTAGAATCCTGAAGTATACACATGTTGTGCCTTTAAAAAACCGGCCAAAATAAAGAAGACAGCATTCAGTGCAGGCTCTTGATTCGGACATGCCGCATGTGAATGCAGCGTATTGTATGTTTCAGCCACACCCATAGACTCCTAAAATGGCTTCCATTAGGGATTCACAAAGTGGACACAGTAATGTATTTCACTTGCACCCTTGCTTTGACCTGGATTGAGTCTGGCCAGCATTATTAATGTTTAAATCATATCGTTTAAAATTTCCATCACAACACACACACACACACACACACACACACACACACACACACACACTTGTATCTACCAGAACATTCAAGATGTTACCCTGTTTCATTTTCCTTTGAGGCCATTTGTGCTTGTGTCTGTGTGTTTGCGTGTGCTTGTGTTTTTTTTTTTTTTGGGGGGGGGGGGGGTTCTACCACATTTAATTATTAATTAGCAGTTAAATTTTCCATGTATGGCCTGCTGTTCACTTCCTGTGCTGGGAGTATCCCCGTCGCTCGCAGTCTGTTCCTTCTTAAACAACACACTTCTTCTATAATCCTTTTATACTCTGAGATGTGTGATTCATCCAGACAAATTGTCACTCTTTTGAAGAAGTAAATTCTTGTTTGGCCTAAGGCATACATTTGTGTACGCACGAGCGCTGTTGAACGATGTGCACTCGAGCGTGGGTTATGTTCTCCACAGTGGATTTCATGCTGCATTGATCATTGTGTTTACATGAAAACATATTAGAGAGCGAGATAACACAGCTCCTGCACTTCTCATATCATACACAACTTCAAATACACAGCACTTTAGTGTTGTCTTTGGTGTGGAAGTGTACATGCAAATAAATTAAACAGACCACTTACTGTTTTGTTTTTTTTGTTTGTTTTTTTTTTTTGGTGTGTTCTTTTTCCTCCACACAGCCAAGTTTTATAAGTGACGTGGGAGCTCCTGGACGCAGCGCACTGGACAGTGTGGAGGTGGCTTACGGGCGACAGGTGAACGCACTGCATGTGTATTTGAATAGTGTTTTTAAAAATATATATTATTTCTGTACCACAGTCCTTTTGGAAATCTCAAATCTGAATGGTCGTAAGGTGAATTTTAATAATGATTACAATTCAATAACAGCATAACTCTGACAACAGTTCCACATCAACAGGTTAAAAACACATGTTGTTAAAAATAATTGTTGATATGGCGTTTTCTGTAAAGGGATGTTTATTTAGCATTTTTGGAAGGAGTCTCCAGTGTTAGGGATTTGTAACCATAACTTTAGGGTTCCTCTCTAACATGACTAGCTGTGTGTTGTGTTTTTTTTTTGTTTGTTTGTTTTTGTTTTTGTTTTTTGGGCTTATTTACTTCAAGAGAAAAAAGGAGAATGACAGTTTATAGCTGTTAGAACATAAGTGATAACAGGAAATAACTTGTTTCGTGGACATTCCACAACAACATAATCAGAGCCATCTCCCTGCAGTTCTCGCCTGGTTTTCCACTGAAGCTAAGCAGGGTTGAGGCTGGCCAGTACCTGAATTAGAGACCATAGGAAAACTAAGGTTGCTGCTGGTAGTGGTATTAGTGAGGCCGACAGGGGGTGCTCACTCTGTGGTCTGTGCAGGTCCTAATGCCCCGGTATTGTGACAGGAACACTATACTTTAAAAACAGCACTGTCTTTCAGATGAAACATTTAACCGAGGTCCTGACTCTCTGTGGTCATTAAAAATCCCAGGACACTTCTCATAAAAGAGTATGGGTATTCCCCCATTGCCCTTATCTTTCCCCTAATAATCCTCTTCCCTAAGTTGGCTACATCACTCTCTCCTCTCCACTAATAGGTGGTGTGTGGTGGGTGTTCTGATGCACTATGGCTACTGTCACATCATCCAGGCGGATGCTACATACTAGTGGTGGTTGAGGAGATTCCCCCGATACTATGTACTTTGAGTGTCTGTAAAAGTGCTATATAAATGTAATTGTAACTAAGTACCTATAAATGGTTAAAATGTACAGCGTCAAAACCACTGGTTTCCGTTATATGAGAGTATTAAAACACTATTATTAATTAGGTCCGAGGTGGGTCGCATCACACCACATAGTCGTTGATTTATGTTCTTATAACAACATGTCTTGTTGTGTTTTATTTCTTACCCACTAGGCTGTTATTTCTACTGAACTGCACATTTGCATTGTACATTAAGTCGTTAATTTAAGCATATATATGTCCACATAAGCTCTCCTCTACTGTCTGCTCATTCTATTTGGCTAGGCTCAATCAGGTCATGTAATGCAAGTCCAGCATGCTGATTGATCCAAAAGATTGATTAGCTGGCTCGGGGCATTGTGGGTAATCTCTCCGTCCCTGCACAAAAGCGAGATATCTTTCTCTCTCTGCCTCTTTATTTTCCGCAGTCGCCATGTGCCGCCATATCGCCTGCGGGGTCCTGTTTCTCGTCTTTGTCCTTTTTTTCAATGACCTTCTAAACATTTTCATTGTTTTCATCTTGTTTTTTATCATCCAATACTTTACTGCAAGGTCATAGCACAGACTGGCATGTGACCTTCCATAGGTATGTGTGTGAGCTGTCTCTCCTCTTTCTGTCAGATTTACGTTTTCAATGAGAAGATTGTAAATGGACACGTTCAGCCCAACCTGGGGGACTTGTGTGCATCGGTAGCTGACGGTCTGGATGATAAGGTAAGTGCCAGTCATAGCTGCTGATTACTTTTGCTTTTTTTTTGTTGTTGTTGTTAATTTGATTTTAAAAGATAGTGTTCATTTGCATTATGATGATTTATTAGCTACAACAGTGTGTCAGATTGTTTAATGCTGTGCACGTGTGTGTGTGTGTGTGTGTGTGTGTGTGTGCGCGCGCTCACATGTCTGTAGAATGTATCTGACATGTGGCTGATGGTGAAGCAGATGACTGACGTGCTACTGGTGCCAGCCAAAGACACACTGAAAAGTCGCGTCTCTGTGGAGATGCAGATGGCTTTTGTCCGACAGGCCCTGACTTTCCTGGAGAACAGGTTAGAGAACAGAGTGTGTGTGTGGGGGGAGATACTCATATATGGCTTTAATAATATATAAAATAAGCCTATGTTGTGTTTCCGCATTTATTGGAGAACTACGAGAAAATGATGTGCAGACCACGCACGTGGGCTTTTTGTCTGGATAAAGATATAGTATTGAAAAGGATAAAGATATAGTATTGAAAAGGATAAAGATATAGTATTGAAAAGGATAAAGATATAGTATTGAAAAGAAAATGCAAAAAAGCAGGAACCAAAAATAACCAAGGCATGAAATTTTCATTTATTTAGAAGAGGAATGTACAGCAGGGTCTGTGCGCTAATGTGCGATGTGTTCGTGTCATTTGTGTCGTACTGATATTTGGTTTTTATTTATATATAATATAATATATGTATATCTCCAAAGTAAAGGAAAAAGACATTTTAAGCAAAGGTAAACAACACAGGTTGTCCCAGCCCACGATATCTACACTTTACTTTTAAATAAATACTTCATAAACTCTTATTATTTTCACATCAATCCATTAAACATCTCATGCTTGAAATATGCTTTTCCATGAGCTGTCCATTACAAGTTATAAAAATGTACATTTTAGTACAGCCAGCCCTGTAAGCTGGACACGTTCACCCCTATCAGACGGAAGTCACAAAATTCCACTGGAAGTTGCATCATCCAAATTTTCATTTCAAAGATTATGGGAAGAAGAAAATGAAGTTCTTTCATTCCCCCCCACGTTATTTTCAACGATATTGTGCTTTTGACTGAGATCACTTAGATTATTACATTTAAGACATTTATTTTAAGTGCATGTCCTCCTGTCATTAGCTTGAATACTAGTTGGATCCTAGTATTAGATACATTTTGTGTATTTGCTCATTTGTAAGCTTGCAAAAAAAAAAACATTCAGCTCACTTACTTTCAATCCTGTTAGTCATTTAAGAGCAAAGTGCAGCCATTTTCAGCACGTTGTAAAAAGTAAAGTTTCAGTGTAAAAAAATCTAACAAAAAAAAGATTTAGAAAATTCTTAATCGTGTACATTGTTTCATGTGCTTATATTTTGCTTTATTAGAGAGTTGTGATGCTCGTTATGGGTATACAGGTATGAGGAAGTTTGTATGAGGGGCCTGGCCTAAAAAGAATCTTATGAATACCACTGCTCTAAACGTTTCAATATGTTGTGCTAAGGTAAAGGGTGACTCATACATCATGACCTCTTTTCACAGCTATAAGAAATACACCATGGTGACTGTGTTCGGGAACCTGCACCAGGCTCAGTTAGGTGGAGTACCTGGCACTTATCAGCTTGTGCACAGCTTCCTCAACATCAAGCTTCCCGGCCCGCTGCCAAGCATGCAGGTACTGCACCATCACTGCAGCACAACCCTCAACATCACACACTAGTGTCTGCCTGTGTATACCATAGATAACAAAGTGACTGATTTTCCCAGCGTGAGCAAATAAGCTTCTTAGTTCCGACGTGTTGGTAAAAAGTGCGCAAGAAAATGCAAGAAGCCTGAAAGACCAACTTCCTGTATGTGTGTGGGGGAGCAGGATGGCGAGGTGGAGGGCCATCCAGTGTGGGCTCTGATCTATTACTGCCTGCGATGTGGAGACCTGGCTGCAGCCATGCAGGTGGTGAACCGAGCGCAACACCAGCTGGGAGACTTTAAGACCTGGTTCCAGGAGTATATGAACAGCCCTGACCGCCGGTGAGATCACCTAGAAACACAGCACACACTCAAAGCAGCATCACTGTTCTTTTACTATGTGTACATCAACATGTTTTGACTGATGTTCAATCAGCCTGGCGCCAGCTACGGAAAATAAAGTGCGACTGCATTACCGGCGCGTGTTGCGCAATAGCACCGATCCATACAAGCGCGCCGTCTACTGCATCATCGGCAAGTGTGACATCGCCGACAACCACGGAGAGGTGGCTGATAAAACAGAAGACTATCTGTGGCTCAAGGTAAAACTCTAGCTCTTCCTCTGCCATGGCTTCTGATTATAGTGCTATACAGATTATGTTCTACATAGAGGTTTTAATATCAAGTGCTGCCTTCTTCTACATCACAGACAGATGTAGCTTTAGGAAAATATCGAGTTTCCACATCTGTAGTCTGTAGATACAATAAATACAGACAATAGACTATACGTTAAACAAACTGTACAGTAAACATTAAACAATACAAAATCAAACTCTATTGTTCGGTTGCTAATAGTTATGAGTAGCAGTAACAGCATGTAAAGTGACGTGCAGTGGTTAAACACAGCGTGGCGAAACTGTCTATTTTAGTATCCTTCAGTATTAATCGGGGCCTTTTAGTAACACATTTATAAGAAGGAAATTGATTTTTTTTTTTTTACTTTTTATATCATGGTTGTGGTTTTTTGTTTGTTTTTGTTTTTTAACTAACTGTTGAAACACTTTATTTGAGTGTTTTCTATATAGTTCATTATTTATTATTATTATTACTATTTTTTTATTTTTTAGTTGTTATTCCTGTTTGCAAATGCAAAAAAGGAATGATGATGATTTTTATTATTATTAATAATAATAATAATAATAATAATAATAATAATAATAATAATATATTGGGTATCATGCTGTGGTAAATTTTAAGCGGTGGTTCTGCTCTGTCCTGTGTCCTGTAGCTGAACCAGGTGTGTTTTGACGAAGATGGAAGCAGCGCTCCACAGGACAGACTCACTCTGGCCCAGTTACAGAAACAGCTCCTGGAGGACTATGGTAAGATGCAGGCCCACAATTCAGCTTCTCCAGATTTCAATCATACTGCAATTTATCATGTACATTTCCATAACTCTTCAGGCCAACTGAGTTCATAAAGCACTCCCTAAACATTAGACGCTCAGGTCGAAACAAAGCATCGAGGCAATACATCACCGGCTGATGCTTCGATTCACACCCGTCTTGAAGGAAGCAATTCAGGAGGAGGAAATTTATTCTCCAACTGTTAACTTGTCCTAGATAAGCTCTCTCTCTCTCTCTCTCTTTCTCTCTCTCTCTCTTTGACTTTAAACTTCCTATCGCTGCATTTTAAAAGGCACTGCTGCACTATATTTTCCCCACCTGCCTGATGAGTCAAGCTTATCTCTCATGATGCCCCACCACAAGGCCACATTAAACACTTGTGCTGATAAGGGCCGCTCCACTTCCAGCTGCATCTCTTTTCACTGCTCTTTTTATAAAAGGCAGCTCGGATCGCAGCCTAAATGAGAGCGGATTATTTCAGCTCATGCGAATGGAAACAAAGCAGCCTCTTTAAGAGCTTTACAGCCATGGAGGACTTTTGTGGAACTCATTACTAGCTTTAAGGAGCATTTATGTTTCTTTAAGTTGCACATGCTCATCATATATATATAAAATATTCTAATTATATTATATCTGACTTGTATTTTTTTGATGATGCACAGTGATAACTTGTATAGCTTATGCTATTTTCATTAATATTGGATCATCTTTAAAAATGTAGGGACAATGTTGCAGTGGTGTACATTTCCACGTTTCCAATCTGCAAGTTGGCTCAACATCATTGCGGGTCGTGTATCAATACTATTCCAAACGAAATGGTCTCGGCACATTGCAGCACTAATCGCTGTTGTAATTGTTCTCCACAGGCGAGTCTCATTTCTCAGCCAGTCAGCAGCCGTTCCTATACTTCCAGGTGCTTTTTCTGACCGCGCAGTTCGAGGCAGCGGTAGCGTTCCTCTTCCGCGTGGAGCGTCTGCGCAGTCACGCCGTGCACGTTGCCCTCGCCCTCTACGAACTTAAACTTCTTCTCAAATCATCAGGACAGAGCGCACAGCTATGTACGGTGGTGTCAAATTTGTGTCAATACTATAGCACAGTATATTTGATGGTGTGTGTGTGTGTGTGTGTTGTAAATATGTTTATAAAAAGATCAAAAGTTTATATTATTTGAAATCATTTAAAAATCATTTAATCATTAAAAAAAAAATAATAATTGGCACACCACCCATTTACAAATACCCCAGAGTGGTGGAGGTGTGGATTTACAAGCAAGCCTTTGTGAGATGGTTTTATGGAACATAAACTGGGAAAAAACGCAAATGTGTTTAGCTACATTAACAGATGAATTGCAATTGTTTATGAGAAGCATTCAGTGCAATGTTTTAAATTAATTTATTTAGGTAAATTTTCCATATTGTTATTGCTTCATTTTGTTTAAGTTAAAAATTAATTTTAATACGAATAGCATTACTAAGATCGAAGATATTAGACCTGATCTAAGGGGATCGAAGGGGTTGGAAATGTGGCTTATTTTGCATGATGCCTCTTCAGTTTTCATTTCAAGAACAGTGGAATAAAACATGAAAAAATGTATACAAGTAATGTTTTGTATTATTAATTCTATATTTGCTGTATTATTGAGTGTTGATTGACGATCCTGTTTGTTCCGTCAGTGAGTCAGGAACCAGGAGATCCCCCCATGGTACGGCGACTAAACTTCATCCGCCTCCTCATGCTCTACACTCGTAAATTTGAGGCCACAGACCCACGAGAGGCTCTGCAGTACTTCTACTTCCTGCGGTACGTACATCCCACTAAGCCTAAACAAGCCTCTGTGAACCTGACCTCAGACAGAACGTTTGATTTGAGCATTTTTTCTCCTGAAAAGGGATCGGTTTAACTAGAAGCCGTTTCACCTTGAGCGCAGGAATTGCTCTCTTTCTCTAAGAAGGGATGAATAATTCATGAGGGACTTTATGCGTGCGCTCAGAATGCGCTCGGGGTCGCGATTATTTCCATGAATAATTAAGCCATTTTCTCACACACGGATGTTTCGAGTGTTTCTGGAGACCACCCGGTTGGCCATTTTATAATCATGTCCTTACCTGTTATAAGCGAGACTGTGCATGTACTTGACAGGAACGAGAAAGACAGCCAAGGAGAGAACATGTTCATGCGCTGTGTCAGTGAGCTGGTCATTGAGAGTCGTGAGGTAGGGTGGGGCTATGCTTCAGAAATCAGACATTTTGTTCTTTATTGCGCCACTTCTCTGAATTCTTAACCTGCCTTTTCCTTTTACAGTTTGACATGCTTCTGGGAAGGCTAGAAAAAGACGGAAGTAGAAAGGTATGCCTCTAGGTTCTATGCTCTGCCTCGTAGCGTTATATAACTTGCAGGGCGATTGGAACAACACTTTTGGCAATCATGCTTCTATTCAAAGCTTCTCCCGGACCTTTATTTCAGCTCATTGTACTCATGCTCATTCATTATTGTACCCATTCAGCTCTACACAGGCTGTAAAAACCTTCTATTGTTTCAGCACTCATGAAGTACAATGTGTCCTTTGTTCTTTTGGTGGACAACTTTTTAAAAATACAAACGTGTGTCCTGAAATGCTGCCCGTCTCTTAAAAAAGAAAAGAAAAAAGGGATTGTGTGAATCCTTTCAGCCTGGTGTGATTGACAAGTTTGCCGGAGACACGCGAGCCATCATCACCAAAGTGGCCTCAGAGGCCGAGAACAAGGGCCTGTTTGAGGAAGCTGTCAAACTCTATGAGTTAGCCAAGGTTAGTGAAACCATGACACAGGAAGTGCACTTGTATCAGCATGCCGTGTGTATAAGAACAAGTTGCATTGCTGTATGTTTTTCCTTGCTACTGATAGAACCCTGATAAAGTGCTGGAATTGATGAATAAGTTGCTGAGTCCAGTAATTGCCCAGGTCAGCGTGCCACAGTCAAACAAAGAGAGACTCAAGAACATGGCACTGGGTATCGCTGAACGGTACGTTTCTCCTCTCAGTGAACCTTTTAAAACTCTCATTTATCACACACTTAAAGGAAAACTCCACCCTGAAATGCATTAAACATGTCTATATTGAAACATCTGATAGTGGTTGATTTTTGTGATGTATTTTTATTATTCCTCTGAGAAGTTAGCAATAGTCTGCCACGCTGATGTCACATGGGGGCATTGCTAGTTCGGTTATAGTGCTGTTTCAGAGGAGGAAAAAAAAACTTCTGTGAACTCAGAATCAAGTTTTGCTATTAATTCCTGGTTGTTGGAGGGTGGGGGGTGGGGGTCTGAGAGAGTTCTTCTTTTATTACTCACCATTTTCCAGCGGCTTTCAAAGTCATATTAATGAGAAATCCAACATAGAAGTAGCGGAGACAACAAATATTCAGAAATGACTCCAGAATGCAATTCAGGGTATAAAGGACACAGTGACGGCTGAGATTCGGCTCTGCTAATTAACGATCTATGAGAACTTTGATGCCGTTGATGCCGATATTAGCGTGAAAGTCGAAGTTTCAGAGCCTGATCTGTTTCAGTGTACAAGGTGTTCAGTTGAGCAAGTAAGAGAGCTGGACAGACTAAAGTACTAAAATTCCTGCCACGTTGCTCTTTTTAGATCGACATGAAGCAAGGGCTAAATACTCCTGGTACTACTATTGGCAATTAGAATGGCATTGTGGGTAATGTAGGAAACTGTTTCATCAAAACGAAAACAGACCATTGATGAAGTTTAAAGTTAAAAAAAATAATAATAATTCATTACAAATTAAATATTGCACGCTACTGAAGATCACATGTTAATTCTGAAGATGAAAAAGTGGATTTTTCCTTTAAGCCACCTCCTTGCTGGACGTGTTCATTGGATATGTTGCTCATTCTGTAGAGCGCGCCTTGAATAGGTGATGCTATTGTGATGATGTTGTGGCTATAGGTACCGCACTAATGGTATCGGTGGAGAGAAGTGTGTGGATAGTACCTTTTACTTACTCCTGGACCTCATGACCTTCTTCGATGAATACCACGCCGGCCACATCGACCGTGCGTACGAAGTGAGTTAAGATGGAGTCTGTTTTCAGAACTGCTCAATGTGCTACATCTCCTACTTTTATAACATTCTCCTTTTGTGTGTGTGTGTGTGTGTGTGTGTGGGTGACAGGTAATGGAGAAGCTAAAGCTGGTTCCTTTGAGCCAAGACCAAGTAGAGGAGAGGGTAGCAGCGTTCAGGAACTTCAGCGATGAGGTAAGAGTATTCATCCTCCACACACTTGACTAATCTTTTGCATGAAATTCAGCTGTGAATTTAATAATATTATCTTGTGGTCTCGATGCTTGTGCCGCTCGTTCTCACTCCCTGCAGGTCAGACACAATTTATCCGAGGTGCTTCTTGCCACTATGAACATCCTGTTCACACAGTACAAGCGTCTGAAGGGGGCGACAGCAGGAACTCCGGGCAGACAGCAGCGTACATTGGAGGACCGAGACTCGGTGGGGAAAACCATACAGAATTGTTTGAGAGCAACGAGATAGATTTATAGTTATTACACTCTTGTTTTTAACATTAACCTTGATGACGTTGAAACATATGTCAAGTTGTTTGAAATATTTTGAACATGTATTCTGATGTACATATGTTAAGAGGTGTGTGACAGCCTGGAAAAGTTCTTCACGTTCCATCTGAAGACGCTTCTGCTCACTGGAAAACATTATTGGCACATATTTTACAACGGGAAACGAGTAATCACTTTGATTATCAGCACCATCTACATCAATGTCCAACTCATCGGTTTCTTTTATCGTGGTCTTGGGTCATGTAGCCATTTTAGAAACATAGTCCTCTGTCATCGTACAGAGTGTGTAAGCACTATTGTCAGATTACAAACTGAATTGATTAGGCTAATGTCTGTTGCACTATGGTGTGTAACGTTCCAAAAACTTTATCAAAAGTGTGATGCATACTGTGTAAGGAAAGCACCCTGAGCTAGCAAGGTTTATGGAGACTGATTTTGTATTTGCCAGATGTGATCTTTGCGTGCGCAAAAGCCAAGGCAAAATTCGAAATTAACCTGAATAATAATCCTGAACGCTATGGTGTTTTGGTAAAATATGTTTGTTTTCTGTTTATTTATTTTGGCTTGGGATTTTATTTGTATTTTTTTGGTCATTTTTGGCTGTTTTCCTGAATTCAGTCTCAGTGACATCTGATGGGTTTTCCCCAGAGCACTATGCATAGAAGTGAAATGCAAACTGCTAGTGAAATGTTATTTTAATGCTCTTCTATAATGCAGTGTGTCTTCTACATTTATATGCACAGATCCTGCGCAGCCAGGCCCGGGCACTTATCACGTTTGCTGGGATGATCCCATACCGCATGGCTGGAGACACCAATGCCAGGCTGGTACAGATGGAAGTCCTGATGAACTGAGAGAAAGAGAGAGAATGTGTGAGAGAGAGAGAGAGCGAGACTGAGACTGTCCCCACAGTTTCTCTTTCTCTTGTAAACCCCTGACTCCCCACCCCCATCAATTCTGTTTCTTCATGAATCATACCTCATTGTGTGAATTTATATTTGTATTCTTTTTTCCATCATTTTGAAAAATAAAAAAACGAATTTCAGTTTACTTTGTGTTTTGGTTTCGCTTTTTTTTTTCCCCCTCCCCACCTTGTTTCATTTAAGTTCTGCTTTTTTGTTTCATTTTAAATCCATTTGTCATAATTTTCTGATGAAATCATTTATCCCAGTAATCTCTCATGCAGTTCATCTAACCATAGTCCAATCTGATAAACAACTTTCCATATGACTATAACCTTTTGCTCACACATTTCTACAGAATATTAATACTTTTATATTGAGACTGACTTGTAAGAGACCACCAGCACCTGTTTCTCAGATATAATGGTTAACCACAAGCCATTTCTAGAAGAAAAAAAAAATGACTGACTGCTTTATGTTTGTACACTGGGTTGTCTAAAGGAGGAAGTGACATTCTCTCAACAGATGGAGAGTTCTGAAGAAAAAAAAATTGTTTTTGTTCTGGATTTTAATGTTACCATCTGGAGTTGCTGTAGTTACTTTACTGTTCATCACTTTGTTATTGCAGTGTTGTTTTAATACTATAGCCAAATAGCCATAAATCACATGGACATGGCCATTAAAAAAAAAAGTTTAACAGACCATCTGCATGTCAAAGTGAGTGTGTCATGATCTGTTGAGATTGTCAGGATGACCATCTGAAACCCAGAAGACTCAATCAAGAAGCAGACGTGAGGATGAGGTGTGTGTGCTGCAGCTGGTGTTGTGAATCAGGCCGATGCCACACATCCGCGATAACCCGGCTATTTCACAACACCAGGGTGGCCCCACACTGCTGCCAACATCGTGATGAAGAACATCACCTCTGACTGCTGCCATTTTCATATGGATTCCAGATCTGTTTTTATAAAAGTTGAAATAAAAGCCTTGTCAAATCCATTGAAATCTTGTGTCCTATATTTGGTTTGTTGTACATGTATATCTCGTTGATTTTTTTTTTTTTTTAAACTTCTCTATTTGTGAAACAAACCGTATCATTGGTTTTACGTGCCATTACAGGAGTTCTATCAACTACAACTGTTCTATGTTCTATGTGGCTGTTCAGTGACCACTTAGCAAAACCCTCCCATGTGAACTCTTTTGTATGGCTAATTATAGAAAATTAATCAGAAAGCTGAAAGGAAGACAGTCAACAGGGGAGCACCTGTGGACAGATTTGTGAGATCTGCTCTAATTGCAAACCCAGCAGTGAGCCTTCCAGAGCAATTTCGGTAGAAATAATTACTTAACCTAGAGCTGCACCTTGGGTCACATGTATTTGTGGACTTGAGCATGTAAGTTAATGAGGAACTGAAAGAATGATTATTCAGTGCCTTAGGTAAAAGTCGTTCAGCTGAAACGCTAATGATTTGTCAAAATGTTTTACATGGCATTACATGACTTGCTGAAGCGAAGGTCACCAAGGAAGAATTGAAATGCAACAGTACAAGTCAGTTCAGTGTTGAACAGATTGTTCAATTGGTTTGGTCATTCAGGTTAGTGCATAACGAGTAGAATGAGTTTGCTTTTATAGATTCAACATTAAATTTGCATTCGCTTCCTCATTTTAATGACTGGTCTTGGAAAGAACCATATTTCCATGGACACTCGATATAATAGGAGAATTGGTCTAAATTTGAGGAAGCGAAAGTGTCCTTTAGAGCCTCTGGGAAGGTTATCCTGCTTTAGATCTCAATCACTGTGTTGTGATCATGTTAACAAGCTCAAGTACAAGCCAAACACCCTGGGGCAGCTCTTTAAGAATTACTGACCGTTACAAAAAATGCCAAATGGCCCTATGTTTGTATAGTCCAAGAGCAAAACCAAGAACATTTCCGGTTCAGGTACAATATAACCCGTCCACCAGTCTCCCACTCACACTAGCTTCAACTCACTCATGGAGGACCCGCTACATAATAAGGAGGTGATCAATCTCACTTCATTCAGAAGCCAATACGCTGTCTCTCTAGCACTCAGTGGTGGAGACAGCCGTCGGTATGCTATAGAGGAAAACGGTGGTTATGACCTGAATGGTGGAGTGACCCCGCGTGGTTCTGCCGTGCTGTCTGGATATGATACGCTAGATTCTCCACCTAGTTATGACTTTTATGCCAACACAGAGGTTTATGGGAGAACAAAAAAAATAAGACCCTCTCTCTTTCAGCTACACACCAACCATGAGGTAGGTGGTACTGGATTAGATTTCGCTAGATTCATGGCATGAATAATAATTAATAATATAGGTTCAGTTCTTTCAGTGATAAAGTTTGAATTTGTTAACTGTGGTTTTATGTAAGCTCTAATACGAGAAACAGTATTAAACAGTAATATTTATATAAGTTAATTTGAAAACTCTTTAATCTTGTAGGATGATAGTTCCCCACCTCCTCTGTATGAGGAGACAAGTGGTAACAAAGAGAGCCCTGATGAAGAGCTAGCAGAACCTCCTCCAGAGCCCACTCGCTTTGGATGGGTACAGGGGGTCCTGGTAAGGGGCAATTAAAGCTCATCTCTGCATTTATATAATATTCCTAATTCCTGGCTGATTAGACTGCAGTTGTAAATTCTATTATCCTTGGCTTTTTGGACACATTTCCATCCAACCAGTTATTGTGCATGTACATAGATGATGAAAATGACCTTTATGGACTCGAAGTTTTGCTTGTATAGGAAGAGAATCTGATTCTTTTGAGTTGGCTCATAACCTGGAACATCTGTGATTTTGTTCCACAGGTCCGTTGTATGCTCAACATCTGGGGAGTGATTCTGTACCTGAGGCTTCCATGGATCACTTCTCAAGCTGGAATTGGTACATCAGTCTTTCTTTATTCCAGCAACCCTGACTCAAGAGCAGTTTTATAACCAAATGGGTGCTATGGCTGTATGAGTATTGGGTTAAAGTTGAGGCACGCCATTTCTAAAGATGTAATTGAATGTGTTTTGAATGATTTATGAAACATGCAAATGATGTTCCTAAATCTTATTTTGTTTAATTGCAAAGCTTGCATCATTCTTAAATATCCTTATACACTCAGAATTTTTTTTCATAACATTTCCTAAACATTTTCAGAATTAGAGTCAGATTAATATATGAAACTGATCTGATCTAAAGGTGCACTGGGGGGGAATCAAGCATGTACTACTGTCCTGGTTTATAGGAGCAAATAAAGGTTTCTACATAAACGTTTATATTTTGTTTGTATACATATATACACTATATGTTATATAAGTATGTGAACACCTGACCATCACACTCATACTTATCCATTCTACAATATGGGCATTAACATTGAGTTGGTCAACCCCACCCCCCACCCCATTCTGTTATAACAGCCTCCACTCTTCTGGAAAGGATTTCTACTAGATTTTGGAGCATGCCTTTGGAGCATCTGCTCATTCAGCCACAAGAGAATTAATGAGGTTGGGCATTAATGATGAGTGAGGAGGCCTGATGCACACTTGGTGTTCTAATTCGAAGATCTTGAATGTGTTCAGTGGGGTTGAGGTCAGGGCTTGGGCCACTCAAATAATTGTGACAGTTGTGTGCCTTAAAATTTGTGGCAAAAGTCTGAGGAAGGACTAGATATGTTTGTGATGGTCAGGTGTCCACATATTTTTGACCGCATTGTTTATTTAGACGACACTCTCAGGATTCATAAAACTTGGTTACGTAATGTACTGTATGTACCTGTATATTATTACCATGTAATATCAAATGCACGGAATCATATGAATGTTTCATGAACACAACCCCAGATTTGTCGTAAAATTTAGAAAATCTTTTATACTGTTTTTCAAAAGGTATTCTGGTCTGTTCCATTAGGGACACTTATGTTGGCAACTTGTTTTAATATAAATGTAATATAAATGGACTTTTTCTTGTTCCTAAGGTTTGACTTGGATTATTATCCTGCTTTCCTCCTGCATCACTGGGATCACTGGCCTCTCTACCTCTGCCATCGCTACCAATGGCAAAGTCAAAGGAGGTAGGACTTTTACTCATTTTACTCCACACATCAGTACATGACAACACATTACAAACCTCTCCAAAAACGTTCATAATTTTCACCTTAATTCTTCCACAGGTGGCACTTATTTCCTGATCTCCCGCAGTTTGGGTCCAGAGCTGGGAGGATCCATTGGACTGATCTTTGCATTTGCTAATGCAGTAGCTGTGGCTATGCACACCGTAGGCTTTGCTGAGACTGTACAAGCACTAATGCAGGTGGGCTGAAAACATCCGAACACTTTCACACTGAGATTCCTAACCCTAGAGGAACAACATTTGTGTTAAATGTTCCTTCTTGTGTCCAATGTTAGGAGAGTGGTACAAGCATGGTAGACCCCCTCAATGACATCCGCATCATTGGTGTAATCACTGTCACCTGTCTGCTGGCAATTTCTTTAGCTGGTATGGAGTGGGAGTCCAAGGTCTGTGTCAGAATCAAAGAGCATTTTGTTTATAGTATATTGAATTAAGCAGCCTGACCTGAGCAAACTGTGTTGTTAACCAATCCATCAGGCCCAGGTTTTGTTCTTCTTTGTTATCATGGTTTCCTTCGTAAACTACATTGTTGGCACCATCATCCCTGCCACTCCTCAGAAGCAGGCTAAAGGCTTCTTCAGCTACCGAGGTCAGCGTGTGGCATGATTGTGGATCATATGCTTCCATTCAACAGATTTTATATAT
>JANDJT010000179.1:12096483-12124686 GCA_024331685.1 Stegophilus panzeri
TGAACACTCTCAGACTGATTTCTGTGTGTTACAGAACATATATATGTGTGTGTGTGTGTGTGTGTGTGTGTAAGTGCCTGTGTCTCACAGTATGCTTTTCTTTGTGCCTACCAGCGGATATTTTTGCAGAAAACTTTGTGCCCAGCTGGCGTGGGCCAGGAGGCAGCTTCTTTGGCATGTTTTCCATCTTCTTTCCCTCAGCCACAGGCATTCTTGCAGGAGCCAATATCTCTGGAGACCTGAAGGCAAGTTTAGTTATTTCAGTCAATTCGTTTTTTCATAAGTTTTGTACTCCTTTATGCTGCATAAATCTCATGAAATCCCTTGGACACACATATGTGTGCTTATTTGTATTGTTTTTCTGTATATGTTTCCATATTCTAACACATCCACACAAACACACACACACACACACACACACACCCCCACCCTCATAGGACCCGAATGTGGCTATACCCCGTGGCACAATGCTAGCCATTTTCTGGACCACCATATCTTATCTCATCATCTCTGCTACTATTGGTAAGTGGCAGCAGCATTTATTTTGAAAAATCATACAACCGTACTATATGTTGTTTTTGTCTGATTTTGTCACTACACATTTAAATGCATCAAGATTTTGTCTGGAGTGGTACTGTTGCACAGTAGATAGTGGTCCCAAGTCAAGGGGAACATTTGAGTGAACACTTCAGGGAACATCTGAGCTTGGGTTACTTCTGTGTGGAGTTTTGCATGCTCTCCATGTGTCCGCTTGGGTTCCCTCTGACCTCTCTGCCCCCCCCACCTCCTTGCCCAAAAACATGCTAGAGTGTATATGTATATGTGTGTGTGCATGGTGCCCTGTGATCGACTGGCATTCCATCCAGGGTGTTTTCCCTCTTTGAACCCAGTGTTCCTGGGATAGGCTCCGGTTCCAGTGTGACCCAGATCAGGATAACGCTCACGATGAATGAATGAATGAATGAAAGATTTCCTGATTGTCAGCATTTTGAAATACATTTTTTTTATCAGGCTCATGTGTAGTGCGTGATGCTTCTGGTAATCCCAATGACACTCTTCTAATCACTGGGTCTGATGTTGCGGACTGCCTGGGGACTCCCTGTAAATATGGCTGGAACTTCAGCGATTGCATTGCCAACAAGACCTGCACTTATGGCCTTAGCAATAATTACCAAGTACCCATAAGTTATATATATTTTTTAATATTTACAGTTCCAGCTGATATAACAAAACTGAATAATTGAAAATATTTGGTATATTTGTTAATGCATCAATAGTAATGACTCTTTTTTTCTCACTTCAGACCATGAGTATGGTGTCTGGAGTTGCACCTCTGATTGCAGCTGGTATATTTGGAGCTACTTTGTCCTCAGCTCTGGCTTGCCTGGTTTCAGCCCCCAAAGTATTTCAGGTGACTTTTCACTGAACAGATTCTTTTGCTTTGTGTGTAGTTCTAAGTGTAAATGTGATGTCTTATCTCATCAATTTGTTCAAATGATGAATGTGGCAAACTTTTTTTATCTGTCTTGTACTAGTGTCTTTGCAAGGATAAGTTGTATCCAGGGATTGGTTTTTTTGGAAAGGGCTATGGAAAGAACGATGAGCCATACAGAAGCTACCTCTTGACCTATATCATTGCTGTATGCTTCATTCTCATTGGTAGGCAGAAATACTAAAATATTTCAGAAACACTAGCTCAGTGGTGGCTCATCCAGAGGTGCTTGTGGGGCAGAACCCTACCATATACTTCTATACTTCTATCAGCTGTTCAACAAATGTTAATCTTCATAAAGTCCTCATTTACAACGCCATACATTTTAAATTCCATTGCCTCTTTTGAATGAAGAATGATTTTTTTTTAATTGCTATATGACAGATATAAGCCATTGTTCCACTGATTTTGTCACCTTTCTTCACCTTCACTTGGGATGAAGTGCGTTGTTTTAAAACAGTTGAACAATGGTATGTCTAAAATTGCTTATAACAAGCTGCTAGACTATATGCTGGATAACACAAGATGTTGTTGACTCTCAGCTGCCTATTATAGGCTTACTCTAAAAATTCACTAGATTGTAGTTTATAGCTTAAGTCAAGTTTGATAAGCTCTCGGCTTAATTTTGTTTTGAGGCTAAGTCGTCCTGCCCCACCAAAATCTACGGTCACGAGCCGCTGCTGCACTAACTTCTGATGCGCTATAATCTCTATGTGCACCTAATAAATAGTGATATTTCCCATTCAAAATACATTTCAGCTGAACTGAACACTATTGCTCCTATCATCTCCAACTTTTTCCTGTGCTCCTATGCCCTCATCAACTTCAGCTGTTTCCATGCCTCCATCACCAACTCTCCAGGTGACAATGGAAACTTTTCATCTGCAATTCTGTTTACTTACATATAATAAGCTGTGTAAAGGATAAGACTAGTAGTACAAAGTCTTGGTGGATAATGGCTGCAGGTAGATTCAATGCAGCTACGTATATTGTAGTAGCTTAATAATGAACTCAACAAATGTATGGCCAGCATGTGTTATTTCCAATCTATGTGTGTACAGGTTGGCGTCCCTCATTTCGGTTCTACAGTAAGTGGGCGTCTCTGGTGGGTGCTGTGGTGTCAGTAGTCATCATGTTCTTGCTCACCTGGTGGGCTGCTCTCATTGCCATTGGGATAGTACTCTTCCTATTGGGATATGTGCTCTACAAGAAACCGTGTAAGGCAACCGTGCATTCCAACCCATGATAAAAATACAATGTATTATGTATCAGTTGCTTAAGGTTTATACAGTATGTGTTTTTTGTAATCACACTATAGTGGCCTAATCTCCGAATATTGTTGTCGTAGCTGTAAACTGGGGTTCCTCCATGCAAGCAGGCTCATATAACATGGCACTGTCCTACTGTGTGGGTCTCAACCATGTAGATGAGCACATAAAGAATTACAGGTATTTCATATTCAGTGAGGCAAATATACACAACATCTACTACTACATTAACCTCTGGGGTGAATAAAGTGATCTATCTCTCTCTCTCTCTCTCTCTGTCTCGCTCTCTCTCACACACACACAAACAGCATTAACAATGAAGTCAAATTCCAGTCTCTTTGTTGCATTTCTTGATCCCTTTCTCATTATTCTCCTCCTTGTCTGAGTCTTCACCTTATGTTTTCTTCTCTCAGGCCACAGTGTCTGGTTCTTACTGGGCCTCCCAGTTTGCGGCCAGCTCTGGTGGACTTTGTAGGCACCTTCACCAAGAACCAGAGTCTGATGATGTGTGGGAATGTCGTCACAGTAAGTCAATTTGGTCTTTATAATTTAGACAATGAACAGGTTATGTCCCCGTAGCCAAAAACGTTATATGAAACTTATCATCAAAGTCATGTCTGCTCCACAGGGAGGCCCATCACCCGACGCTGTGGATGCCGCCAACAGCAGCAGTCATGTGACATGGCTCAACAAACGAGGCATCAAATCTTTCTATCATGGAGTAGTTGCTGATGACCTGCGCAGTGGTGCACAGATGTTGCTGCAGGTCATTTATCCACCACATCTATGCACAAGTACTGTGTCTTGCATAAATATTCACACCCTTTGAACTTTTCGACATTTTGTAGTGTTACAAACTGAAATGTACTTAATTCAGATTATGTCCTGAAGCTATACAAATTAGCCCATCATTTTGAAGTGAGGAGAAAAAGAAATTCCTCTGAATCCCCTTAATTAGTTCCAGTGCAACCAGTTACAATTATTTGAGTCCACTTGCTTGCAATTAAAGTCTCACACCTGTTCCTGGAGAAGCACTGAGTTGATTAAAGAACATATTTAAACAAACAGCATCAGGAAAACCAAGGACTGATCAGAAGCCTGTAAAAATCCTGTTTAATTTCAGTTCCAGGTTGTAACACTACAAAATTTGGAAATATTCAAGGGGGTGAATACTTACCCAGGCACAGCATGTTTAAGAAACTTTTTTAAACATATCAACTCTGTATATTCCCTGTTCAGTTCCCTGGTTCATCATTTGCTTTTTAATAACTAATTGACGTTTACTGGTGTGATTCCTTTCTGGAGTTGATTCTGATATGTCTCTGTAGGGTGCAGGTCTGGGTCGGATTCGACCTAATGTCTTGGTCATGGGATTTAAGAAGAACTGGTGCAAATGTCCACCGACTATTATTGATAATTACATAGGCATTTTACAGTAAGTCTTAGTTTCACCAGCACACAAACTTAACAGCTTTTGATGAAATCCCTTGTGACAATGAAATATCACTGTGATATATTTCTTAGTGATTCGTTTGACCTGCAATATGGTGTATGTGTCCTTCGGATGAAAGAAGGTCTTGATTTATCTTATAAGATGCAAGCACATGGTAATGGTCATTTTTTATATAAATATATAAAAATGAATGTTTAATTTATTTGAAATAGACTATCCTAGGACGTGATCCTTACCATGATCTTAATTTTACTGCAGTAAACCAAGGATTTGAGGCAGCCGCAGAGCCAGGGCTTGATGCGAGACCTACTATCAACACATGTATGCATCAAAACACTCTGGTGTCAATGTTGAGTGCAGTTGGGGGTAGAAAACAAATATGCATATAAACACTGAAAGTTCTACTTTTTTGACCTCCTGTTTCTTTTGAGATACTCTGTGGAATATACTTGCTAGTAGACATGATTTGGAGAACATTAAAGGAGCACAACATAAAATATATTATTCAAGAGTCCATGGCAAAATAGTGCACAATTTAAAAACAAAAGCAAACATTTATCAACCTGGATGTGAACGGATTTATTAGTAAATCAGTCGTACGAGCGTTTACACAAGAAATTTGGTCTTCATGAAAATCCTGTAATTTCAGAAAAAAAACCTCATGTGACTAGCAATGAGCAAGACTAACTCATGTGAACCTTGACTCGATCAACTTCGAATCGCATAATTTGCATAGATTACTGATTATAGATTATAAATTATAAATTATAGATTATTTTTTAATCACAATTACAGCATTTAGCAGAAAGCAACTTATAGAAGTGCTTTGTAGTCTCTATCAAAAACACATCCTTGAGCTAGTTCGCTAGGTCAGAGGCTAAGAATATCATCAAGAGCAGTTTGTGAACCCCAGTCATTTTATATCACTGGCATTAATTAAAGAATATGAAAAAAATAAAGAAAGTGAGCCAACACAAACACATAAATTAAGACAAATACAATTAATAATTCAGTTACCACAAAATAAATGCCACTGTATAAATGGAAGATGGGCCAGTCTGTCGGTGCATAGCCGTGAGCCATAAACAAATATCTCAACTCATGGAAGATTTAGTGCTGGCTTATTATTAGTATTATTATTAATATAACATGGTAGCAAATCATTTTATTGGCATAGAAATTAGTCAAAATAACTTCCACTTCTGGCTTTCAGCCTTTACCCTCATTGTTCATTTAGTACACCTGGCTGAATTTGCACTTGAACTTTTATGTTTTGTGGGCATCACTACATGCAAATGAGCTGTGTCAGGAACATGCTTTGCACTTTATGGATGATTGCAAAAGTTTCCAAAAGTTTTGTAAATCTGGCAGAAATGTTTACATTTATGCAAATTGGCAGATGCCCTTGCATTTATCAGAGCCACTTACATTTATCTCATTTATACAGCTAAGCAGTTGAGGGTTAAGGGCCTTGCTCAAGGAATGCCACTTGCTCGGCTGGTCCTGGGTTTTGAACTCATGACCTTCTGATCAGGGGTCCAGAGTCTTAAACTCTAAGCTACCACTAGCCTCATTTTTAGTTCAGTTTGGCTTAGGCAAACATTTATACACAACTTTACTAAAAGATTGAGAAATGAGGCCCATTGTTAGAAAATAAACAATATCTTATAGGGTCCATCAAATGAAGCTTCATACCATTAGATGCAGTTGTTTGAAAGTTAAATATTTTATGCTTGGATTATGCTGATATTTATGAAACATTGCCTCCTTTTTTTGCAGTGGACCCAGAATCGCTGCTGGCTATGCCGCAACCCACCACTGTTTTTCAGTCCAAACAGGAAAAGAAGACCATTGATGTGTATTGGCTCTTTGATGATGGAGGTGAATATAGAGTCAAGCACATAAAAGAAGTTCCTACAAAATCGTCCATTTGTATACAGATTTGTGGCAGGATTCAACACTGCACTGCACAGCAATGTCAGTGTAACATATGTATATGATGCAACAGTGACAAATGCTGTGTGTTGACAGGTCTGACTCTATTGTTGCCCTACCTTCTGAAGCGCAAGAAGCGCTGGGGCAGGTGTAAAGTAAGAGTGTTCGTTGGAGGAGAAATTCAGCATGTTGAGGAACAAAAACAGGAGTAAGTCGAGTTGCAATCATAATATCCTATTTAACAGTTAAATGTCTGTTCATTTATCATTGTGAATAAGCAGCAAAATGTAAACTGCAAATACAAAACATAATTACTCATAATAATTATACATAATTTAGCACGCTTCTCCCTCTCTCTACATAGGTTTCCTCCCACCACTTACCAAAATATCAGTAGGTGTACTGACTATGCTAAATTGGCTACGTAGGTGTACTGGCTATGCTAAATTGGCTACGTAGGTGTACTGGCTATGCTAAATTGGCTACGTAGGTGTACAGGCTATGCTAAATTGGCTACGTAGAACTACTGGATATGCTAAATTGACTACTTAGGTGTACTGGCTATGCTAAATTGGCTACGTAGAACTACTGGCTATGCTAAATTGGCTACGTAGAACTACTGGCTATGCTAAATTGACTACTTAGGTGTACTGGCTATGCTAAATTGGCTACGTAGGTGTACTGGCTATGCTAAATTGGCTATTAAGGTGTACTGGCTATGTTATATTGACTACGTAGGTGTACTTGCTATGCTAAATTGACTACGTAGGTGTACTGGCTATGCTAAATTGCCCCACAAAGTGAATGTTAGCAGTCTCCAACATGAATACAGGGAAATTTGAACAAAAAGACATCAATCTGTTTTTGTTTTGATCATTTATGATGAATACAGTGGTTTTAAGTGTGGAATGCAGATGCATTTCTTTAGCTTGCTGAGTCAGAGTATTCTCTCTCTACTCTCCAGGCTCACAGCTCTCATCAGCAAGTTTCGTCTTGGCTTCCACGAGATCTACGTTCTTCCCGACATCAATGAGAAACCACAACCTGAACAGTATTTCCATATTTTATCATTCAACTCTCAGTTTTAACCTATGCAGATATCCAAACTGTTTTATTATACATAAATTGCTATTTTAGTTATTGAGTGAAGTTTTTACACCGTTTCTTTACTCCTGGACACATTTCGTCCATTTTAACAGTGTTAAGAAGTTTGAGGACCTTCTAGCACCTTATAGGGCACATACTCTCCAAAAGAATGAGGAAGGAGTAGGACAGCGCACCCATGACTGCCCATGGATAGTGTCTGATGAAGAAATAGAGAAAAATACAGCAAAGGTAAACTTCCAAGTTGATGAAAATAGGTAAATAAATGCATTGAATCAGTAGTAGACTTGCATATATACACTTTGTACTTGTAGTATATGAATTTGCAACAACTAACTCCATAGACTAGTTAGTATTATTGCACAATTAATTTTTGTTTTGCTTGTTCATAATTAATATTTCTGTGTATTTATGTACGTTGCAGTCTTTTAGACAGATCCGCCTTAATGAAGTCCTACAAGACTATTCAAGGGATGCAGCTTTGATTATTGTGTAAGTTCACATTATATTTTCGCCTCTATTTCAACATTCATATTTCAGATGTTATTGTTACTTAAGGAGTTGTTGGCTTTTTTGTTTGACAGAACCATGCCCATCGGCCGGAGAGGAGCATGTCCTAGTGCTCTTTACATGGCTTGGTTGGAAACTTTATCACGTGACCTGCGACCTCCAGTGCTGCTTGTCAGAGGCAACCAGGAGAGTGTACTCACCTTCTATTGCCAGTGATCAAACACCAAAGAAAGATTATCAGTATCAGCTGTAAAATAAGATAAGACTAAAATAAAATAAGACTTAATATGCATGTAATTCTTGAATCTAGTCTTGGTTTTAATGGGGTTTTTATCAACCATGTGGAGTTTTTATCAACCACATTCGTTTAGAACTTTTCTATTATGTGACATTTATTGAACTTACTGTCTTTAACTCATAATTCTGTTCTGTAAAATGATAATCAGTGCAAACAGATTGAAGGTAACCTATTTCCTAAGTCATTTTTAATTATTTCATTTAAATAATTTCCCTGATGAAAAATCCAGTTTGGTCTAACCAGATACCAGCAGCCAAAACCCAGGTCGAGCTGTTCAAACTGATGGACCAGGTTAGCCAGCTGGCAAAGAAACAGTTTCTGAATTACCATTACTAATGCTACATCATAGACAAGTTATTTTTAAGAAAATAACACAACTGTAGGTGGCACGGTGGTACAGCGCATAACATTGTGACCTCACAGCTCCAGGGTCAGGTTTGATTAGGAGCTTGGGTTACTGTCTGTGTGGAGTTTTGCCTGTTCTTCTCACGTCTGCAGGGGTTTCCTCCATGTTCTCCACTAAATTGCCTCTAGTGTGTGAATTGACTGAATGTGTCATTGTTTGTGTGCATGGATCCATATGATGGCACCCCACTCAATGTTCCCAGGATAGGCTTTCACTCAGGTCCACCATGACATTGACCAGGATGAAGGAATTTGAGGATGAATTAATTAATGAGTGTCCTTAAGGTCCAATTATGTATCTTAAATAACTTTTTTTAAAGGTATATGGCACAAAAGATAGAAAGATAGGAAAATGATGGTGCCATCAGAGTGACAAGGAAAAGAGTTTGGTACCTTTTATTATTGAGTGTGTAGAAAAACTGTAAACTGTAAAGTGTACAGTGGAGAGCCCTTTCAGAATAGGGAAACACTTTCAATGTCCTACCACCTTGGCTCTACCATCATGTGCTTGATGAGATGAAACAGTATAAATGTACAGGTATAGTACAGTGAACTAGCTATGCTAAATTGCCCCTAGATGTGAATGAATGTGCGAGTGTGTGTGTGTGTGTTTATGCATGGTGTCCTGTGATGGACTCTTCCCATCCAGAAGAGTGTATTCCTGCCTCAGATCCACAATGACTCTGGCCAGGATACAACAGTTACTGGAGATGAATGAACGAATGAATGAATGAATACAACAGTATGGCAATTAGAAAATCTTACATTTTATTTATTGTCAGATTAGACAAGTAATAAGGAAGCTGGAAACCTAGCAGCTGGCAAAGATGGACTATCAGCTTGAGTGTCTTGGCAGTCAGTCATGCTGGATTTTTCACCAGGGTTAAGTACCATTCCCCCCAGCTTCTCCCCACCTCCCCAGGTAATAACTAAACTAATTAAGTAACCAGGCTTTCTGCTGATTGAGATTATAGAAACATGTAACAATTTAAGTCTATAAGCCTTGCTGAGTTGTATTTATTGTTATTTTTAACTAAATAAACGGATAAGTCCACAAGCTGTGTCAAGCAGTCATTTTCTTTCATCATAAAGTGATGCAACTCATTGGTTTATCTTGAAGCCGAACTTTCCGCCTACAACAGCCGGACTGAGTCTGCGCAGTGCGTGGGACTTCCGCATAGGCTCCACGTCTGTGCAGGAGCGCCTTTCAGCCAATCACGTTCAGCCACAGTGTGTTTTGGAAACACACACACCCAGTATATCTCACGAGCTGTCATCTGCTTCAAAGTTCCGTAGATGGTTCAGACCCCGCTTCTCGTTTAATCCTCGGGTCAGCGCTGTAGCGTTAATCATCTCCAGCAGCCGGAGAACTTCCTAACACCTGGTACTGTTTTATACATGCGAACACTAACGTAACTTTACCCTGCGTTTCACTACCTTAGTGCCTTTGAGAGCTGAAAGTAACGTCTCTGTTGAGACAGACAAAGAAAATGGATTCCCAGATCTCGGAAAAGGAGACGATTTCAGTTGTGATTAAAACGCCGAATCAACTTCATGGTGATCTGTCAGTCGAAGATGTGAACATCAACTGGACGGTGAAGGACCTGAAAACTCATTTGGCGAGCTTTTATCCGTCCAAACCGGTGAGTCGTTAGTTTATGGTGCTCTTTTTGTGATTAACGTGTTTATAACCGAAGGAAGCTAGCTGGGTTGCTAGAGGCTTAGCTAGAGAGCGGATATCAGCTCTCTGTATTAGCTAGCGAGCTAGCATTACCACATTTTCTCAAGTGTCGTTACTGTACACTGTTAATTCCGCTTAATCGTGTTTTATTGCTTTGTTGGTATATAAACCCGGCGTGTGAGCTATATTACGATTATTGTTAACTTTTTACTGATTAAATAGCTAGCTGGCTGACCGCATTCTTGGCATTCCATCGCACTATTACAGACGTACTTCCGCTGTTAGCTAATGTGGCTAACACTCACTCAGGTTAGCTCTAGGCGCGTGCCCGTGTATTTAGTTAAATCCCATGTTTATCATGCATTTACATAGCTACACGGCGAGTTGGCTTTAACCCCCCAGAGAACTCTCTTATGAAACATACCGAAACTGCGTCAAAAGAGCAGCTGTTTTCTCTTCTCTAGGGAATTTCCTTCCCTTCCCTCGTTTGTTTATTACATTTGACACTTTCTTCCTTCTGAACAGGCTGAAAAAGACCAGAGACTCATCTACTCAGGCAAACTGCTCACAGACAACCTGCACCTCAGAGATGTTTTTAGGAAGGTAAAGGGGTTGTTATATGATTTTTTGAAAAGTTACACTGCTATGCAATAAACACAGAATGTACAGAATATTTTACATGGGTTTGTATGGTATACCATGTGTACACACATTGTATTACATACACTAACACAGTTAAATAGTCGGTGCGTGTTGTTTTCAGTCACGTGGTCATTCAGTCCTTATTGTTATTTATTTGGTAGCAAACTAATAATAATGGGGAAACTGTACATTAGTACATTAAATCCATTTTCAGGTCAGCAGATTGTTGACAACAGTAGTGTGATTTATGAACAATAAGAGTAATGATGAGAAAATATATTTAACAGTAAATCACACTATGGTCTTCAACAGCTAAAAAAAAAAAAAAAAAAAAAACAGCATAAAATCTTTTATTTTTAATATTGAATGTTGACCTGTATAAATAAGTACTGCATGGCTGTTTGGTTGAAGGTTTAATTCCTTATCATTATAGTTTGCCACTGAGTAATTGACTATATAAGTACTGAACAGGCATTTGATTGAAAACCAAAGGTTGGGCTCTGACTTTTACACAGTACTGTATACTAATTATATCAAAGAACATGTTAAATATCACATCATATTTAATATATTATGTTTAATGTCAATCCTAGCTATGGGCAATATGTCCAAAAAAAAAAAATCACATCACAATATATGAAGACCTTTATTGTGATGCACTTTACATATAACTCTCTATTTAGGTTTGCCACAATTAAAAATATCTACAATAACCTATGTCAGTGGCAGTTTTATTTAGCATCTCTTTAACATCCTCATAAATAAATTATTGGACAGAGAAACACAGAAATGATTAAATGAAACATTATATAAATAATAGAGTCCAAATCCTAAAATAGTGAATATAAAAGATTCTAAACTTGAGCAAGCTGCAAACATAAGCAATACATACAATGTTAATAAAACGTTAAATAATATATAATATAATTTTTTTAAACAAGAAATTTAGCCGATGCATGCAGTACATCAGAAAATTATTTTGTCATGTAAATGTTTTGCTCTAGTGCATTCAGAATGTTCATTCATGGTGTTTGATCTAAAAATCAATCCCACACGCAGGTGTAAATAGAGCTGATCTCTGTTTAGTTTTTTTTGCAATGTTACGAACTTTTAAGAAATGCTGACAGGTTTATCTTGTGTCAACTTCTTTAATGTGTTAGTTTCAACTTAAGCTGCTCACTATGGCACATCATAATGTTTCTGCAATCACTTGGACACAAACACTAGGTGTACAGTAGCACTGTTCAGTTTATGTTGAAGGCTATCTTGGTATCTGAAAAGCTTCTAACAATCTTATAACTTCATGTTCCTGTGTTTACAGACGGACGCAGTACCCACTCTTCACCTTGTGTGTGCGTTTAAACCCCAGCCTGATTTGCAGCAGGGAGCCAGACCTAAGGTATGCCTCAGTGGCCACTTTACACTCATGCACACAGTGTATATATACATAAGCCTATGACAAAATAGTATAACTATGTGCATATTTTATATGAATGCATAATAACGCGAGAGCTGAAGTTTTCCTGTGCAGTATTTGACACTTCCAGAAGGTTCTGTCTCAGGCTGCTCACTGCTGACAGTGCCATTGCGCCATCGTGTTATTTTTCCATCAGCCTCGCATCGTGCTGTGCATCAGTGAGAACTAGAGACAGTAGTCTGGAGAAAGTAGTGCTAGCTCAGTGGGTGGCCTGGAACAAACTCGCACAGCTGTGTTCGTTATGATACACCAGAAAGCCCAACTTTGCATCTTCTTCAAAATCACTGCAGTTGTTTTTTATATTTCAGAGTTTCAGTACTAGTGAGTTGGGTTGTTTTTTTGTGTGTTTTTTTGTTTTTTGGGTTTTTTTGTGCGCGCACTCTGATTTCCTTATAAACAAATCAACCATGCCCGTCGCTTGTGACACAGGTCAAACCAGCAGAGCAGCAGCCGTCGCCAGCCACTTCATCTCCAGCACCATCTGCGCCTGCTGTGTCCCCTATTGTCGGTCTCAGACAGCGTGGTCACCCTGGCCCTGCTGTGCCCACCGCTGCATGGCCTGCCACAGGCACTGGCACAAGCACAAGCACGTCCGCGTGAGTTCCTGCTGTTTCCTGTCTGGGCAATGAGAGCGGGATAATGAAACTCAGTGGTTGGTACAGGCTCTGAGAGGGAAGAATGTACTAAAAGATGAGAACAAGAAAGAACTTTATATACTTTTAGTATTTACTCAATTTGAGTTTCAGCTCTGATGAATATGATGCAACTGAACTGTAGATAAGTGTGTAAATGTATGTTTCTGTGACCAGGCCAAGACCAGAAGCGGTGACCCATCCAGCATTCCCTACGTACTCACTTTACAGCCCACAGCAACTCCTTTGGCTGCAGCATATGTACGCTCGACAGTACTATATGCAGTAGTAAGTTTGATCACTTTACACTATCTTAGCTTACACTAGTTTGTGTTTCCATCTACTTGAAAATTAAACATTTGCTATTTGCTTTCCAGCCAAGCAGCTGTTGCAGCTGCTGCTTCTGTTCTGGTGACCCCTCCTACTTCACTACCAGTCACTCCGCAACAAGCTGCTGTGCCTGCCGGACTACCCAATCAGGCTCCCATCGACAACCTGCCAGCCAACCAGAATGTCCCAGACCCTGCCTTTATCAACCCAGACGGAGCCAATCAGAACATGCGCATGAACGCCCAGGGTGGGCCAGTGATGGAGGACGAGGAGGATGTGGAAAGAGATTGGTTGGATTGGGTTTACACCGCCTCTCGCTTCGCTGTGTTCCTGAGCATAGTTTACTTCTATTCCAGCCTGAGTCGCTTCATCCTAGTGATGAGCAGCCTGCTCCTCATGTACCTGTGAGTGTCTCTGTCATTTTTAAAATTTTATTTTATTTTTTCCACATTGATTACTCAGACTATTTAATGTCTCTGCTGCGAGCTCTGCCGTTGTGACTAGGTCTTTAGGCTATTACTCCCGTTTTATTAATTCACTTACTGCCTCTAAGT
Organism: Stegophilus panzeri; assembly: GCA_024331685.1. Lineage (NCBI taxonomy): Eukaryota > Metazoa > Chordata > Actinopteri > Siluriformes > Trichomycteridae > Stegophilus > Stegophilus panzeri. Next base: position 12,110,265 of record JANDJT010000179.1, read on the forward strand.
TTAGTGATGGTTATCTAGCTAATGCTGTTGAAACGTCTGTCTTGAATGCTGCAGGGTCTTCCTCTGGGCCTGATGATTTGATTACCTTATTTTACACATTTTTCTCCAACATTTTAGATTCTGTTGCACCTTTCAAGCCAAAACAACCAAAGCAAAAGTCTTATTACTGGCTGAATGTTAATACTCCTTCTCTCGGATAGGCTTGTCATAAAGCGGAGTGGAGACAGAAGCATGATCGTTTAACTGTGTCCTTTTGAGATTTTTAAATGTTGTCTGTAAGTTTTAGAATGCAGCAAAGTCAGCTAGGTCTCAGTATTTTTCTAATTTAATTACTGCACACTGTCATAGACCTAAGATTTTATTCACCACGATTAGTTCAATAATTAATCAGAGTTGCCAATTCCATGGGGAATCCTCAGCTGAACTTTGAGAGGTTTTTAATGTTTTTTTGCTGATAAAGTTATAACCATTTGTTCTTCCTTCACTTCACAGTTCTCAGATCTGTCCCTGAATTTGCTGGCTACCCCGGTTCCCCTTTATCATTTTCAACATGTTTCTTTAAAGGAACTGTGTGATCTGGTTAACTAGATGAAAATAACTTCCACCTCATTTGATGAAGTTCCCTCTGAGATTATAAAAGCAACTTTTCCCGTAATTGGCCCCAGTATCCAAGTGTTGATAAATTCATCTTTGGATGCTGGTGTGGTCCCGAATTGTTTTAAGCACGTTGTTGTTCAACCTTTGCTTAAGAAACAGGGTTTGGATGAAGGTTGCTTTAATAATTATCGGCCTGTCTCTAAGCTATTGTTCTTGTCAAAGCTGTTAGAGAAAGTTGTACAGTCACAACTGATCCTGTTTTAAGTTATTGGAACCTTTCCAGTCTGGTTTCACTGCTTATCATTAGCACAGAGTCTGCTTTGTTAAAACATTTTACTTGTGGTTGATGCTGTTAAAAATGCTGTTTTGATGCTATTAGATCTTACAGCTGCCTTCGTTACTGTAGATCATAATGTACTTCTTTGGCATTTAGAACATTTGATTGGTATTAAGGGTACCGCTTTACAATGGTTCAGTTCATATCTTAAAGACAGGTCCTTTTCTGTAGTGTTGGGTAAGTTCTCCTCATCTTCCACTCCTATTATTAGTGGTGTACCTCAGGGCTCTATTCTGGGCATGCTTCTTTTTAACTTATTCCCCAGCGGACGCATATATATATATATATATATATCTATATCTCAATCTCAATCATTAGGGGGCACAATGTCTCTTTTCATTTATATGCTGATGATACCCAGTTGTACATACAGGTGAAAGCTGGCGACTCCATTCAACCCATTGTTGGACTGTCGCGACGATATTAAAAACTGTTTAACAAATAACTTTCTCCAACTTAATGAGGACAAAACTGAAATAATTGTTTTTGGTCCCCCTGAGATTGAGATATGGTCTCATTAATGAGCTTGGCAATCATTTCCCCTCAATTTCTTCCCAGGTTAGGAACCTTGGTGTCATCCTGGATTCAGAATTTGTGTTTAACCAAGCAAATTAATTCGGTTGTTAAGAATAGTTTTGATCAATTATGGATTATTTCTAAACTTAAAACAAGGAGAAGGTTATTCATGCTTTTGACATCATGTTTTGATTATTGTAATTCATTGTACTTGGGTCTTCCTCAGTCATCTCTTGCTCACCTCCAGTTGGTTCAGAATGCAGTTGCAAGGCTGTTGACCAGGGCACAGAAATATGATCATGTCACCCCGATTTTAGCATCGCTCCATTGGCTCCCAGTCCATTTTAAGATTCTTTTGTTTGTTTTTAAAGCTCTTAATGATCAAGCTCCTCCTTATCTCAAAGATCTTCTTATTCCCCATTCATCTAGCAGATTTTTAAGATCTTTTGATGGGTTTCTTTTGTATGTCCCTTGATCCCGTTCAAAAACTAAGTTTGATGGAGCGTATTCAGTCGTTGCCCCTCGTTTAAGGAATGAAAAAGAGGCTGAAAGCATATCTTTTCTCCCAGGTGTTTTAATCAAATTTTAGTTTTGTTTTATAGTCAGATTTCTATTTGGTTTTATTCAGTTTTTTCCTATTTAACTTTTAACTTTTTCTTTCTCTGTTCAGCACTTTGGTCAGCTTTGCTGTGTTTAAACATGCTATATAAATAAAATTTACTTACTTTAAATCATAAACTAAGCGCATGGAAATGTGGAGAAACGAATGTATACAGTATTTAGTGAGCATGTTTTCGTTTACATTTACAGTATTTGGCAGATGCCCTTATACAGAGCGACTTACATTTATCTCCTTTTATACATCTGAGCAGTTGAGGGTTAAGCTCGCTCAAGGACCCAACAGTGGCAGCTTGGCGGTGCTGGGGTTTGACCTCGTGATCAAACCCCAGTCAGATGTCCAACGTCCTAATCACTGAGCTACCAGTGCCCCATGTTCTCCACACACATGCTCCAAGCATGTTGTAGTAGTAGTAGTAGTAGTAATACCACCTATCACAGCACAGTTTGCATCTCTTAAGTAACTTTCTCATATTTATTACAAATCTGTTGTTTTATAATAATTTATACCACGGTCTGTCCGAATCTCTGATTGGCTGGAAGGTGTGTGGGTTAAATCCATGTATACCACATGTAGTTCCCGTCAATTTTATTCACTGTTCTAAATTACTTTGCTGCCTATAAACAGCTGTAACCGTAGTAACATAAAGTTAAACTCACAGCTTCATTGTTAGTAGACACACACAGTAATTCACACACGCACACTTCTTTCTCCTCTCTCTCTCTCATTCGCTCGCGTGTTCTCTCTCTCTCTCTCTAATAACTATATACTATAATTCATTAAAATAAAAGTATCATATCGCACTACTTTATCTCTGTGTATGATTTAGAGTGGGTGGAATTCTAGATCTGTCTAGATCCTGTGTATATAAAATAACTAACAAAAATTAACTGTTATTTTTTATCTTTTTCAGTCAAATTTTGCATTGCAGACATCAATGACCGATTGAACTTGTCAATGCTGGCAAGTAACCACAGTATAAGTGGGATAAAGTGTGCAATACACAATTTTAATGCACACCGCTTCGCATCAGGCGGTTCTTTTCCTCCACAATGTGCATTAAATTCGTGCAACACACACCTAACCGTGGATTATCCCTTATATATCCTATTTATAAAACATGATATATATCTTTATGTGGAGGCTGACATCAGCATGTTGTCTAATTATTTGACCTGCAGTAGATTATGTACATTATGAGCTGAGCACTTACTACTCAAATCATTATCAAGTCATTATTTTTCTCCAACAATACATATGGTGATAGTTTTTCTCTCTGTAGTATTTTGTAACTTTTTACTTAGTTTCTGAAAAGCAATTGTTGATCAGGAGCATGGGTAGACATGCAAAATAAAAATGGGGGGGGGGGGGGGGGGAGTAGACAAGCAAAAAAGGAAAAATAGGGACTTCATGTTTGTGAGTTACTGAGCGATGTCACACTGTGTGTTCATTTCTGCACACAATCTGTGTGATTAATGCCACTCAGTCTTTCACTCTAGGTGTTAATGTCCCGTTTTTGGTCAGCAAGCTCACATTCTTTGACTATATTATCCAGACTAATTATGCTCTGTAATTTATAAGGTTTGCACTGTATAAAAATGAGCGCTCACTTTCCAGGACGCGAGCAGGTTTATCAGGCTGGAGAGAGGTAAATGAGCACAGAGCCTGTGGGAATAATGATTGTGTGTGCCTTTGTTGTACATTGAAGATTTGTTTTGTACATTTAGACTTTGCATAACATTCGCCTACACTCAAGGGAATGAGACCTTTGGCAAACAGGATATCCAGGGGCTCTTTCCCTCATTCCCTCGCTGATCATCATGCTCTCTGTGTGATGGTCCATTCAGTGTGTCCCACTCTAAGTGCTGTTTGAGTGAGAACAGAACCTGGGAATCCTTCCCTTTCTAAACATTTTTTTTTCGGATAAACGTCATCTGTATGTATTTTATGTAACTGATTCTGTGTATGTGCAGATAACGTTTTGATAAGAGACTTTTCCACAGTGCTTGTTTTCACCTCCAAGGCCATGATAAACCTGGTTAGAGAAGCTCAGTCTGTAAACATGACTCTTGTAGTGTAAACATAGGAGTCACAAGGTTATATACAGCAGCATAGCTGTTCTAAAGTAAGTATAAAAAAAACATGGACACAGTGAATGTAATTTTTTTTTTTTTTTTTTTTTTTTTTTTTTTTATTATTATTTTAAACACATTTTTATGTTGAGGTGTTTAAATGTGTTTCTTATACAAATGTATTTAATTCCTAATAATTTTTCTATTTACATGTTTAATGCTTCTCAAGTAATTTTTTTTATTTTTATTTTTTATTTAGAACATCTGAGAAGTTGTAAACAAATGCTCGGTACGTACAGATTAGTGACTGAGGGGGAAAACTGGTGGCGCTGTTATACTGTGGTATGGTTTGGTTCCGCTTGTCTCCTTAGAGAGAAGGATCACTGTAAATCACGTGACCTCCACCCAGTTGAACTGCGTTCTCTGTTAATGTCATCCAAAAGTTATTCCCTCTACTGGTGTTTTGAAGAACAGCGTTCATCATTCCAGTACAGTTCCAGAGACTTGTAGAATCTGTGCTGAGGTGCATCGAACTTGTGGCTGGTGATTGCCCAAAACCTTACTAAAACACCTTTTCTATTGTTTCGTGTTTTTTTTTTTTTGTTTTTGTTTTTCACTTTGTCATCTATCTGTACATGCTGGAAAAGCATCATGAAGTTGGGTGAGTGTGCCAAGACTGAAGCAAAGCTGCCAATAAGGCTGCTTTTGAAAAAACTAAAATATATCTAAATTTGTTTAACAGTGTCACTCACAATGCTGTGTTTTTACCATATTTAAAAAAAAAAAAAAAAAAAAAAAAATCTGAAATACTAAGAACAGTAAAAATCACAAATGTGCTTCTATGAGTCCAGCCTTTTAACTGGTACTTTGTCCTTCAGCTGAAAATGGTGCAGTGGACTGTTTTTAGCATGGAAAGTATCTCGTAACAGGCACCGAGTTGGCCGAGTGTGTAAGCCTGCTATTTTCTGGATGTAGTCCTGACTGCTGTCTTCTCTTCTATGCAGGCACACCGCAGGCTGGTTCCCGTTCAGACAACGAGCTCAGGCTCGTCCTCCAAACCATCCAGTGCCAGAGGTCATTCAGAACCAGCAGAATCAGAACCAGGACAGACAAGAGCTGGTGAGGGATTTATAATGTGCATTACGTTCTGTATAATATGCTTTATCTTAGCAGCTTTTATTAGTATAGACTGAACGAGTGAACCACAAATGTATATATTACTATCTATTTGAGACAATTTGGTGAGATTTTTTTTTGCCTTCTGTATTTTTAAAGATGGTGCCCCCTGCTGAATTGGAGGATGGTGAGACAGATCGAGAAGCTGATGTTCAACCCCCCATGATTGCAGTTCCTGCATCTCCAGTTCGACCCTCTATTCTCTGGACAGCCTGGGTTTTCTTCAGATCTTTCTTTGCCTCCCTGGTCCCTGAGGCTCCTCAAGCTATGGCTAACTGAGTCCAGCAAAAATGTGATCAGACTGGTAAAGTCAAAAGTAGCACCAACCATGAAGGAGAACTCGGCCTCCTCTTAGTCAGATTGATCCAGGAATTTGTTTTTGTTTTTTTGCTGCACGAACATGTGGTCTGTGATTTCCTGGATTAGATTTTACTCAGTTTAGTCAAGCTCCAAGTTTGCCCATTCAGCACTTTTCAAGCTGTTTGGTGACGTGACCAAAAAACTCATCTCTTCCTTCAGCCAAATAGTGTGTATATAGTGTAAATAAGTGCTGAAACACCTTGTAAATGTTTCTGTACAGTTTCTGCACAGCACTTTACATTTTCTCCCTGCCAGCATCGGTCTGTCATCCGGTCAGATGACTCTGCACAGTACTTATGTCATCGGGGCTTCATTTTCCTGGAATGGTCCAGAGATTGAAACCATAAGTGAACATGGAACAGCTTATCTCATCAAACATGACTGACATTGAAGGTTATTAATAGATACTTGGTGTACAAATGCCTTTTATAAGGGCTTGTGTGTGACACTTTGAGATTATGACAAATTTTAGCTGTACTGGTCTGTGTTGGGAATGAATTGTATTCAGGTTTATCTCACGCTTCTGTATGATTATGTATGATGTTCTGAGTTAAAAGAATATACATAAATATATATGACAAACAGCCCAGGAAATGTTTGTTTTGTGACTTTCTGGAACAAACAAAGTACAGTAGGACAAACTTCAGTTTGAATCCTGCATGAATAATTAGCTCTTATTTAAACCTTTTGTGCATCAGCACGTAAAGTAAATGAGCGGGCACCTGAAAGCAAACAAGTATAATTTCTTTAATGATTGAATTAATACATTTAAATAACCTTTTTTGATCTGATATTTAGCTATTTGTCTTTTCTCATTTTATTTTTCTTTCAAAAAAAGAATCCGCTTCGCTAATGCGAATGAAACATGCTGTAAAACTTTGTATAAGGAAATTAAGAAATAAATTCCTTTTAAATAAAACAAGTGGCTTCTTTGTGATAAGGATTACAAGTTGCTGAACAGCATGCCACACAGGCATTGTCATGGTGTCACAGTGCTAATGCATTGGCATACACTTCCTGTTTTTGATTTCTGTGAACTTCAGACATAAGTGGACTGGCCTGCCCGCTGCTGATAAACCATCAGAACGCAAACTTTCGGCGTAACAGCTTGTTTTTTCAGATGCAAATATTGTGCACACAAATACTCTGTGCTCTTGCTCTGTTTAAGCAGAATTTACTGTGATTCCTCTTTGCTCTCCTAATGCTTACCTCCAGACGTCCTCGTCCTCCTCCAGCCTTGTGACTTGTCCTATACTGGTTCACTGTGCTCTGGCCTCTTCAACACAGGAGAATGTTCTGTACAGCAACATGCTCCACTGATTTTTACTGACCCTCCGTAACCCCAGTTTAACTAATAGTAGTGGACTCTGTCCTCCTGCTTGTTTTAGAGCCAGGCAAAAACCATAGTACTCCTCCTCCAACCCCCCCCCCACACACACACATACACATACACATTCAGGGTGCCCCATCCGTCTTCCTATACTTTACCTAATTGTCTTGAGATTGTAAAGCACGAGACAAAGGACCACAGTATCATTTACTGAAGTAGAACAGAGCAGGGCCTGTATTTGTGAACATTCCAGAGATGAAGAGGAACGCAATGGAGTTGTGTGTAGGACTGCTCCTGCTCTTTAGTCTGGCCGGAGTGGGACACTCTTGTGTGGATCCTGAATCGGCCTACAGGTTTACCGGCATCGTGTGTAGGCTCACGTACCCTGCTGCTGTCGTCTGTGAGTATAATTTGTTTGTGTTAATCTGTTCTCCTGTAAATATGGGTCTTGTAGTATGGATTTGTTTTCATTAGCAGCAGAATGGTTCTTTTCTAATGGAGTAGCAATAACAGCCTAACAGGACTGTGAGCTCTTGTGAGATCATATGAATCTCTCTGTAGAATGACATTTGTGTTAGTTCAAACTGCGATTTTTCGTCTTTTTTATTAAAAAAAAAAAAAAAAAAAGTCCCAGCTGTATCGTTTGACCAGTTTCGAATTGTTGTGAAATGATAACCTGTTTGAACTTTACAGTAAATGAAAAAACCACAGAAGTAATCCAGGCTGCATTCAAGCATGCTAAATATCCCGATATTCAGGGGGAGATGTCAATGTTATTCATGGGCAAGCTGAATTACGGATTACACAAGTAAGTCGACTAAGACATAATCTGTGCCTGTGTGTATACTGTATATGATGTATGAATTTAAAAAAAAAAAAAAACATTTTGTACAGAAGTCAACAGTTGTAATTGCTAAAAGGCTTTTGTTCACTCTCTGTTGGTTTCCTCATGTCTAGTCTGGAGATCCACAATCTGACAATTGGGAAAAGTGAATTTGAGCTGCAGGAGAATAAAGGCATTGGCATCACTATCTCCAATGTATCTGTTGTTTTTAAGGGAACTCTTATATATGGATACGGATCCTCTCTGTGAGTACTTCCATGCATTATATATTCTTTTAACAATGATTTTATTTATTAAATTTTAATAATATTGTCCCTTAAGCTACACTATGGCTACACATTATGGTATATTATATAGTACCATCCACAACAAATTATGAAACATGGCAATTTTAGTTAATATTATGCAAATTCATCCAATTAGTGGCTATGAAATGTTGTTCATTTGTCAATGTAATGACTATGATTCATGTGTTTTAGTTGAAATTGATGGAAATGTCATCAAAGTCAATTAGACATAGTCATTGTTTGATTTCAAATCCAATGTGTTGGTGTACAATGTTAAAAACAACAAGAATGGCTAGTGTATCTGACACAAAGTGCAGTATTTTGGTCGTTAATTATAGATATTCGTACATATTCCAGAGAACAGATCATATCAGTGCTTCCTTATTCTGAAGCACTACTACACTGTACAGTTCATCCTGTTTATGATTATAGTGGTGTCAGTGGTAGAACATTTAAATTATTTCCCTATTCTGAAAGGGTTCTGTACTGTACAGTTTTACCACACTCTCAATAATAATGTTACCAAACTGTGCTTTTATTTGTGCCTGGGGTGGTAGCATCGAGGGGGCATCTTTTGTACCTTTTAGTATGTATCTTTTACCTGGAAATGTGAATAGACTGTACCTTTTAGAAATAATTTAAGATACATAATTAGACTTTAACGATCACTTTTGAATTTATTAATTCATTCATCTTCAGTTATTATTTTTTTTAAAGTTCTGCTCAGGAGTCACATGGTTCCAAAGCCTGTCCTGCAAAACATTGGGAGGGACTCGGTTGTACGTAGGAACCCATGCACATAAACATTCCCACACTCAGTCACACAGTGTGTAGTCATGTTTTAGGGAGGTGGGAGAAAACTGGAGAGCCTTGAGGAAACCCACAGGTTAAGGAAACACAGCATTTAGTCACATCCAAGTTATCAGGTTCTCAGTGTACTTCCATTGTCACATTACACATTTAGTGCAGCACGTTCAGTGCAATACTTTGTCTTGTTTACACTACTAACATTGTTTTCACTTAGCTATACAATGTAGTATGCTTATTGTACTTATTTAATTCTATTTGAATCATTAAAACAAAGATTAGCTTGATAGTTGTTTCTCTTGTGTTGTGTGGGTTTTATATATTCTGTGCCTTATTTTACATGTAAGCAATTACCTGAGCAATGTACGTTGTCATTGTCTTTATATACTCTGATCAAATTGACTTAAATAATAAAGGCATTTTCCTCTTATACAGCTTCTCAGTAGGCCAGTCACTTGATTTTGAAGTTGAGTCCCAAATTGATTTAATCATCAATTCTAAGTTATGTGAGTATTACTACGTTTTCATTTTGTCTCTGTGTAATGATTAACTCTAGTGGTAGCATGTCCATCGTGATGGCCATTCGTTATCGAAAATGGTGTAGACTGTGCAGGTCTTCGTCTCTGGCCTCGATTGATGTGTGTGATGATGAAGGTGTGGTTTTGTGTGTTTCAGATTGTGGGAAAGGCAGAGTAGCTGCAGACACTTCTAACTGCTACCTCACCTTCCACAAGCTGCAGCTCCTACTGCAAGGTGACCGAGAGTGAGTGTTCACAGCAATCACAACAATCCACAAATGTCGGGAGGAGTATTTTGAATACTCCTTTGAATACTTTCAGTATTTTTGAAGAATTTTTCACTGAATTTGCTTAAGACTAGTTAAGGACAAATTTCTGGACAGCAAAAATATACATGCTACTTTCAGTTATAAATGGATTTATGATGCATCAAAATAATGATGAACCATAAAGCCACTTCTTTGAATAAAGCAGCATCTTCAAGTTGGGACAAAATGATGGTGCAACTTATGTAATTAAGATTTAATACTCTTTCATGCTATGGTTGGGTAGAAGTAGCCATTCCCTTAATAAGATGGTGTTCTCTCAATCAGGTCTGTGTGGAGTTGTGCATGTTCGTCCAATGTCTCTGTGGGTTTTCTCTTGGTTCCCATGTCAGTAGATGGACACGATATGCTAAATTGCTCCTAGGTGTGAATGTGTGTGCATGGGTCCCTTCCAGTGTGTATTCCTGTCTCTTGCCCAGTGTTCCTGAGATCTACCAGATCCACTGCAACCCTGTCCAGTTAGCAGCTACTAAAGGTTAATGAATGAATGAATGAATAAATTAATGAATGAATGTGTCATATCAAAGGAAAGTGAGGAACTGCAAGATACTTCTAGCTGGAGCATTTTCTATAAAAATGTACTGCTCACTGTTTTGCTGAATGCTGCATCCCTGAAATTACTCAAGTCTCTAATGCCTTTCATTCACCTGGCTTTAAAAATAACACACTTGATATTGATTAAATTAAACCAAAAGTGAAGTACGGAGTGTTTTAAGACTGATCTTGGCTTTATTTATTTATTTTTTTGCAGACCTGGCTGGCTGAAGAAAGTGTTCACTAATTTAATCACTATCACAGTAAAGTTGGTTGTACAGGGCCAAGTGAGTGAGTCTACTGCACAACTCTGCACACTGGTGTCCTTTTGGAGGCCCATATAATTGAGAAATGCACACAACACAAAGTTGACTTCCAAAATGCATTGCTAATTAATTTGTATGAATTACAGATCTGTAAGGAAATAAACAAGGTGGCAAATATCCTGGCAGATTTTATCCAAGACACAGCAGGTAGGGTTCGGAAAAGAGTTGCCATTAGGATGCTGTGTAGCTGTGTAATTCAGAGTTTAATGTAGACCTTCCCTTTGTATGAGCAGAGCAGTTTGTGAGTGATGGAAACATCTCTGTGAATGTCGGCATAACCTCTTCCCTGGCAATCACCTCCAATTACATAGAGTCATACCACAAGGTAGCCCACAGCATCCTGTTCCTGAATAGTAATAATGACTCTGGCTAAACTTATTAAAATCTATATTTATTCTATATATCCTGTCATTTGTGGCTTTTTTTTGTTGTTGTTTGAGTATGCTGCGCATTCTGTTGCAGTTAAATAACTACAGCATTCTGCTTCTTTTTTTAACAGGGTCTAGTGACCTATAATAACACCACCTCAGTGATCAAAGACTCTGTGTTTAAGCCAGACCAGATTTCAGAGAATCGCAGCCTGTACTTCTGGCTCTCTGATGATGCCCTTGAACCTCTAATGACGGCAGCATACCATGACGGACGATTCGTCACAAACATCTCCAGAACAGAGCTCACTGTATATTATCATTCCATGTAAACGAATGAAACTAGGCTAAAAGCTTGTGAAAAACCTATTGAAGTAACATAAACATTGTCTAAAGATTGCACTGCATAAACATTTCTGTTGTTAGATGAGACTGTTATTTCCACCTTCCATATACAGTACAGAGAGATGATGTGAGTTGTCCTTTTTGATTGCAGGACATGTTCCAGACTCAGCTATCCACAGACAGACCTAATTTAGTGAACAAGGTACTGTAACTTCCACAGTGCACGTTAGTTCACATTTTGTAACTCCTTGTGGTTATTTCCATGGAAATATGTAAATATACATTTGTAGAGAGTGATAAGCCTGCTATGTGGGAGTGTTTTGTTGCTTGTAAGCTTTCCATATTAAGAGATCTAAAACGCATGAGTTTGTATTACGAGTCCAACCTGTTAGCCCTTATTTTTGGGTAACCTATTTATATTTGTTAACAATATTTAACTTGTAAATGCAGGTCTTCTCATAATCAAGTCACATTAACATGAGTCCTTTTGGTTTCTCCATAGAATTGTAATATCAGTTGTGTTCTTTTTATTACTGTTTTCAGACTTCTAGGATTTGTCTTTTTAGTGAATGTCCCAACTTCCTGTTTTGCCAGATACTTGGAATTACTGTGAAATGATAGCACATCACAGACGTGTGTGTGTGTGTATGTTTGTGATTGCATCAATTAGTGGCTATTCTCCGAGGAACCGTTGTTAAGATCATGGTGTGCATCAGTGCCTCGTTTCTGGACGACACCGCAAGGCTCATCTGTCAGAGTGGTGGCTGCAGTGGAGCTCTCTTCTGCAAAGCAGGACAGTCCTGTGTTGTACTTTGAGACGGTCAGTATTCAGCGCTTAAAATAAAAGCCTGCACTGTTTGTACACCGCCACAATTTGCAATGCTTTTGTTAAATTATGCATATTAATCAGCCAACACACTTTTTTTATTATTTATTTTTTTTATCCAAAGATCATTTAAAAGTTAGAACCAATACGATCCAATCTTCGCATAGGTCCAGTAACGAGATCTGAATTCACAATCTTCCAGTCAATATTTTGAAAGCTAGCACCACCCACTTCATTCCAAAATGGCGTGGCGTGATGTGTTACTACCCCAAAGTGGATTATCTTCCCATAACAGCCTGTTTCACAGTGTGTCCTCTTATACCACAATTTGCCAACGATTGCAATTTTTTTCTTTCAATTTATTAATGAATGACAGATTTTTCTGTCCTAGATTATGTAGAGCATCTGCCATATAAGGTCCCTGTGAATGACCTTTAACTAAAGAAATGATAATCTATTAGAACGAGTGTACTAATATAAGCTTATTATTTGAATAACAAAAAGCACTACTGTTAGAGCTGCTGTTGTGGAAAATTAATCAACACCATTCAGATTTGAGAATTCATCAGAGTTGTGGTATATCTATTTACAGCGTCTCATACTTAAACGTTAATATTTATAATATGCTATTTTTAACAGCATGGTTTGTGTCCCAGTAGGAGGTGGAAGTGTATGTGAGAGCCTCTTATGCTGAAAAGAAAGTCATCCTGAAGGCCACACCAGTGCAGTAAGTATGTCAATTCCTGTTTACTTTTATTGTCAGTTTACTCACGTCTTACATATTTCCTTCTCTGGCTTGTAGTATATCTACATCAAACTTTACCACCTCGGAAGGTGTTTCTGAGGTAAGGACTGTACCGCAAACCAGAGTTCATTTTATTTTGGGCTGTATTATTTATTTATTTTTTGCTTATGCTTCGGGTTCTATCAACACTGTTAAACCTCTTTTGTGTTTTAAGATGGAGAAGAGCTTAAGTGCTTATCTTCAGGAGGCTGTTGAGAAGATTGGGATCCCCAAAGTCATACCCTGTAAGGCTAGTGTGTATGTGTGTGCATTTATGAATCTGTTATGAATCTATGTTTTATCAATCTGACATATCTTCTTAGACCTAGAGGCAGCAATGACGGCCTTGATGGACAAGCAGAAGCTCAATCTGTTTGACATTATCAATCCTGAAGTAATACCTTATAATGTGAGTGTCTAATCTCTTGTTTAGCACTGATTTTGGTTACTGGAGCTTAATAACAGCAAACTTCTGACCAAACAGGCCCTGAACAAATACTCTTTTGAGAGACCAACTCTTTTTAGAGACCAATTAAATAAATGTTGCTATGTGACAAATATAAGCAGAAATTAGGCTGTTTTTGCTTGACCTTTCTAGATGTTGTATAGTCATTGGTCTTTTAAGATATGAACTGAACCATTGCAAGGCTGTGTTAATTTCCCAACTTAGCTTCCAGAGAGTTAGCGTTAATAGAAGTCCATTGTTTATAGCAAATATTTGGAATTAAATCTAATGAAGACAATGTATATACAGCGTGATGTGCTTAACCGAATAAATTAGATATATGGCAAAGATTGGGAGAAGAAAAGGGGGATTATGGAGTGGATTATATCTGTACATTGGAAATGTCTATGCACCACACTGATCTTGTTTCCCATACAAAGACTATGGGGGGGGAAAAAAAAAAAAAAAAAAAAGTAGTAGTAATGTGTCTCCCTTTTCCAATATCAAGTCATTTGTGTGTATTTTTAACATGTACAGTACCCTCCACTAATATTGGCACCCTTGGTAAATATGTGCAAAGAAGGCGGTGAAAATTTGTCTTTATTGTTTAATCCTTTGATCTTTTGTTTAAAAAAAATAAATAAAAAAAAATCACAAAAATACTCTGCTCTCATGGATATTAAACAATTGCAAACACAACACAGGTTTATCAAAAAAAAATCTTTGTTAAATATAGGTGTGCAACAGTTATTGGCACCCTTTCAGTCAATACTTTGTGCTACCTCCCTTTGCTAAGATAACAGCTCTGAGTCTTCTTCTATAATACCTGATGAGGTTGGAGAATACATGGCAAGGGATTGGAGATCATTCCTCCATACAGAGTCTCTCCAGATCCTTCAAATTTTAAGGTCCATTCTGGTGGACTCTGCTCTTCAGTTCACCCCACAGGTTTTCTATGGGTTTCAAGTCAGGGGACTGGGATGGCCATGGCAGGACCTTGATTTT
>JANDJT010000179.1:12127007-12140733 GCA_024331685.1 Stegophilus panzeri
TATATTACACTCAGCAAAAAAAGAAACGTCCTCTCACATTCAACTGCTTTTATTAACAGCAAAGTTCTTAACATGTGTAAGTATTTGTATCAACATAAAAAGATTCAACAACTGAGACATAAACTGACTTCGTGTGGTCAAGCTTCACCTGTGGTCACCCTAGGGCACCACATTGTGTTTATATGGGCCTGCTGACACCACTCCCCTTTATATGATGTCATATTGATTACAGCATGTTATTTCTATAAAGTAGCAGTTTAGTAACATTCACCAGACCAGAAAATAATGACTGCTAAATGTCCCAACACATCTCAGCCTAAGCATAAACACAATAACTGCCCATTCACACATACTCACATAAACTGTACTTGGCCACATGGTGACTCTGTTGTGTTTAAAAGTCATTGCATGATTTATTGACTTTTATGTAAACCTAGCCTCATTCAGGGTTGCAGTTTTTACACCAGAGTGTGCTATTGAAATCCCATTTGCTTCATCTCTCTGATTCAATAGGCAAATGTATTTACTGGCTTGGCAGAACTTTGTGCTTCAAATGTGAATACATGTACAAAGCACAGTCCATAATTTAAAAAAAGAACATCTTTGTGATCTTATATTCTGTTCTTTAGTGCTAGAACTATCTGCATGGGGTCATAATATTTTAAATATATTTATCAGTAGGCACTTGTTTATTACTTATTTGTGGAAGTCTCTTCATTAACATTATTTTTGGTGCACCATCATGTTGGCCGATCAAACCACTTCCATAAATTTTGAGGGAATGCGCTGTCTCCTATATATCTAAATTACTGTATATTCTATTTTCTACCTATATTGTCAAATGTGTATTTATTTTCATGCTTTATTATTTCTAAGACATAAGATACTGATAAAAAAAAAAACAACACATCACTTTTTTTTTTTTTTTTTTTTTTTCACCAAATGAATGAGTGTATCAGGATTCCAAAATCCGGTTTTACAGTCTATTACTGATTGTCTCGTAAATCTAAACTTCTCTTCACCACACACACTTCTGGGCAAGTCATGTGGTAAGGAGGTACAGCAACAAACAAAAAAAAAGCCACAAAAAAAACCCCCACAACAAACCTCTGCAAGTTGCATCACAAATTTTGAAGAAAAAAAAAGCCACAGCAAAATCTAGCATTTTTGTCTGCAACAATCAGAAAAACATTGTGTGAAATCCTCACAGAAGTATTTCCAAGTATTTTCCTGTAAACCCTGTCTGATTGATCTTGCCTTTGTTCACCGAAGATCCAAAATTACAACACCGCCATCTTCATTTACTGACGTTCAGTTACGTAGTGACAAACCGCTCCAAGTGGGGAATTATTCGGGGCTAAATAAAAAATCTTTAAGAGAAAAATAAAAAATGTCCAGGCCAGCCCAGCTAACAATGACCAGTTTTTTGGGTGGCATGCCTCCAGCGGCCTCCGTCGGCAGACCAGCAGCAAACAGCTAGTCGTCAATGTCCTAATAAATCATTAATATAACAAATAATAATGTATATTAATATAATAAATTATCGGAATGACATGCATTTTTAGTCCTTAGGTTACGCTCCTACTAAATTCTCTAGTGACTGAATGGGCAAATCCCTGCAGCCTTGCTCCAAAAACTAGTGGAAAGCCTTCCAGACAAATGTGTGTAATTAGTGTGGGTGTGGCTTATTATAATATCAAAGGGCGACTAAATATGGAATGGGATGTTTATTCATCATGCACATATGTTTGTGATGGGCAGGTGTCCACATACTTTTGGTCACAACCTGTATTTTAGACAGATTGATATGCAAAGTCAATGAAAATAAGTTCACGGTACGCTTGTTATATATTTCTTTTTTTTTTTTTTTTTTATACCGAGCGCGTCAGTATAATAAAGCCACGGTGCTTATATAATGTGCCCATGCTTATTTTCCCTGGATGGTGTTTTTGGGCTGTCAGGATCATTGTTGTGATTTAAAGCAAATAATTATGCATATCTACGCTGAATCGCTGATATACTGCAAAGACTGGGAGATTATGTAGTGGATAATGACGCACTGTAAAGGCGTATTGCAGTTAAGAACCTCTTAACCACGAAACAAAAATAAGTCTTCCTTTTTTTGTGCGGTTTTTGAGATGAAACAGGAAACCTGGCAACCTTGTCCTCACTTGAACTGTATTTAGGCGCTTTGGTGAAACGCCGCATATGAAGAAGCGGACAACAAATGAAGTTTAATAAATTTTGATATTCAGTTTATATATATATATATATAATATTTATAGACATGATCCTGTCTGATTTGTGGAAATAATTCTATGTGTAAAACACAATTTCGTTGTGGACAAACATTTGCCATAATTTTTCTGAGTAATGCAAACCGCAGTCTTGGCGTTATAGTTTCACTTTCGTTTCATTGCCACACCAGAATACCAGGCTATCAGGACACCAGGCTGTCCGAGGTAAGTACGCCGAATACATAATAGACACAATTAGTGTTTTAATGTAACGATTTGAACAGTTTCTTCTTAATGTTTTCCGACCTCGACGTTTCTTTGGTGTTACTGCGCATTTCTCCTGTAACATGTTCATTTCAGTAGAGTAACTGCGCAGTTTGCGTGTCTCTAAACAAAAGGCTTCCCGCCGCAACTTTGTCATATATACAGCTCGCGCACGGTTAAGAAGCCTTCACCTATTTCACCAAATGAGGCTAAAATGTGTCGAGTTGATATCTTCCGTGCTAAAATGCATTAAATTTCTTTCTCTTGACGCTCTTAGTGTATTATAGTCTATAATCATTGATCAGTTTATTATATCAAGTTCAATTTCATAACCAATAGCCTACCATTTCCTCACACCAAACTTTCCTAGCATTACAGACTCGACTAGCCAGTCTTTCCTCTGATATAAACATTCCTTTACTGAATATTTCTGCACACTTGTGAGAAAGAAAAAAGAAAAAGTTAAGTGTATCATGTATTAAAATAAGCATTTTACCATAGCAGATGGATGAAGATGGAGGAGATGGACCTGGAGGAGGATGTTTTGGATGTGGTGGACCAGGAGGCCAGCACAATAGTGGACATTTTGTGTGAGCAGAGAGATAATGTTCTACAGCAGATCTTTGCCTTGGTGAATGCACGGACTCGAGAGCAGTTACAGCACCTACCAAACAACAGGGAGTCTATCTCGGGTCTTGTAGATTACTTCAGGACATCAGACCAACACACATGCCGCCATTTTCTGGACACTATTTGGTCTTTCTGTGAGAATATTCCCTTAGAGTTGGACATACGTATTGTAAATCTAGCAGGATCTTCAGCTGGTAAGTTCTGTTTGATACAGTGCTCACCTCGTTTCTTAGCTACTGGTCAGTGTAACAGTGACGCATCAATCTATCTTTTATATGACACAAATAACCTAGAGTTGTTGCCTAACTATTTTAACATGTGATTAATATGAAACCAGAAAAAATCTATAGGTTGTAAATAAATGTGTTCCATTGAAGTGCTGTATGATATCAAATGTAATGCTTTAAGTGTATGAAAAGATATCTTTTTTCAGTTCAGATCCAAGGTTATTCGACAAAATGTCGAAACAAAGTGAAAGTGAAAGAAAAGTGTACAAAGAAATGTCAAAATTATTAATGAATTGAATTGGTTAATGAATTGATATCGCGATTCATTTCAAAGTTGGAATTTACCTAAAACCTGCTTTGTATCTTTGCATGTGATGTGAAGGAGCATTGGTAAACAACCCTCATGTGCCAGATACTGAAAACTCCCCTCAATCACGTTATGCGAAACGTGCATGTCTAGGTACTTTTCACATTTGCCTTATTACACAATCATCGTCATAATCCACAGTACAGTTTTTCTGAAAATCATCTTTATTCTCTTAAATTAATATGTGAAAAGCATAGTAAAAATGTTACTTTTTTTATTACCCAGACCAGGTGCAGAGTTACACAAATGCTGTTAAGAGTTTTCTGCAAAAGAAATTTGAGAAGGTGACAAAAGATATAAAGAAAAAGGTTTGTCTAGACAATACATGGCTGTGCTGGAGGACACAAAAATATGCACGGGTGAGAGACAGACCAACAAAGTCTCAGGAAGGGGAAGAGGTTTCACTAGAGCATAAAGAGTCGGTTGAGGCTCTGTTGACGAAAACGGGCAGAGTGGTCATGCTATCAGGTCAGGCTGGCTCTGGTAAAACCCTGTTGATGCATTGCCTAGGCCACCACTGGGCTCAGGGCTCTTACCCCTCTATCGAGCTACTCTTCCTGCTGGAGTTTCGCCAGCTCAACCTTATCTCACAGCCATTGTCTCTTAAAGAGTTATTGTTTCGTTTCTTTCTTCCCTCTGATGAAGACGATGAGCAAAGTGAAGCAGTGCTCAATTATGTTCTCTCTAACCCTGAGAAAATTTGCTTTATATTTGATGGATATGATGAGTTTGGGGCAAGATTTAAAGACCCAAAGGAGCTGGAATGCTTTGTAAATCCTTACCAGCAGCTGCCATTGGCTGATCTCCTCTCTGCACTATGCAGCTCCAAGATCCTGCCCGGGTGCACAGTGCTGGTCACTTGTAGGCCACGAGATGTTTTTGACTTATTTGGAAGTTCTGATTATTTTGTTGCAGAGTTGCTTGGGTTCAATCAACAACGTGTAAAGGAATACACTCAGGAGTACTTCCAAGAAAAGGGAAGTGAAATTAAAGAAAGAGCGGTTAGCTTGCTGATGGACAGCCATCACTTGCTGTCCATGTCCCATGTTCCAGGATTATGTCATGTTTGCTGTGTCTGCTTGGATCATTTCCTCACCAGTGATATATCTCAGCAACCTGGCACTCAGCTACCTACATCCTTGACCCAAATCTACCTCCACATCCTTTCTGCTTTTATTAGTCGATGCCATGGTTGTGGATCCTCTGATAATCATACCCCATTACTTCAGAGGTATAGGGTTCAAATTGCTATGTTGAGTAAGCTTGCTATGGATGGCCTGGAGAACAGCCGTATAGTATTCCCGGCAAATGAACTGACTACAGAGCTAATGAACTTTGGTGCCAATGCTGGAATTCTGTCCCGTTTGGATCTCACTTGTGGAGATGGATCGCGACGTCTGGGCTGTGCCTTTACGCACCTAACCATGCAAGAGTTTATGGCTGCTTTGCATCTTATGACGAACCCCGACATCACAGAGTCACAGCTCAAGAAGAAACTTAACCTGAAAAGTCGATGGACTGCTAAGACTGATCCAAAAACTGTGTTCACAGACTCCCTTCACCTGTATATGTGTGGACTCGCTGCAGAAGCTTGCACTTTAAATCTTGTCCTGCTGGAAGGCAGTGAGAATGCCAGAGCTATTGTTCTGAAGCGACAAGATGCCGTACTTAAGACTTTGCAGCGCTTTGTGGTTAGTGGCCGTCAAACAGGTCCCAAGATTATTGAGCTCTGCCGTTGTGCCCATGAAACACAAAACATTGATTTGGCCAGGGCTATTGGGTCAAGAGATCGGTTTGAGCTGCGGAATATAAGACTCAACCCTGTGGACATTGACGCCTTGGCGTTTGTAATTTCATCTGCAAATCAGATGGTATGTCTGGACTTTGGCGCCTGTTGCATTGAGCCAGAGTGTTTGAACATCATTCCCAACTGCAAGAACCTGGAAGAGCTCAAGTGAGTTCCAAATCCTTATATATCCATTACAACACAGTAGAGGTCTTTGCATATTCACTGTGATTAGACTTGTATTATGATGCATTTAAACTAGCAATATGTAAAATCCCTACAATTACAAGAAATTTTAAAATGTTTTCTTCTTGACCTGCATGTGCATGATTGTATGTATTGTGCTGCCTAATATAGTGGTCGATGAGTGTATATACTGTGTATTGGCTAAAAGTGGGCTTCACAAATATAGCTTGATTAATAATCTTGAAAAGTGTCAAAGAAACTCACAAAAGGACGTGCACAAATTTCCATTTTTTGAGAGAATGAATGCTTTAGAGTTGGCTACAATGTAAATATTTTATATTTAGAAATACTCAAATACGGGTATTTCGGGACACAATGTGTTCCTGATGATTTCATATTTATATATTTTTTATACTGAAAGATGTCTTCCATGTAATTTAAAGATATGTAATGCATTGTTTGTACAAAGAGTACAACCCCAATTCCAAAAAAGTTGGGACGCTGTGTAAAATGTAAATAAAAACAGAATGAAATGATTTGCAAATCTCATTAACCCATATGTTATTCACCATAGAACACATATCAAATGTTTAAACTGAGGAAATGTACAATTTTAAGGAACAAATAAGGTAATTTTGAATTTGATTGCCGCAACACGTCTCAAAAAAGTTCAGAGGGAGGAAACAAAAGGCTGGAAAAGTAAGTGTTACTAAAAAGTAACAGCTGAAAACATTTTGCAACTAATTACGTTCATTGGCAACAGGTTAGTAACATGATTGGGTATAAAAAGAATATCTCAAAGAGGCAGAGTCTCTCAGAAGTAAAGATGAGATGGAATCTGGATGGAAGCATATGTTGCTCTAAAACCTGTATATACCTTTCTGCTTTTGGATGGTACCTTTCCAGATGTGCAAGGTGCCCATTCCACAGGCACTAATGCACCCACATACCATCCGAGATGCAGGTTTGAACTGATTTCTGATAAAAAGCCGGCTGGTCCCTCTTCTCTTTAGTCCTCTTTAGTTTAGAGGACGCGACGTCCATGGTTTCCAAAAATAATTTAAAATTTCGATTCGTCTGACCACAGAACAGTTTTACACTTTGCCTCAGTCCATTTTAAATGAGCTTTGGCCCAGAGAATATGGTAATGTTTCTGCATCATGTTCACATATGGCTTCTTCTTTGCATGATAGAGCTTTAACCAGCATTTGTGGATGGCACGGCAAACTGTGTTCACAGACAGTGAGTTCTGGAGGTGTTTCTGAAC
Organism: Stegophilus panzeri; assembly: GCA_024331685.1. NCBI lineage: Eukaryota > Metazoa > Chordata > Actinopteri > Siluriformes > Trichomycteridae > Stegophilus > Stegophilus panzeri. Next base: position 12,133,972 of record JANDJT010000179.1, read on the forward strand.
CCATGCCGTGATTTCCATTAGAGAATCATGCCTGTTTTTAATGCAGTGCCGCCTGAGGGCCCAAAGATCACGGGCATGCAATATTGATTTTCGCCTTGTCCCTTGCGCACAGAGATTTCTCCAGATTCTCAGAATCTTTTGATGATATTATGTACTGTAGATGAGGAGATATTCATAGTCCTTGCAATGTTATGTTGAGGAACATTATTCTGAAATTGTTCCACAAATTGTAGAAACAGTTTTTTGCAGATTGGTGAACCTTTGCCCATCTTTACTTCTGAAAGACTCTCTAAGATACTCTTTTTATACCCAGTCATGTTCACCTGTTGCCAGTTAACCTCCAACTGTTTCTTTTTAGTAACATTTACTTTTCCAGCCTTTTGTTGCCCCGTCCCAACTTTTCTGAGACATGTTGCAGCCATCAAATTCAAAATTCCCTTATTGTTTTCTCAAAATGGTACATTTACTCAGTTTAAACATTTGAAATGTTTTCTATGTTCTATTGTGAATAACATATGGGTTAATGAGATTTGCAAATCATTTCATTCTGTTTTTATTTACATTTTACACAGCGTCCCAACTTTTTTGGAATTGGGGTTGTATAAAGAGACACTATGCATTATTTCTTACAAAGGCTAGTTTTCTCCTTAGAGCAGTTTCAGTGAATTTCGAAAATGGCAATAATCTAAAAATAGCTGAATTATGATTGATAATGGAGAAAACATAGTGAAATTAATTTGCAGTGCTTTAAATGATAGAACATTTAAAATTATTGGTAGGATTAGGCAATTTCAAGTAGAATTCATTCTCAGTTTTGTTAAATGTACATATTTCACAAAGTAAATGTGTTTATTGCCTGAATAGATCAAATTGACCTGCATATTAAACTTTTTCATTTCAGTTTTCGTAGCCGTAAGTATGATGACAAGTTTGCAGAGGCTTTGTCTGGTATCCTGCCCAAACTCCAGAGCTTGAAGCAGTTACAGTAAGTCTCGTGGTCTAACCAGTATTTTTTATTTCCTCATATTTTTTGATGTTTAACAGCTCATTGTTCATTGTGCCTTTCACATCATTACTCCATCCACAGCTTTATTAGTGGTGGCCTCACTAATATTGGAGCTGCTAAACTTTTCAAGGCTTTGGAGTGCTGCCCACAAATCACAGACCTCAAGTAAGAAACTGCACTCCTAATATGCAGTATAACCTAAAGAATAGAGCAGGTGTAATGAGAGTTTGATGCTTAGACACTGACTACGTTTACATGCAAATCAATAGTCTGATATTAATCAGAAGTTGGCCATATTCTAATTAATACTGAGTAATGTAAACGGCGCAATCTGATTGCCTGATTCAGATTAAGACAATATTCTGATTCCCACTCCTGGAATATGCCTGTTTTAATCGGAAATGTGTTGCATATAAACACCTTATTCAGAAAATCCACTGAAAAGAGATATGCACATGCTCAGCCCGCAAGGATGAGCATGTAAACGTAGTCATTTAGTGTAAATTAACAGGTGACTTCTGATTATTGAGCGATGGTGAAAAGGTTACTTAAACTGTATTAATTGAAATGTGTGTTATGTCAGTGTCAGTGATAACTACCTAACAGATGAAAGCGTAAAAAAGATCACCGAGATGATTCCCAAGCTGGCTAACCTCACATCTGTCATGTAAGTACTTGTTGGGTTTCATTTATTTTTAATTAGACTAGAGGCCAGTAAATCATAGGTGACTTTATCTCTTTGAGTCCACTTATAGAACTTTGGTGTATGTGAATATTTACTGATATATGCAACTGTAATTTTTATTTTATTGACTAATTGTCATCTGTTCTGAATCTTGTTATTAGCTTGGGGAAGAACAACATTTCCAGAAAAGGAATATTTATACTAGCTGAAAAAATGGCAGCTTTTCCAAACATTAAGGAAGTCTATGCAAAGTAGGATATCCTGGTTTTGTTTTGTTTATTTTTTTTTGTGATTTTTTATGATCTTGTAAAAAAAATTCCAATGTTAACAAAAATAAAATGAACAAATATGATATTCTTAGGAATCTACTGTATAATATGGTATTGCAACAGAGTTAATTTTTTTTTAAACAACACATTCCTGTTTTTCTGATGGTTGCTCCTCTCTTTGTTTACAGTGCAAAAAAAAAGGAAATCAATGTTCGGTTCTCTGCGAACACCACAAAGTGAGTAGTAACTATAATTAGAGAATTATGTTTAGTAAGAAGGCCATTAAAATTGTATAATATGATTAAAGATGAATTTGCTGTTAAATTAACACTTCACGTGCAGTGCAATGAGTGAAGGAAACTAGTACTAGTACTGAGTACTCTCAGCCCTACTTTATTTTCAAAGAAATAACAAGTAATTTAATAGTAGCATTAATAAAGGATTTAGTAACAAAAAGAAACAGAAACGATAAAAAAAAAACCACAACATGACCACAACCACCATTTCCCCCTTTTTTTATTACTAGCTGTAGCTTACTCTTAAACACAATAGTCCCTCCACGTTTTTGCAATCTCAGAAATTAATGCAAAATCAAGGAAACTCCTCAATATTCACAGGAGCTTGCAATTTTTCAAAATTACCGCATGATTTTCCACAGACCTGGGCCAAGATACGCCATGCTACGTCACTAAAAAGGCTAAAAAGTCTTATTTACCAAAAAACATCACTGCGAAAGACCATGCAAAACAATTTCGTTCAGTTTCAATTACGCCAATTCAAGTAGTTTTCCTTTTGCTTTCCGCAAAAACACTCCGCAAACTGCAATTTGAATTCAAATTCAAATTTGAATAAAATTTTAGCAAAATCAAGAATTTTTGGTTACAACAAACACAAAAAAACTCTGTGAAATCCTGTATGGACTGAATAGCTAACCTAATAATCCCAGTTCAACTAATTTTGCCTCTAACATGCAATAATACTACAATTACAATACTACAGTTGTTTTAGCAAGGTTGCAGAAGATCCTTAAAAAGTTTTTAAAATTCCAAAATATATTTTTTAAATGCAAAGTCTGAAAATATCTTAACTATGTTGAGTTTTAAACTTTATGGTTAAAATTCTGAATTTACGATTTAAAGCCAATTTAGAAATCATACACAAGGTAAGGTCTGAGAATTTCACTTTTTTGGGGAACTTCAAAATTCTAGAACGTTTTCAGAGCTATATAAATTAGAACACAATTTGATCATGTGAAGGGTGTTTGCAGACTGGCACATGTATCTGAATTTATTTGGGTTTGTTCAGGTGTCGACATGGTATTCATTTTCATTTGATCAGGTCTTAAAAAGGTATTAAAAAACAACCCTATTTATATCCTGCTTCTTTCTTCTCATTAGCAGGGCGAGCACAGATGACCTAAGCAACACTGAAGAATCAAAGGAACTAATGTATGTGAAATAGTTTAATACTTTTTATACAGAAATGGGTCTTATAATTGTATAGTTTTATACAATTTATACAGGTTGTGATATTAGATGGGAGGGCTTGAATCTAATCTCTGTCAGTGTCTCACCAAATTAAATTAATAGGGTTGAGCAATGGATTATATCACAAACTCATTGATGGCATAATAAGATTGATGTGAGGCAAACTATTACACATACACACTTAAAGGCAGTTGCATTTGTTACAACATTCCTACTGGGTTTATGTTGCGTTGCCTATGAATACCAAACATACTAAACAGAAAAGTGCTGTTGTCTGTCCTTTTGTGTAATTTGTGTTTTTATTGGACAGCATGTGCTTAATCTATCCACATTTTGGAGAAAAAAGGGATGATAGAGTAAATAACCCACTTCGTTTGTGTTCATTACACTCGTGACTATATTTCACATATTCATTCTCAGTCACTGAAAATGACGTGGTGTTGATGAAAAATATCAGCCCATATGCACACTAAATCCAGCGGGTGTTTCACTTGTTGTAATTACTTGGCATGACGCTGATAGGCTGCATGAATCTACAGTCTAGGCTAGAGAAAATCAGCCCCAGTCTCAGATCTTCCTGCCACTGTTTATTTTTTATGACAATTCATGGTGCTGTTGTGTTTTCTTTCACAAACACCTGAAATAATTCTTAAGACATTTCTTCACAGCATATAAACTAATATGGATGCCAAAATTTATACTGTATATTTATGTCTTTTTATCTATGAAAGACTTGGCCCTGTGAGCCCATTTTTACCAGCCTTCCCTGACTTCACAATCATTACATCATTAAATCATTTCCTGTACCAGTACATTCCGCCTGCGGAATGGAAAATGACTTAACAAAACAGGTGTATTTTTGGCTACTGGTAAAAAGAGTTAAACGTGAACTTTTGGAGTAATAAATAGCCTTAACATGAGTTTGGCTCGCTACACCCTGAATAGACTTACAGTAGCTCTCGGTTTCAATCAAACTTAGATATAATCATACATAAAAACAGCCCAAATTTTGTTTATAGTTGAAACTAATTGTAACATTATGTGCAGTTTGGTATTCTGTCTTTTTGTACCAAGCTAGGAGGGCGCAGGGGTTTCCTGGTTAGCACCTTTGTCTCACACCTCCGGGGTAGGGTTTCGTTTCATGCTGAAGATGGGAGGAGTTTGCATGTTTTCTCCACGCTTCGGGGGTTGACGTGCTGTAGGCTGATTGATGTTTATAAATTGTCCACAGTGTATGAATGTGTGTGATTGTGCCTTGCGATGGGTTGGCTCCCCATAACCCTGTATAGGATAAGCAGTATGGAAAATGGATGGATGTACCATGGATGTATACTTATGCTTTTATGTGATACAGTAAAATTTTTAGAGATGGAAGTAAAAACATGTTTGTTAGCAAGTACAAACAAGACTTTTTCCCCTTGATTGTGTGTGTTTAGCTTGAACGACTGGAATCTCAGATGGACAAATGTGCACACTCTGTGCACTTTGCTCAGGGGCTGCTCCTCTCTCACTGTCCTAAAGTAAGCATTATTATACACCACACAGTAGGGCTTTGAATTTACTTTCATAGCCTAATTTACTTATTATCACATCTAAAACTTCACTGAGTTGATCTTAAAACTTTCTACTTAGTGAACGTATACTGTCAGAGCCATTTGTCAGAGCCATTTTTCCCCCTTTTAGTTTGTCGCACAACACACTGGGTAACAGAGGTCTGAAGAAGTTGCTCGAACATCTGCCTACTCTTGACACCATTCAAGAAATCAAGTGTGTTATAAATGATTGTAGATTCCATTTATTCATATAAGCTTCATCCATTTAAGTCCCATTTGTGATTCTGTAGTTTGAATTGATATAAATGTGATTGTGAATGCAGTGTCAGTGACAATGGAGTGGATATGGATGGGGTGGTGCTTCTCTCAACTCATCTCTGTAATCTCAAAGACCTGACTGAAGTAGAAGCTAGGTAACAGTGATTACAATAATGGTATCCTATCATAATGGGTGATTATTTAGGTTTAAGATGGTTAATTAACACATCCTGTTTTTTACTAGCCACAACGGAACGAAGAATCTGGTCTTGACGTTTAGCTGTTGCAGAAGGTACTGCAAAATCTGTTTTGCTTTGCAACTGTTTGCTTTGATGCTATGCAGAGTGACACATATGGTTCATAACAGTACATCATTTTCTGCAGTGATGCATTAAAGCAGTTAACCTCAGAGGGGTGTGATATTCTGCACAAGAAACTCAGGTAGAACATTAATGCAATTTATTCTGGATTATTTTGTGCTACATATAGTATTATTAATGATTTGCACAACAAATGGTCCTTTTGAAAAGCTTTATGTATTTACCTTTTATGTCATTTCAGCTTAACTCATAGTGATATAAACCCCACTGACATGAACAAGCTGTGTAAGAATCTGATCAAGTGCCCAAATCCTCTAAACCTGGAGTGAGTTCACTGTCAATTTCCCTGATGTCTAAATATGACAGTCGCATTTCACTTCTTATAATTTTTTCCTTATTGTTTTCTGTTACAGTTTCTCTCATGGAACATTAAAGGATGAGTCTATTGAGAAGCTACTAAGGTTTCTTCCAGACATGGCATCTCTCAATCTACTAAAGTATGGATTTGTATTCAGTTTGATTAGAAAAAAACATACACAATTGGTGTATTGTCATTTTAAGACTGCTATGTTATCTCTTCTAGTTTAAGTCACATCCAGATGTCAACAGATAGTGCTTTGTTATTGGTCCAATTGCTTTCTGATTGCCAGCGCACTACAACTGTGGAACTCAGGTAACTTATATAAGAGTAAACTATATATGCATCTACATTAGAGTGACTATACTTCCTCGTTGACCCAGACATTTCTTCTTTTTGGGATATAAAAAATGTGCCTGGCCAGGATTTCTAAATTGCACAATATGTGTAAAATTTCATTTTGCTTTTATGTCGACATTTGCTTCTACATTCATCATACATTCTGAGTGCATATTTTCATTGCTATAACCCATCTCTTTAAGTTTCGCCTTCTCACCCATGAAAAATTGTCTTCATTGTTTAACCTTTTGATCTTTTGTTAAAAAAAATTCACAAAAATACTCTTGTCTCATGGATATCAAACAACTGCAAAAAAAACACAGGTTTATAAAAAATATATTTGTTAAATATAGGTGTGCAACAATTATTGGCACCCTTTTAGTCAATACTTTGTGCTACCTCCCTTTGCTAAGATAACAGCTCTGAGTCTTCTCCTATAATACCTGATGAGGTTGGAGAATACATGGCAAGGGATCTGAGACCATTC
>JANDJT010000179.1:12141369-12157524 GCA_024331685.1 Stegophilus panzeri
CTTCTGCAATTCTCCAGCTGTGATCCTTGGAGATTTTTTGGCCACTCGAACCATCCTCTTCACAGTGTGTTGAGACAGTATTGACACATGTTCAATTCCAGGTTGATTCATAATATTTCCAGTTGACTAAAACTTTTTAATTATTTCCCTGATGGTAGAAATGGGTATTTTCAGTGCTTTTCCTATATTCTTATAGCCACTTCCCATTTTGTGAAGCTTAACAATCTTTTGCCGCACATCACAGGAATTTGGCTTATGTGTTACCTAATATTTATACCCCTGTGAAACAGGAAGTCATGGTTGAACAGTTTCTTGTTCCTAGTCACCTACGTGTACTAAAAATTCATAGGCGTTCCAATAATTGTGGCACACCTATATTTAACAAAGATATTTTTTTGGATAAACCTCTGTTGTGTTTTCAATTGTTTGATATCCAGGAGAGCAGAGTATTTTTGTGAATTTTTTTAACAAAAGATCAAAACGTTAAAGAATAAAGACAATTTTTCACAGCCTTTTTGCTAAAAGGCACCAAGGGTGCCAATATTAGTGGAGGTCACTGTAGTTTATGTACATACCATTACTGAAAGTGTTTCTCAGTTATTACCTTCAGCGTATTTGTGCAGGATCTGTTGCACCACCGCAATAACCAGAAAGACAGAGCACATGCTTGCTTGACAAGAATAGCACATGGCCCCTGACCACTGCCTAAAAATGCCCTAACTCAAATGTGTGATGAATTACAGAAAAAAATTCCTGTGTTTTTGTCTCAGTCCTAAAATGGACCAAATATCCTGAAAGGTCCAAAAGAATCGAGTTTCATTCAGAACTGCTGAAAATTGCACAAATTATCTTTGCTATTCTCTCACGCAAAAAAAAAAAAAAAGTCAGTGGACAGAGAAAGTGAATCACTGAAGAGAAAGTACAATACAATTTTAAACATGGTTTGCTAAGACTTTCTTGCTTCAAGAATGTCTTAGTACCTGGGCACATCCAAAGAAAAAAAAGTGGCTAGTGAAATGGTGGGATTTATATATTTATTTATTTATTTTTACATTTATTTAATTCTATGGCTATTGATATTGATGAGTTAAACTATTTTTTTGCTTTTTATTTATTTTATTTGTAAGAGATAGAGAATTAAGTAGAATTGAAAGGGGATTATTTAGCCATATAGGTTATTAAGGCATTTGTTAAGACTGTTTATGTATTAAAGTTCATTAACGTAGTTACATGGTTTTGGAGGCATTCATATACCCACACAACCCCCATATACCCACATAAACCCAGACTCCCCCCAACCCCCATCACCTCCCCACCCAGCCACAACCTCCTGCCCCCGTGTCCTCTTTTTTGGAAACCAGATTATGGTCACCCTGTCTACATAAGTGAGGTTTCATTATAGTGTCATGTTGCATCTGTTCTCAGACAACTGGGAGAAACGTTTATTAAGTTCCTCCAAGCCAAATCAGAAGCTGCAACATGCAAGTGAGTCATCTGGAAATAAATAAATAAACAAACAAACAAACAAACAAACAAACAAATAAATAAATAAAACAACTGAAAATTTAGACATGTATGGTTTTATAATAGCTCAATAACATTTTTTTTTCTCTCTTTTTAATCAACAGGTTTAACCAATATAGGCTGAGCAGTGCCAATCTGGCAAAGCTCTGTGAGATACTGGAGCACTGCCATCATCTGACTGATCTGGAGTAGGTATTTTCCAGTTCAAAGTCTGTCAGCAATCTTTAATTGATTCCCGTTAAGCTTCTCTTTCGTGATAAAAACATAACAATGGTTTATCTTTCTTTCCTGATATAGTTTGTCCAGTAACTTCCTTAAAGATGAGCATGTGAAGACCTTTGTTCAATTTCTGCCCAAACTTCAGATCTCAGGTTCAGTGAGGTAAAGGCAATGTTTGTCTCGCAGATTGCTTAATACATGGCTGAACCGTGGTGAGCTCTGCCAGTGTGCAGTCTATTGCTGAATACACAATCATTCTAAAGCACACAATCATGTTTTCCCACAAAATGGTGCAGCAAAATTTAGATGGCTCAGCAAAAATTAATTCACATTGTTTCCATTTCCACCATCAAGTGAGCTGTGCCACGTGTGCTGAATGTGGTCACCTATCTTTTACTTTTCTTACCCGTAAAATACGTCTTCTAGTTCACTTTGTTTGCACCCTGCATAACAGAATATAACACAATGAAGCTGTACACCCTATCTAGTCCCGTATATGTATAATGCATTATTATTATTTCATATTTTAACATTATCTGATAATGTTTGTACTTAAACCTCATTGTATTTTCACTAAAGATTGAAGAACTGACACACTTTTGAAGTGTTGGCACAAATGTTTGAAAAATACAGAAGTATTTCTGTATTAAGTAAACCACTGACCGTTAACTTCAGACTTTAGTGGTCATTAAACAGCATTTTATAATGATATTTATATATGCTCTTGTATCCATTTTCATGAGTAAAGTTCTAGCTGAAAGAAACCATTAAGTATTGTGGTACTTAGTGTGGTAGTGTACATTGGTTGTAGACTAGATTTGCAGTGCACAGATGATTACTACACTATTGAAGGAATATAATTTGTCCAGTGTGAATTCAGATACCGCTACAACATGGCTGCACCACAAATAGTCAACTATATGGTGAATAGGAATGGAATTTAGACATGGCAGTAGATTTGGGTTTGGATTGTGAGCAAGCCCTGTTCAGTTTGAAAGCTCTATTAGAGGCTCATGGAGGCCCCTACCTCATTACCACTAACAACCTTCTTAGCATTATGAAGCTATAAAGATGACCGTGCCTTTACACCAGTTCCACTGAGATACATGCATTCAAAAGTTTGTGTAAAACAATAAACTGTGCTGGGTATCTTATCTATTAAGCATCCATTATATAAATATTGTCAATACCAAAGTAGGCAGACCAAAATCAGACTAGAAGTTGCTTCTTATACATTTTTCCAGTGATATAATGACTGATTATTTTCCACAGTCTCAACAATAACAGTCTAACCGAAGTAGGGGCGCTCTACCTGCTGAGCCTAATGCACACATGTGAAAGGGTGGCTGCCGTGGAAGTGAGGTAAAGCTCTCTTAATAAATTCATTCACTTGTATGAAGTTCGTTCTCTGGTGCTGTTAAAGAGCTAGTAGCTGAGAAGTGTGTGAGGGACTGTCAATGTTTAATAACTGCTTCTGAATTCTTCACCAAAGTGACATTCATACTATATGTTAATTATAAATCTTCTTAGTCTTGGAAAGGAGGAGCAGCAGGCTCTGATTCACTTTGTTCAGAAGAATTCTACAGGCAAAACTTTCAGGTAGGTACTTTCTCAACATGTCAGTTTTGCTCTCCGTAATTCTAATCAAAATGGAAAGTGAAAATGTGTTACAGTGATTTGATGCCTGATCACATTTACGTTCTTATTCAAGCTTTTTGTTTCTGTTTCACCCTTGTTTATTTTTCTGTTTTTTACATTTACTCTTTCTTTCTTGTTCACATACTGCAGTCTGAGACATTGCTGTTTTGAGTCAAGCCATTTGCAAAGTCTTGTGAATATACTTACCAGTTGTCCCAAACTTAAACTAAAGTGAGATGATTTATTCATTTATTACTACATTTTAGTAAAAAAAAAAAAAAAATTGGAGCTCTTTAAATGAAAAAGTGAATTAGTATGGAGAGATGGCTGTGTTGTTCAGTGGAATGATTTGCTCTTCTCCCCTCTAGGTTATCATCATGCACTGTGCAAAGTCAAAATCTGCTCTTTCTACTGAACAAGCTGGCTACACTGAACTCAGTGCAAACTCTAGTGTAAGAAGCTCAAGCACACATGTACTAACACTCATGTTAAGCTATATTTTAACATATATATATATATATTATGTGTGTTTTTTTTGTTGTTGTTCTTTTCAGGCTAAGAAACAATTCTTTCAATGCTGATGCAATTAAGTATTTGGTTACTGAGTTGTGTGGGGATTGTAATCACAGAACAATTCGGTGAGCATGATGAAGCAGGTCAGGAAATCTCGCCATCTTCTTTTAAAGTATACCATGTGATCAAATGCTGCTATTGTTATTTGTCTTTTAGGATAATGGAGCCATGGATTAAAGGGGAAGTTGCTGTTGGCCTTGTGGAGTGCTGCCTGGAACTGAATCCACACATAAAGGAAATCAGGTGTGCCTCTACCCAATTTCTCAACAAATAAAACTGTGATATAGAAATGTACATTAATGCAAATGAATACTGCAAAAATATAATTTAAATGATAAATGACAGTATGTGAAGTTACACCAATTGTTTTGGAATTCTTAAACGGCCATGTAATCTTCAGCACATGGACTAAACCCATATGCAATTATACACAATTACATATATGCATTAATTAACACCACAGTGCCATACAGAGGGGGGTTTAAGGTCTTTTTTTAAGGTCAAGCAGCACAATACTTTTGCAGTCACTGCAAACCTCTGGTTTAAGTCATTCATTAGATTTTTTTCTTTTTTTAATGAAGATTTTATTCTCCACTATGGACATATTAGCATACGTTTACATTTATATTTCTTTTGATTTATGCTACAAGCCAACTAGTGTTTTATTAACACATTAGATATGGAATATAATACATATATTTTTCATCGACTGTTTAGACATACAGTATTATTACTGCGTTGTTTGATAATTTGTCTGATAATGTATACATGTGGGCTTAAGATTATAAACACTCACCTGGCAATTTAATAGGAACACAGGTACACTTGCTTGTTCAGAAACAGCATTGCCTGGGTCCTCATTTATAAACAGTCAGGTCAGGAATGTGCGTACGCAACTTCCCACACAGAAATTGGGATTTATAAAGAAATACTTGGCGGGAAATTGGCTGTATATTTGATCCGTATCGATCCATGTGTAGAGCCTCACACAACATTTTAGAAACAGTGACACTATATATGTAGAGTGTTAGCGCTAAATGCGCAAATCATCGCTCTCACACATTACACTTCATATCAAATTATGCAGCTTCATTATAACTGCATACAGTGCCCTCCACTAATATTGCCACCCTTGGTAAATATGAGCAACGAAGGCTGTGAAAAATTGTCTTTATTGTTTAACTTTTTGATCTTTTGTTCAAAACATTCACAAAAATACTCTGCTCTCATGGATATCAAACAATTGCAAACACAACACGGGATTATATGTATATCTTTGTTAAATATATGTGTTCCACAATTATTGGCACCCCTATGAATTCATATGAGAAAAAATATATTTGTATATTCCCATTGATCTTTTATATATTTTAGTACACCTGGGTGACTAGGAAATTGTTCAACCATGACTTCCTGTTTCACAGAGCACTGAATATGCTTCTTGGTCATGAATCATTAAAGCCTAAACAGTATTTTTTAATGAATTGTAGACTGGTCAGTTAGCTTGTTTCAATATACTGATATTTATTGCTCCAAACAACTACTTGAAGCTTACAATTTGTTTAATCACCTCTCTGAACAAAATATTAACTTGTTATGGGTTGAGGCTTCACAGGCTGCATATTGCTGTGAAGTAATTATGCACATTCACAGGTCTATAAATAGGCTACATAATGTTATAAATGGTCTACAGCAGGATGCATTGCCCATGACACAGTAACTGTTGTGGTATTGTTAGAAGAATCTAACATGCGACCAAGGTGAGAACCTGTTTTTAGAAACGTTGATGACTGGTTAATTTGGTGATTTAGGTTTCTAAGTGCCATTCTCTTTGAACTACAGTCATGGAAAAAAGAAAGTACACCATCCATTCATTCTATGTTTTATTTATCAGGGCCTAAGTAACAGTTGCATGGTCCCAACTTTTATAAACAAACAAATAACCTCAGGTAGCAAAAAAAAAACAACACCACAACACAACAGATTTCAATATGTAGTATTTATTTCCCAAAAAGTAAACCAACATTCAGAAACCAGGTGGGAAAATAATTACACCCTATTATTCAATAACATGTAGAAGCACCTTGTAATAACTCTGTCAGAGTTTATCAGTCTCTCTCATCGTTTTGGAGAAATTATGGCTCACTCTTCTTTTACAACATTGCTTCAGTTTATTGATGTTTGTGCACAGCTCTTTTAAGATCCAGTCACAGCATCTCAATGGGGTTGAGGGGTCTGGACTTTGACTTGGCAATTCCAATACCTTAGTTTTCTTTTTCTTTAGCCATTCAGATTTCTTGGTGTGCTTGGTATCATTGTACTGTAGCATGACCCAATTTTGGCACAGTTTTCATGATCATTTTTAAGTCACAATCTACTGTCAAACAGTTCTAATGAAAATGATTAAAATAGCATGAAAATGACACCTTACATCTTATAAATCCTGATCTCCTTTCATTTCCTCTTACTGTAGTAAACCTCCAGCTGGCTATTTCACTGGCTCTCACCTTAAATAAGTTTTTAAAAATGAATAGCCTTAGATTATTGCCCTTCAGGGGCTCACAAAAGTGCTGATATGGCAGATTTTGAGTTTGACACCCCTGGCTTAGCTCTATATGGCCAAAAATAAACAAATAAAATAACAAATAAATAAGTTAGTGAATTAATTAATTATATTTACATGTCTGCAGGATAGGATTGAGCTGTAGGAACACTATACCATTGTCCTCATAGATGGCTGTGTAGAAATGACACAACATTTAAGGAGCCTGTAGTTCTTCAGTATGATACAAATATAATATTTCACCAGCAAGCATGATTCTAAAAGATGCCCACCTAGACATTTTGACTGTGCCCCAAACATACCGGGCTAAGTCCGGCCCTGATTCAGAAACATTTTGGCTGTGGGAAGTGGCATAAACAGGAATTACTTTGCTGTGTGTTGAAGACATATACAAAATAAAATCATGATTGCGTGATCATGTCAAAGCACAGTATCCCATCACATGACCTTGCCATATTAATACACTTTGCCATAAATTACCTTTATGACAGTTACACAGAAATGATTAAAATAACATGTATATATTAGCGGAAGATTATGCCTTATCTTATAAATCCTGATCTACTTTGCTTTGATATCTCTATGCTTATATAGTGTCGCTATCTGGCTAGTAGCTTTCAGACATAAACAGGAAAAATGCATAATTACAGTTGGTTAATCCTGTTTCTAATCATGGCAGATTGTGGCCTTTAAAAAGGAATGCATTCATTTAAAAAACTTTAATCAGTATAATAACTGTTATTGTCTAATAGTGCAAATACTTAAATAGATTCTGTTAGCTCTTCTTTATCCTAGAAATGTGTTAAATCTTTTATCTTGTTCTAATTGCAGAGCCTAGGTAATTGGTGTTAATTGACAGAATATGTTTAGTGAGAAAATTAATAGCCTAAGATTACAGCTCTTTGGGGTCTTACAAAAGACCCAACATGGAGGCTTAGATGTATATGGCCAAAAATAAATCAATCAAACTTGCATGTCAAGAGGATAGCATTGAGGCACATGAACACCATCCCACTGTCCTTGTGGATGGCTGTGGAAAAATGAAAAGTAAAATAAAATTTAAACAAACCATGGCAGGGAGCCTGCATTTCCTCATAATGATATAAATATTATATTTCACTGGCAAGCACGACTGTAAAAGGTGCCTACCAGACATTTTGACTGCATCCACAATAAAGACAGGCTAAATCCAACCCTGAACCACAAATAAATATTTATTAGGTGTTTTGCATTGACCATTTATGGATATTTGTAGGCGGTATCTGGGCAGGAGAAGAGGTTGATTCACTTTCCTGATTCCATTTCCTGATTTTTGTGCACATGCACACTTTCACTCTTTCATTCTTTAAACCATGCAAAGTTTTATAAATGAGGCTCCTGGTTTTTTGTTTTTTTTCCAGTCCTCAACTATGCCATTTTGGTGAAGTTCTGCCTCCTTTAGCCTCAGATTCCTGTTTTTAGCTTATAGGAGTGGAAACAGATGCTTTTCTGTTCCCAATAGTTGAAAAGATTTGAATTACAGTAGCCTTCCTGCAGTTCCAATCAGTCTGTCTATTCTCCTCTGTCTTTTCCCAACAATAAGGGATTTCGATCTCCCAAACTGTTTCTTAGTAGATGTTTTTTGTTTTGTGCACCATTTGCATAGATTGCATAAACTGTAAAGACTGTTCTGCATGAAAATCACACATCAGCAGTTGAAACACTGAAACACTCAATCCAGCCCATCTGGCACCAACAACTATGTCACAGAGATAATATATTTCCCCTTTCTGATGTTTCATGTAAATACTAACTGAAGTTCTTGACACATAACTGACTGATTGGTTAGTGGCCAGTGAGTGTATAACCATGAATATTTTGTCATGCTGATATAATGAACCAGGATTGTTTTTGATTACAATTATGCACTTTTACTTTTGAGGTCCTAATTATTTACTATACAAATCAGCTATTATTTGACTATATGACTCAGTAAATTCTATTCAGTCTTTTGGATTGAAAGTCATCACTCTGGTGTCTTTAGATTATCTACTGGTATGTAACAGAGACAAAAATTATTCTTTTTATTCAGCTATATTTCACTTAATGAAATAAATCATTTGTCCTTGCAGAGTTGAAAAAACATGTCTTAAACTTTCTGTTGAAAGCCTCGCCTCTGCCATGTAAGTCCCAAAGCTTCTACTTCTAAATGTGTTGTGTAATGAATAAAACATAATGGGGCATGCTGTTATAAATTTATAATGCATGACGGGGTGGTGTATGTGTTATCACCCTGAATTTACTTTATATAACCCAGTAAACATTTTACAATAACATTAAATGCTTCACTTTTTACTTTAGAGTCCCTAATGAATGGGAAAATGGGAATTGTTCCCTGTCTGCTGTGCACTCTATAAGGTGAGTAGTTTAATATTTTTATGTAGATAAATATCAAGGTGACCAGTTCTGTATGATAAATGTTTCTAATGTATACAAAACTAAAATCAACCTGTGAAAACTGTTGACTTGGCAGCAACTGCTGTTGTTGTGGTCTTTATGAGGCCTTTGGATCATAATACTTTATTATGGGTCATAAGTGAATATATTCATACACTGTATTGAGTGTATTGTGTTTCTCCTTCCCTTAGTTTTGATAACTGTGAAGTTGAGGGGCAGCACTTATCCTCACTGCAGTCTACTATCAAGAATTGTCCCTCTCTGCAGGAATTACAGTATGTTCATTTTTTTAAAACATTTTTTTGTAAAGGATGTGTGTATGTATATATATGTATATATATATATATATATAATATATAATATATATAGATATATATATGTAATTGTTTCGGCTCACCACTCCAATGGCTCAGGAAAAAAAAGAGAGATCATAGTGATGGTTCAAACATTGCCTCAACATGCCTTACATATTTATAGCTCATTAAACAAATCCTCTAGAAAAAATAGAGGATATACTTAAACCTATATTTGTCAAAAATGGATTGCACCTTCTGTGAAATGTGTCATCTGGCTATTTGCAACCGTTAACCCACAAAGGTTGGTATTTGTTGTTATAGTTAAAAGTAGATCAGCAAAAACCATTAGTAAACATGGAAGAAAGAGGCTCATGATACAGTAACTTGACCCATTTGATAAAATGCTCGCCACCACCAAATTTTTGTAGCGTATGAAAGAAATAGGGTCATTCAATGTGGTCGAATGCCTTTTCCGCTTCTAATGAAATCACAAGACTATCTAAATCACAAGACTATTTCCCAACCTTATCCCCATGCTCATACAATTTTTGCTTAGCATATTGAATTTTCCCTTCTGCCTGTTTAGTTAAAAGAGAAGAGAAGGCAGAGCGGAGTGCGGAGATCTCCTTCATCTTAGTGAAGGATGTTTTTTTTTAACGTACGATCTCTCCACATTCTTGAGCTTAGATATCAAGATCTCTTTCTGATCAGCTTGTCTACACCTTTTACTTGATGTATATGGTATAATAAGACCTGTAGAGAAAGCTTTAGATGTTTCCCATAGCAAAGGTGGGTCTCTAGTTGAGGCAGAGTTAATAGACATGAAAGAGTTGAGTTCCTCCATAAAATAGGATAAAAAGTTGTGGTCTGCCAAGATAAATGGTTCAAAACTCCAACTTCTAGTTTGAATATTCTGATTCCCAAAAGAATATTCCTTAAAAACTGCAGCATTGTCAGAATATATATCCATATAGAACAGGACACTATGTTCCATCATAGTTTTCAAGGGGAAAAAAATCTATCCTAGTATAACAATTATGAACCTTGGAAAAGAAAGTATATTCCCATTCCATGGAGTGGTGAACCCCCCATACATCTAAATATTCAAATGATAATGATAGCTTGCCCCTTGGGAGTTTATCCATAATAGGGCTTAGATGACAATTAAACTCTCCCCCAATAAATAATCTCTTAACTTCAAAATCTGCTAACTTAGAAAAGGCTGTAGTCAGAAAGTTGCCACTGTGGCCAGGGGGCCAATATACATTCATTAAAGCAACTTTTTCCCCATGCAATATCCCTTTCACAATTAAATAGCACTCTCTTATGTCCATAATAACATCCATAGCTTGAAATGGCACCTTTTTCTTGATTAAAATGGCTACCCCAATACTCCTTGAAGTAAAGGATGAAAAAAAATAAACTTGACCAAACCCCTCCTGTGATAATTTAGAAACTTCCTGATCATTTAAATGGGTCTCCTGAAATAAAGCAATGTGTACCCCTTCCTTTTTATTTATTTATTTGTTTGTTTGTTTGTTTATTTAGATAGATAAGTCAGAAACTTTCTCCTCTTAACAGGTGTATGAATGCCATTAACATTCCATGTACAAATGTTCAATTTGACATCCTCGAAATATATAATGTACATAATGTAATGCAAATATACTATTTGAAAATACATGTCAATCAATTAAATTAATGGTGTGCTGAGAAACAAAAAACAAAAAGCAAATAAATAACAAACAGAAAAACCTGAACTCAGAACATGAATTGCCTAACATTGGCAGCAAAATGAAAGACCTTACATCCTCCTATATAATGAGAGCTCAAGTGGAAAAGGTTCTCTAACAACAAAAGGAAGTGACAAACGAATTATCCATTCAGAACGCCAAGAGGCGATGCCACCATCCTTACCCATGTACCTTGAATATAAGCAGTCGGCAGGTCTCAAAGTCCCGTTAAGATTTCTCGATATTTTGTGCTCACAGTCTGATGTGTATACATTACCTGGACAACCTATAATGTAAAATAAGCGATCAAACGTTATCGGCAGACGTCCCATCCAATGTGTCCTGAAACGCCTCTAGAGCAGTCGGGTCCTGAAACGCCTCGAGAGCAGTCGGGTCCTGAAACACCTTTACAGAGCCGCGGAAATTGATCTTGTGAAGGACAGGGTAGATTTGCCTGTATTCAGCACTGATTGATTTCAGACGTTTCTTTACTCAGCCAAACATTTATATGTTTTATTGTGCTTGGAATCAATCATGTGCTTGTATATTTTTAATTAGTATTTGATAATGTAATGTGTTTTGTTTTTGTTTTTGGTTATTGTATTAATATAAGATGCTTTGTTTTTTAGGGTAACTTTTTAACATTCTGTCAAGGATCTTTATAATGAGTCTTTATTGGTCACATACAGTATACATTACAGCACAGTGAAATTCTTTTTTCTTCGCATATCCCAGCATGTAAGGAAGTTGGGGTCAGCGCGCAGGGTCAGCCAAGATACAGCACCCCTGCAGCATAGAGGGTTAAGGGCCTTGCTCAAGGGCCCAACAGTGGCAGCTTGGAAGTGCTGGGGCTTGAACCACCGACCTTCCGATCAGTAATCCAGAGCCTTAACCATCAACCGCCACTGGCTAATTCTGGCACATTTACAATCATATTCATTAATGTGCACTGCCCCTGTAAATAAATAAATAAATAAATTTTGCACTTGCAAAGAACAGAGGCCAAGAACTCTTGAAAAGAAATCACTGTATTATCTCCAAATTTCCTTGATCCCCAACTCCCGCACAGTGTTTAACACCTGTTGCTTGTCTTGGAAGTTATGGAACCTCACCAAAATAGATCGTAATCGCTGTGCAGAAAAGGGCTTGGGGGCAAGTGATCGATGCACTCTTTTCGCTTTCGTAGCAATATCGAGAGTCTTAGGGAGCCACGACTCGAATAACCGTGTAGGGCTATCGCCCTCTACACCCTTAGGTAAACCAACGATGCAATATTCTTCTTTCTCCCTGTGTTTTCAAGGTCCTCAGCACATTCATCCATCTCATGTACGAGTTTTTCTAGGGATTTTAGCTTAGCCTCAATTGAGGTAAACATGTCTTACATCACAGAGATCCTGGTTTCAGCCCCCGTAATCCGCTTTTCATGCCCATCCAATTCAGCACGGTGCATTCATAGCAGCTGCGATATCGGATCCATCTTTTCATCAATAAGCTTGGAAATATTTGCTGTGATCTCCGCCACCGCGTCGGATAGCGCATCATTATGAGCAGAATAAAAAATTATTTCTGCTCATAATGAGAAAAGAAAAACATGGACATGCAAAAATTATGATATATGGGTTACAATATAAAGAAACTCCAGCTTGACTACACACAACCGTTCTTTAAGCCGCCATCTTGAAAACCTAAAGCTACAGTATGTTAATTAAAGAAAGCCCTAACCGTAGACTAAGTTCTGAACACTCCGCATCTGTGTAATAAATACTTCTCTCTTGCTTTTTTTTGTTGTTGCCAAGTTTCTCTCAGCTGACGATGGGTGCAGATGGTGCAGAGTTTCTCTCTTCAGTTCTTCCCTCGCTGAAGAATCTCAAGATCCTCAGGTGACCAATGACCTGTCAAATTTTATGACTGTCAGAATGTCAGAAATTGCTGCTTACCAATTATTCGTGATTATTCCATGACATTATGCTAATAGCTTTGGACGTTAGTGTTAAGCATGTCATGTTTTTCTGACATTTATGTGTTTCCACAGTCTTAATTCCAGAGGAGAAACACAAGATGAAGCAGTAATATTTGCATTACAGCATGCACAAAAGCACCTGGAACAGCTGAGGTATAGCTCTCTCCTTTTTTGGGGTATACTTTATCGAAATGACCGCCATCTCCCCAATGCCAAATGCATAATTATATTTCACATTGGTTTCTAAAATGTTTCAAATGTCTTCTAGCTTGGCCCATCATGTAATTAAAGACGGAGGAGCTGCAGTATTAGGGAATGCCCTTCAGGGTTTCACAAGAATGCGATCACTCAGGTAAGAAGTGATTCATAACCTTCATCAGTACTTCCTGGCATTGTATTATATTGGTTGACTTCAAAAGATCTGGGTGATTTCAAATAATGCCATGAAGCAAAGACCTGACTTGTTCTGAGCTGACATGCAGATTGTACCACTTTTGAAATCTTTACCATAAAGGTTTTCTGATGTCATGTATCTTGTTTCCAAGCAATTTTGTAAATATAACCTAATATATCTACTTGAGACTAGACTTCTTAGTCAGTGATGGGCAATGTGAGTCTGAAAACACCACAGTACTGTAGAATAAAGTGGTTTTCTGAAGATGGATGAATAAATGAACTTGATGAATTAGACCACACAGTAAATCTTTGTTTAGAGAAAAAAAATTCATCTATGAAAATGTGGTTTTGGATATTTAGTTAATTAAGTAAAGCAGAGGATGCATTGTCAAAAAAGCTAACTGTCGCCTGTACAGACTGCCTCTATTCTAGGTTTGACTGGCTCTCCAGCTTATTTGATTGTTGTTCAGTTTTTTTTTTCTTTTTAGCTCATCCTCTCACTTGTGCATTCATGGTCTCCCATTCTTGCTCTCCTCTATACCTCAAAAGAGACCATAATTCATATCTTAAACCTGACCCTGGCAATTTATTTACCATCCAAGCCAATCACGTAATCATTTAAGACATCTGAACCAAAGGTCAGGGCCAAGTCTTATTTAAGAGTGGTGTTTTATATTAGTGACTGTGTGTCCTTCAATCTAGTCTCTCAAAGTGCTTGGACTGCACTGCAACAGGAGGGCGTGATTTGGTCCGTGGTCTGGTCCAGTGCCGCTCTCTGGAGGAAATTCAGTAGGTACCCTCTATATCTTGGCTAATTAACTTTTTCAGTTTTTGTACATTTAGAGTCTGAGTGTGTAAAACTTAATAAACAGGGGATGTTTACTGCTATAGCTGTGATTCCTCTAGTTGTGAATACTTATGTACGAACATTTCTAGATTGTTGAAGGAAATGTTGCATGATCTAGTACGATCTATTTTATTCTACAGCATGCTGCAGGAATGAGTCCTAAATCCCGGAAATGAGTTAGCATTTTTGCACTTCCAGTTCCTTCGTCCTGAAGTCATTGGGTTTTTTAAATGGTTTTTGGTTAAATGTCCGAAATAACGTCTGTGGTTAACACAAGATATTTTCACACTTTATCCTATGACATAAAATACATCAGTAATACCCCACTTGTGATTTTTAAAAAAGCTTTTACATGTCTTGAAAAAGGCGGTTGCAAATGTGTCTAAAAGGGAATACAGAGGTTGTTGGGACATTAAAGTCATCACACAGATTAAAGATTCATCCACAAAAGGAGCACAGTGGATCCTTATAAGAGAACATGTTTTTTTAAATAAAGATTGAAAAAGTTGTTGGACGCTTAGTGGTGGTGACTTCCAGTCATCGTTTATATGACATCACTTCACTTCCAGTCAGCGTTTATATCCTAACTTTAGCGTTTTACTTCTGGTGATTGTATTTACTGTAGGCTTCAAAATTCATAATTCAAGTTGTGTTCATTTTCTACACTTATCTTGAACAAAACGTGTAAGAATAATAAACTTTCGTTGGTCACAGACCTTATTTTCTGCAATAATCCAAAAGCCAATGGAAGAATCCTACTGGCTGTCTGTCGATGGAACCAGGGTGATGCCTACTTCTGGGTTGGCCTACAAAAATACGTCATCCCTGCAGCACGCTATTCCAACACACACAAGCAGTTATACCATATGGCAGTATACTACAGTGTCTGCATGATTTGTCTGTAACAGTGGGTCTGTACAACAGAACTAAAACAGTAGTACAGGAAGCTAAGGTCTAAACTGTCATCATAGCTAATCTTGCTTTATGAGTGTTCGAGTTGGTCACCATGGTGTAATCTCTCTCCAAAGGCTGGACTCTTTAGAATTGGATGAAGAAAGCATAGATTGCTTTGCACAAGGCCTTCAGGCCATGACATCACTCAAAAAGATCAGGTACATAGATTTGACTCCTTCAGGAGGTTTAGGAATGTTGCAAAGCTTTGTTTTTTAAAATGTTTATTATTATTATTATTATTATTTTTTTTTTAATCCACTAATAAGTTTCACTTGAAACAACCCTACTCCTCATTATCACATGCTTCTGTGTTATGGTGGGTTTATTTTTCAGTTTGAATAAGATGATCTCAAAGGAGGGCAGTGGGGTTCTGTGTCTGCTGGCTAGTCTGCACACATTAATTGAGCTAGAAGAAATAGAGTAAGTTTAAATTACTTTTCCTCTGTCTATTCATTCACATTTTGCTATGTCAATATACAATCATGAAAAAAAACAAGTTCATGCTATACATAGTTCTGCAGAAATCCCCTTCACACTTCTCACCCTTGTGCAATTTTCACAATTATTAAACTTATTTCTAGACGTTTGTACTCATTTTGATCTTCAAAAAGGTGCAAAAAGCTAAATTATCTACCAACAGAACAAGAAAATGTAATGCTTGCAATTAGCAGAAAATGTTCAGAAATGCATTAAATAATCCTATTTATATTTGGTTTACTGTAATCTTATAAAAGGAAGTACTAGACACATTTAACTATGTTCAACGTATTTTCACCTGGTAGTATTTAATTTTTTTGCAGTGTGTGAGCAGTCACTTTACTTACTTTTTCACAAACTTTCTTTCCTTCCAAATTTCACAATGGCACAGAAAGAGATGCTGTAATCTGCAGAGGAGATTTCATGCCTTCTAGATCTATAGAGCGAAGATATAGTTCATTCGTCTTCTGTAGCCACTTTATCTTGGTCAGCGTCATGGTGAATTTGGAACACTGGGCACGAGGCAGGAATATATTCTG
>JANDJT010000179.1:12157537-12169530 GCA_024331685.1 Stegophilus panzeri
TTAAAGCCATAAATAAGCCATAAATTCAATAAATGATACATTAGAACAATAAAACAATGAATTTACTCCAATGTCTCCAATTTTGTAAAGTCCTGCTAAGGTAACATACTGTATAGATTTGGATAAATATGAAAATGTGCTTAAAGCTTGTACCTGCTCTATTTTTTTTACTAGATTGATCGGGTTAAGAATGGGTGATCGAGGGATTGAGGAGCTTGTGAAGCACATCCCTAAATGGACCAGACTAAGAAAAATAAAGTAAGTAGGCATTTGAAATAACTTTCATGGACTCATAATTCAAAGTTTTGTTATATTTGTTCTCTGAGAAATATGTAGTACTGGTGATAAAGTGCTCTCTAGTGCAAATTATAAATCTAGGCAGTCAGAATTTTCACTAGTATTCTGACCTTGGGTTTTTCCTACCCAAAATGCTGTACCTTCCATTTTCTACCATTTTCCAAGGTGTAAGTTATTATCAGGCATCCTGAGTGATCACCTCTCTCTGTCTCTCTCTGATGTATAGTCTGTCAGAGAACTGTGTGAGTGACCATGCTGGAGAGATGTTGGTGAAAGCGCTGTCCCACTGCAGAGCACTGCAACAAATACAGTAAAATTTTAAAATATGAACAGTCACCTTCTCACACGCTATTTTTCATATGGTATTTGCAAAAAATAAATAAATCTATGATCCATACAGCAATATGTTCCTCACAATGCTGTGTGTAGTAGCCTGGAATCAGATAAAAGCTGAAACTCTGTTGGTGAACTATATATTCTTTATATGCAGTCTTTTCAGGAACAATCTTGGTCACAGTTCTGCAGCTGTACTGGGTCAGGTTCTTCCATCCCTCTCTGAGCTCTCTGAATTGGAGTAAGTCAGGGCATCCTCATCTAAGAAAGTTTAATAGTGACTTAGGAATGCATTATATGAAACAGAACAAACCTTTTCATGTTTCTCTTTAATAATTATTTTCAAACATGTTGTGATCAAGGTTATAGGTCTGCTTTTCATTCTCAATTAGTACCCTAAGTGTATAACCGTATAACTCAAATGCTCAAGATTGAATGGTTTAATGGCTGCATAATTGTGTTGTCTAATCTGTCCATTTCTTTTCTGTTTTCTAAGTCTATCTGAGAACCAGATGGGTTCAGAAGGTTGTTCAAGTCTCTGTGAGGCTCTGGTCAGCATGAAGACGCTAAAAAAACTACAGTAAGATTCCATATACTCTTTCCTATATGTGTTTCATAAAGTAAATACAGACTTCACAATTTGTAGTCTCTTTGTAGTTTGGAGTCCCGTAGGAAATGTATATACCCCAACATGTTAAAACATGGCAATTATTCAGCTATCTTATAGTTTTGTATAAATCCTTATCTTGCAGCTTAACCTCCATTGGAACCTCAGACTTGGTCAATGTTGCATCTTGCCTCAAACACTGCACCTCTATAGAGGACATCAGGTATGTCTGGCAATGGTTTATAATCTCAATTGAAGTCTATTTTTCATCATAACTCACATTTACTTTTCTGTCCTCTGGGTGTTGCATGTTTTTGTTCAGCTT
The DNA here is from genome assembly GCA_024331685.1 of Stegophilus panzeri. Lineage (NCBI taxonomy): Eukaryota > Metazoa > Chordata > Actinopteri > Siluriformes > Trichomycteridae > Stegophilus > Stegophilus panzeri. Next base: position 12,159,100 of record JANDJT010000179.1, read on the forward strand.
GTCATGGAATAACTGTGAAAATGATGTGGTTCTGAAACTGGCTGAAGTTCTGCCACAATGCAGTAAACTGAAAAGACTTGAGTAAGTGTTTAGATCATTAGCCTGGGGGTATAGAACTTGCATATTGGATCTATTTTTGAACAGTACACAGATTAGATGTATATTTCTTTTGTAGTCTGGAGGCGAATAATATCAACACATCGGGAGCCATGGCCCTTGCTACATGTTTGCAGTTTTGTCCTTGGATTGAAGTGATCAGGTAATTTGAAGTAAACAATGACTAGTATCATGTATCATATGTATCAACTAATACATATGTTCTCCCTTTGAATTCATTTTAATAAGTGTGATCTCTGTTTTAAAAGACTTTGGAGGAATCCCATTAAAAAGGATGACCTGATTTTGAAAGACAAGAGGCTGAATTTCTCATCGACTTAATCTGTAACAGACTTCATTAGCATCTTGTGTCTTTTTTAAAATGTTTACATTCATATTTATGTCTTTCTGTTTTAATTAGAATATGGAGGTATTTTGTTTACATTCATTTGGAGAACACATTACCTCAATATACCAATAACTATACCACACGACAGTTTGTCTAGTTGTCTGGGATTCAGAGGTTTATGGAAGCGATGTGAACAATCCATTTTTGCACCTTAACAGATAGTGAACATCTCACTATAGAGCCATGCCTGCATGTTCAGAGACATAATAATGACCAGTCATGTACTGTTACAAGGGTCATTTTTGAGAGTACATAGTATGCTAACCACAACAGGTTTCTAGTTGTCCCACAAAAACGGCAGATTATGCTTAGGCTGCATTTACTGTTTGAAGCTTGTTAACTTCTTTAACTTCCAGTCTTCCATACTCATTGTCTAATTATTTTTAATATCCCATATAACTGTGAACGTGCAGATTGGCTGTGAGATAATCAGATTTACCGAACTAATAACAGCAGCTTATAAATTATCACCAAAATCAGAAGTCCGTTTCTTTATATGATCCTTCCATGAACCCATTCTCGACTTCTCCTTGTTGTGTTCTCCTGCAGATCTCATATTTATTTCTGTTTTTCCTTATTAAAATATCTTAAGAATTGCACTGCAAAATTAAATGTACAATTGGATCAATGAATGACGATGTGTTTTTTTTTTTTTTTTTTTACCTGATATGAAACTAAGGCCTGGCTTAATAAACTTTTAGTGAGTAAAGTATTAGTAACTCTGAGCACTGATCTCCGTACATAAGTACTGCCCCTACATATCATAGCCCAGTAATCATAGCCCAGTAATCAGCCCAGTTGAGTGAAAACAATTAAGGACAACTTTAAGATAAAACTTTAAAATGCCAAAATAGAAACCAAAAATGTGATCCTATATTTTGTGTAGCTTCACTAGATGGAAATCATTACATTAATGATTACATTTGGAACATACTCATTTATGTTCCAACATTTAGAATATACAGTGGGGGAAATAAGTATTGAACGTGTCAATATTTTTTTCAGTAAGTATATTTCCAGTGAAATTATTCACATGAAATTTTCACCAGATATCAGTATTAACTCAAGAAATCTGCAAATATAAAGAATTAAAGTCATAACATAATGAAGTTATGTGTAATAAAGTGGAATGACACAGGAAAAAAGTATTGAACATGCCAAGAAAAAGCCATTCTCCAAGGCAAGGAACCAGCTGAAATGCATAAGTAATTAGAAAGTAATTATACCTCCTATCTGTGCAAATTAATATCAGCTGGGTTAGTAAATTGATGGTCTATTGAGGCTTTTTGTTACACAGTTATTACACATAACTATTTATGGACTTTAATGCTTGGATTTCTTTATATGTGTGGAATTTTGAGTTAATACCAAAGTCTGGTGAACATTTTATGTGAATAACCCCATTGGAAATATATTTACTGAAATAAAATGTTGACTCGTTCAATACTTATGTCCCCCGCTGTACATTTCCCCACAAAATATGATGTGTTGATATTTTCTGTAGGTTGATGTGTCTGCATGTATATATGCCGGTCAATAATGCACTGAATGAATGAGAAACCATCCCCTCTGTTGTTGCTTTATATTTTCACTGCACTCATTGCCAGCTGTGGACAATCCGCTGAAGCCTTGCCACCTATTATATGCCTTTCTGTGTAACTGCTGATTCTTCCCACATCCCATATAACTCAGCAGCTATGCTACTTGAGGCCCAAAGATGGCTGAAAAGATTTTGGTCCCTGCTGCTAATTTTGCTAGTTGTCAGAACACCCTGGTGGCCCAAGCAATCCCAAATGTACAGAAAGAATTGGTGCCCCAGCGAAGTCAGCTTTGCGGCCTGTGCAGTCTTTCCAGTGTGTTCGGCCCTTTGTGACTGAGGATTGTTACCTAGAAGTCCATTAAACACTGCTCAATTTCAGAGCCCCTAGTACGGGAGGCTTATATTCCCTTAGATGTAAGCTGTTCTGCAAATGATGTATACCTCATTTTCTAGATCTGGTGTACTGCCTGATTCTTAACTACTTTTCAACGAATGCTAAACAATGGCATGTCCCCATCTACCCTAAATGTGTATTCGGTGGCCATTATGAACATTACATGGCATTTATCTTTGGGCTCATAAGCTTACTAATACCATTCTGAAAATGAACATGGAGCATTTATCCATCATGATTCCCCACAATTCCTTTTGCTGGAGTCCCTCTCTATGCCAAACTAAAATGGGTGTCACTAAAAACTCCCTTCTTGTTAGCGATTACTTTAGCAAAAAAAGGAGAACTGTATGATTTGGCAATAAGCCATGCATGCTTTAGTGGGCAAACGCCATCTGACCCGGTTGGCGTTCAATATTTCCGCCATCTTGCGTACACTTACAGCAGGGTCCAAAAGTCTAAGACCACACTGAAAATCTGGAACTTTTAAACTGGTAATAAACAGAAAGTTTTATAAGTCTGAAAAAAAAAGTGCGAGATGTTGCACAATTTCCAGGTTACTATTTAAATTTAAGCAAATTTGTGATATTGACCACGTTAACTGCTTTGTACAAAAAGTCAGATTTTCCATGAGATTTAGATAGTTGGATGGTGCTTTTGTACAAGCAGTGAAACCCATCACTTAATACAGCAGTCCAACAACGTTCTATCTTTAAAAATGGACTCAGTCAAGTTTTGCAAAGGTAACGGATATATATGCAGGCTACCGAGTAAAGGGTCTAAATTGTTTCAATATTTTTCATTGATGCACATGTTTTCCAGACTGATGCCAAAAACATTCATGTAATCAACTGTAGTTGAGTGATGAGTGGTCAGAATGTTCTCTGCTCTGCGGTCCGTTTATCAACTCAACTTCGACCACAGCTTTTGTTGTTTGCTTCCTACACATTTTTAAAGCGTTTGCCTTGTCAGTAGGATGACCATTACATAAACACAATGCTGTCAATGACTGATTCAGAGACCAATTCATCAATAACGCGAGCAGCCTCACACCAACAGCGCCGATTTGAATTCGACCACTAGGTGGCAGCACCGCCATGACACACCGCATGTCTCACACGTTCCGCTTCTGGAGCGAAACATTTCATTTCCTCAATCTTCAGCGTGATTTATTTAATTAACGATAGACACGACGCGACTCGGCCTGACAACAATGACGCCAATAATCGCTGTTCTTCGGGTTTGATTGACAGGCAGAGGTTTTAAAATGTGCAAACAACAACCAGAGCACATGACATACAAGAATTCATCTCGGCTCTTTAGAACATTCATACAGCTAGTGACATTTAAAACACACACACACACACACACACACACACCCCACAGATAGACTAAATTATAACAGTCTATTGTAAATAAACTACATGAAACGACAGGCTAACAAAAATGATATTAAAGAGATGTATTGTCTCAACAGGTGCTTCAGGTTGAGGTGTAAGGATGCCCCCTCCAGTCCCCTGACCACAATCAATAAGCCATGCACAGTGGTCTGTATTTTCTCTCATAAGAAATACAATGTCAGGAAGGGTGTATGTGTGTGTGTGTATGTGTGTGAGAGAGGGAGCCCTGTGTGCAGCACTGTGCTAGAGCAGTTGGCAGAAACGTGTGAACCGCTGAACTCCAGCTTGCAGCAGCCATCAATGGGGAGAAATAAGCGCGCGGCGCTCTAAATAAACCATCTGCTTAACGGAACTTCAGTGCGTCCGCGCGGACTGCCACATCACCACAGACGGACAGCTAATAATCTTAGTAACACTGCTGAAACAGCGCTCCAGAGCGAAAGAAATCGGGCAAGGAAGAAGAAAAAAAAAAACGAGAGAGAAGTCGCGGAAGGAAAGTAGGCAGCGCGTGAGGACTGAGCTTTAAGCGGTGAGTGATGGCTGTTCGCAAAATAGCGCACGCGCTCATTCAAAAGCGTAGGACAGCAGTATGTAAGCTTTATCCAGTGTTTTAAGGCGTTGGCATTGAGGAAAAGAGCGCATCCGACTTCTGTAGTCAGCTATGTGCAGTTATGTAGGCTGCGATGGAAAAACAAGCCAGCAAACTAGCCAGATATTTACGCAGGTCGACACCAACATCTGGAACTGCTTGTCTGTAATTTCACAACAGGGTCACTATCAGAATTCTGGCACTTTAATGTTTTGGGGGTTTTTTTGCTCACACGATTGTAAGTGTCTTCTCACAGACATGTAGCCTACATTACCAGCGAATAATTAATAGGGTACAATCCTCTATAATACAACTTTTAGTTAAATTAATGCTTTATTAATCAACACTGTATCCACAGGTTCATATCAAGACGTGCAGACAGTGCAGTGCAACGAAATACCGACACTGTACAAACCTTAAATATTTTTTTAACTGAATAAATTGACAATAATGCAATACATTGTGGCAATGCGAGCACTACGTTATAAATCACTATAGTCTATAGTTAAAATGCATTCAATATTTAATGCGTAATGTCTTCCAGTGCAGCCTGGATCCAAATTTCTGTGTCCACTTAAAGTCCGTTAAAGCTCTAAATGACATGCACGTTCAACCCAGAGACACAATGTGCAAGTGCCAGTGTTGATGTTTTATAATGAATATTTGCATTTACTGTGTTATCCAAGACAAATAACCTTCAGAAAATATGTATGTTCTCATATGAAACAGTTTATAGCATAGTTTCATTGCAAACAAATGTGTGTGCATTTTGTCTAGTTATAAAGATCTGTTAACAGGATGTGACACCTTTGGATGCAGTTAGCTTCCAGTGTATGCTTTGATCATGAAAACAATAGGCCAACAATTCAAAGATTGCATAAGTGAAAAGAAAGAATTGTTGCAAGTTTTTTTGGTGTAAATGATTGGTGGAGGTGTTTTAGATTAGGTGGTTGTCAAACGTTTTGCAGCTAGGGATTCCTTTAACTGTAACATAAATTTGATAGACCCCTTTCCAACATAATACAACCATGAACATATTAGGTTCATTATTTAAATGTGTAAATGTTTACAAAATTATTGGCTGTTTATGACAACATTTTATTTCTGAAATTTCTGCCAGCAGAACATATGAGCTCCGGGCTTACGTTATTTATGCTGGCATGTTTCTGAGTTATTGAGGTTTGGATTAAACCAATTGAAGGGACCAGTTAAAAAGGCTAATAACTCTACAAACATAAATATAATGACGAATGATAATAATGGGTTGTGATTTCCCTTCATATAAAAAAGTTTTTAAACACAATAAATAAATAAAAATCATGAACACCTTGGCTGTGCTTCACGGACCCGGCGGGGGGGGTCTCACTTTTAGGAGGGTTCCAGGTTTGTGGACACCTGACCATCACACCCAGATATGTTTTTTGAACATCCCATACCAGATTTAACCCCCCTTTGATGTTATAATAACCTCCCCTGTTCTGGGAAGACTTTCTACTAGATTTTCGAGTATGGCTGTGGGGATTTATGGTCATGCAGAGACAAGAGCATTAGTGAGGTCAGGCACTGATATCAGGTGAAGAAGCCTGGGGTGCAGTCTGCATTCTAACTCAGAGGTGTTCAGTGGGGTTGAGGTCAGGGTTCTGTGTAGGCCACTCGAGTTCTTCCACTCCAACCTTTGCAAACCATTTCTTCATGGGGTTCACTTTGTGCACAGGGTCCTTGTCATGCTGGAACAGGTTTGGGCCTCTTAGTTCCAGTGAAGGGAAATTATAATGTTACAGCATACAAAGACATTCTATACAATTGTCTGCTTCCAACTTTTGTAGCAACAGTTTGGGGAAGAACAACATGGTTGTGATGGCCAGGTGTGCACAAAAGTTGCTAAAGTTGCGTTGTTGCATTAAATTATGCCTTTCACAATTGAACATTTTCCTTATGTCTACCAGACATGCTCATCAGCTAATGACCAATACCCTTCATGAGCTTTATCCGGTAATGAGCAGTGAAAGCTTTAAATGTGCAGGAACATAACTATTAGTTTTTGAGAAGCTCTAATGGAGTCAAACAGTCTGTCAGGATATACTGAATATATTCAAGTAGCCTTCTTCATGAATACTTCAAGTGTTTGCTTTAAAATCAAGTGATCTTCATTTTGTAGGGGGGAAAATAGCAATTATCAGAGGGGCATGTCTCAGCAATGAGGAGGTGAAACGCTGTTAATAACAGTGGGGTCGGCAGAACCAAAGTCCATACACTGTGTTTTCTTTCACACAGAAAGACACCTGATACTGAAAATATGACTAACTATATTACAATGATTAGATGTAGGAAATCTTGCACATTCGTTTTATTCATTACAGTATGTGGTTAAAGATGCTTTAATTGCAGTGGAGATTGCCTCAGTAGTGGCTTAAATCCCAAATCGCTTTCTGTTTATGTGCATTTCGAATGGTATGGTAATAGGGCTTGGGAATGCAATGCCACTCTGCAGTGACTAGTAGGAAGTTCACTTTACTGTTTTGATGTGAACATTTATAGGAGATTATCCCTTATCTCCGTTGAAGTCTCGATGATTAAGTTTCTATAAAAGAATGGCTCTGAAAGAAGTTCTGGCTGCAAGGCAAATCACAAATTCATATTAATTTGCTTCTTCTAATACGTTATTATTTCTATAGTAACAACTTACACAGGAACTTGTATGATGGATTCTCTACATAAACAGAAGTGTGTAACTGTTGATATGGTGAAGTTTTCTGTGAGGATACATGAGAAGGAGTCTCCAGTACCAAAAAACTTATACTAATGCGTAAAAGTGAGTGAAAATGACCTGTACTGGATTGAGTGGTGTCTTGTTAATTAAATTATTTAAAAAATGGATGATACACAAATGTTTTAATTCATCATACATGTTTATTTGTTTACTTACCTAGTACCTATGCAGTACAAAAGATAAAATTTAATTTTATTTAAATGTAGTTTAACTTTTTCTCACACAAAAGGTTGACACTTGTTTGTCCATAACTGTTGGGCAGAGTTTGGATATATATATGTATATATATACCCCCCGTGAAGTGAGGGTGAGGTGAATAACATTGATTATCTCGTTACAACGGTACCTGTCAAGGGGTGGGATATATTAGACAGCAAGGGAACACTCAGTTCTTGAAGTTGATGTGTTGGAAGCAGGAAAAATGAGCAAGTGTAAGGATCAGAGTGACTTTGACAAGGGCCAAATTATGATGGCTAGACGACTTGGTCAGAGTCGTCTCCAAAACAGCAGGCCTTGTTGGGTGTTCCCGGTATGCTGTGGTTAGTACCTACCAAAAGTCATCCAAGGAAGGACATCCGGTGAACCAGCAACAGGGTCATGAGCACCCAAGGCTCATTGAAATATTTCAAGCCTTTTTTTGCTTTAATCTTGATGATTATGGCTTATAGATCATGGAAATCACTGTCCAGCACTTTGTAAACCAAAACTAAAAATCTGAGCTTATTTAACATCGGATAAGAAATCTCTTTGGAAGAAAGTAGTGTTTCTTGTCTAGTAATTATTTCAAAAGTGTTCAAGCAGTCCAAAAAATGGTGGGGTATAAATAAACAGAAAGCTAAATGCTGACTAGGAGCTAAACCTAGAATTGTGCTGTTGTTGTTGATATATCTGTTTGTAGCGATGGCTTGGATGGCTGACATTCAACTAAAGGTTCTGCTTCTTCAGTTGTTAACAACCGCTTACACTACAAAACTGCCTGAGGCAAGTGCTGTGGAAAAGAAAGCATTCAGAAAGGATTCAGGATGGAGCAAGTGGGAAGACATGATTGAGCATCAGGGTGGCTTTGCAGAGCTGGGTAGACACTGAGCGCACTTTAAATTGTTTTGGCACAATTTTGCTGTCATTTGCCAATTCTTAGCCAGCTCTCCTCTATCACAAAACAGCTACCAACCGGGGAGCGTGAAAGCTAACATGTGCTTCCTCTGAGACACATGAATCCAGCCAACCACCTCTTTTCCACACTTATTACTGACAGGAAGAAAAGATCAAAAAACACATATTAATAAAAGTAGCACTACCTGAACAGTGGCAACAGAATCCTCTGTTCATCCTTTCATCCATAAAACTGCACAGACTCAGCACTACCTGCTTGTCAACATTTTCAATGATATTGAAGTGACTACTGTTCCTGCACTGTCTAAACGTGTATTGTGAGAGTTGAGGTCATTAATTTAGATACGCCTAGCAGAATCTGCAAAATGTTAATGATTAAAAAAATAAATAAGGGGGATCATCCATCCATTTTCTGTACCGCTTATCCTACACACGGGGAGCCTGGAGCCAGGGGACCCCCTGGATGGGGTGCCAATTCATTACAGGGCACAATCACACACTCTCACACACCCATTCACACTCTACAGACAATTTAGACATGCCAATCAGCCTCCAACATATGTCTTTGGACTGGGGGAGGAAACTGGAATACACAGAGGAAACCCCCGAAGCACAGGGAGAAGATGCAAACTCCACGTGCACAGGGCAGAGGAGGGTATTGAACCCCCAACCCTGAAGGTGTGCGGCAAACTTGCTAATCACTAAGCCACTGTGCCTAGGTGGATCATAAAAATTGCATTTTGTTTTTTATTTAGTACTGCCCTGAATAAGCTAATTCACTTGTGGACTATTTACATATACATTACATACAAGACACAATGATAACTGAATTTACACAAATGAACCAGTTCAAATGTAAACAAAAGAACCAGTTTACAAACCCTTGATTCTTAATACTGCGTGTCATTACCTGGATGATCAATGACTGCTTTTATGTTTTGTGATAATTGTTCATGAGTCCCTTGTTTGTCCTGAGCAGTTAAACTGCCCACTGTTCTTCAGAAAAATCCCCCAGGTTCTGCACATTCTTTGCTTTTCCAGCATCTTCTGCATATTTGACCCCTTTCCAACAGTGGCTATATGATGGTGAGATCCATCTTTTCACACTTAGACAACCAAGGGACTCGTACACAAAAGGTGCAAACATTCATTGATTCTCAAGAAGGCAACACACTACACTACATTAAGAGCCAGGGGGTGTAAACTTTTGTACAGGATGATTGGTGTAAATTGTTATTATTTTGTTGGCCATGATGGCCAGCGTTGATTGCAGCAACATTTGGTGACTTATTTGTTTGTAAAATTTCCCATTGCTTGTGTGTGCAGCATTTCCTGGACTTGTAGGCATCACTTGCAGCAGAACTGTCAGGCCTACGTTACTAATGTCTACTAGTCTACTAATGTTACTAAAGACAGCTTTTAAAACATTAACAGGAACAATAAAGACATAGAGGTCTAGTGAATAAGCTGGATGAACTACTGGAGCTGAATTGCTGTGCATAGTTATATGGAGTTATATGTAATTAGTCTAGGATTATATACTGCACCTATTCACACACTTTAATCTTCAAGCCCTCTCTTTCCCATTCTCATCATTTTTTAACTGTGTAAGCTTTATCATACAAGTGTAAAAACGATAAACTAGAGATTCACAGATTTCCAATGACCGATAAATATTGCAGTGTTGTTACATTAGAGAGGACTTGCATTTACATTTGACTGCATGATGCCTGCATGATGGGATAGAGTGCAGAAAAACAACCTACTTAATGGTTCTCCTGAAATCTGAAAAAATCTGAAAATGAAAATCATTGCTAATCAAATTCATTTTACTTATTGAATGAATTTGCATTGCATTCTGTATGCGTTTCCTAAGCACTAGATACCAGGTTAAGATTTCTGGTAATTTAGTAGGCAGACAGGTGAAAAAGAGTGGAGCTGATGGTAATTTAAGTGATGTTTTTTTTTTTGTTTTTTTTTTTTTAAAAAAAAAGCATGAGCCAGAGTTTCCACCATGACCACAGATGGGTGGATGGCTTTGACTCTAGCTTTGTGTGTGTGTGTGTGTGTGTGTGTGTGTGTGTGTGTGTGTGTGTGTGTGTGTGTGTGTGTGTGTGTGTGTG
>JANDJT010000179.1:12169630-12182037 GCA_024331685.1 Stegophilus panzeri
GTGTGTGTGTGTGTGTGTGTGTGTGTGTGTGTGTGTGTGTGTGTGTGTGTGTGTTTGTGTGTTTGTGTGTGTGTGTGGTCATGTTTGTTCGTCTTCCTAAAGCTTTCTGTTGTGTCTGGAGTCTGGGATTTAGAGATGAATATTCCATTACGTCACTGCCTAAAGTAAAACATGGGAGATGTATGATTATCCCAAGAACCATACTTAACATTGGAAGCCTATATAAAGGCACTGCTTCTGTTGGGGAGAAACATAAGGTGTGTCACTCACTAATCGGATGGCAGTATGGGATGTTTGGGCTCACTGGGTGAGTTTTGCTCTCGGTTCTGCCTCCTGAAGTGGATTTAAGTGACCTTATTTAAAATAAAAAAATGTGAATAGAGTTATAAAAGTTTTGTTTTTAATTTGTACCAGTTATTCCTTCTAGTTTTTAAACTGTAAAGTTGTTGTGGTGAAACTAACAAAAAAATTCTATAAAATGTTTTTGAGAGATTGTGGGGTCTAATGATTTAATCCATGAGAAGAACATGAACAGGATCTCAGATTTGAGACTTAAAAACAGATTTTGGTTATAAACATGGATCTGAGTAGAATTTGTGGAATTGGAGAGACAAAACGTTTAGAACACATTACATTTTTGAGCAATGAGATTAACAGCTGTTGTTTGTCTGTTGGAAATGCTGTTCTTATCAGAAATCCCATCATTCTTCTGTCTGAGTGTTTGTGTACATACGCATTTTAATATCTCCACACATGGATAGGAAAATCTAACCGTTTTGACCTTTGTCTGTTCACCATGAGAAAAACTGATGTTCTTTTCTTTTCTTTTCTTTTCTTTTATTTTCTTTTATTTTCTTTTATTTTCTTTTTTTTTCTTTTTTAGAAAAACTTTTTTTTTTTAACGAAAACAGCCTAAATGTTTCTTTTGGTTATGGAAGTGAAGTTAAGAGTTAGGTTCAGGTGTAGGCATAGAATTAACTAGCTGCATTATAATTATGTCAGTAGAAGGTCCTCATTAATGTGAGTGTGTGTGTGTGTGTGTGTGTGTGTGTCTACACATCATGGTGTTCAGCACCCACACATCAGTAGTCATGTACATCAGTGAGCAGTGTACAGGAAAAATACCAATTTAACAATAAGCATTTTTACATGCTTATATGTTTGTAAGTTCCTGTTTATATAGGTATAGACCTAAATCACATATAAATCTCAGGCACAAAGAATGAAGCAAATGCCGTACATCAAACAACCATCGTGAGTATTTCATTCCTCTGCCTATCAGTGTGCTTAGCTTCACTAAGCTGGGTCTGTTTAGTCATCCATCCATCTGCCTATGTGTGGACTTCATCTCTGCTTTGATGAGCTGTTATATTCAGTTTTGTCATCCCACAACACTGATCGTATCTGTACTATAGATACCTAGATATCCTCTCATGTACACATCTTGATTTTGTGTATTTCTGTGTACATATGATAAAAGAATTTTCAGTGTTGCACCTGTCTGCCTCTAATCCAAGCTCCTGCTGTAGGGATCAATAGATTGTTTTCTCTTATCGCTTATTGTCTCTGCAGAAATGAAATGTATCTCCATTTAATTTAGCAATGAATGGCCTTCAAGAAAACATGTTAGAGACAGTGCACATTTTCGTGTCACAATATGAACAAAAACAGCATATTATGATTATATTGTGACATTGTGTGCTTGTCTTATGCCTTGCAATGCATTAAAACATTCCATTGAAGCTGTGACCTGTTATTGCACTGTGTTAATTCAAGCAAAGTTTACGTCCTTTCTTGGATCTTGTCAGCATTACGATTTATTAAAGCATCCAGTAAACCTATCCAGAATACCTGATCTTTTTCCCCAGAATTCTTATGGAACATAATAGAAATTGTAGGTTGCTTAGAGGGCTCATTTGCATATTTTAACTCTTCACAATATCAGTATTTTAAAGGCTAATGTGGCAATAATGAAGAACAAATTATTCTCACTGTAAATGCTGCTATTGTCACCTATTCAGTAGCTAACCAATAGTCTCTAATATACTTAGCAACTCTAAATACTTAGCAACTAGTAACCAACCATTTTTGCTATGTGGTGAGAGATAAATTGATTTTCATAAATCAGCTAATCAAAACTCAGTTAAAGTGAGCAGAGGGAGCTCAGTGTAGAGTCATGGTCATAGGACTGTTTTTGTTTTGTTTTTTAAACCCCATTCTATTTGCTCCTGCAGAAGGTTTAACCACAGTGAAATGTGCAACTTAACCACAGTCACCCTGACCAGAATAAAGCAGATCCGTAAGACGAATGAATGAATGAATGCAATAAACGTGTCATACAGCACAGCACATGCACGTCTAATATGCTTCCATGTTAATTAATTTGACCTTTCTTCAAGCTTCATACCTGACCTCTTTTGCCCGATCCTAGTGCAAATGCTCAGAGTTTACAGTGCTGGACTACTGATTAGAAACTAGGACATGCCAAAAAATCTCTTTTGTGCTCTTGAGTAATATCCTTTACCCTTAACATTTGGTTTTAGATTAAATTGATCAAAGTACATATAAGCCAGACACCACAGGGACATTAAAGCAATATGAACTCAGGCTATATGCTGTGGATGTCAGATTGAATATTGTGCTTTATTGCATTACATGTTCTTTTAGAATGCACACGGCAATTTGTTAAACCTGAAAGAATACTGTACATTATGGGAAAAAACACAGCCCCTCAGCTACAGCATACCTAAAATTAATGCCTACCATGTTTTTAGCACTTTCTTAACAAAGTTTCGTAACATGTTGGAAAACATGTTAAAATAGTTAGACCATTTTAGTTCATCATATCACATAGATATCTTATTTATTTTGTTTTGCTTTGGTTTCTGGTTCCTTTTTTCTGCCCTTGTGGTTAACGTTTCCATATTTTGCTAAGTGGTCAGTGGCCTCAAAGATCATCACATTATGTAGGTCACTGTGGCAGATAAACTTTGCATGCATTTTTTTTTTTTCTTTTTTTTTTTCTAATAGACATCAGTATCAGGAGTTTGTTAAAATAGGAGTTTGTTTCTTTCAGTAGCTGTGATGCTTAACATGGTTGGATAATTCAATATTGTTTTGCATTTTTTGTGCCTAAATGTAATTTGCACAGTTTTGAGATGTAACATGAAGTAACTGGATGTAACATGAATATTAATCAGCTGTATTTGTATTCTCTGTGTATGGTGGTCATAGCCTATTTGTGGTTAGGGACACTAACACAGAGAGAAAAGCCACTGGTACATCAGTCTCTTAGCAACAGGAGCTCTTGCTGTTTTCCTCATGTTCTGCCATGACGTTCTTCTTCTTTTTTGCTAGCACTGTCTGTGAAGACATGCGTGTGTGTTTGGGTGTGTTTGGGTGTGTGTCTGTGTGTGTGTGTGTGTGTGTGTGTGAGAGAGAGAGAGAGAGAGAGAGAGCGAGCGCGAGCGAGCGCGCGCTTTGGTCTGGTCAGTTTAGCCATATGCAATGGGGTTACTGGTTAAAGCTGTAGTAACTGTTTTGTTTTAAAAAAAAAAAATTAAGAAGTCAGTGGATATACAAATGTTAGTAAGTACAGACCATAATAAAAGCATTTTCACATTGTTGTGAAGTTTTATCTAGCTAATGTTAAGCAGTTAACATTGTGTGTTTGATTTGTTTGTCTGGTTTTTGGTCCTCATGCTTGGACATGTTGTAAAGTTCCTACTTGCTTTTATTCGTTTTTCCCTTGTATTTTGTTCTTAGTTCAGAGTTTTAGCTAGTCAGCTAGCTAATGTGATCCAACCTGTACACTAACAGTTTAGCCTGTGAATTAATCAAAGTGCTTGGTTGCTAATGGTGTATTTTGTTCTCCATTCTGTTTTTTTTTTTGTTTTGTTTTTTTTTCCTTCTCAGTGTTTTTAGCTACTAATTTAACCTTTGCTGACCAGTTAGCTACAGTGGGCTGTGTGTACTTTGTTAAGTCAGTGTTCATATTGAGCAGCCGTTCTCTAAGCTTTAGGTTAAATCTTACACTTAATACTGGCAACAGTGACACTCGTGTTAATATGTACAGTAAAAGTTCTACGCTTTTAACACTTCTGTATTATGATGATGTCTGTAACTGCACCCTACTTCCGTATATAGGTTCACAGCCACTCACTAATAACTAGCGTTGTTCTGATTAACAGTGCAGAGAAGAAAACTATCCCTCCCACCCAGAGAGGGTATGGTGCTCTCTTGAAGCCACTGAGCAAACGATTCATGGTTGTGGCACTCGAGAGCCTGCAAATACTCCTTAAATCTGTATAGACTTTCCATTCGCAACCATCAGATTAATCTGCATAAGGCACTCCCTTACACAGCACAGCCCTTACTTGCTGTTGCATAATTCTACCAAACAGGTCTCTAAACCCCAAACTTGCATTCTGTTACTTTAAATCATGAGTATTCAACTAACATTTGTTTAAAGGTCCATTTAAATAAAATTCATCAAATTTAATAAAAGCAATTTGAGTTTGATTTACTACTCTGTGTAATTCCTGTGTAGTAATTGTTTTCCCTCTGTGTGTGTGTGTATAGGCTGTGGGAGAGGAGGCACTCCAGCCTGCATGGCGTACACAATGGGCTCGGGGCCCAATGCCGGCCCCGCCATTGGCGCTCAACACTGTATCACCAAGGTGGAGCTCTCCGTGTGCTGCTCGAACCTGCTGGACCGCGACGTTGCATCTAAGTCCGACCCATTCTGCGTGCTCTTCCAGGAGGTGGACAGTAACTGGGTGGAGGTGCGGCAGCTCTGACACATCCTCTCTGTCCTTCAGTACTGCTGATGAAAAGTTTTGAGATTAAGTTTAAATGTGAGAGTATTCAATAACATTTTTAATACAGATATAAATGTGATGGACAATATGGGGAGCAGAGACGAGAGAGCTGCAAGAGGAATAGAAAAACTGAAACAAAACCGATATGAGAAAGAGAACAATGGATAGAATGGAAGGTGTAGAAAGAATAGCGGTTTCGGAGAGGGTGAATAGAAGCAGCGATGGTTAGATAGTTAGTCAGTAAGTCTGAGAGAAATGCTTTAAGGAGCATGCTCCGGGGGCCACAATGTGTGTTGGAGAGAGTGTGTGTCCTTGTGATTTGGAGTGGACCTCCGCTAACAGTCAATAGTGCAAGCCTGAACATGAAATCAGTGTTTCTCAGCTCACCGTCGCCATGGCAACAACATAGGAAACAAAAGGCTTATACTTTTTAAGCATAGATGCAGAGAGAGATAAAGAGGGAGTGTGATGGGTAAGGGTTAGGAGAAGAGACAAGGGGAAGAATTACGGTAGGCGCCATCAAGCACTGTAGTAATACATTCTTAAATTCTTAAATTCTTCTTTTGCCAAGGGGTCTGTGGATCAATAAAACATGTCTTCTGTGTGTGTGTATGTATATGCACACATGTGCATATGTGAGTGTATGTCCTTGATGCACAAACACTAGTTGACGTGTTGATCTCTCAGAGAAAAAGGGAAATTCTCCAATTGTTAGTTTTACGTTTCCACAGAAGGCAAAGGACTAGTGTGAGTGTAAGAACCATAACAATTTAAGATTGCAGGTTGAATGGATGATAGTGATGGTGAATATGAGTAGGACAGGGTATTAGAGGTAGGGCTATCGCTTTTATTTCTGATGCACAACAGCAGGACTGGCATTTACAGACAGTAGAAACAGGACAACCACAAAACTAGGACGACAGGGAATTTAGTCTCAGATCAAACAAAAAAACTACACTAGGCTAAGCTAACAAGAAATACAAGGGGTGTCACCGGCCCTCTAACGTAGTGTGTCTATACATTCAAAAACACCTGCTTGATTGGAAATTTTCTTGTTTTCCAATCTCTACTTGTTAGATTGGAAGTCTCTTGAAGGGTGCCAGTAACTCTGGAGTTGACTTTAGTTGTGTGTCATCAAATATTGGCAGAAGAATGATAATACATGTTTATGAAATCTGAGCAGCTATTCTTTATAGCCAATGAAAAAGTTGTCATGGGCTTGGTTGTCTTCAGAAGAAATAGAAGCACACACACACACACACACACACACACACACACACACACACTGAGAGGGGTGGCAAGCAAATATGTTTTTCCTCGGAACTGTACACACAGCATCACATCTCAGACCATATGTTCAGTCCCATCTAGGGGTCTGCTTGGGTGTATACACATGCGTTTACGTGTGAGCATGTTTGTGTGTTTCCATATTGCCCTGGACTGTTAGCAAGCGTTTAGACAATAAATAGTTGAACTGTGACTGTCTTTTCGCTCGCTGTCTCATTCCCTCTCTCTGTCCTCCTCTGTCTCTCCTCCCTTCCTTCCTTCCTTCCTTCCGCTCTCTATTTCTCTATCTCTCTCTAACATTCCCTAAATGTCTAATGCCCTTAAGTCACTCCATGTTACATCAGCTATACACGTTTTCCTTACCTCAGAAATGTGGTCTGTCTGCTCCTTTTTTCTGAAAGCATGCTACTCTGCACCGCAGAGCCATAACAAATTGCAGTTGAGAGAACGCTCTGATCAATAGCAATCATTTCCCCACCAAATACAGACTGTCTGAAGCACAGCTTGTCTTATCTACAAAGATAAGTGCTCCAAACTGCTGATGGAATTATCTTCAGTGGTTGAGCTAAGTAACTCTGTTTCTCGTGTCTGTGTGTGTGTGTGTGTGTGTGTGTGTGTGTGGGTGTGCTCGTGCGTGTGTGCGTGCGTGCGTGTGTGTGTGTATGGTTGCAGCTGGGCCGAACAGAGACAGCAGTGAACAATCTGAACCCCGTGTTTGGAGTGAAGTTCCAGGTGGACTACCATTTTGAGGAGGTCCAGAAGCTGAAGTTTGCCATGTTTGATGAGGACAAGTGCAGCAGCCAGCTGTATGAGCACGACTTTCTGGGAGAGTTCATCTGCACGCTGGGAGTGGTACTGCATCACCACTTTACATCTCCAGCATCCACTGCCTGTTATACTATATCGTATATTTATTGATATTTAAAGCTACTGGCAGGTGTTAGTCCTTACTGGCAATGTTCAGAGCATGGCCTACATATATCCTGACTTAACAAGCAAAATAAAAATGTAAAATAGCCAAGCTGAATTTAATAGGACATAGAGTAACAAAAATACCTAACATTTTCATTCATTTAGCACACACAAACAGATCCAGCCATCTCTGCACACCTTGTTTTCCGTAAACATGAGCTAATGAGCCTGTATTGATCTTGCTAACCCTCTTTAGCAATCACGGTGACCTTTGGCTGATTAAAGAGCTCTTTATCCATCTTCTTCCGAGCTTATTTAACTAGCCCATATTTCATGCACAGATTGTGTCCAATAAGAAACTTCATCGGCCTCTTACTCTGGCTAACGGCAAACCAGCGGGAAAGGGAGCCGTCACAGTAAGACCTTAAGACCTCATCTGATAACATCCTAAAGTCACCAGCTTATTGTTCCAGCAATTTCTACATTTAAAGGCATCACATCCGATTTGTGTTTTTATTCTAGATAACAGCCCAGGAGTTATCAGACAACAGAATAATCACCCTGTCCATGTGTGGGAGAAAGCTGGATAAAAAAGTAAGACAAAGCACATGTATAAATCTCTTTTTCATAGAATTGGTTAATCTGAAATAATGTTATTAATTATACTGATGTGTATTTCTACTACACTAGGATTTCTTTGGTAAATCAGACCCTTACTTGGAGTTCCACAAACAAGGAGAGGATGGAAAATGGATGCTGGTACACAGAACAGAGGTAATATACACCACCAACTCTGTATTTATTCCCTTACAATGAAAACAGTTACCCGTGTGAAATAATACCTATGAAAATATGCAGTGACCATGAAGAGTGTTAAATGAGATAAAACTGTTTTATAGTTTAAATTCTTAACAGTATTCCTAATGAAGCTTTGCACACTTCTCAGCCAGCTCAGGCAGAGCACTTATTGGCATCTACATTTTTGTTTTGGCAAATGCATCAATACAAAATACACAGGGAATAAAAAATAAAAAAATATTCAGAAATAAATTTATACACGGACATTAACTTCAGTATTTACCTTTTTAGCCTTCATCAAACTGCCAAAGTAAACAATGAAAAAAGTATTTATTCAGTCCATTCAGTCCAAACGCCAAACTTTTTGGTAGTGCACATTACATTGGACTACATTAGACAGTTACTCTATACAGTACATAGTGGCTGTCTATGAATTTCTAATAGTTCTGCCATAAAGTAGTATTTGTGTATCTGCTGTTTGTCAGGTGATTAAGAACACTCTGGACCCTGTATGGAAGTCGTTCACTGTGCCACTAATTTCTCTCTGCAATGGTGATGTGGACAGAAACATCAAGGTAGGTCTTATCTTCATGTCACTGATAACCTGGACTTGGGGTAAAAATGAGCCACAGGTAGAAACCAGAATTATTATTATTTTTTTGCCATTGGCAAGCCAAATCCCAAAATAGTCTTTGCTCTAAAATGTTACTTACTACTAAGTAATGTGTCTCTGCATAACAAAAATGGACATTTCTCAGTTAAATTGGTGTTTTCTTACTGTTGGGTGTGACTGGCTATAACCTGTACCAGTTAATTTGCTGGGAGTGTGGCAGGAGTTTCTGCATTACAAAAACGTTTTTAACTTAAGATTGCTTAAGTTTTTACTTAAGTTAATGGTAAGGTTAATGGTAACAGAAGTCTTACTGTTAGCTAGTTAAATTACATGACTACCTAACTAGCCAGAGTACATTTAAAGATCTCTTTGGGAGTGATTTATGTTTTATCTAAAAATTTCCCTGTCAACTTCTAGTTCAGGATGTTGCAATTTTTTTTTGGTCAGAAGAAAAGCTTTAGCGCTATACTTTATGACATTTTCTGTGATAACGTTACTAATTAAGATCTATCTGCAACATTCTAACCAAAGAACACTATAATTTCCCACTAGCTGTCACAGACATGTCATCAGACCCAGTAGAATTCTGAAGTGCCCCATTAGTCATGGCAAAAATCTATCCTGATCATACCCTGCTTTTATTAAGATCTTTGACTAAACTTGACATACTGTAATACTCAGCAGATACACTAGTGCCCACAGCTGACTGCCATCGCATCCAAAATTTATGCTGCTTTCAAGAAGAGTGTCATAATTCATTGACTATTACCTGTAGACTTAGTTTAAACTAGATTTTTTTTTTTTTTTACCTCAGATATTATGGTCAAATGTAACCTGAGCTCTCTTGCTAGCATTAACTTTGAAGGAAAATACCACTTTGTTAGGAAATCCTCACTGTGTAGTATTTACACTAATTGGTCATTTTTCAGGTAAAACTGCTTTATAGGTCAATTTGTACATATAGAATTACTGACTATAGCCTATCTAGTATTGTACTCATACCAGCACTATACACAGTATGATGTCAGTGTCACTGCTGTGCAGATTAAGGTGTATAAGGTATATGGAAGTAGTAACAACCAATGTTAACTGTCAACCAAGAAAGGTCTTAGATTAGGAAAAGCCTATGATAATAGGAAACACATAACTTTGTCCTGCAAGAGAACACATTTCCATAGCAAGTGTACATTACATATATCATTATTGTGTAAAATTTTGGACAATTATATTGTGGTATATAATTGTAGCTGTCTTTGCACACCACTGTAGCTTTTTTATTTGAATGCTACTCCACTTTTCAAAATGTTGCACTTTTAATATATTCTAGTGGCCTGGTTCAGACCTGAGCATATCTGAGCCTTGGCTCTGAGGAAGTGTTTATTTTCTCAGGTGATATGCTATGACTACGATAACGATGGCGGCCACGACTTCATTGGAGAATTTCTGACCACAGTCACCAAGATGAGTGAAGCACAGAACGCAGTAGAGGTGAGCTGGACTTAAAGCATGATACGCTTTCTCCAAATTATCCACAAACAGGGGTAGTTATGACTCTCTAAAAAAAATCTTTATGTACCTGGAATTAAAACTGTACAAATTAACATCTTTAAGTGTTAAATGTAAGAAGTATAAAATATTACATTTAAATTCAGACTTAATTTTTTAAATTTTTTTATGTTTTTAGAGAACCAATATGTTGTTGTTGTTTTTTTTTTATCACATCACACATAAGTTAACACAGCATTACTTTTGGCACATCAGTAATGTGAGGCAAATATTCACATGTTAACATTACCTGCCTTTTATACTACAGTCATCTCTAAATTATATCATTTAGGTTAATGGGGGAAAATACTGTATAGAAATAAACATAATAGTCACAAATTCAAAATTTCCCCATTAACGACAGTGGAAGCTATTTTCCTTTCCTCTAACAAAAATAGTTTTAAAATGAGATTAATTTGATTAATTTGAATTGCTTTTACTCAGCAAAAAATTTATGCTATTGACCTATCTCTTGTTTAGCTGTAAAATCCTTTTGTTATTCATCTTCATTGTGGGAAAATCAGATTTTTTAAATACAAAAGAAACATGCAGTGGTTAACCTGCACAAGGTAATGAATATTAAAAAAAAATAATAAAAATAAAACATGAGCAGGTAAATATAGCATTAAGCAAGAATAAAACTATTATGGAACAGTTACAAACTTGGATGTTATGAGCATACAGCTCCTCGCACATTGAGAAGTGTGAAGGTGGTGCCCCTTCCATAAAAACAATCTGTTTGTAAAATGTTATTGGCCGTGAACTTGGAATCATATGTTCCGGTCAGATGAGATCAGATATTAACTTTTTGGCCATGCACCCCCTCTGCACATGGAAAAATATGTGGACTGCATATGAAGAAATGCACATGATACATGCTGTATGACATGGCGGTAGTTCAGTGATGCTTTGGAGCTGTTTTGTGTCTAGTGGTCCAGGGGCTGTGAAAGATAAAGGGCATCATCAGTTCTATTGAAAACCTGTGGTGTGGAGCAATTCCAGATGTGCAAACTTAACAATAGAAAGAAAATTTAAATGTTGTGTGTGAGAGAGATCCAAGATCATGACATTACACAAAGAGGCTCAGTGGATAAAAAAATATAATTTAGAAATCAGTGCTGCGTTATAAAACTGTAAAGTGTTCCCATATATTAAGGCTCAAGTCTCAAAATGTACTCATTAGATGTTATTTATTTATATATTCATTTTAATGAAGTGTGCCAATAATTCTGTAATTAACTGTAACATAAAAAGTTACTCCTTCTTGTTAAAAACCTGTGTCGACTGATTACTATTATGGCCTTTTTCATCTACCTTAATTCTTAATATTATTCTGCTTTCTAAAGTGTTTTTTCTTTTTTACATTCACTAAGCATTACAGCTTGTTTATTCTCTTTAATATTTTATTATTTAGTATATCGTAAGTGTATATTAGTATTTTGGTCTTAAATTCTGGTATAGCAATGAAAAGTTATATGAATGAATTGGCTTACATTGAACTTGAGGATACATGCTGACATCCTATTAAGGCTTCCAGCACCAATTTATTTCCCTCACACTAGAGCCATTACTTTCATAATACACATGCACAGAGAAGGAAATATCATTTCTCTTGGGTTTGTTGCACTCATTCCTCTGCACATTGTGGGAACAGTGTCTGTGCTTCATTATCTGGCGTAATGAAGCTGAAAGAAAGAGCGAATAAGCAGAGATGCACTCAAATGTGGAGGGTGTGACAGACTAAGTGGGAGAGATAGGAAAGAATGAGAGCAGGAATTAGCAAGAGAACGAGAAAGAGAGAGAGGGAGAGAGAGAGAGAGAGAGACAGAGAGAGACAGAGAGAGTAACGGCTTCTTTTTTTGGAGATGTAAATCGCTCTTGTTTAACTGCTGCCTTGTTTGCAGGAAACAACAATGGTGTGTTGCCTGTCACAAGTGAGCATGTGTATTCTTACAGGAAACAACAGTAGGCGGAACCCACAACCATAGCTTGCCCTTTCACTGTTTGCAGACACCTGCAGTCTGTTTCACATTATTTCTTAAACGAATCTAATCTTATCTTCAATTATATTAACCCTAGACTTTGGAATAGTATTTCACACAATGACTGTTTTGTCCACTTTCAAGATCAAACTGAAAACCACCACCCCATTTGTGCTCTGCCACTATTTTCCATATTCTATCATTATTATAATTATACCATATAGCAGTGTTGAATGCTCGATTCTAATTGGTCAGAAGGTGTTGGTTAATGGTAAATGGTCTGCACTTATATAGCGCTTTTTTAACCTTAGCGCTTTACACTGGTTCTCATTCACCCATTCACACACACTCACACACATACTCACACGGCTGGGGCTCAGGTGGTAGAGCGGGTTGTCCACTAATCGTAGGGTTGGCGGTTCGATTCCCGGCCCACGTGACTCCACATGC
>JANDJT010000179.1:12193889-12210967 GCA_024331685.1 Stegophilus panzeri
ATATATATAAACATGAATAAGGGAACAGAAGAAATACTGTTTAATATGATGTAAATAGGAAATCTCAGTCAGTGGTGTGTCAGTCATGTTGAGAATTGTCAAGTAGAACTTGATAGTTCGAAGCTCTGAAATTATTGGTGCATTAATGCAGTTTTGTTTTATTCAAGCCCAGTATGCTGGAGTATAGATCAAACTGTACAAAAGTTACTGTTAATGTTACTGTACTAAATGGTTTCCAGCATTGCTAAGGTTCTGTTCATAGTAGAGCATGGCTTCAGGTACAGTCATTATCAAGGAACAAAATTTATTAGAAGCATCTTAATACACCTGTTCTCCCCTGTATGGTTGTGGCAGTGCCACTTTGTGTCATCCTAATGCAGAAGATTTCATTTGCAGATATGTTTATTCAGAAACGAGTTGTCCAGTGATGTACTCACAACAGCTCCTACACATGTAGGTGTGCCTGGGTAGCATTAAATGTGTCTGTGTTTGCTGTCTTGCTCCATAACCAAATCCTAGATCGGCAGCTCCTAATTGCTTCGTAAGAAATCCAACAAAATGTGCCTGGGGTTGTCAGTTCAAAGTCTGCTGAGCCGCTTTGAACAGACAGGGCGCTCACAGTTTCTCCTGGTCTTATTATCAGCCCAGCTGAGAACAGCCATTAAATTTTCTTTTCAATTAAAGATATTTATAGTGGCTGATTCAGTGAACAAATGTTCTCTCTTTTTCTCCACTGTTCATGGGTTTTAATGACTAATGAGGCAGGGCCCTCAGTTCTGCTTTGTTTGTCGGCCAGTCGCATTGCATGCCTTATACAAGCAGAGACATAGGGGTGTATTTATTATTACAGCAAGAACACAGGTAGACGGTGTTAGGATTCTGATTATATTTGTGAACACTGAGCCACTCACGGAGCAGTTAGGGAATGTAATCAGCTGTCCAATACAGATCATTCTGGTCAACATGAAATAATAATTCTGGCCAGCAACACATGAACTACTGGATTGTCCTTGATTGAAAATTTCAAAGCAGTGTTAGTTCCAGAATATGCAGTGGACACATGTTTTTGCATGCATACATTAGGTCAGCAACAGCATTTCCAAAGTGTGTATAAAATATAAGATGGCCTCTCACTGTCTAAACTCAGAGACAAACGTGTACACTGTAACCAATATGTTTTTGCTTGGTAGGAGAACATAATAGTTATCATTTAACCTCCTTCAAGAAGGCTTTAAAGCTTTTTGTCCCTAATTGTACCCTGTCACCTACAAAAGATAAAAATGGAGAGAGCGAGCAAGAGCGAGAGAGATAGAGAATATGAATTGTTACCAAGAGAAGGCGGTAAACAGTGTGGTAATTTTGTAGTGAAACAAACAAAAGCAGGAAAATCGACAAAGCTGAATATGACGTTTTAACATAATTTCCACCAGACTGTATAAATTGCTATTGGACTGTAATACATTGGTATTGTATTATACATTGTAACTGAAGGGATTCTCTCACCATATTGATGATTTAAAAATGCTTTTAGTTTGTAGTTTTGTCTTTAGCAAGTCAGATTAGGAAGTTATCAGGCAAATTTCCTTACTTGATACATTCCTGGTTCTTTCCCAACACATGGTATTATACAGTGATTCATTTTTAGCATTGCATTAAATATCACCCAGTGTCATTCCTGAGCAGTGACTTTGACTGAGCCGAACCTTTAACTGCATGCGTCTGTACATTCTGTCTTCCTCAGTGTCTATACTGCAGTGGAACTGAGATAGTAAGACATTAATGAGTATGTTTCTTGCACATTAAAGGCCTGGAGTTCAGAGAGGCCTCAGGAGGGCATGGGCTTGTATGAATGGGCCTATGTTTTGTCCTCTTTGGTCTACATTTATGTATGTATATGTTTTGAAATGTGCTGGGGACAAAAATGTTGGTAGACTCATGCTGCAGCTCAGAGACCATAGTGGGTGGGTTTTGCATCACAACGTTTATTGGTGCTCTTCGATTGTCCCGTCTGGATACACAGCTTCTGCATATGATGATTGGGAGATCTCTCATAACCAACTGCCAATCACTGAAGCCATAATGAACATGACTGACATCTCAAACATATCGGTGCCAGTCAGACTAGTATAGTATAAACTAGTATAGATTGTTATTGTAATTGGTAAATATTGTAAATAAATTGTATGCATACAATTATGTTTGATTATTTGTGTTCCTTTTGAATTTTATTTTATTATTTTTATGGGTCTGCCTAGCTGCTGTAACTCCCTTTGTCAGTGAATATTAGCTAGCTAGTTAGCAGCTTAGCTGCTTCTTAGCGCAACATGGAAGACTAAGCATTTGTTCGACCTGATTTTGAAAAGGCTTTTGATGCTTTTACATATGAGGAGAGACTGAGAATTAAACATAAGACCAGAAAACGCAGAGCTGTTACGGATCGGGCCTCGAACGGAAGCAAGTGCAGATTCAAGTCTTTATTCACAAACAGAAGTAAATAAATATATTTCTCTGCTGCTTCCGAGTTTATGGCGCAGTATTAAATAGATGTAAATACGTTTAAGTATGTTATGTAGGTGTTAGCCACCTGGATGCTAAGCAGTCATGTTTTTGTGTCCTGTTCTTGTTCCATGCCTCGAATGTAGTTTCATGTTTAGACCTCGATTATATCTTCCAGTTTAGACCACGTTTCATGTTTATTGACTTTTGTTTGTGAATAAAGACTTGAATCTGCACTTGCTTCCGATCGAGTCCCGATCCGTAACAAGAGCTATGTAGACATATACTTCAGTAACAGACACCTGTGCTTCCTCTATTTTAAAAACCGCCAGCTGCCACTGCTTACAGCGCTAAAAAGAAACGTCCCATAATCACTAAACAATAGATGCTTTGGAAAAGATCCTGGTGATATGGTTTACATCACCTACGTATTGTCTTCACTAGATGCTGTTAGAAGGAAAAAGAAAGTAAACCAAGGAACTTGATTCTTCAGGCCGAATAAATTGGCTAGTATAATGACACATGCAGCCGAGATAAGCCTCATTTTATATTTGGAAATATGTTACAACATCATCGGTTCTTTTGTTGTTTTGAATTTTTTACAACTCATTTGGATTAAGTTTCTGTTCACAGTTAAAAAGATTTTTAATGAAGTGCACTTTCAGAAAGTGGTGGCAGTGGCAAAGCCAGGAATTCATTTTGCTGAAAGAAATCACTATGTGATCTGAACAATACAATTGATAACAATCCATTTCAGCTTAGAAAATTTCAGCTTATAAAACCAGATCTACCCTCCTTTTTCTCCTCCTGCATTAAAACCTCCAGCATTTCATCGGCCTCGATATCCCTGAGCTCAGAGAGCGATGTTTCCATTGATATGGGAAGGGATGCAGAAGAATTATGAAAACATTTGGGTAGAAAGTTTTTTTTTTTAATGTTCAGAATAGTTAGTAGCTAGTAACTTTGAAATAGAGACAGGAAAAACACTGATTAATCCTGTTTACCGGTTAATTCTGTTTTGCACCATAGCAGTTGGTAGCCAGTGTGATTAAACAAACCAAATGACACCTTTGACTTTGCTGACCTTTTATGAGCATCATTACAGTGCAGTTACTGCACAGAACAATGTTAAGTGACGTATATAATCAGCTGTGCTGTATGTGTGTTATATCAACCATTCATGAATAACCATTTGAAACCCGAAGTCCACCGCCTTACCTATACCTCTGAGTGGTGGGTACATGTCCATAGCGTGCCCAGAGCATGTTACACCTATAGGAAGTACTTGTGGAGCTGGAAAGCTGCTTGCCCATTTATGTTGTGGACTGAGGACAGTGGAGAAGCTTGAATCAGTGGCTGTGGGATCTGTTGCTCACCACTTCCCAGCATCACATTAATCCCTAAGGGCAAGGACGTATGGCCTTGGCCCTCTCTGCTGTTTTTTTCTCTCCCACATGACCACATTGCGCTGCATCGCACAAGACAGCCTTTTATTTAGCCGCCTATGTTGTTAAAATAAAATGGATAAAAGAGGGTAATTTCCTTTCATTTTTAGAATAATAAAAATGCCAGCCATAGAATGAGGCAACAAAACATTTCACATTTCACTAGACGGTGTACAGGGATCTCATCCCATTTGCCCCCACTGATTCTTTTAATTTTAGGCAGCTGTCCAAAAAGTATAGAGGAGTACGATCTGTCATGACATTTCTGTGTGGGTGGTGTAGGGCTGTATTTCAGGGCCCTTGCTGTTGTAGTGTTCCGGGACACTGATGAGCAAATGCAGTATGTCAGTGCAGCAGCAGCAGTTGTGCAGCTCGAAAACAGATTCATTATCCCAGCATGCTGAGCAGAGGCAAAGCTCCATGCTAAATCAAAGTGCCGAGGAAGCGCAACTGTGGAAAGCAGCAGGAGGAGGAAAAAGTGACAGTGTAAATTCCCCTCTAGCACTTACACCCTCCCTCACACACTGCCTGCTGGAGTGTGAGTAGGGGATGTTTCATCATGTGCCTCCCCACACACTTTCATATCTTATAACTTACTCAAAGCAGGGTTATGGTGCTGGATTGAATGTAGCGATTGCCGATTTAACTTGTAATTTTAATTGGATTCAGCATGTGCTCGGACAAACAGCTGGTGCCTAAAGGTTTGCGAGGTATTCTGGTATTTGGCTGCATTAATTCTGATACTGTATGAGTTTACTTTGTGCTTTGTGAAGCCTCTTACAGCGGTAGAGGTACATTTCAACCCTTTCAACAACAGGGAGGCAGTCAGTCATACACACATTATGTGTTAGTGTTAAAGACAAACACACAATCATAAATTACATTGTGCATCTTTCTTATTAAAATTTGGAATGGAACAAAAATCTATATTTCCTGTCTGTTAGAACTGTCTTTTAAGTGCTGTCCCATAAATGGTGGTATTTCCTGTACCTTCCATGTGTCATTTCACTGTTAAAGCTTTGCCAAAGAGCTTAGAAGTGGTACTTCAAAAGGAAAATTTGTCAGAAATACTAAACCAAACAAATATAGCACTATTCAGAACTCAGATATATGAATATTCCATTCCTACATCTGACATTCATATTGATCTATATAAACATTCACTAAATGTCAGTTTATGACAGAAAAGTGACAGAAGTGCAAGAAAATGGAAAACATTTTCTCGTGAGACTGCGTGAACGACAGTGTGACTTGTGTGTAAGGGAAGTGTGGGTAAGGGTGCTTTCACACTTGGGGGAAAAAAGCAATGGCCAGAGCACCTTTTGTGCTGATATAAAAAACAGCTTACGAGCTGTGCACACTGTAACCATAACAACGCTCCAGTTCTAGCTTGTATTGGCTAACTAATCAGCTTGTAAACAACCTCCTCATCATCGGAGTTTTTAATCCTTTTACTTCAACTATTTCTACTTCTGCTACTATTGCTACTACTAGTAATATTTATTATTTATTATTATTATTATTAAATCTAATCTGGATTAGGCTGGTTAGTTAGCTGATACTAACTAGGACTGAGGAGTGATGTTATGGTTACAGTGTGTGTGTCGCGTGAGCTACTTTTCCTCCCATGTTAGCACAGAAGGTGTTCCAGCTAGCACTTTTTCTGTGAGAAAAAAAATGTGGGGGGGAAAAAGTGTGAACGCATACTAATTTGTCTGTTGTGCATCAGTGTTATTACTAGCCTCCTCCTGATGAACTGTTTCACATTCAGTGAGAAACATAAAGTTTAAATGTGGAAAATGTGACGTTCTGAATGGTTTTGAACAGTGCCCCTTATTCATCAAACTTACACATGGTCAAATCTAACCAAATCTACCAGTATACACATCAGCGGTTTAATCTGTGGCAGCTGGTCAGGGTATGTATACATCTGAGCATAACTTAATTTTAACAACTTGAAGAATGCTTCATTTCAAGTTAAATTATCAAAATCATTATTGTCAGCATTCATAGCAAGTATAAGTAGTAAAATAAATACCAGATCATTTTGATCATCACAGTTCCTCACACAGGAACCTCGTACTAAAAGCTAATACACAGTAAATGCAGTTTAGTGTCATGTGAAGGAGAATGCTCTGATGTGGATGTTCAGCAGCTCATTAGTCCTTCAGTTGAGTAACCAGCATTTACACACAAGAAACACCACCAACAGCTGAATTAGATGTGGGGTTTTGGGCAGATCAGATTATCACACATTTTCTGAGTTTATTAAAACACACCAGACATGACACCTTCATTCAGTTTGTTAGTCTACTTTGCAGACTTTGTTGATTATTATTGTTTGTTTATTTTTGTTAAGTGGGTAGTTTATATCAAATTTATCTGTTGTTCAGGATGGAAACTTGGCTAATATATTTTTATGAATAAAAGCTTTAATTAAGTTTGACTTTGGCTGAATTTAACCTATTTATGTTGTTGTTATATTATTTAAACAATAAAGACAAATTTTCACAGCCTTCTTTGCTCATACAGTATTTACCAAGGGTGCCAATATTAGTGGAAGGCACTGTACATATATAGATACTCAGCAAAAAAAGAAACGTCCCTTTTTAGACTGTATTTTAAAGATAATTTTGTAAAAATCCAAATAAGCTTTACAGATATTTATTGGAAAGGGTTTAAACGATGTTTTTCATGCTTGTTCAATGAACCATAAACAATTATGGCAATTATTCCTGTGGAACAGTCCTTAAGACACAAACAGTTTACAGGCAGTAGGCAATTAAGGTCACAGTTACAAAAACTTAGGACTCTAAAGAGACCTTTCTACTGAATGAACAACACCAGAAGAAAGATGTCTATGGTTCCTGCTCACCTGCATGAACATGCCATAGGCCTGCTGCAGGGAGGCATGAGGACCGCAGATGTGGCCAGAGCAATAAACTGCAATGTCTGTAATGTAAGACGCCTAAGACAGTGATACAGGGAGACAGGAAGGACAGCTGATCGTCGTTGGAATTGAAAATTACATGTAACCATGTGTCCCCCCCAGACATGATCGAGAACTTACAGATGCCTTGGTGGAAGAGTGGAGTAACATCTCACAGCAAGAACTGACAAATCTGGTGCAGTCCATGAGGATGAGATGCACTGTAATACTTAAAGCAGCTGGAGACCACCAGATACTGACTGTTACTTTTGATATTGGCCCCCCCTTGGTTCAGGGACTCATTATTCCATTTCTGTTCGTCAAATGTCTGTGAAACTTGTTCAGTTTATATCTCAGTTGTTGAATGTTTTTATGTTAATACAAATATTTACACATCTTAAGAAATTTGCTGGAAATAAAAGCAGTTGAATATGAGAAGACGTTTCTTTTTTGCTGAGTGTATATATATATATATAAACACACACACACATATATTTATTTATTTATTTATTTATTTATTTATTTTAGACAGCCTTTAAGAATAGCTTTGAAAAAAGAAGAACGTATTGAAATCATTCGCGAGGCTGGATCGGGAAGCTGTTGCAAGGTTGCGATGGACTTTAACAGGAAACATGGCAGGCACATCACACAACACTGTTGCCAAGCCTTGCGGACCAACTGAGAAATGAATGCCCACTGACGAAGGCACAACCGACGTGGTGCTGGCAAACATAGGCCCCTATATATGGAGACCCTGTAGTTCACATTGATTCATCATTTGAGCTCAAATCATAGCTCGTTTTGATGTCTGATTCAGTTTTATGAATCAGACAGATTTGTTTGCACGCCGTTCCATGTGCTCAAATTTGCCCTTGTTTCTATGCAACTTAAGTGAATATGGGACATTCTGTGTGGCTTTGCCTTTAAAGAAGGAAATTTTGAATTTGTGTCAGAATTAAATTCAAATTTTGAAATGCAATCATCTCAGAAGTATTGCATTACACTGCAGTGCTTCAAGCAAGGGTTGAACTAAATGCTATGTGTATCATCAAATCATTTTTTCATTTCTGTACAGTACAGTTGTACCATAATGAAGTGAGAAAAATGTACAAAACGTAATGTCAGATCAACACTTATAAGCTACAGCAAGCAAGCTAAATTACTGACAAATGAATAATGAGATGCCAATAAGCCTTATATAAAGAGTATTTTAATGGACTGTGATGGCTTGAACTCCTCTAGGACCCTTTTTTATTCGGTTGTTTCATATGAAAAGATTTTTAATGAAGTGAGGCCAGATTTAGTTTTAGAATTTTTAGCGAAGATATTTTGTAAAAATTTTAACCTGTTTCAAACAAACAAAACTATAAATTAAGCAAAGAGTGAATAATACAATCTTAAATTTTATTGTTTACTAACTGTTTACAGATTGCTAATGTTTTAACAATGGGATGTCATGCAGAAAAGTATTTGGTTGAGCCACTTTGGCAGTCTGGCAAAAACAAACAAACAAACAAAAAACACATCCTTGTCAAAGTGGGTAATGTACTCTGTACTGCAGGTTTAGATTCATGTTATTGCTGTGAGATTTGAAGTTTGTGGTTTCTCACTGGCTACATTCGTATGTGGAGGGAAAGATGATACAGATCGATCACTCTGTCTCATGCCTACTGAGTTTCTGCAAGTGAACAGCAGAGCTGAGATGTCGCCTGCAAGTGTGTTGAGCTGAGAAAAGTTGAATACTCTTTTCTATCTGGCTTTTGTGAAGATTTGAGGCCATGCTGATTCACATTTAGATTTATGATTCATATAAAATAACAATGTTTGGTTGCTATTACATAATTGTATTTTAAAAAATCACTTTATAAAGGATACATGTGAATGTTAAATATAAATATTAAAGATAAAAAATTAGGTTTCAGTGTAACATTTTCACATTACATACTATATGCAAACATATATTTATATATAAATAATGAATGATTATTATCATTCCATCCATCCATCTTCTGTACCGCTTATCCTACACAGGGTCACAGGGAGCCTGGAGTCTATCCCAGTGAACTCGGGGCATGAGGTGGTGGACACCTTGTACTGGGGGCCAGCCCATCGCAGGGCACAATCACACACACATTCACACACTACGAGCAATTGGGAAATGCCAATTTGGACTGGGGGAGGAAACCCCTGAAGCACGGGGAGAATATGCCATCTCTGACTGCACAGGGTAGAGACGGGAATCGACCCCCACTTTAGAGGTGCGAGGCAGATGTGCTAACCACTAAGCCACTTTCACTTTCTTCTTCTTCTTCTTCTTCTTCTTCTTCTTCTTCTTGGTTTTGGTGGTAAGTTTGTAAATAATTGATATTGGCAATGTTAAATGTATATTGATTCATTTAGCCATGGTGTGTGTGTTTAAAAAGGTCTGCAAATTCCTACACAAATTATTTCCTACATTTAACAATTAGGTTTATATTGAACATTTACATGCATTATTTACATTATTTATAATGTAATATTTTTATCGTTATGTAAGTATGCACTGAAACTTGAAAAAACTCCCTGCGTGTCGCAACAGAAAAGTATTCACCCTGTCATACGGTGATCATAAATTCGAGGCTGGGAGTCCAAAAAAACTTGCGGGTGCTCTTTGGGTGGGAGGGATGGCATTCTCTCTCATGCCTTTCAATCACAGTGACACTAACCAATCGTTGGGTGTCTGTGATCTCATGTATGCGGATGAGGATAGATAGCACTTTCCTCTGAGTGTGTTAAGCTTCCTCATGATGTAACATGAGAAGCAGTTGGAAAAGATGCAGTTGGCTGTCTTCATGACCATGTAGAAGAATTATGTGGTGCCTTTCACTAGCTAGGACTGTGAGACAGGACTGTTTGGAGTA
The DNA here is from genome assembly GCA_024331685.1 of Stegophilus panzeri. Classification (NCBI taxonomy): domain Eukaryota; kingdom Metazoa; phylum Chordata; class Actinopteri; order Siluriformes; family Trichomycteridae; genus Stegophilus; species Stegophilus panzeri. Next base: position 12,203,660 of record JANDJT010000179.1, read on the forward strand.
TTGTACTTTTAAACGCATAAGTACTAATATATTCATTTACAGTTATTTTTACTTAAATTGTTTATTATGTACATTATGATGACATGTATTTATTTATTTATTGTCTGCTGCCATAAGTGGACCATTTTGACCTTTATTTATCTCATGCCACATTGCTGTCTTCTTTCTGTGAACTACAGCAATACTTCACGTTGTTGATTATTACCGATGGCGTGATCAGTGACATGGACGAGACGCGCCATGCGATAGTACAAGCTGCCAAACTGCCCATGTCCATCATTATTATTGGAGTGGGCAATGCCGACTTTGCAGCGATGGAGTTTCTGGATGGAGACAGCAGCGTATTACGTTCCTACACTGGAGAAGAGGCGGTCAGGGACATAGTGCAGTTTGTCCCATTCAGGGACTTCCGCAATGTGAGTACTCATTCTCTGTTTGTGGTGAAATTTCTCTCTGTATTGGTCTGAACCACAAGCTCCCACATCTACTTCACAAGCTCTTCCATCCCTTGTACTGTTATGTAAGGACACATTTTTCACACGGAGCTTTTATGCATAGAGCTACATTATTGTTGCTGAGATGGGTTACAGGTTGCTGCACTATGTTGTCACGTTGTCAATATTACAGCATGTAATTTGACCTCAAGGTGTTGACGTACTCATTTAATCAATACTGTGGGCGCTACGAGGCTGCGTGTGGTGGCTCTGTGTTCTGGATCAGCTCCAGAGCTTTGTGTGGGAGTGGGAGTGGGAGTTTAGTAGACCATGTGACTTCCTCAGCAGTGCGAGAGAGCGCACACAATGCTCCCTGCGGCATCCTTCGCAACAAATTGAAATTCATTTCAAGTACTGAGTGCATTCACTACTTCATTACCCAATCAGCACATCTGCCTCAGTAACAGGGTGATCGCAGCTTCAGGACCCTAATGAGTAATCCTTATTTCTGGCATGGCATCATCTGACTGCATTGTATGTTTGTGTTTGCTTTTTTCCCCCACAGGCTCCGAAGGAAACTTTAGCCAAATCAGTATTGGCCGAGCTGCCTCAACAGGTTACCCAGTATTTCAAACAGAGGAACCTGTCACCTAGAAACACCATGCCGGAGTGAAAGTTTGAAGCGTGGCGTTCACACTGCATGCTGCCAAAATCTACTTACTGTTTACAAAAAAAACAAACAAACAAAAAAATCCTTGACCATTCTGAAGGACAAAGTGCATGCCTTTCTATAAATAATTGTTTTTAATAAATAAATGTTTTTATTTATTGGTTTTACATATGCCAAGTTCTAAAACAAGATGCAATGTAAGGTTGTTTGTGTGTGTGTGTGTGTGTGTGTGTCAGACACTAACTCCTCTAATGCAGGGGTTAACAACTCCGGTCCTCGGACAAACGGGAGCAGCTGATGACCATCAGGGTGTATTGGGAAAAGAGAACCTTCACATTCAAAAGGCACTGAGAACTAGAGATGAGCAACCCCGCCTAAATATTCACAGAGGGGCCGAGAACCTTTGAATGTATATTTGTGTTTTAAGAGATGATATTATCTTTCATAATTGTAATCTTTTCTGTAGTGCTTTGTAATTTGTCAGTTGTATAGTATCATGGTCAAGGTGATGTTTTTTTTTTGCTTTTATACAGTTTGGTCAGTCTTTTTTGTTACAGTACTCAGGTCAATAAATTTCACTTGAAGTGTTGCTAGCAGTGAAGCACGTGTCCTGAAATGACAATGTGTGCACATCCTCAAAGAGTTTTTTTTAAACCTGCAAAGTGTTTATAGAATGATTAACAGAGTATGCAGAGCACGCATCTGCAATTAGAGAGATTTCATTTAGTTACTATGTACCTGATTAAAGTGACATTCATTTTAAACTCTAACTCCATGATGAGAAGAAAAAAAACCAAAAAAAAAACATGACAAACAGCTTTTCTTTTCCCTTTGGCTTTAATGTCCCATCCAGCTTTCACACACATTCATATCCTTATAAGGAACAGTTCATAAAATATCCAGCATTTTAAGCATCGCAGCATTTAAAAAAAAAAAAAGAAAAAAAAAAAGAAAAAAAAAGGGGGGGTGGGACAACCTTCTGAAAGACATTTTTTTCAAATCTTCCAACCAGCACTGCTCATAACAGTCTGCTTCTTTCATATGATGGTACTGAAGATATCTGATTAAGTAACATAAAGCAGCCTTCTCTTCGTTCCACTGACGTCAGCCGTCGTCCCCTTGGTCAGCAGCACGGTAGAAGCCACGGAGGCGCAGAGGGTGTCGTCGCCAGGTTTAGGTGCAGGAATTATACTGTATGGAATGTAATACGGGGATGATGGGGGAGGAGTCATTTCAACGCACAACACATCAGTGACCACAGTGCCAATTATTGTTAAAGCAGCCTTTAATTAGTACTAAACCAGATAAGGAAAAAGAGACTTATTAAAAAAGTGTGCACATCCAGAACTTCAGATTTCAGAAGTAAAACACAGCAAATTACTGAGCTTATAATTTCATAAGAGATCAAGTAACTGTGATCCACTCAGCTAAAAGGGCAAAAACAAGGGAGGAGCCAAAAGGTAATAAAGGAGAAATAAAATTGGATGACCGTGTGGCTCGTCAGTGTGTCTATCTGAAGAGTCTGTGGCACTTTATGGGAAAGGTGGTTCCTTCCACGCTACCTTCGCTGTCACTGCTCGACTCGGAGTCGCTGCTGCCCGAGTAGGCCCCGAGCCCTGGCAGGATGCCCACACACATGGCTGCAGAGGGCCGGTGGAGCATGCCCCCTTGTGTCGCTCCTGCCCTGGGCACCAGTTTCTGCTCCCTTGTTTCCTGTTCTGAATACAGACATATGAGGTAATAAACACTCTCCACACCATATTGTGCCTACTCAATACCTCTAAAAATCTAACAGGACAGTATAAAAATTCTATTTGAATTTCACTTACTTAAAACATTTAGTTAGAATTATTATAGTCTGTGCTACTATAATTATAGTAAATGCATGCTGCTTCAGACAGAACAGCAATAAAACTGAGTAAAGAAAAAAAAAAATCATTCTGAGGCAGTATTATTTCATCTCAGGGTTGTTTTTGGGGGTTTTTTTTGGGTAAAAGAATGGATATTTTAATTAGCCTCTCCATACCACAGTTAAATCCCAGACAGACTTCTATTTAAGGCATATACTCACTACTTAAGGTCTTACATGACACAGCATTGTAGATTTCAGGTACCTGGTGCAAGTAATTACTAAGACGTAATACTTGTTCCCTTTTACTGGCTTAGAAAAGAAATAAGGTTAAGAATGTGAAGAAAGTACACCCTTTTTTTTCAAGAATCAACAAGCCACTATTTAGACAAAATGTCTAAATATTTTGAACAGAAAAAACTGTTGTGTTAGGTGACTAAAACTACAATGTAAAATCTTAAACACTGAAAATGAGTAGTCTTTACTAGTCCCAAAACCCCAGGAGATCAGCAGTTTCTGAAATACTCAAACCAGCCCATCTGGCACCAACAACCATGCCATGATTAAAGTCACTGAGATCACATTTTTCCCCAGTTTGATATGAACAATAACTGAAACTTGTACTCTATCTGCCTGATTTTTTATTTTATTTTTTTTTGCATTGTACAGTTGCCACATGACTGGCTGATTAGATAACTGCAGATGTACAGGTGTTCCTAATAAAGTGGACGGTGAGTGTATGTATTTTTTTTTTTATAGAAAGTATGAGAAAGTGTGTTCACATTGTAGTCATTGAACCCCAAAGTGTCCGGTCCTCTGCCCACCTGTCTGACTGCCGTTGCCGGTTGTTTCTGCTGCTGATGTGATCATCTCCTCCACCTTCTGCTTCTTACTGCTCTCTGACGACTGAGAGGAACTGCAGGCAGACACAAAACAGCAGTGAAAGAGCTGCTTAATCCCCATTTTAATTTCCCATTCAGTTCTGTGACAATCCAGCAAAGAATCTCAGAATGTAAAGCAGTCAGTGTGAGTCAGGGAAATCAGAACAAAATGAATTAGGGCCTAAGAAAAGTTAAGTGGCTTTCATGGGAGAGAGATGCAATTTTCTTCTTTGTTCCAATATTTAATGATAGCAGGCCTATATAAGAATGTTGACAAGTTATTTCAGATAAGCTCTGACAATATGACAAAAAAAAAAAAAAAAAAAAAGTGCTGCAAAGTTAGTAAGGAATGTAGATATTTCTCGCTTCTACTCCTAGTTCCCAAAAATCCCTCCTCCTCACCTGCGGCGCTTGACAGCACCAGCCAGTAGGTGCGCCTGAGACAGATGGCTGGTCTTCTGCTCTGGTGGTTTGTGTGCAGCCTTTTTCTCTGGCTCCTTCTTTTGACTCTCACTGGACACCAGTTTCTTCAAAGCACTGTGAGACTTGGGAGTTAAGCAGAGCAACAGGTGCACCCTGGACCAGTTTCCAAAGAGGTGGCTTTCATACATTCATACATACATACATGCACACACACGCACATATACATACACCCCCATTCTTTGAGCTTATCAAATAACCACAGAACCATTGGATATTTTCAAGAACCTTTAAAATGAGTCATGTCTAGACATGTATGGCATTCTGGCAATGGTTACTGTAAATAAAATACAAAAAAAAAGCAAAGGATGACCTTCTCTATACATCCTTATATTCAGTAAACTGCCATGGGTAATTTTTACACTTATAGTGTGCTGTGAAAAAGTACCTGATTTCTTTTGTTTTTGTGAATACCTCATACTAAATTGTTTCAGAAATTAAAACAAAAAGATGAAACATCTAAGATGAAATCTAAGATGAAACAAAGGCAATCTGAGAAAACACAAGCTATATATTTTAAATGATAATGTTATATCCATCCATCCATCGTCTACTGCTTACTCCTTTTCAGGGTCACGGGGAACCTGGAGCCTATCCCAGGGAGCATCGGGCACAAGGTGGGGTACCCCCTGGACAGGGTGCCAGTCCATCGCAGGGCACAATCACATACACACTCACATTCATACACTATGCACACTTTGGACAAGCCAATCAGCCTACCATGCATGGACTTTGGGGAGGAAACCGGAGTACCCGGAGGAAACCTCCGCAGCAACATGCAAACTCCGTACACACATGGCCCCGGCAGGACTCGAACCCCGGACCCTGGAGGTGTGAGGCCACCGTGCACCCTGATAACGTTATAAATTGAAGCAAAAAATTAACCAACTGGGCCTGTGTGAAAATGTATTTGCCCCTGTAGTAACTAATTCCCCAAATTCATTCATGAAACTGCATTCATAATGGGGTTCAGCTGGACTAGACACAGCTGGACTAGACACAACCAGGCCTGATTACTGCAAACAATGTTCTATCAAATCAACACTTAAATAGAACTTTTTCAGCAGCATGAAGTTGGTTAAAAAGTCTTACCCAGTAACACACTATGCCAAAACTGAAAGAAATTCCAGAAATGATGAGGAAGAAGGTGATTGAAATATGTCATTTCAATACGCTATTTCAAAGGATTTGGGACTTCAAAGGACCACAGTGAGAGGCATTATCTCCAAATAGAAATAACTTGGTACAGTAGTGAACATTCCCAGAAGTGGCCGACTTTCCAAAATTCCTCCAAGAGCACAGCAACTACTCATCCAGCAAGTCAAAAAAGAGCTGAGGACAACATCAAAAGACCTACAGGCCTCTCTTTCATCAATAAAGTTTATGACTCCACTATCAGAAAGACACTGGGCAAAAATGGCGTCCGTGGAAGAGTGGCGAGGTGCAAACTACTGCTAATCCAAAAGAACATTAAGGCTCGTCTGAGTTTTGCCAAAACACACCTTGATGATCCTCAAACCTTTTGGGAGAATGTTCTGTGGATTGATGAGTCAAAAGTGGAACTGTTTGGAAGACGGGGGTCCCTTTACATCTGGCATAAACCAAACACAGAATTCCACAAAAAAAAACATCATATCTATGGTCATGCATGGTGATGGCAGTGTGATGGTGTGGGGATGCTTTGCTGCTTCAGGGACTTGTCAACTTGCAATAATTGAGGGAAACATGAATTCTGCTCTCTACCAGAAAATCCTAAAGAGAATGTCTTCAATCTGTAAGTTGAAACTCAAGTGAAACTGGATTATGCAGTAAAACAATGATCCAAAGCATAGGAGTAAGTCCTAGTCCTAGAAGTAAGTGAAAGACTGATCTCCATTCATCAGAAGCATTTGGTTGCACTTATTGCTGCTAAAGGTGGCACAAACAGATTTTAAGTTTAAGGAGGCAATTAGTTTTTCACATGGGTGATAGGTGTTGGATAACACTTTTTTTGCTTTAATAAAAATAAATAAATAAATAAAAACTGTATTGTGTGTTTACACAGGTTGCTTTTGCTTTATGTTGTATTTCGTTTGAAGATCTAAAACTATTTAGTATGAGAGATACACAAAAACAGAAGAAATCAATACTTTTTTCACAGCACTGTATACGTTTTCCAGTAATATCAGCTTCAGATGATGACACTGGAAAAACACTGGAAAGAACAAATAGTCATAATGCGCAAGATGTTTTCTCAATGTCAGAGAAAAACTGCTTAGCTACCTAACCCAGACAAGGAATGGACATTCAGCCAGCTAGCATGTCTGTGCATTTCACTAACAATATGGAACACTGCATTTGGACTTTGATAATAACAACCTCTACAGTGTGTGGACATGCCCTTATCAACACAAACACAGCTGCTGGGTCTAACAGCTTTCCAAACCTACTATTTTATTATAATACGCCTACATACAGCCATGTAAAAGGAATGGAATTAGCCACTTTTTTATTTTGTATTCCTTGCTTTAGTTATGATATGTTTAGCAAGACGACAAACAAACAAACAAACATGTATCAGGTCTCAAACCGCATACTACTGTACAGATTTGGACATGTCTCTGCGTTGTCTCGGAACGTGTGCACTTGCAGTCACAAGGCAAATTAAGAGAACGCAGCACAAACTGTTATGAAATGCTCCACAAGTGGCTTACAATAGTTCTACCAGTTTCAAAGTCTTACATCCAGGATTACATTTTACGGTGTGTTTGAAAAATATATTTAGGTTAAAACTGTATTTGAAAACATAGCATCGCTATGGTATTTTTTTGGTCAATATGCTTGCTGTTGATCCCTAATATCTGACAACGCAAGACTAATCCTATCTAAATGTCATTTCAGTTAAATGCCACTCTACACCATAGACACATAATAGAAGTACATTTCCCTCATCCAGTACAGAATCAAATACATGTTCCTTTCTTTTGGCCTTCCACTGTTCTTTTCCATTTCCCA
>JANDJT010000179.1:12213397-12231041 GCA_024331685.1 Stegophilus panzeri
GTCACATGAAAAGATATAATCAAATATTTACAAAAATGTGAGGGGTGTACTCACTTTTGTGAGATACTGTATGCACATATTTTTCAGACTTTAAGAATGCCTTTGACAAAAGAAGAACGTATTGAAATCATTCTCAAGGCTGGATTGGGAAGCTGTTGCAAGGTTGCGATGGACTTTAACAGGAAACATGGCAAGCACATCTCACACACACACACACACACACACACACACACACACACACAGTTGCCAAACTTAACAAATTCTAAAATACTGAAAGTGTTGCAGACCAACCGAGAAGTGGACGTCCACAAACATCCACTGACGAAGACACAATTGATGTGGTGCTGGCAAACATAGTCTTCTATGTATGGACACTATTGGGACACCCTGTATGTATGTATGTATGCATGTTTGTATTTACACAGACAAACATATTAGGCCTGCAACTAACGGTTATTTCGATAATCGATTAATCTGTCGATTATTTCTTCGATTAATCGGATTAAAAGGATTTGACTGTTTGATTGACGCGCATGCGTGGACTCGCGCTCATTCAGTGAAGTTTAATGGAGACTCGCTGTCAGGACGAGTCTTTAGGTAAAATGGAAATACTGGTGTGAATTTACAGATACATTTTGAACATTTACAGATAAGGATATAAAGGTAAAAATGTCATTTCTGCGCTGAAGAAAACATGTCTGGAACACATTAAACAGCACACACATCTGTCGCAGCATCTGACCTGACAAGCCACGTTAATACACTTACGAGTTTGTTTGAAGCACTTATTATAAAACATTCTCATGTTTTGGACGCCCCGGATTGTGCACTTTTCCCGCAGCAGCTCACTCTGTGACCTCCGCTGTTTTTCATGTGTTTTATTCATAGAAATGCATTTTTCACCACTGTGAAGTGACATCACAGACCCAAGTACTCCATAATCAAATTTGTTGTTAATTATTTTATTATCGATTTTATCGATTAGTTGTTGCAGCCCTAATATACATATAAAATACACACAGTCTTGTAAAAAAATAAGTACATCCCAGAGAAATTGTTGGCTGTTTTGACATATTTGGACAAGAGTTTGAAACATTTGATCCTCTTTGAAACCATGCCTATTAATAAAGGTGATACACTATCAAATGACACATAAAACGTACATTTTGTAGTAATTTTCAGAATTTAAATGAACAAAAAACAGATCTGTCACATGGAAAAAATAAGTACACCATGACATTTATCACACCTTCAAATCTTCAAGAACCCCAAAATTTCATCACAGGAGCTGCTAGTAAGTCTTGCAACTGTTGGTCAAAGTACATGCATTTACAATCAGAAAGAGATTGCACAAATTTGACCTGCATTAGAGACTTTCCAGGAAAAATCCTTTGCAAGACTACAGTTTGCCAATAAGCATACAGGCAAAGACCAGGCCTTTTGGAATAATGTTCTCTAGACAGACGAATCAAAGATAGAGTTGTTTAGCCACAGTAACAGCAGACATGTTTGCCGCAGACCAAAGATAGCTTTTCAAGACAAGCATTTCATACAAACTGTGAAGCACGGTGGTGGAAATGTTATGGTTTGGGGTTGCTTCACTTCCTCAGGGATTGTACAGCTTACGTTCATTGATTCAACTTTTAATTCTGCATCATATCAAAGAGTGCTTGAAGATAATGCGAGTCCATCTGTCTAAAGGTTGAAGTTGAACTGAAAGTGGACCTTTCAACAGGATAATGGTCCTAAGCACACTAGCAAATCCACCAAGGAATGGCTCAAAAAGAAGAAATGGAGGGTTATGGAATAGTCTAGTCAAAGCCTGGATTTGAGTTCCATTGAAATGTTGTGGGGGGATTTGAGATGGGCAGTACATGAAAAAAACCCTCTTGCAACTGAAAGAATATTGCATGGGAGAGTGGTCAAAAATTCCAGCAAGCCAATGTCAGAGGCTGGTGGACAATCATGCAAAACCCCTACAAGAAGTTATTTCTGCTAAAGGGGGCAATACTAGCTTCGGAAGCCAAGGGTGTACTTACTTTTCCACAGAAGAATATCACATCTATTGATATTTCTGTTGAATAAATGATTGAAAAAACTATTTTTCCTTGTGGTTTTGTTCAAGTATATTACCTTTATTAATAGGCACTTTTCAAAGATGATGAAATGTTTGCTTGTCCAAATATGTCAGAAAAGCTAACAATTTCCATGGGGTATACTTATTTACTTACGTATACTTTACGTATTTATTGTATACTTACACATACATACATACATACATATCCGGTCTAGAGTTTAGGCACACTCATTCTTTTTGGTGTGATAAAAAAATCCAAAATAAATCAAAATAATTTTGTATTTTAGCATCTTCAAAGTAGACACCCTTTTTGCCTAGAATTTTCAATTTCAAAACGTAATTTGTTAAAATTGTCACGTTGCTTCCTGTTTCAAATATTGTGATGGCGAGGAAAGGGTTGTTAATATCAGTGGCGATGGAACATCTTGTTGACGTATAAAATCAGACTTTGAAAGGACTAGAGCACAGTAATTAGTGCTTGCCCTGAGAGCATCATGAGAAATGTACGCATCATACCAACCTACATGGCTAAAAAGCTACTTATACAAGAACAGCTCCTCATGCGCAGGTATTCCTGCATGAGGACATGCCGTGCATCCAAAAAGCACTCTTCTTCATCGCTTGAGTGTTGGCACCAAAGGAATTTATTTTATTTTTTAAAAACAGCAAACAGATGAATCTACCATTTTGCAAACCTGCATACACAGACTTGATGTATGGAATTGCGCAATCCTTCTACAGTTCGGAAGGAATGCCGAAGGAAGGAGCCCCGCCCCCAAACAAGGGTGTGGACTTGACTATTTGGGTCATGTGTGAAAACACCCTCATACACATCAACTGTATTGGTCAGCACAGTGCCACTATCACATTCTCATTAACCCAACCTCAATTTCAAAAGCGTATTTACTTTACTTACCTTCAGGATCATCAGGCTTGCGAACTTTCTCCCATTCCTCCTGTCGTTTTTTTCTCTTCTCCTCTAACTCTGATTCTGATACAAACTTCCGGGTCAGGTCCACACCATCCGCCATGGCAGTGCTTTAAAAAAACAAAAACAAAAAAATCTTCATATTTAGTAAAAATGAATAATTCCAACTTTGAGAACATTTGGTCTAGTCAAAACAATCCAGCTTCGAAAATATACCTCAATGCGATCAGCTTTATCAAGAAATCATCAATAACAGATTCTGTGCATCGGCGCTGAAAAAGACACAAAGGCTCAGAACACACTGATAACAGAAAGGTTTGCTAATATCATTATCATAAATCAGATCAAGGGCCTGGTTTGTTCATATTAGTAGCGATGGTACTGCTCATCATGGTTAGAGCTGCGCATCAGTAGTAGAGCCCAGCGCACACTGATAACACACCTAAATCTGGCTATTAACTCATATGTTGAATGGAGTGATGCAAACCTGACCAGGATAAACAATCTATACTGTAGTTATTACAGAACTAGTCTTTTTTCGGTAAAATGTTATAGCACTACATTTAATTGTTTTGTTTTCTTTCAGTAATCGGAGTTTGCAGAAAGCCAGCTTGCACTGGAATGGAGAAAACTGAAGGTACAGTTCCCTCTTGTGGCTGATTTCACTACTTTCCAGATAACAATAATATTAGAGCTGACTGCCTGAAAAGAAAGTTACGGAGAACATTTAAGGAATAAAACACAACCAGGCTTGCCGATATAGGAAAAACAATCAAATTTTTTTGGGGAAAAATACCTGGTTGCGCAAGTGTGCACACCCCTAAATTAAATACTTTGTTGAAGCACCTTTTGATTTTATTACACCACTCAGTCCTTTTGGGTAAGAGTATCAGCATGTCTTGACTATATTTTCCCCACTCTTTCTTGCAAAAACATTCTAGATCTGTCAAATTGTGAGTGCATCTCCTGTGCACAGCCCGGTTCAGGTCACCCCACAGATTTTTAGTTGGATTCAGGTCTGGGCTCATTCAGAAACATTGACGTTCTTTTGGTTAAGCCATTCCTTTGTGTATTTGGATGTATGCTTTGGATCACTGTCATGATAAAAGGTGAAATTCCTTTTCATCTTCAGCTTACTAGCAGACACCTGAATGTTTTGCACTAAAATTGACTGGTATTTGCAGCTATTCATGATTTCGTCCACCTTGATAAAACCCACAGCTCTGGCTGATGAAAAGCAGCCCTAAAGCATGATGCTGTTTCATGACCATGCTTCATCGTGGGTATGGTGATCCTTTGGTGATGTGCTTTTGTTTTGCACCAAACATACCTTTTGGAATTATTATACCTGTTAAAATTGGTCTCTTCAGACCATAACACATTTTTCCACATGGTTTAGGGTGATTTAGTTGGGCTTCGATGTTTTTTTTGTGAGGAAGAGCTTCTGTCTAACCACCCTACCCCATAGCCCAGACATGTGAAGAATATGAGAGATTGTTGTCACATGCAGAGGGTAATCAGTACTTGTCAGATATTCCTGCAGCTCCTTTAATGTTGCCGTTGGTCTCTTGGCAGCCTCCCTGGTAAGTTTTTGTCTTGTCCTTTTGTAAATTTTGGAGGGACATCCTGAACTTGATAATGTCACTGTGGTGATCCATTTTCTCCACTTGTTGATGATGGCCTTTATGGTGTTCCATGGTACATCTAATGATTTGGACATTTTTTGCACCCCTCTCCTGATCAATACCTTTCAACAAGTGAGCGGTTTGGATACGGTGCTTTAGAAGCTCTTTGTGGACCATGGCTTAAGCAGTCAGATGAAACCAAGATGATAAGAAAATCCTACAGAAACAGCTGGTCTTTATTTGGGGTTAATCAGAATTTCAATTTCATTGATGACAGCTGTATGATAATTACTTTTGAACATGAGATTGCATGTGATTGGTTCATTTTGAACACAGCCACAACGTTTTTATTTTTCGCTAAAATGTTTCTGATTGTTTTACACTTACTTTTTATACGTTGTAATTTCGCATTGAGGGTGGAAAAATTTCTGACATGATTTATCTTGGTTTCATTTTTTTATATCATAAAAACCTGCCACTTTAACAAGGGCGTGTAGACTTTTTAAATAGCCATTGTGTACACATATATATATATATATATATATATATATATATATACACACACCATTACCACAATGAAGTTGATTATTTGAAAATATCCAAATGTCTTTTATTTTTCTCATACTGCTACAGTTTGTCAGTGATTACAATGTTTAATTTTTTACATGTATGTATAACCATTTATAGTTATATTTAATGCTGTGGAACATCCGCAAAAGAAGTTACTTACTGTTATTAATTATATTAAACAGCCCATATCAGACTCTTTTTCCTTTATCTTCAAGTGAATAAAAAAGCGCTGCTTGTCATATTAGTGAGAAAGCAAAAGGCACAAAGAACTCTGTCCTGAAGTTTCTCCTATGGCAAAAAAAGAAATCGGACACCCAAGACTCATTCCGTAAATGCTAAATGTCTCTTTAAAGAAAGCTTCACCATGTAAACAATTACACAGTTTTGTTTTTTTAAATAATAACCTTTTATTTCCCTGATCCTTTTATTATTAGTCTTAGAACTATAATAAAGTTTCCATTCAAAAGTGCTGTGCTATATATCTACATGTACAGTCATGTGAAAAAATAAGTACACCCCATGGATAGGCCTGTCGCAATCGACTTATCGCACGGTCCATGCACATGACGTCAATAATTTTTGGTGACGCAATATATCGGCCATTGTATTTACATAAAAATTAAGGTCACCAACATTTTAGCCGATCACGCTGCCTCTGTCATCTCGTCTGCTCACTGTATCGGCGGCGGAGGTGGGGCTCAGGCAGCTCCTCCACACAGAACAAACAGCAACAGGTGAAGAGAAGGCGTTACTCGAGGCGTTATTTAGTGTTTTCCTGACAACTACAGCCAGTTTGCAAGAATAAGTCCAAATGGACTTGGTTTCAAAGCCGCAATCCACAGCTCCTGTGTGGGAACATTTTGGCTTTAAGCCGAATGAGAGAGGAGAGACAATTAACGTGAACGAGCCGGTATGTCGACTTTGTTTAAAAACAGTGGCAACTAGGGATGGGTGATATGGACTTAAAACTATATCATGATATTTTCTGGTATTTATTGCGATAACGATATCAGTGACGATATCAATATAGTACCGTTCACCACTGTTTTTGGCTACAAGTGAAAGCTGTGATCTTGAGCACTTCAGAAACACAAACATTGATCTAAAAATTAAACTGATTTTCTGTAACCAAACCAGTTCCAGATTGTAGAGGTACAGCAGCTCCTCGTTTAGCGATAAACTCCTCCTCAGCTTCACAGCCACCTTCCGCCATACTTGTTTTCGCTCTGCACGTGAGCTGTGAAGGGGTCGCAGACCATCGCACACAGAAATACGTCATCAACTAGGCTTTATCGTTATTATCCCAGGAAGAGTAATTGTTATTGTGGGGAGAATTTCTACCGGTATATCGCAAACGATATCACCCATCCCTAATGGCAAAGAAAAAAGGCAATACAGATAATCTAAAATCTCATCTAAAACATAACAATCCCACCCAGTTTTTCGAGGTGGGGACAAAAACCGCAGTCTTCCAGACCGCTATTATGGATGCGTTTGCCCAACAATGCAAATATAACCGTGACAGCACGAAATGGCGCACGCTCAGAGACAGTCAATATGAATTGCCAAAGAAAACGTGAATGTTTCTGCCATTCCAGCCTCGTACAACAAAGTGAAAGATCATATTCTGAAGGAGATAAAAGACTTTTCTCCTTTTACTCTGCCATTACAGATATGTGGTCAAGATCAAATATGACCCCTTTGTTAACAAAGATTTATTTATTATTTTTTATGCTTTATTTATTTAAGATATTAATTTAACATTCCAATGTCTAAATATTCTTAAGAATGAAAGGTTCTTTGTTCTATGAAAGGGTGTACTTACATTATTATGCTCTTATATTATCATTATATAATCAGTGGCATAAAATGACAATAATATTGTTTATCGCAATTATTTCTGAGACAATGCATCACCCAAAAGAAAGTAGAAAGTAGTGACAGGCCTACCCATGGAAACTTTTTTTTTTTTTTCTTTTTTTTTTTTAAACATATTTGGACAAGCAAACATTTGATCCTCTTTGACACAGTGCCTATTAATAAAGTTGATACAAAATTGACATATTGTAGTAATTTTCACAATTTAAATGAACAAAAAACAGATCAGTCACGTGGAAAACATAAATACACCCCTACATTTATCACACCTTCAAATCCATAAAATTAGAGTCAGGTGTTGAAGACTAGGTGCCAGTGATTAGAACCTGCTTAGGGAGTACAGATGGAACCGGTCTTATTTATACCCCTCTCATATCTAGTGTCTGGTGTTCCCTTTGTTATTGAGGTGTGTGGTGTCATCATGCCAAGATCTAAAGAGTTCTGTAAGGCCTTCAGAAAAAAAGGTTATGGATGTCTATGAGTCTGGCAAGGGATTTAAAAACATCTCCAAATTATTTGAAATACATCATTCCACTGTAAGGAAAATCATCTACAAATGGCGCAGATTACAAATGACTGCCAATTTGTCCAGTACTGGCCATCCCAACAAATTCAGCCCAAGAGCAGACCGTCTGATGCAAAAAGAAGTCTCCAAGAGCCCCAAAATTTCATCACAGGATCTGCTAGCAAGTCTTGCAACTGTTGGTGTCAAAGTGCATGCTTCTACAATCAGAAAGAGATTGCACAAATTTTACATGCATGTGAAGTGTGCCAGGAAAAAGCCTTTGCAAGACTACAGTTTGCCAATGAGCATATAGGCAAAGACCAGGCCTTTTGGAATAATGTGCTCTGGAATAAAAGGTAAAGTTGTTTGGACACAGTAACAGCAGACATGTTTGGCGCAGACCAAAGACAGCTTTTCAGGAGAAGAACCTCATACCAACTGTGAAACACGGTGGTGGAAATGTTATGGTTTGGGGTTGCTTCACTGCCTCAGGGACTAGACAGCTTGTGTTCATTGATTCATTTTGAATTCTGCATCATATCAAAGCTTGCTTGAAGATAATGTGAGGCCATTTGTCTGAAAGTTGAAGCTGAACAGAAAGTGGACCTTTCAACAGGATAATGATCCTAAGCACACTAGCAAATCCACTAAGGAATGGCTCAAAAAGAAGAAATGGAGGGTTATGGAATGGCCTAGTTAAAGCCTGGATTTGAATCTCATATTGTGGGGGGATTTGAAATGGGCAGTACATGCAAGAAAACCCTCAAATATCGTGCAACTGAAAGAATATTGAATGGAAGTGTGGTCAAAAATTCCAGCAAGCCTGATGGACAATTACGCAAAACATCTACAAGAAGTTATTTCTGCTAAAGGGGGCAATACTAGCTTCTGAGGTCAAGGGTGCACTTACTTTTTCCACAGAAGAATATCAGATTTATTGATATTTCTGCTGAATAAATGATTGAAAAAGCTCATTTTCCTTGTGTTCAAGTATATCAACTTAATTTATCAATCAAATGTTGGCGTGTCAAAATATGTCAAAAAAGCCAACAATTTTCAAGGTGTGTACTTTTTTTTTTTTTCCAGCTAATTATACGTCCTAATTATAATTTAAGCTCACTGAGGTATGAATAACCCAAAAATGCCAAGGGATCAAATGGGCCTCAGAGGCAATCTATTATTCAGTAACTGACTTCATGGGTTAAACATTATACTAGTTTGGTGCAATAACACTCAGCAAGACTCAGTACAACTTATACAGTTAATTAATAAAATCCTAACTGACCAAATGAAGTCAACAACACTTCCAAAATAGCAAGTGCATTGAGATAATGTTATGTAAATGAATCCTCATTGAGCTAGTGAGAAAAAAGTGGAGGCCAAGTAAGCCTAAATTCAAGAGCACAACCAAGCTTCAGTGTAAAAACATAAACTACATCATATTATATCACATTTCGATAAGGAAGAGCAGCTTATATCGGTCTAGTCCAATTCTATTAATAGTCAATTACATGCATGTACGCTAGCTAACGTTGCTTTGCTAAGAGCTGCAGATATAAAAAGACAGTACGTAAACAGATTAATTCCTGAACTGAATTATATTAGCTAAATTACTTCAAAAGCTGTTGCATACGTTTCAGAAATACATTCGCATTATTTACGGAAGGACAGGAATAGAGAGAAAATGTAGATATTTACCAGCCGCTATTGTGTCACTGTAAATGTGTCCGTGTAACACCACTGCTCAACAAATACAATTCCTATGAAGGGGGAGAACTGCGAGTCATGGGAAATGTAGTTTTAATCTGAAATTGATCGTAGTTCCGGTGTTTATCTACTTTATCTTTATCAATTTTTTTTATGTGTCCTACAGTAGTGCCCATTTATGGCAGGTATTTTGTCTACTTTATTACTGTGACTATAAACAAAACGCCTCTAGCAGGAAACTATAGCACTGGCATAAAGTTGGCTTGACGTTGGACGTTCGATATTCGCAGATATGCGGAAATTAAGGGACCGTCAATAAAGTTACATACGACATCGGTATACATGTTTCTAACTTCAATAGCATTTGAAGGGAATGACTTACAGTCATAAAACCAACTGTAAAGTGTTCGACTAGGTGGTAGCTATAACGCACACCTTTTAGATTTTTGATATTTAATAAAATAAGCTATTGAATCATAAATTTGATATGAATTTCACTACCGAATGGGCCCATACACAAAACATACCATAATATAAAGCTCGATAGTATTTGAAGGGGATGATGTATAGTCACAAAACCAACTGAGAAATGTTCGACTAGGTGTTAGGTATGACCCACATCTATTCGATTTTTTATATTTATTAAAATAAACTATTAAATCATATGTAAATATTGCCATGTATTTCACTAACCAATGGGCTCTTACAAAAAATATACCATAATTTAAAGCTCAATAGCATTTGAAGGGAATGACTTATAGTCACAAAATCAGTGTAAAGTGTTCATCCAGGTGTCAGCTATTACGCACACCTTTTCGATTTTTGATATTTATTAAAATAAACTATTAAATCATATGTAAATATTGCCATGTGTTTCACTAACCAATGGGCTCATACAAAAAATATACCATAATTTAAAGCTCAATAGCATTTGAAGGGCATGCAAGTTGACTAGCATTTCCAGTCAACTTTTTGAGCCTTGTTGAACTGCTTCTCTGACATAGAGTTCTTCAGTGGCTTTCAAGTGACACCAGGCTCATGCCGCTTTGATCTGTGTTGCATGAGAAAGAGCGCATGGAAACCGGTCGTTTTAACTGACTTTGGAGCTCTATTTCCAGTTAAAATGACACCTCAGGCATTGCAACGAAGCTCATTGTGTTTCAGTCGATCATTTTTAAAGTCTCCAGTTCATAGATTTTATTCAGTTGATCAAATTCTTTGGAGAACCAGACTGTGGGAGCTTGGCCACTGTGAACAACATCAGTGTGCTCTCCTAGGCTTGCCTTCACGCCTCACTCTTATTAAACAAATACTCGTGGACCAGCAATCAGCTGTAGTGACCACTAGTAGAGCTAGTTTGTAGCTGAAATAATGTATATATTCACATAGAGCTAAAAAAAATATATATACATATACAATTTGTAGGCAGTTTGTACACTGCCAGCTATCTGTGTATAGCAGTGTGTACACGCCATCTTGATGCCACCATGACTGCACAGATTGTATAATAGACAGTGGAAGAGAATGCTCTGTTTATATTTTAACTCTACTGATGTGCTTCAGTGATTTAATGTTCCTAATGCCTAATCATTGCTCGCCGTTGTTCCTGTTGCTCAATCACGGATCTACATTGTTTGTCCCACCAGCACACTTCTTTGTTCTTCATTTTAAACTCTCAATTTGGCAATCTTTACAGTAATAAAAGTGAATTATTCCATCCGTAACTATGTCCTTCATGTCTATTTCCTGACTGCTCACTACTACTGCTTCAGTTTGTTTGTATTTTTAATGGAAAAATATAGACCTTTGGAAATATGGAAATAGTTAGTTTGGGGTGCCATGAGCAAAGAGCTCTTCATTCTATAAGAAATAAGTTATAATCTATAATGATATATTCTGATTAAACTCCTATTCCTATTACTGTATATAGTGAGGGGAAACAAGTATTTAGACACATTTTTGTTCAATTATGGCCCATTACTCTTGGCAAATCGTCTTCAGTTCCCCAAGGTACCTCTGATGGACTCCATACATTTTCACTGCGATTCAAGATTCAAGATATTTTGGCTATATGTTTTGGGTTATCGACTTGTTGAAACGTACTTTGCTCTGTTCATCATTCCTTTGATGACATGTAATGCCCTAGTACTGTTTGCAGAAAAGCAGCCCTATATCATGATACTCTCACCTCTGTACTTCATTGTGGGTATGTTGTTCTTGGGATCATACACACAACCCTTCTTTCTCCAAACACGATGAGCTAAATTATTGCCAAAGCACTATATTTTATTTTATTGAATCAGAGTATATGGTTCCAAAACAGTTCTGATTTCTCTAAATGTTTTTAGACATGCATCTCTGTGCTTCTTTTTTAGCAGAAGAGTTTTGCATGAGTTGTAGGACTGGAGACGATTGCGGTGAAGTTCATTGCTTATTATTCTCTGCGTAACTGCGTTCCTGCTGCTTTCAGGTCGTCCTGTAGCTCTTTTTAAGTGACTGTTGGCTTCTCTGCTACCTTACTTATCATTAGTCTGAGAGTGCATTGAGTGCATTGTGAAATCCTATGTAATGCACCTATCCGGGACCACAATCATTTGTATATATCATTTGTATATATATATATATATATATATGTGTGTGTGTGTGTGTGTGTGTGTGTGTGTGTGTGTACATAAATATTTGTTTATATTTTTAAATAGAAATTCAAAAGACTTTATGTGTGCATATGCACTGGAAGTATTAAATAACAAAAAACAACGAATCTGAATACTTATTTCCCCTGACTGGATATAATAAAAGAGAAACAAACAAGACATACATACAAAATGAAATGAGTCATAAGTAATGGAAGGTAGCAACTAAAACAACATAACAACAATATTAATAATGGATAGAAAAATACCTCAGATAATTATTGAAATGTAACCTTGACAGTATCAGATGGAGTGCAGTTTGTCATGAGTCCATGGGGCTGTGGATCACAGCTGTATCCACCCCTACCCTACCCCACACACACACACACACACACACACACACACACACACACAGCTGTAGCACTAGACTGCAGCTGGGCGGAGCTCCATGGCGTTGTCTAAGAAATATGCGATGACGTCACGTGTTGTGATGGATCTAAGTGTTGCCAGATTCACCGTCTTATAGACAAACTACTAATTCTGAACCAGGCCTGTCATGCATATTAGGGAAACCCATTTAAAACTTATTAAATTATATAAAATAAAAAATATATAAAATATTTATTATATAAATATATATAAAAATATATATTATATAAAAAAAAGTATATACTGAGTTAAAAGAGTCCTGTATCTTCCAGTAGAAGAATATTTAAATCAACGTTTAACCATAGCAGCCAGGTAAGAAATCAGCAATTACACACATTAAGTTCATGCACATGTAAGGAAATGTTTGAGTCAGTACAATGCCTTAGTCAACTCTTATGTAACCAGTGTATAGGATTATGTCACAATAATGCTCACAAAAGAGCCTTAGTAGGGACTGTCTGCCCTGTGCTTAAGGCTCTAAGGCAGACTTGAGGTAGAAAAAAGTGAATGATAACAATGGAAAGGGCTAAGGATGTTAAAACAGAACAATGTGGAGCCCAAAGACTACATTTGGACAGACAATTATGTTGAAAGATTAAACTTTGTAAGAATAAAACCTTATTTAAAAAAGAATAGACTGGACTTGCCCAACAACTTTAATGTTGCCCAATAACTTTAATATGACTAGAAGGAGTTAATGGTGGTGAAGACAGGTTGTTGCCAAAAAAGGAGAAGGGGTAAACACTGCCTAGTTGAGCTCACTGTTGCAAGACAGTATAAAAGCCTGTGTCATGATTGTATGATTCAGACTTTCTGCAGAGGTCTCAGCTTTATTTGACTTCAAATAAAGTTAGATCTTTTGACATCTATAACCCCTTGTCTCTGTAAGTTTTTGACTTAGGTTGAAGAGATTTTCTACAGCAACAACACACACACACACACACACACACACACACACACACACACACCCAGACACACACACACACACACACACAAAACCTGTATATAATCAAACTATAGCTCATTCTAATGTGATATTCACTTTCTTGAGTTAACTATCCTTCTTCCTGTTTTCTTTCTCTTTTCTTATTTGTTTGCCCGACTTGCAAGAATATAACAAAATAATTCCAGAGACCACTACATATGAGAAAATGTTTCAGTGGGCATACAAAATACAGCAGAACAAAACATTTTACAAAATAAGGGAAATACAGTATTTACTCATCTAATGCTTTGCACATGATGAATAGGTGTACATATTTGACCACCATAGTTTGATTTACGGTTGCCCCTCATGATGATGGATTTTTTTCTGTTCTGAACTACTTCTCTAGGTGGGATGACTAAACTCAAAATCACATAATTTCCAAGCTCGACGCATTCAAATTACAAAGTGGGGAAAAACAGAGACACCTCCAAGAAAGCATGTGTTTTGTTAGCAAAAAGCTAGTAAGCTAATATTAGTCATCCTGAGATTATGATGCATTTACTTTCTTACAATAGCAAACTGTTTGGTTCAGATTTAACCAACTAATGTGTCTATGTTTGTTGATCTACTTTAAATATGACTATAAACTCTTTTAAACAAGTGAAGTGATATTTTTTTTGCTGTTGACGTGTGAGCAGCCATGTTAACGTGACATCATATGCTAAAAGTGGGGATGAGGATACATTCCCAATTTTCTGAGCAGGAAATCCAAATTGAGGTGTGTTTTCTTTGTTTTTTTCCTAGTCGGAGGTCAGAAATTCAGAGGTATGAGTTTAGTCAATCACAGCATTATATTCAGTAATGCCCAAGTCTTTTGCTGCCTTCAAGTCCTATCAGAAATATTGTAATATAAAGGTGGACACACTTGAACGGCACTATACTGTCAGAATTACAGCTATGGAACTTGTATTTGACTATGAGTCCTGACTTTTCTAATTGGGGGTGTTAATAATCAAAAAGTCAGTGTGGCCACTAATATGAATGTGATGTCTATAGCCCACAGTAAGATTGAAGAGATACTTTTGCACATTGACTGTTCAGTTTTTCATTTCTTTTCAGTAAGGCTAATAAAACCTCTTTCCACTAATGATAAAAGAAATTAATAAAAAACAAAATAAGTTCCCTTTCAAAGGGAAATGCTGTTTTTATAACCCTGTGACATCGGTACGGCTATTTTGCTATGCCAAAGGTGGAGGAGGCACTTGCGAGCCACCTCTCTCCATAAAATCAAGGGCTATCCAGGCCGTGTAAAACCACCTCGGTGTTGGTTGGCGAAGCAAGTGCGTCTTGCTTGTGGGTCTCGGGATACAATGGTAGTGTTGCAGGCCTACCAGGCAGACCTGCTGAATTGTGAGGGAGGCACAGAAGGCGAGTGTGGTGGCCCACCTCCCCATGCAGAAAGCCAGGGGGACTGAGCAGCCACAATCACAGCCTGTTGGTAGGCCTGATTTAAAAATGATAATCAGTGCCGAAAAGACAAAAAGAAGCAATCCTGAGGGGCTGCGGAGGAGGTATCAGGGGATGAGAGACTGGTTAATTCTTGCATGGTCCAGGAAGTTGGCGATTCAACATCGAGATATGGTTCTCACCCACGTGAGGAGCTTGGGGCAAAGGTTGAACCTCAGGGAAAGTTGCTTCTTCAGTCGAGAGCGACTTGTCTAGGGGTTATATGGGATTTGAATACAGTGAGGGCGTGTCTATCCCCAACACGCATAGGGCAATCCTATCAACATTGAGCAAGATAAAGTTAGGTCTGAGCATGCCCTGCAGTCTCTACAGAGACTGTTGGGGCTTATGGCAGCAGCAGCCAACTTTATACTGTTGGGCCCATTGCACATGAGACCGTTCAGTGGTGGCTGAACGTCGGGGGGGTTTCATCCTAGGACGAAACCCCTGAGAGTAATCAGTGTCATGTGGCGATGCCTACCTGCTCTGAGAACTTGGAGTTGTCCCCGGTTTCTAGCCTCGGGTCACATTCTAGGGGCGTCTCTTAAAGCTAGACGTAACGTCAGACGCCTCCCTCATGGTGTGAAGCTCACACAACGTCTCGTTCCCTTCTCAGGGAACAGGGTTACAACCCAGACCGTTTTTCATGCAGTCTTTCTTTCTTTCTCAAAAGAAAGTCCCACACCTCATTGTAATTATCTCCTCCAAACTCATTCACATGAACGTCTGAGGAGAACCTGAAGGTTGCATTTTACCAAACTACCTCAAAAATCACAACAAACACACTTCCTATACAGACATAAATTTGTCAGTGATTTGGTCTATTCTTTTTTTAAATACCTTAATATATATTCATCCATATATATCCTAATGTTAATGCGCATATGCAGGCTTTACAACGATCAGCCAGTGGTGGCATAAATTCCGCCTACTGATGCTTGATTGACATCATCTCATTAGCACTTTGCGCTAAGGAAAAATAAATACAGAACTACATTCAGAAATCAGTGAACGATTAAGGGAAAAAAAAGTCAACTTTCAGTTAATCATTTCCTTGAATATTTTTGCAGGTCCCCAACCATTTATTTTATTTATTTGAATTTTTTGTTCATCTCCTCGCACATATAAGTATTTATAGATTTATTTATGCAGGAATATGTGGATTTATATAACCATTTATTTATTGTTTATGCAGGTTTTACATCCATCCATCTTCTATACCGCTTATCCTACAGGGTTGCGGGGAACCTGGAGCCTATCCCAGGGAGCATCGGGCACAAGGCTGGATACACCCTGGACGGGGTGCCAATCCATCGCGGGGCACAATCACATACACATTCACACACCTTTGGACATGCCAATCAGCCTACCATGCATGTCTTTGGACAGGGGGAGGAAACTGGAGTACCCAGAGGAAACCCCTGCAGCACGGGGAGAACATGCAAGCTCCACACACACACAGGGAATCGACAGGAATCGAACCCCCAACCCTGGAGGTGTGAGGCGAACAGGCGAACGTGCTCACCACTAAGCCACCATGTGCCCGTTTATGCAGGCTTTGTCCTCCACAAATATTATGTATTACTAGGCTAAAAAAAACTTTGTATTTTTTACAAAATGTTTTAATGCTGTTTTGTTAAAAAATATATAACATTATTATTTGATATTATGTAAAAATATTACAGCACATTTTTAGTGTGGAGTATTTTTGTACACCTGGCAACCCTGACTGTGTCCAGCTCCTGTTTGCGGGTGACTGAATGAACCTCCTCACATTTATGACAGAAACAGAAACACGAATGATGGTTCCCGAGAAGAGCTCGCTTAGCTAGCTGGCGTTCTCTGTAAGAGCGTGTTTCCGGGGAGAGAAGAAATATATTTATGTCTGTTAATCGACTATGTTTGAGTACTGGTCGATTTCCTGTGTAATATAAGATACGTTCTGGCTTTCCGGCTTCTCTGCTCCAGAGCACAGTGCTAACGGTGAGCCAGCTAGCGTTAGCTGCAGTGATCCACTTCCTGTATGAGTCGGGTTTAGGCCCAGTCCCCGAGCGCGAGCACATTTGCTTGCTTATCCGGTAAGTGACGTGTTTTGTTCCGTTACAACTTCTGGTTTATATTAATGTCCGTAACCTTTTTCTCTTGTTAGCTCCTGTGGTTATTTTGCGGTACAGGGATTTGGCAGAGTTTACTAGCCATCTAGTTAACGTGAATATAAACTTATATGCTGAAAAAGGAGGCTAGTTTACTAGCTCTGTATACACAGCGCGATACAGTTAGCTCTCAAGCTGTTAGTCAGCTGTTATTCAGAGCTAGGTGGAGCGGCTAGTTTAGACCTGAGTTAACAACTTTAGATGTTTTATCAGTCGCTCAGCTTTATCTTTTATTTGCTAATTTGTTGTGCAGTTCAGGCAGGCGAGTGAGAGGTTCCCTTAAACCTTTTCTAACTGTTGTCACCGTTAAACCCGTCTGAAATGTCAGTGTAAATAATGTAAGTGTTTTAGACATGAAGCATTTTCTGTGATTGTTTGTTCAGAGCCAGCTGTTTCTTCTGTGCTAAGTTTTTGACTGGTAAGGTTTGTTTTTCATGTTCTGTAGTCTTACAGTGGATAGTTTTGAATACATTTCTTAATGTATCATTGTGCCAAAATGTTACTAAAGCGTAGTCACGGTTCGATAATCTAATCTAAAAAATATCACGGTTTCACGGATTAATTGTCCTTTAAAAAACAACACACACACACCAAAGGTTCTGCACATTCTTGTGTGTATATATGTTCTTGTGTGTGTGTGTGTGTGTGTGTGTGTGTGTGTGTGTGAGAATGGTGGTCTGTGGGTGTATTACAGAAAAATCCTAA
>JANDJT010000179.1:12253221-12272312 GCA_024331685.1 Stegophilus panzeri
TGTGTGTGTGTGTGTTTATACTGTATGTTCTGTTGTCTCTTTTGTGCATGTGTGTATCTGAAAGTTTTTGGTAACCTTAACTGACGTTGGTGGGTCCTGTTTATGTGGCAGTCTGTTGGGGATAACGTCTACATTGTAGTTGCGATACTAGCAAAAGAGAATCATATTTCGGTTACGGAAAGTCTGTAGTTTAAAAATCCTTGTGAAGGGTTTATCGGTTGCCAGATTTATGATCTCATCATTATTTTAGTGCTGTCAGTTTGATAAAACACCCCGCTTCCAGAAAATGTGACTGACTGATTGACCGAATTTTCTTTCAGCAACCTCTCCTGAAGTAGATGGTAAAGTGGCCCCTGAGACAACGAACAGTCTCCCTGCAGGTCTAGGGAATCCTCCACCCCTGCTCTCTATACCTGTCAGTTCTGTCCCCCAACTCAGTGAGCACCAGACATCTTCCACTGGCATAGCCAAGCCAGCTCATGGGCATCAAATGAGTGCACCAGGTTATTTATTCATTGACTTATAAACAAATGATACATTATTCATTACATATACAGTGTATATACACACACATTTAACAATGGGTTGAAAATGTCCAGGGAACGAAGATGATTTAGAAGGCAAGCATAATGCCAAGTTCAAGTAGTCTATAGTTTTTGATGACTTTAGTGATTCTAAAAGCTAAATTGAGCTAATTACAGATTGTTTTGATACTGTTTCTTGTGAATGTTAGACTAGATTAGATGCAGTAGTCACATCTTAAAGGCTACGTCTGTCACATTGACTTGAGACCATTAGTAACATTATGGTCAAAGTACTTATTTTTTTTCATTAACCTTATTGTTTTCTGTACGTTATTTATTTATCCACAATAATATTTTCTTATCATAAATATGATACCAAAATTAGTCTCCATTTAGGCATAATTCACACAGTAGGACCAAATCCAGAATGGCTCTCTATTCTCTGTATATGTGCACTATGTACACAATGTCCAAAGGTTTATGGACACCTCTGTGGGCTTTCCTCAAATGGTTGCCACAAAGTTGGAAGCACATACTTGTATACAAGGTTTTTTGTGTGGTGTAGCATTAGAATTTCCCTTCACTGGAACTACTAAGGGGCCCAAACATGTTCCAGTATGACAGTGCCCCTGTGCACAAAGCGAGGTCAATGGTTTGCCAATGTTGGAGTGGATAGACCTTGACCTCAACGCCACTGAACACCTTTCGGATGAACTGGAACGCAGACTGCACCCCAGGCCTCCTTGCCCGACAATGTTTTTGTGGCAGAATGGGCAAATCCCCACAGCCACAATTTAGAATCTATTGGAAAGCCTTCCCAGAAGATTGGAGGTTATTATAACTGCAAAGGGAGGACCAAATCTGGAATGGGATACTCAGCAAGCACATGGTCAGGTGTCCACAAACTTTTGGCCACGTAGTATAGATTGCAACATAATATAAAGCCATTTGTCAACCAGAGAAACAGCAGCTCTAATCCTAATTGGAAACTCCTTTTTAATATCACTTTGTGCTTTTGTTTGGTTTTATATTTAATTTGAAAATGCCTGAAAAAATACAGGCACATTTCTGGTAATGAAATCACTAGATATCACAGAGCTCACCAATATCTTTCACAAAAAGTCTGGTTAGCTGACTGTTATAGAAAGAAAGTAGCCCATCTGGATATCTTAAGAAATGCAGAGGAAGCAGTCGGTGCAGAAAGTGCAGATTTCAGGAGATCGCATCCATGTTTTGACACTTTCTACGTATTTAGTGTTTGGAAATTTATTTATTTATAAAGCCTGATCTCTTTTCTTTTCCATGCTAGACTCGTATCCCAAAACCAAGCCTCCTCCTCTTCTCTCACTGAACATTCCTCAAGGATCTCCTCAGGGTCCTCCACCTCATGATCCACCACCACCCAATGGTCCAACTGCATCTCAAGCTCCCTCTACCTCTCGTGGCCGTCCACCACCACGTATTCCCTCTGCCTCTGAGACTCGTCCAATACTCTATGGTCCTCCACCTCTCCATGGTCCTCCTGCTCCTAAAGGTCTCCCACTATCTCGTGCTCTTTGTGGCCCTTCACCACCCCATGGTCCTCCTGCTCCTCATAGTTCTTCTGCCTCTCAAAATCCACAACCATTAAGGGCTCCCATAGCACCAAGAGGACCACCAGTGTCACATGGCGCACATCCACCAAGGCCTCACGGTCCTCATAATGGACCCCATGGCTTCCATATACATGGACCACCACCTCATGGTCCACCAGTGCAGAATGGCCCAAGTGGACTCCGAGCACCCCCACCCTTACTCAGGAACCTACGCATGAGAAATCCAGCAGGTCTGCCTTAAGATCGGTCTTTTCTTAAATCCATAAAGAAAAAGCATTGTTTGTGATTTTGTAAAAACGTCCCTTACACTGGAATAATTGTGAGTAAGGAGAGAATACGTCATGAGTTAAGATCGTAAAGTTGCCTTTTTTTTTCCCTTCCCAGGTCCTGCAGCACAGGCTTTGTGACCTCTCCCTCTGTGATACTCAGGATGTCTGATTAAAATTAAGCTAGTGCAGCCACCTAGGAACATATTCTTGCTGTTACCTTAAGACTGTTCATGTTGTCTTATGTATATTTTTGTTTTCAGTCTTGTAAATTTTATGCATTATATATTGGCATTTATGTTCTTGGCTCAATTATGCCACGTTTCATTAAAATGTTTCAGATCCTTGCTTTCTTTCTGTCTGCTCTTGCATGTTACTGATGCTGATACTGCATCTTCCTCACAAGCTGGTGCCTATACTATACATTACTTGTGTACTTCCTATAAATCCCCATTTACTCTCTGTCTCTCTAAAGGATTGCAGACAAAGAGCAAGCTCTTGCTCATTGTCTTTCTCTGTCCACTTCATCCCAGCCTCTCCTATTCATCCCAACCCCACCCTCATGTTCCATCCCTGTTCACTACCACATTCCTCTTACATCCCTTCCCTCTTCACATCTCTCCCAAACCCCTTCCTTCTTACTCATCCCAACCCCTTCCTCACACATCCCATCCCTCTTCACTCACCACAACTCTCCCAAATCCCTTCCTTCTTACTCATTGCAACCCTCATCCCTCATTTATTCCAACCCCTTCTTCACCCATCCCATCCCTCTTCACTCACCACGACTCTCCCAAATCCCTTCCTTCTTACTCATCCCAGCATCCTCCTTCACACATCCCAACCCCCTTCACTCAACTGGACTCCCTGCCTCATTCACTCCAATCTCTCACAATTGACTGCTCCACCAGCTCTGTTGCCTCCTGCACTATGAGCTACTGCAACATCTCAAATTCCACACTAGAAAGTAGTCCATCACACACTGCTCCTGAAGTCTAGACCCTGATTCTTCTACAGCAACCCTCTAAAGTCTACAGGCTCATGATCTAGAAGCCTACCATTAAGTTCCCGGTTCATCTTCATCAATCAACTATGCAGCTTGAAACCTCTTCTGTCTTCACCCACTCAAAGCTAAACTAAATGAAAAGTGTCAGACAGAGGAGGATGGGCACTGTCTGCTGAGCCTTGGTTCTTTCCAAGTACCCCTTACTGCAGAATGAAAAATCCAGGATGTGGTGACAGCTTGGTGTGTTTCAGGCTGGATAAGCAAGTCTGCTGTTCCATGTTCTACAGTGTCTTGTAGATTATGGTTACTGGGTTAGGGTTATAGGAGGAGTTGGATCAGGTCCAGCTCCACCCCTTGGACTTTTGGTCTGCAACAATAACTATTTTGTTCCTTATTCCTAGCTTCGTCCGTGAGTTTTTCCTTGCTTCTGTCGCTTCAGGCTAGCTCACTGGAAGTTAAGTGAGTTTCTTGCCCTCTCTTCACAACATCACTAAACCAGCCTCCTTTGACTACCCAGATGATGTCATCTAACACACGGAGCACACAACTAAATCAAGCTGGAGCAGTCTCTTTCCAAAAACACCCTCTAGAGTCAGGTAAACCTTGCATCTATGGGAGCCATATTAGGCTTAGTGGTTAGCACGTTCACCTCACACCTACAGGGCTGGGGGTTCGATTCCCATGCTGCCCTGGGTGTGTGGAGTTTGCAAGTTCTCCCTGTGCTGTGGGGGTTTCCTCCCCCAGCCCAAAGACATGCATGGTAGGCTGATTGTCCATGTCCAAATTGTCCATAGTGTGTGAATGTGTATGTGATTTTGAAATCTTGTGGAAGGGCCTGAAGCAAGTAGTTCATGTGAGGAAACCCACCAACATCCCAGAGCTGAATGGGTTAAAATTCCTCCAAGCCGATGTGCAGAACTAAAGTTACTGCTTTTCCCACTTACAGATATGTATTATTGGAACATTTTCCTCAATAAAGAAATGAGCAAGTATAATATTTTTTTCATCATTTAACTGGGTTCTCTTTGTCTACTTTTAGGACTTGTGTGAAAATCTGATGTTTTAGATCATATTTATGCAGAAATGTAGAAAATTCTAAAAGGTTCACAAACTTTCAAGTATCACTGTATAAAGCAAAAATCAGCACTGGTGCAGCAAGGAATGGGATAAGCTTTATTCAGGGATTTTTTGTTTAATACATGGGAGATGCCACAAAACTTCTGACTCCCTCCTGACCACCACCAGTCTGCTTGGATAAGTGCCTAAATGATCCAGGCTCTAGGCCTTCACATTTTTAAGTGGCCAGTGATTGTATGTGAAATACCAGCAGTCAAATGTACACATGCTGCCGTTGTGTGTATGTTTTAACACAAGTGGGAGAGAGCTAGGAATGTGTGTGGCCCTGTCCTGTCCTGTCCTTTGCTGGTGTCTCTGAAGGTGAACTCATTTTCTTCCTGGACACCTCTGTTCTCGCTCGCTCTCTCTCTCTCTCTGCACTAATGCATTCCGGGAAAGCAATTAGAATAAGAGTACTTGTGTACTCCGCCGTCTGGCCAAAGAAGGAGGGAGAGAATGAATGAATGATAAGGTGTAGAATCATCCACCTGCACATGAAGGACACAGACAGTGACCGCTTTTTTTTCCTCTCCCGCTATACAACATCTTTAGGACAGTCACAGAACAGCATCCATTTTAATGTCTCAAACACATTTCAAAATGTAAATTTTACTTCATGTGCATTTAATTTTAGTTCATTTTTTTTTTTTTTTTATCACTTTCAAAGAGTGTAAAATATTTGTATAGCGTCTGAGATCTGACTAAAGGCAGACTCAAATATGGATTTATGCTTTATGTATACACCATTCAACCACTGGAGGGAGCCATGAGGTCATCACTCTTACATCTATTTTATTCCTCTGCTTAAGTGGATCAGGATTAAGCAGCCCTTGACTTAACACACTTCTAAACCAAAATTGCACCCATATAAAAAGGTCTAATCAATCAGTTGTGAAAAATAACAGGGGGGCCATGACTCACTGCCAAGCACCTCTCAGAATATTGCAGCTTTCCTGTTATTGCTTTCATTATTCTTTGTTATAAATGAAGTCGCAATTATTTATGACTCATACTTAAATTCAGGAAAAGTTCTGAAAGGAAAAAGTACAGAGCATTTAAAACCAGCAATGAAAAAAAAAAAAAAACCCACAAAAATGTATCTTACTAGATCTTTATTAAACCAAACAGTTAATAAAAACGTTGATTTAAGGCAGACTAGCAGCAAGCATTAGCTGCAAGATGGACAGTATGAATAAATACAAAGCTGACTGCTTAGTAAAAAAAAAAAAAAAAATCGAAACACAAAGCCACAGAGAGAAGGAACAAACACAACTGGTGCAGCCGTAATAATGACAGACGAGGTGTATAGCTGTAACAGATGTGCTTATGACTGTTTTCTTACTCACCAAACATCAAGACAGTCTTTGGACAAGGGTGAAGGTAGGAAAATATTTGGTTGTTTTTAATCTCCGATTAAATATCATTAGATATTTAAATACAGTGTGAAGACCCAAATAAAGCATGTTAATATATTTAAACGGACCTTTTTTTAAGCCACAGGAGTAAAATCGCATTCCTCACGTTTACCACACAACCTTTGGAAGTGTAAGAAAGCGGAAGGACTTTATTATATTGCTTCTTGGATAAGAACAGCTTAAAGAAATATATTGTTAAAATTGAACAGCTTTCCTTTAAGCGGTCACATATTTTACACTTTTCTTCAATTAAAGGGTGTTAATAAAGTTTTACATCATCTCAGTACAGGGAAACGTGCTGAAGTCCGTTGCACCTGCATACGCCACCGTATGCGGTGGATAGAGATTAGGCAGAAACACTGGGAGTGTTTTTAAATACAGTAGGATTAGTCAGAATTAGCCAGGTACCAACCAACATGAAGCTTGCGCCTTGTTCTGCTTCGTGGATTCAAGAACCAGTTATGACTGTGCGTGCAGAACTAAGGATAATCTAAAGAGCTCTGCTGCCGGTCTGGTTCTCTCTCAGCAGTGCTGCTGTGAATTCTCTGCTCCAAACCAAGTGCAAGCTTGCAAGATTCAGGTTTTTTTTTTTTAAATAAATACGAGCTGGACTGCTAAAACTAGTCCAAAAACTAATCAGGTGTCCTTATTCAGAGGTCTTAAGTGCTCATGTCCTGCAATCAGGTCTGTGGTACGTATAGACATGGAAAACATTCACAGGTCACACGACTGACCAATAAAACTCGTTTAAGCTGTGTGTCTGGATAAACTGGAGTGCTGATACTGAAAACCCATACTTGACTGACCGCAAATCAGATGGCAAGCAAATGCAATAAAAAAATAGATTCCTAGTCCCTGGAGAGCCCAACCTCCAGAGGATGAACATTTCTGATACGTGAAAGCCACTACGACAAGCAGAGAGAGGGAGAATTAGTACAAAATTCTGTTAATCAGCTATTAATCACTAATCACTCATGTTAGTGCTGTGCTGCGCTGCAGGGGTGGGCAATCTCATCCGGAAAGGGCCGGTGTAGGTGCAGGTTTTCATTCCAACCAAGCAGAAGCCACACCTGAGTCTATTAAAAGCCAAGATCAACTGATTAAACAGGTGGAATCAGGTGTGCCTCCTGCTTGGTTGGAATGAAAACCTGCACCCATACCGGCCCTTTCCGGATAAGCTTGCCCACCCCTGTGCTAGACACACGCCTTAAATTCAGCTTTCTCTTTCTGCTCGATGTGTGAGGGAGTGTGAATGAAAACCATCAGATGACACATGGAGGAGGCAGAGATGGCTTGTGTGTTGCAGACCTTAGAGACAGGTGAAGGCCTCAGCAGCGATGAAGAGAAAGGAAGGGGGGGATTAAGGGTGGATTAGGGGTCAGAGGTAAGGCCTATATTCTGCTTTTCTCCCTCCAAGAGGCTCCCCCTCAGCTCAGAGGAGGAGAGGAGCGAGGGATCACTGTGCTCCAGTCCAGTTATTGTCTCACTCGGTCTTTTTGGCCCAAGCCATGTCATCACAGCGTGGCTTCTGTCCTGTTAGCTTTTCAACCAACCACTCCATCCTCCTCCAAAAGCCTATCCGGTCCAGAGGGTAGTTCAGCCAGCCTGAGGTAGAGAGAGAGGCAGAGAGAGAGAGAGAGAGATTCATGCAAAAGTGAGATGACCTTTTTTGTGCATCCTGAAAGAACCATACCTGTAAGGTTACTTTATTTCTTAATGCAAGTCTGATAAACAAACAAATGTTCCTGAGAACAAGAACTGTTCCCATAGGATCTCCCAAAAAAAAAAAAAAATCCTGGGAATGAGTGGTTTTTAATGTTATGTGGGAAGGAGGAAGCGGTGAGAATCAAATCCTGCAGTACGAAAAAAAAATTGCCATTTTGATTAACATGGGAGTGTACTGGATGCAGCGTAGTGCTCATGTAGCTCTGCGTGACACTTTTACTGCGTTCATTCACTCATCTTCACTAACTGCTCTATCCTGGCCAGGGTCGCTGGGGTTTATATGACTAATCTGTTTGTGTTTTTGGAAAAAGAACCAACTAATTTCATTTTAAACATTTTTTTATATAATTTTCACAAACAAAAATAATAACTACAGGAGTGTGCAAGATTGGTCAGAATTAAAAAATAAGTAGTGAGAGAGAGAGAAACAGTACCACACACCTAATACGCACTGTTAGGAAATTATACTGGTTAAAGCAGATTTTCCAAATAATTTACCAAATGCATGCATACATACACATACAGTGCCACTAATATTGGCACCCTTGGTAAATATGGTAAATAGAAAGAAGGCTGTGAAAGATAGTCTTTATTGTTTAACCTTTTGTTAAAAAATAAATAAATAAATAAATAAATAAATAAATAAATAAATAAATAAATAAATATCACAAAAATACTCTGCTCTTATGGATATCAAACAATTAAAAACAACAGGTTTTTAATATATTATATTATATATATATATATATATACACACACACACACACACACACACACACACACACACAGATTTTATATGTGTGCAACAATTATTGGCACCCTTATGAATTCATATGAGAAAATATATTTTACATTTTTAGTACACCTGGGTGACTAGGAACAGGAAATTGTTCAACCATGACTTCCTGTTTCACAGGGGTATAAATATGAGGTAACACATAAGAACAACTAAGGGAATTTGGCCTAACAATGGGTAAGACCAAGGAATATAGCTGTGATGTGCGGCAAAAGGTTGTTGAACATGATGAATAACACTGATATGACTATGTTGGCACCACTGCTGCTACTTCTGCCATTGTCTTAAGATATCATAGCCTCCTAAACTCCTGTTTAACATCTGTGGAACTGGTCCTGGTGAGGTACATTTCAGCTCTGACCTGCCTCCTAATGGACAGCTTTTAATCCTTCAAAATGTACTACAAAAAAACAAAAAAACAAAAAACAAAAAACAAAACAAAAAAAAAACAGACACAGGGTATGTAGGTGAAGCCACACTTCAAGTATCGCCCTGGTCTTGGGGGCTCTTTGGCTTGTCTCTGTGGAAAATGTTGAATGTAGAACTGTACAACAGAGTGGTTTCCTCTAGGTGTATAAAATGGTTGAACGTTTCTGTGCTCTTGCTGCTGTAAACACACTCCACTACGCGTCATGGCCATTTTCTTCAAATTTCCCCAACTTAAAGCCATTTCTGGAGGTGTGTGTCAAGTTATTATATTAAATCACACCAGCGTATCCAATAAGAACAATATACTCAGTTTGGCACTTCTCAAACATTTTAAAACATTTGTTGGGAGCTACACTGGTGACTTCAGAATGGTAGAGCCTTAGTAAAGAAAAGTGAAATAAAGCAAGACACCCGAAAAGTGTTTAGGCTGTACATGGAATGATGCTTGGATTTAGAACATTACACAATGTACCACATCTCATCGCCACCAACCCTTATACTGTGTATTTGCAACAGAAAACAGCATTAACACAAAATACCTCAAATCTAACAATAATAAACCTGAAGTAGTTTCCGTTCTGAAATCGAATTATCTGAACCGCTTTTGAAGACGTATTTTGAATTTCGATGCCTCAATATACACATACATGTGAACACAGTACAATAATTGAATTCTGTATTAAATGCACCAGGTTAAAAAAAAATAATAATAATAATAAAGATTCCACTTAAGTCACAGATACAAAAATATTCGCCCTTGCAGACTACAATGTGTGTTGGAAGAATTGTTTATTGTGAATATTATTACTAATAAATGATTTATTATGTATTAAACACAGAATCGTATCATATTGATATCGTCTCTAGTTTTATTCGTTCCTAAGAGCACCCTTCCCCGTGATAAAAATCACATCCTCCCATTTCTTATTATTCACATTCTTATAGGCAATGAATCCTATTTCACTCTCACACATACCTTTGAAGATATCATATTCTCTCTCTCACACACACACACACACACACACACACATACAGTTCCCTCCACAAATAAAGCATGCATGATGCACAGGTCCTCGCTTAGCCCTGATATACACTACCCTAAACATCCCACTCCATGTACACATGTCCTCGGTCATGTCCCTATGTGTGTGTGCGTGTGTGGTCCCTGCAGTGGTCCTCTCTGTTTAAGAGGAGAGCAGTGTAGCATGTCTTGTTTGATTACTCCTCTTTGTCTCCATTCTTTCAATCTGTCTCTCTACATGCAAGCCTGTTTGTTAGCACTGACAGCAGGCTAGCATTAAATATACATGGGGATTGTCAGCCAGTCACACACACAAAGGCAAGCTAGGGGCCCCGGGGACCTGGTGGAGAGGGTGGAGGAGCCCCAGCCACGCTGAGAGACTTCCCATAGAAAGAGAAAGAGACAGAGAGAGATAGAATAAGAGGGAGAGAGTGAAAGAGAAATATGGGTGACAGTTAAAATAAAAATAAAAAAAAATAAAAAAAACAAACAGAGACTCGTACATGAGAGACATTGAGAAACACCTCCCCTTTCTTCTTCATCATGCTTCTCCACCAATCTTGGAACAGGGAGACAGAGACCAGAGGACCTGCTTGCTTTATGGTTCTCTCTCTCACACACACACACACACACACACACACACACACACACACACACACACACGTTGTCCACAGGGGCACAGGGTGATGCACAAGCATCCCCTCTTAGCTCTCTCAAAGACGCGCGCGCGCACACAGAGAGAGTACCAGCTATTATAGGGGTTTAATGCTTATGCTTATACTTACTCACACACACACGGTAATGCTTATACATTCAAAGAATTTTTTTTTTTTAACATTTCTTATTTCCATCAAAAGAGGAAAATGGAATTACAATGGCTGACCAATATGGCAAAAGTACTTAGCATGATCTGTAGTTTTGCTGAGGCTTTCCTACTGAGGTGCCAGCCAAACAGTATGAAAAAGTATGAAAAGTTCTATGATTTTTCCCCCCCTCCATATTTTTTATCCATTAACCTAGTAACAAGTTATTCTTTTAAGTAAGACATTTATTAATTTTAATTTAACTTTAATTTATTAATTAAAGGTTGGAGTGGAAGAACTTATTGGGCTGCACAGAGCCCTGACCTCGACCCCACTGAACACCTTTGCAGACTGCACTCCAGGACCTCCTCACCCAACATCAGTACCTGACCTCACTAATGCTCTTGTGGCTGAATGGACAAATCCCTACAACCACGCTCCAAAACCTAGTGGAAAGCCTTCCCAGAATAGTGGAGGTTATTATAACGGCAAAGTGGGAC
The DNA here is from genome assembly GCA_024331685.1 of Stegophilus panzeri. Taxonomy (NCBI): domain Eukaryota; kingdom Metazoa; phylum Chordata; class Actinopteri; order Siluriformes; family Trichomycteridae; genus Stegophilus; species Stegophilus panzeri. The sequence goes on from JANDJT010000179.1 coordinate 12,264,418, forward strand.
TAAATGTGCAATGGGACATTCAACAAGCACATATGGGTGTGATGGTCAGGTGTCCACAAACTTTTGGCCGTACAGTGGATCAAGAGGTGTATTTTATAATCTGAAAAATGAAGATTCACACCCCTATCCACAAACCCTTCTGCTTGAAATGATTATGTTGATGCATAATGATGATCATCATTATTATTATTAATTGGTCTCACACCTTTAGTAAAGCCATAATTCTGAACGAAAGAAACCAACAAAAAGACGAAATACTACTAAAAACAACAGATAAGCAATCAAACAGACTGACAGTATTTTTTACTTTGCAAAAGCTTTTAGATATTTTGTTCGCTATATGAAGCATATTACAATGCGGGCACAATTCTATTCAACTATGTTTCATTGTACACACAAGGGCCTTGCTCAAGGGCCCAGCAGCTTACACATCTGGGATTTGACCTCATCACCTCTATAACGTTATCGGTCTAAATGCTACAGTGTGCTAAACGCTACACTTTTTCTACTGTAATAACCTGCTTGGAGAGAACATTCTGAAGTTCACATGGCAATTAACATGTAGAAGATGAACAGAGGATGGAAAACTCTAAAGACAGAGTGTGTTTGTATGTGTGTGTACCTGTAGTAATGCAGTAGTAGGTCTCATGAGGGGACACATGGTGGATACGATGGTGCTTGCGAGGCAGCACTAGGTGGCAGTCCTGCAGCAGAGTGACCCATCGTGGCAGGTCGAAGTAGGAGTGCGACCACTTGTGGATCTGATTGGTCATCGTCACAAAGACGGCCAGCGCAAACACAAAACAGTCGCAGGGGTAGGACTCGGCAAGGGCATCTGTGACGGGGAGATCCACACATGGCGGACATTCGATTTTATGCCAAAGAAAATAAAATGCAGTCTGTTTTTTAATAAAGCGTATTTCCCTTTGTGTGCCAGTCCGATTTTCAACTGGCCTTCGCCTGGTGAAGCTGAAAACGGAGGCTACTACGCTAACACCCCAACAACTCTCCTGTTACACACTGTTTAAAACATGCAGGCCAGGGCCGAGCATTCCGTAAACATCACTACAGAAAAGCTACGCTGAAATGCTGCACTGAGCATCACACTGAATACTCACTCTCTACAAGTTAAAGGGCTAGTAGTTCACTTGCTGAGTGTGAATTAAAGTGAACTTGTTAACTTTTCGATTTCATACTGTGCAGGACTAAAACTCTTTCATTCGTTGGTCAGAAATATGACAATGGAAAAAAGGTACACAAACCTTTACTATGTCCAATCAAACAAGAGGGAAAACAATGAGCCAGTGTATAATAAATGATTAGATAATGTATACACATAACTAGCTTAGAACATTGTGTATTTTTGTTTCAGAACACACTGCATTTATGTAGCAGTACAGATCGGCCTCTTGCTCGGTTTGTGCCTCTATCTAGCGCTCATGATTTTATGATACAACGATTTTATCGTCGCTACATGAGATCACACTGGCACAACATCTAATGATTATATTATCAGACTTGACAACCTTTATGCATTTTGCACAGGACCTCTACAACTTTGTCTACAACTTTGTGTAGTGAGTACACCAGTACGAGTTATCACTCAAAAACATGTCAAAATAGCGGTCAATTCCTCCCCAATACAACAGGAGATGAGCATGTCAGCAATCTGGATTGATTTGCGCCTGGCCCACTGCCCCGTCTCATGACTCTCTCAACTCACGGAGCGCTCTCTCTTTCGGTCACGGTGAACGAAGAAAGCTTTCAATTAATCTATCTAAAATAAAATCCATCAATGTACGTCTGACTTGGATAACATCGGACAAGTACAATTAATTAACTATATTTATTAGGGAGGTCATGGAAACATCTTGGTGGAAAATAGTCAAACGGTCTTTTGGGTTTTGTCCGAAAGAGAAAAAGAGTTGACCTAAATAGATGAAATAGTCCTACAAAGTAGTGTCAAATCTAACTCTTTACAAATACCATTTACTGTGCTAATAATTAAAAACAGATTAAATACGCCATTTTTATACTCCCCAGGATTCGGCACAATACTGGCTAGCAGTTCCTGAATGCACAGCTGGTAATAATATTACACCCTCCCCTGCTGTCCTTAAACCAAAAAATGATGGAAATGCTTTCTTTTCTTTTCTTTTTTATCTGTTCTGGATGATTTTACATTGTTAATCGTGATTTAAAACAACAACAAAAAAACAAACAAACAAACAAACAAACAAACAAAACAGTTAAAAATCACAAGCAGGGAGAAATCAATACTGCACAAGCCTAAATTGTTATGATGATTTTACCAATAATAACGTTATAAAATATACTGTCAAGATAATTAAAAATCATCTGATGGTATTACGGCAGTACAAGAAATTAAACAGACAAAAAACTGCAGTAGTCATGTGAACACGAGTAATGTAACAACAAAAAGAATTGTTCCAATTTTCACTTTGGGACAGCTGAGAGTTTAGTCTAGAGCTCTAAACAATTGAGGAGGGGGACAAAAACAAACAAACAAACAAAAAAAAAAACAAGCTGATTAAGTTATTTAGCCTTTGAAAAATATTGACGGTTATTCAGATGCATTCAGATGAAAACAGCCCGCAGACGAACCTTAGCTTTCCAGCTTGCGTTTAGAAAAAAAAACAAAAACAAAATGTAGTGCATTGTGGGATGTATACCTGGAAATCTGAAACGTTTTGTGTTGTATACTGCATACTACAAGCTGCTTTTAAGCACATTTCTGTTTGACTAACGTGCAAGGTGACTATATTGAAAGTGCGTGTCTGTTTGCGTCTTTGCACCTGGTGAGTAGGACAGGAACTTGTAGGCCATGTGGGCGAGAGGCAGGATGGTGATCATGCAGTTATCTCCATTAGTCTCAATGAAGTCATGCCGCGTGATGGCTGTAGGGTCGATGTGGTGCTCCCGGAATGGACGGATAAACGCCTGCACGCATGGTGTGACACAGAGACAGGGAGATAAAAGGAAGAAGACAAAAAGAAAAGAAGAAGAGAAATTACCTTTCTGTAATACACGGCCACAGAAGCACATCATACACACCATAATGACTGGCTAAACAAACTGGTGGTCACGCAAAGTTTCAACTGATGCGATTCCCTGAGAGTCTGGTTTAAAACTGTGCCTTGCCGCGTTACAGCAAAATCAAAAGGGGTATAGTTCAAGAACAAGTTGGGAGTTTTGAAAATGAAAGCAAAAATACAAAGAATGTCAGCCTTAACAAACAGCTGTGAAGTATGAGGGCTCCTGCATGTCAGAGGAGAAAGGAGGGTGTGTAGGAGGGTTGATGCTGACCGATAGAACCTAATGAAAGCGGGGGTGGGAAGCAGGAGTTCACAAGTTCTGGAGCTGCGAGATAACCGGGCATAATGCACCACTTCCCCACCGTCCTGCAGCATGAAAAAGCCGATGCTCAGCAGCTCACGTCACTCACGGCCGGGGCCACACGGGGCACGACAAATGAAAGACAGCACGGGAAAGAAGCGCATGTGCAAGAGAGAGAAAAAGTAAAAACACGCACAGCAATGAAAGTAATTTATTTAGCCACACAAAAAGAACGAATCGTTTGGAGCTGCACTGCTACGGCGCTTCAGAGGCGAGAAGCGGGGGAGGGAACGTCATTATCATGTGGCCCGAACTCAATCATGGCTGTATCTGAGGCCGCACGGCTGAACTCTGCTGGAGTGCAGGGATGGGGGGGAATATCTGCTGATATTTCGACAATTATATTCCCTCTCCTTCTGCTCATCCTCAACCCGTATGCGAGATTAAACGTGTGATAAGCTCCAGACGCATGTGTGTGTGTGGACTATCCAGCACACCATGGCCACCTGGCGCTTCGCCGCTGCTAATCCCGCACCGTTTAACACCCTGCCTCGCCTTGGCCGCCTTCTGCCTAATCATGACTTCCATCACCGGATTGCCCTGGCAACGCAGTGGCTGACGGGAGCCTGGCCCCCCTACTTTTAACCCGACACCCACTGGAGCAATCCGTTTCATTTTGTCCGCCTCTCCTTCTCTTCCTCGTCACTCTTAAGAGCCTGTTTAATCATGCTCATTAGCAACTCTCCCTCAAGTTAATGCTTTTTTAGTTTGAACGCACAGACAGAAAGCTGTATATAGTCGTCCGCTGAGTGTTGCCTTTAATGTGCCCGCAAAAGGGTCTTGGTTTGCTGTGCACTGAAGGGGCCGCAAATTCCCCTGCTCTTTTTGAAGTCTGCTCACTCCCAGGTGGCAGGTCCTAATTATCCTTGACAGTGGAAGGATCTGCGGTGCCATAAGAAAGCCATTCTCCTTTCCTCCCTTTAGCGATGGCTTGGCGGACCGAGCCGTTTAACAGCACAGACGGACGCTGATGAAAGTGCGGAGAGCGCAGCCTCGCTGGCCCGGGCCACAGGGGTGCTGCCGGACACGTCGTTCAGATGGCCTACTCTCCAGGACACAAAGATGGCTTCTCCTCAGATTCCCAGACACTGAGTCCATGTGACCATGCTTTTTTTATTTTTAAAAATTCATCCATAAAGCTACAGTTGAAACTTTTAGTAATTTGTGTACATTCCAATAGATCCCAAGTTAGATCTATTCGAGTTAGATCTAGTGAGAGCGAGAACGTGAGTTAGATCTACCCATATGGCTTGGGTATGTATCCAAGTGCATCAGTGCTGACAGCCAAGTCGCTTCCACATCTACATCCCTTGTTTTTAATAACAATTTACATCATGTAAACAATTTTAGGTAATGAAAGCCCTGTTTAATGGAGCAGGGAAATCAGAATCCACTCAGGACCACAGTTGGGCACCATTGCACTATTCCTAACATGTAAAACACCACACCGTGTTAAAAAAAAAAAAAAAAAAAGGTTAAAAGTGCCAAGTGTGGTGAAACATTAATCTTAACAAAAGTCACTACTTTACTATAAACCCCTAATGGTGTTCTACAGAGTATATAGTGCGCTATGCAGGTTATACAGTGCCATTCTGTTATACCCTATGTGGTGAGCACACTGTACGTAGTGAATAGGAAGATATAGATTTGGCCTAAATAACAAATGGCAGATTTTGCATGAACTCGAGGTAATGTAAGAAATGCAAAGCAGACCTAGGAGAAAAATATTGTGGGTAAATAAATAAAAAGTTAATAATAAATTTCTGGTATTACCTCTGTGTTTTTTTTTTTGTTTTGTTTTGTTTTTTTTAAAGAGACAATTTCATTGTCTGTGGTATTTAATATAAAATATAAATGTGCAGTGTAACACTACCGCTAATGTACGTTCTGTCTGTAAATTATTATTTATGTTTTTCAAAATTATTATGACTAAGTTGCATACACTTGGCTATTTAATTTATTAAATAAGCTGCCTAGTTTTGCCACTTAGAAAAAGGGAAAGGTTTCTGTTATTAAACTGATGTATTTAAGTAAAGTTAAATAATGTTACCATGTTATACTGTCTACTTTAAATACCGGGTAGCTGATTACTTGGTTTTTAAATGTTTGCATACATGGCTACAAAATCCCAGACTGGCTAACTATGTATGCTCATTAATGAGTAATAATGCTGCACTGGGGAATGGAGTCTGGGAGCTGCACTACATGCACTACAGGGAATAAGCAAGCCCTACCACCACTCCCCACCTCCATCAGCCACACACTGACCTCCGTCAACAGAAATACGAAAGCTCGCCCAAACTGATCACTCCTACCTGTCCAGCACAAAAAGCAGGGGCCAGACATTTTTTAATTGGACAGGCAGAGAGTGACCTTTTCTCTGATTGGGCGAGGAAAGGCAGACTACGGCCTGCATTAATTTGATTCTCCTGGGTATTCCTGCCCCCCTGTTGTGTACAGCATAAGGGTGTGCGAGAGTGCTGGAGGTTATAACTTGGAGCTCCAAGAAACAGGAATGGAGGACACTCCCCTGGGAGGATGTGGCATTTTCCTTTATCCAGCCATGAGCCTAGTAAACCACAACAGAGCAATAAAGCAAAGGGTGATATGAAAATTAAACAGGGTCATTTGTTAAAATCAAACACAATAATATGCTAAGAGCCCACACTGTATGTGTAATGAGTGAGCATGTCTGTGCCAGACTGCAGGGTAATCCGAGAAACCTGCTTATAATTGTGATATGGCTCTCAAATTACAAGATTCGCTGAACTGTTTGATAAATATTACTGTCTGCTACTTAGGAGCTCTACTTTAAATCACAAATCACATTTAACATTAACAGAAGTGGACAAATCAGTAGTCTGGGACAAGCATATTTCAGGGTTTCTTTTTTATTCATAGTTGCCTGGTAGGTTTAACGACCATAAAACAGACCGTACTTCTTATTGACTTGTAGACAAAAACAAAAGGTTTTCACATTTGGCATGTCATTATAGTTAAACCATCATATAATTCTCTTGCTTACTACACACTGCCACCTTGAGGTTAAACGTGTTGAGGAAATGAAGACGCTCGCCAGACTTGAATATTATCTTTTACACATAGTATGAGGCCAAAACACCAAATCTGATACCTGAAACATTGACCAACAGCTTGCTGACTTTTTGTCGAGGTTCCCAAACATCTTCTAATGATGTGCTACATTAGAAGAGAACTGTAAACTTCTGTTTTACTTAGTCTGTATTAAAGCACTTCACTCGCTATCTCACCGTGTTATTACATTACATTACATTACATTCGCTACCAGTTTTTAGCGGTCAGATTCAAAGCAACCAAAACAAAGGACTTGGCAGTACTCTGGAGCTTTTTATTTGCCCAGTGGGCTACCTAACGAATTTAGGATTTGTCCACACTTAATGTGCACCAGAAGTATATATGGTAGGGGCGTAACAATGTATCATGATGCAAAAATGTTGGATTCGCATAGAGAAATCAGCATTCTATTATTTACGCATCTAATGTGATCACACTATGTGACCAGCGTGCTCTCTGGTGTTCAAACAATCACATTCTTTACAAATCATCTGCACTTGTGAAGTGACCGATAGCTCCGAATTGACGGACACGCTGTTCAGTAGCTTATAAATGACACAGAAGTCAAGAAGTCAAATGCGGAAGTTGTGCATTTTAGCCGACTTTGGAACTCCTTTTCCAGTTGAAATGATGCCTCAGGAGCTACTGAGCTCATTATGTTTCAATCAGCCATTGTCCCCAAGCTACATGCTATACTCTCACTTACTGTCAATAATAATTCAAAAACCCATAACCAATTTATCGGAAATCAAAGTAATGTAAAGTAGTGAAGCTTCAGTACTTATGTCCTTTACAAATCTTATAAGCCTGACTACTGGAACAGTTTTGGCCTCCCAAAACTGTATCACTGTATCACATTTCTGTATCACATGCTCACCTTCCCAATGATAGGGATGTCCACAGAGCCCCAGGTGTCAGCTCCCCAATGTACCACTCCAGAAGCAAAGTCTGCAGTCAAGATACCGGCCACTGAGCCACGAGAAAGGAAAACAGACAGTAGTTATTATATAAACTCAATTCTACTGAACAAAACAGTCTGTTTTTGTGTCAAGGTCAAACTCAAACTGAAAGAGGGTTGTATTATGCTGAAATCTAACAATGCAGCAAAAAGACTAAACCAGAACTGGACCTTAAACCAAAACCCATCTGTCACTTTAAAAAAAAAAATTAAATAATTAGTACTATTACATTTTCTGTGCAATTAAATTTAATTGAAAAACTACAACGTTTAAAAAAGACAATTACTGTCTTAGCGGGAACCTTAAAATCGATCAACTACTATAATTAAACCGTAGAAACAGAAAATAACAAATTTTAAAAAACAATGATTATTGTGTTGTTAATAAAAGAAGTTAAAAATAATAAACAGGCATCATGGTGGTTTA
>JANDJT010000179.1:12281585-12305410 GCA_024331685.1 Stegophilus panzeri
ATTTGCCACTTAAAAAGAAAAGTTCAAGGTTCCTTGAGCGTCATTATTATTATTATTATTATTATTATTATTATTATAAAACACCTTGCAGACTGTCCAAGCATAATATCACATCTGTCCAGTTTGGCCAATCGATGCTTACAGGGGAACTACTACAAGGAAAAGAGCTGATGAGATTCAACATCCATGACACCTTCCTTCAACACTTATTCAGAGACAGGAAAATGAAACAAGAGAGCCATTTAGCCACGCTCGTACTTGCCATCCGTCTCCTGCACACACGAACACACAAACACATGAACATGTGCAGCAGTGGGGCTGCTGTCAGGTGATCAGCATCAGTCGTTGGATACTCGTGCTCCCCGGCGAGGGCAGAAACTAGGCCAGGCCTCAGCAGAGCCGGCATCGCCGCCGTGGCCCTGGCCGCGGGAGCTGAGCCTCACACTCATTAATACACTCTTGACAACGATGTGCTCGCCAGCAAACCCCTGCGATGATCGCTCACACCCATGGCCCCCTTCGCTGCTCGCTGGCGTGGGGAATTAACCTGGGAGGGGTGAAGAGAGGCAGGAGGATGGGGAGGAGGGGTGTGCTAATAGGCTGAAATTAATCAACAATGCCTGATTCGACACAGAGGGGTGGCTCGAGTGCCAAACAACACCCTGTAAATGCTAATGGTGTTCCTGCTCACTCTCTCACCCACTTAACATCTGCAGCCTCCTACAGCAGACTGAAACATGGCCTCCTCCTTCAGCCGGCTCTCCCCTCAGCCGGTGCATACTGCCCCCTTATCTCTCTTTTGTTAAAGGAACCAACCATTCACATATAGTGAGACTATTCCAGCTATCATATGATAGGGAACAACCCATTAGTGGGTAGTAATTGGCAGGAAATCTGCAGGAAAAAGGGATGGAATGGTTGATTGGCCATAGCCTAATATGTGATCAGCAACCTGGCCGATACAGCGGGTCCAACAATAACGCAAAGTGTGAGCCAAATTGTGTGCACTGAAGGGAAAATGGAAAACATCTCTCGGAAACCAAGCCAATGCTACCTGAAAAGACTGCAGAACCAACATTGAAACGTTTGTAGTGAGGAATATTAACACCTCTAATACAATACAGCACTTAAGAATACATCATGCAACTGAGCATAGTAAGTATCAAAAGCTTGCAGAACCTGCGAAGATGGCTAGAACAACAACAATAAGCCACTGACTACATTTGACAGTAGCAGTCTGAAAGCTTCTGGAAACATGACCAACATGAAAGAATTTATTGAGCTAGGTAACTAGCCATTCTTTGTTGTTGAGGATGTGAGATTCTGTTGTTTAATATCTAACTTGGAAAGATGCTGTGTATGTCTAAATACCAAAAGGAGATACACCCACATAAACCACTTCCTGAAAAATAACATTACCTCATTGATCCTTACAAGTGATAAACATCTCATGTCAGTGTTAACCTTAACAGCCCAGTGGGTCGATTGGAGTCAGCAAGTCTTGAATCAGCTGCATGTGCTTATGGCGCTTGGTTCTACAGGCCTATGTTATAAATGAAACATTTCTTATTAAATGTGCCGTTTTATCTTGTTTTCATCAGGTGAGACTTTAGTTTGCAGTGAACATATTAAAGGCTTGTAGCTTTTGGTCTTGAAAGCAATTGTTTTGATTGACAAACACATACCTGGTGTCTTTGCCTGAGTAGATATGTGTTGTGGCATCCGGTCCCAACAATGATCGGAATCGGTATTGGCAGATCATGTTTAATAATCGTATCGTTTTCACCGAACACTGACCCCACCTCCACCATCCATACAAACTGGCATGCTAAAACTCTGGAAAATGCTCCATTAAAAAAAAACAACAACTTTGTTCTATAGTCTACATACACTTAGGTTAAATGCTTACTGGTGAAATTCTGATTTACGACTACACTCCTTTCTGCACCTGTAGATTATTTTTAAAATGTTGAAAAATTGCACCTGCTGGCCAAAAGAATAAAACCCATCTTTGAGCTTGTGTAGTGCTGTCCTGCTTTGGGCGTGTGCTGTTAGTTTCTCAGCTGTCACGCCAGCAGAAGTCAGCCAGTGTGAAAAGGGAGGTGTTCTTTGAACAGTGTCGAGATGTGTGTCTGGCACTGTCTCTGTCCCGAGCCAACAAAGGACGCCTTTCTCCTGATGGAGCGCTGGTGGTCCGCGTTCTCGGCACAGCCGTGCCTCTGAAAGAGCAGCTCTTACCTCCTCCAGAGAGGTGGAACAATAGGCGCCTCAAAGGCCCAGAATAGCAGCCTTCAAGCCTGCCAACATGCCATAAATGAGCCGTTCTCTCACCACTTCACCTCCTTGGAAATGGCAGGACATCCACATGTGAGTAAAAAAAAAAAAAAAAAAAAAAATGCTGTGGATTGCGGTGCGGAAAATGTGAAGCATTTGTAGAAGAGACAGACACATGCATTTCCCCTGGCCAGATCTCATTAGGTCTGTCTTCAGATGGGACTTGGGTGAGGACATAGAGAAAGTGGGTCAGGAAGAGATTCTGAAGTGAGAGAGAGAGAGAGAGAGATTCACAAAGAAAAGGAGGGAGGTAAGAATTCCCTTGATTAGCACAAATGGATCAGTCACATGCCCTGATGCTTTCATCTGATCTCAGTGGACAACTCAACCTGGGACGTACGCACAGACACAGTTTCTGTCTGCTGTATAAATTTTGAATGTTACCTGATCTGCTAAACAAAAGGCAGCCTGGTCTGTGTGGAAAGCCAGTCTCAATGACAAGATTCCTGAGAAATGGCAGGATTTGTCATAGTGTACAGCATGCACAGGATTAAACACCGCACAACTGTCATCTTACCACAGAGAACATACTCTGGGAGAAACAGAGACATGAAGAGAGTTCAAGTGACAAACCGCTTTTCCATGGTACAAAACATCACAATCAGAAAACTGTAAATGTGCTTTTTCTTTCTCTCTCGGTTTTTTTTTTTTTTGCACTCATGGACCTAATACAAGTTTTCGCTGTTGCAGTTAAGCCTACTGCATCACACACCATAAACACAAATAAAAACACCCAGAAAAACAAATATTCATTCATTTTCGGTAACCACTTTATCATGATTAGGGTCATGGTGGATCTGGAGCCTATAACAGTAACACTGGGTGCAACGCAGAAGAATGCAGAAAAATTCAACTAAACAAGCAAACACTTTAAAAATGTCAATGCCAATGAACATTAGTGTCACTTATAGGCTCTTTTGCACATTTATAAGCATAATGCTGTATAAAAGAACATAAACTGGAGAATACCCATTTATTGACATTGAACATAAGTAAACGGAGTTTGTCTTTTTAAAAAAAAAAAATATATATATATATATATATGTCCAATCAATCAATCCAAATGAAAGATATGAAGTATTCATTCATTGATCTTCATTAACACCTGTATACCTGCTCATTCATCCAATTATTCAAAATCATCCCATCATGTAGCAGCAGTTCTGCAGATGGAAACCCCTTGTTGATGAGAGCGCTCAAAGGAGAATAGCCAGAGAGGTTCGAGTTGACACGAAGGCCGCATAATTGAAAAGATTACCAGTCTTTACAGTTATGGTGAGCAGTAAAACATCTCAGGACGCACAACATGTCAAACCCTATGGTGGAGGGACTACAACAGCAGAAGACCACGTCGGGTTCGACTCCTGTCAGCCAAGAACAAGAATCTGAGGCTATATCCACATTATATCCGGTTAGATCTGAAAACAGCATTTTCGTTTTAAAACGCTCTCCATCTACGCTAGTGGTTTCAAACTTTTCCCAAAAATTGAACACACTGAAATGTCTGAAACTTGCATCACTCTAATGCGCACGTGTAAAAACGTAAGACGCTTTGGCCTGCGTCATTTCAGTCAGGCGTTTCTGAAAAATTCAATCTGAAGGTTGCACAAAGTGACATTAACCTTGAACAACGCTATCAACCTGGATAGCAGGCACAACAACGTCCACCATCTTATTTGCTTCGAGTTAAATTGTTCACTGCATCACATGACTTAAAAACACGTCACCATTTTTGAATATCCCCGTTTTTCTCAGTTCACATTACAATTTGAAAACGTTGTTTTTGAAAATCTCCATTTTCACTGGACAAAAACACCATATCAGTGTGGTAGGAAGGCCAAAACATAGAAAAAGTTGGGTATTCAAATGTATCTGGATTAATGTAGACGTAGCCTGAAGCTCCAGTGGTCTCAAGCTAACTGAAGGTGAAGAAAAACATCACCTGGTCTTTTCCTTCTTCAACTGTCCAGTTTTAGTGAGCCTGGGCCCACTGTAGCCTCAGATTATTACTGATAAGAAATTGCATGAATGAGCAGGTGCAAAGTTGTTGCTAATAAAGTGTATGGTGCCTGTAGTTACATATAGTTTAAAACCACGGACAGATAATAATGAATAAAATATGATGGCATGAACACAGCTTGAATAAACCTTGATTCCCTGACATGGTCAACTTAAGCAGCTACAGGGTAAATTGGGATCTAATAAACACTCGCAGTCATGTGTGATTCAACCCCACAGAGGTGAGTGCTTTAAAAAAAAAACAACCTTGAAACAAAGATTGTTCCTGATTTTGAATTTGCCATTTGCTGTGCAAAACTGTCCACTAATGAAGTAACTGACCATAGAAAAGAAAAAAAAAAGAAGCCAAAATGTACTGGCTAGAAGGTAACCGGTGCTCCTAAGACACAGCCAAAACACTCAGCAGTGAAATCATGTCTTTTAATCAAAAAAAGTGCATCTCTTTGCTGCTTTGCCTCCAGCTTGTTTTCTTCTCTTATAAAGCAGACCTTCTGACCATCAGAATCGAATTTGTATCAGAGATAATGCGATGTGATGGGAGTGTGTGATTAAAAATGAACAGTGGAGTGAATTTTTAAATATTAATAAATAAATAAAATAACAGTGGGAGCACTTCACCAAGAACGTGGTATTAAATACAGAGTTGACTGAAGAAAGCACAGGGAGTAAAAAGCTCAGAAATGGAATTCAGAGAATCGTAATTATACAGGTTTCCTACAGCCACCATCCCCAACTGTCACAAAGTCACCTGAAGTTCCTGAAAGCACCAATACAGCGCTCCATCAAATATTAATAACAGGCTGTGTGGTTTCAGGCCTAATGTGTTTAGCTGTCTTGGCTTCTCTCTCTCTCTGTGTGTGTGTGTGTGTGTGTGTGTGTGTGTGGATCCTTTTACTCAGAAATCTCTTGCACGTATATACAGACTGATATCATGACTAATGTGTTTGTGACTTTAAATGAATGTTTAAATGCGTGATGTGTATAGGTTTGATATCTTAATGCATTCGGCTTCCCTGGTGCTTATATAATTCCCTTTGTTTTCAAAGTCTGATTTAAAATGTTTTATATGTACATTCTTAATTCACCTCCTTCTCAGTTTTAAAGTTATATATATATCTCTATCTTAAATATACCTATAAAAAAAATTTTTTCCCCCCTGTAACATTACTGTTTGCTGGCAAGTTGTTAGCAAACCTATACAGTCTCCTCCAAAATTATTGGAACAGCAAGGCCAATTCCTTTGTTTTTGCTATAAACTGAAGACATTAGGATGCGAGATCAAAATATAAACATGAGACGACAGATCAGAATTTCAGCCTGCATTTCCTGATATTCACATCTAGACGTGTTAAACGACTTAGAACATGGCACCATTTGTTTGAACACACCCATTGTTCAAGTATTCCAAAATATCAGAAAATGCCCTGATAGGTTGATGGATATCAGTGCCCTGATAGATTGACTGTTTAAACAATGTATAGCTCTGAATGTGTGCTCTTGGTTTGAGCCTGGGTTTCACCTGTAAAGACTGCATTTGTTGTTAAAATAAGGATAAACCAACATGAAGACCAGAGAGCTGTCTATAGGAGAAAAGGAAGCCATTTTGAAGCAGCGAAAAGAGGTATTGCATAAGGATGGGGGGATAGCCAATACAACAATATGGCATGTCCTGATCAATAGAAAAACCACTGGTGTACTAACAATATGACAAACATTGTAAGAGCTGTGAAGGACATCATTAACCTGGGTTAATGGTTGAAAGTATCACAATCAACTGTTCGAAGAAAATTTAGAGGCCATAGCACACGATGCTAACCACCCATCGGTAAGAAATCGGAAGAATGGAATAGAAGTCATTGTGGCTTCTCTAGAAAGTTGAAAATGTGGTTGCTGTCGAATCAAAATTGTGAGCATTTGTAGAGATTCTGGTATGACAGTTTTGTATTTGTGTAATGACAATTTTGTTTGGTTGTTTGTTTTCTATTTGGTTATAACATCAACCTGCCTAGGGATTACAGATGAAAATGAACAGAGAGAAGCCACAAAAGTTTTGGAACCAAGATTAACCTCTACATTTTTGGCCTTTCCGTCACGTTGGTAGTGGGGGAAAAAAAGGATCTGCTCATGATCCAAAACATTCAAGCTCATCAGTCAAGCACGATGGAGGTAGTGTCATGGCTTGGGCTTGCACGGTTGCTTTTGGAACAGACTCGTTAAACTTTATTGATGATGTAACTCATGATGGTAGCAGCAGCAGGAATTCAGAAGTTTATGGAAGCAACTCGTCTTCAATTTACAGAGAAAGCTAATTAGAAGGAACTTCATCATGCAGCAAAAGAAAATGACCCAAAAAGCACTGCCAACACCACAAAGGACTTCATCAGGGGGGAAAATGTGAAAGGTTTTAAATTGGCCAAGTTAATCACCAGCCCTTAACCCAAATGAGCAGCACTTCACCTCATGAAGAAGAGACTGAATGGAGAAATCCCCCATAACAAACAATAACTGAGAGAAGCTGTGATACCGCTTCTTGAAAAGGATCACAAACAAAGAATGCAACAGTTTGGTGATGTCAGTGGGTCACTGGCTTATTAAGTGTTATTTACTTTAACACTATCTGTTCCAATATTTTTTCTCACCTAAAAATTGGGTGGTCTGCCACTGAAGGTGCCATGTTCTACGTTGTCACACACGTGTGTAAATATCAGGAAATTAAAACTTAAATTCTGATTGATCGTCTATTCATATTCATCTTTTGATCTCAAACCCAAATGTCTTCAATGTACAGCAAAAACAATCGAACTGGCCTTGCTGTTCCAATACATTTGGAGGGAACTGTATATCATGATACAGAACATTGTAATATCTTCAAGTATCATGATATGATTTTTGTCATATCGCCCACATCTACTGGCCAAGGTTGCCCGAGTTACCAAGTCAGGTCAGGTCTACAAGAGGTGAGGTAAGCACCCGGCTGAGTCCTGAACCCCTAACCTACTGACCTTGAGGCCAGGAATCCAGAGGTGGCCTACGTGTGCTGTGCAGGTCTGGATGAAAGGAGGGGGGTTAAATTATTTATCATCAGCTCAGACAGCCTTGGCTGAGTCTACATCACACATGCAGAACAGAAAGGGGAGGGGATGCAAGAGACCTCGCTCTAGTGCTGACTCGGAGGGGCAGAGCTGAATTAGAATGTGCTTGAGCTGGTTGATGTGCTTGACTGAGTAAGGCAAACTTGAGTTATACACCTGACTGTAACTAAAATCTGTATCATATAGCTCTTGAAGGCATTCGCTACCTAACTCAGCTCACAGTTCGACTTTGCTTTTGTGAGGAACTAAAAAGTATTTGGACAACCATAACTTTGTACGGTTGAAATATGAACACTGTTACCTGTGCAGCTTATTAATCTGCTTTTAACAAAGCAATATGTCACCCTCATGCCTAAAAATCTCTCTAATTCCTGGGGAGAAAAAAAAAAAAAAAAAATCCACACATGTGGTGGTGAAAAAGTTCCATACTCAATATCAGACTGGGTTTAGATGACAGGCATGGTGTCACGTTCTATAGCCTTATGCTCCGTCTGACCAGCGCTGTAACACATCCTAGAGCCCATTCCCACAGTTCAAGAAACAGAACTTCAGTTCAGAACCACAAAAGCTCAGCCTTTTCCATCTTTTCTAGTAGCTTATTGCAGCCCAAATAATAGCAATGACTGAAGAGGAAACTTTCCATAACATGTGGCCAACAAAACTAAACCCTGTGACTTCTGCAACCTGGGACATTCATGGTTTTACAGAACAGTAGCAGGGTTTGCATGGCTATTTACACGGGAGCAGGTAGAAAACAGCACTAAATGGAGTTTCTCATCTGAGGAAGACAATACATAGTTTTCACACACAGTAGCCAAGACTTTATTGCAGTGGTCACGATGAAGATTTAGAAAAGTATTTCAGCGCACCAACTGAGTACTCAAAAAAAAGTAATGTGGCAGATCGATAAACATATGAAAAAAAAAAAAGAAGCCTGTAGTTCAGGGACTCGAGATGTTTAAACAGGAACCTGCTTGGCTTCTGCAGCAAATCTTCTATTGTGGCCAATCACATGCATTTGTGTAAATTATTTGACAAGAAGGCAGCTCATCAAGCCAGGGATTGGAAGCACAGTGGCTTAGTGGTTATCATGGTTGCCTCACACCTACAGGGTTGGGGTTTTGATTCCTGCCACCGCCCAGTGTATGTGAGGGTGCTTCGGGGGTTTCTTCTGGGTACTCCACTTTCCTCCCCAGTCCAAAGACATGCATTTTAGGCTGATTGGCATCCCTAAATTGTCTGTAGTGTGTGAATGGCTGAGAGAGTGTGTGTGTGCAATTATGCCCTGCAATGGGTTGGCACCCTGTCCAGTGTGTCCCCTGGAATAGGCTCCAGACTCCTCGCGACCCTATGTAGAATAAGCGGTACAGAAAATGGATGGATAGAAGTCAGAAAGGTTCTCACAGATTTTCATAGATTTGATTTACTATTAAACTCCTTCACTATTAAACAAAACTACCAGAAATTGTTTTATTTATAGCCATAAACTAATCACTTATAGTTAAGCATTAAAAGGAAACTTTATGCCGTTCAGTCATGTTAGTCACTTGTATGGACTTTTGGAAGCAAGGAATTTCAGGTAATGCTAGTGGAATTTGTAGTATTCAGATTTTGAGCCTTCATATTTGCCATGAAAGTTCTGTTAAAGAGAATGCAACTTAAACTGAAGGATGTGGTGGATTTTACTCGCCAGTCTCTTCAATCTGCACATGCCGTACGCTTTTTTTTTTTTTTTTTTTTTTTTTTTTTGCAAAGGTTTGCTTCAAAAAAACACACCCCAGACTTTCCTGTTCATCTAAGAAAGAAATTTGTAAACAAATGGCAAACAGCTCTTTTCTTTCTGGAAAAAAAAAAATCTCTATTTTTTGACTCAAGGCTTTTCTCTTTCCTGGTTTAAATCAGCTGCTTTAAAAATAAATAAATAAATAAAAATAATAATAATTAAAAAAAAAGTCAACAGCACATCTTTCCTGGGGATCTTTCCTCCCTCTCCACATCTTCCCTGGCAAATGTATCAGGGCTTGTTCTGGTAAGCTGAACTGTCTGGCTTGTGTTCTGACCTAACCTGTTCTCAATAAACTGCTATTATAGTCGCTTATTAAAAGAAGTGAAGTTGAAGATCGAATTGCCTTAGCTGTGCAAGCTACTTTAAAATATTTACTTAGAGTCTTCAAAAAAAGAAAGAAACAAACAAAAAAAAACGACAACAAGCAACTCCTAAACACTGATTTCATAAGATACAGATCTAATATATTCACTGGTAGGTGAAATGGTCCTCCGATAATTCAACAAGAAATAAAACTGTTGCTACTTTGTACCTTTTGTTTCAGTGTCACTTTTGCGAAATGTTTCCGATTCTTCTGAAAGCCTCTCTGAAACCAGGAAGTACAGACTACATTTAGACTATGCCACATCCGACTTATGACCAGAGCTAATAATGGACAGTTGGGTCACTAAGGTCACTCAGCCTGATGTATGACTATTTAACATATGACTCATTTATTAAATGACTGTATGATTACTGTACTGGGAAACACATTTATAGCCAACCGGTAACTTTTAAATGATTTCCCGCTCATAATCAAGTGTGGGAATAAAAAGAAAGTGTTTCTCCAAGTCAAGTGATCAGAGATGCAGATTAACACGCTTGTGTGTGATATTGACATTCAGGTGTCTTATCTCGACTTCGCCATAAATAAACACTGCAGTGTTTAAACAACTGATAAGCTGCAGCTCCACGGGCATTAGTAAATCAGTGTCTGATACAACTATTTGATTACAGGGAGGCAGAAATGTGTATAAAGACCTCAATTAACTACTACACCCCCCCCAAAAAAAAACAAAAACAAAAAAACAAAACAAAACAAACCCAAAAACCAACCCTTTCTCTCCGGCAGACTCTCTTGACCAATCCCACCCACTCTATTAGTTAGCTCTGTTTAAAATTATGACATTGTTAGCCAAGATTCCTAAAATATAAAGAAATAAATAATTCCCTTCTCACAAGGAACACGATGAGCAACTTGTTGCTGGACAATGTCAAGGTACGTGAACATGGATGTGGAGCAAATGTAAAGAATTCTGCCCTTTTGCACTAACAGAAAGTGATCTATGGATACAATGATATACATTGACTCTAAGAGCCCAGTTTTGTAATGTCCAGCTTTCGCGCTGAGGAACCTGAGAAAGCAGCAAGTAGGCTGTGGACTCTTGTTTACTTCATATTAAATCTGTAAAGTGGACTAAAGAAGCGTAAGGCGCAGTCAGCTGTGCATGAAACGCAGACATATGGCAGGAAGCGGCGTCCAGCTGTTCCACTTTCCTGGGGTAGCGGTAATGAGGAGGAGACTCCATAGAACAGAACAAAGCCTCAATCAATCCCATCTCACCCCTGAGCCTCCTCATGCGGGTAACACACACTCACCACGTCTGAACTACCTGCTGATATAACATCCAGTGGTCCAGACTGCTCCCTTCCTCTGGTCTCGACAAAGACTAGAACTCTCAAAGCACTGTGAGAAATCAGAAATAAACCGTCCATGTTTAATACTTTAACACCAATGTAGCACAATACCCTGATGTTTTGCATGGGAAGGTTCGGCTCTAAAGCAGGGGTGCCTTAAAAAGGTAAAAACCCACCCTGAACAACTTCCATATTACTCTTGATAATTAACATGATCTTTAATGGTGTCCATTTTGAAATGAAATTCTGAGTTGACGTTTTTGTCTCCATTACCCACAATGCTGTTTGGCTGCCTGCTGATAATTGTGCCTGAGGGTTTTAGCCCCTGCTTCATCTCTACCTAAAGAGAGAGAGAGATGCAGCAGCGCTTTAGTCCTTTAGTCTGTCCAGCTCTCTCATCTCCTCTTTTTTGTACACACTGTTCAAAGAGATCAGGTTCCAAAGCTTCAAATTTCATGCAAATACTGCCGCCTGTGCCATCGTGCTTGTCATCTTGTAGATTGCTACCTAGCTGATGCTGCGTTTGTGATGCCTTGTAAGTGATCATTTGCAAGCTGGACGCCAGCACAAACTGGTGCCTTATGTTTGCTCTGTCAGAGCATGTAAAGCTCATTAAAAGCTACTTTACAGTTACACACGTGAGTGGCTATTGGTACTGTTCTACTTTAGTGACTTTCAAAAAATCATGCAACATTTTGGACTGAAATTACGGCACAGCAACAACAGCCGGCAATAATGAGCAGCGTTTGCAACAAGCTAACCAGCTTAACTATGATTTATAACTATGGTTGATGATTACCGGTTCAAAACTGAGATTAGTATGGCCATAGATGGCATGGTTATAGATTTAACCATGTACTGTGTCTGTATATTAACTGATCTAAAACAAATACTGCTATAAAACTAATTCAAAAGTAGAGAAGGGGTACTTTACACTGTTCAGTGTGCACGGCTGTGTTCATTTTACGTCACTCCGCAAACTGAGAAGGAACTGGTAGTTGAGGGGTCTACTCCATGATGATGAGGCGTTTTCAGTGGTTTTTACTCGATGGAAGCAGGGAATTACAAGTTGCAATCTGAATGCAGCTGCATCCTGGAGCTTAGAGGCCAACATTTGGTGTCTCCACCATTTCTGTGTTGGATTTCTCATTAATGTGATGCTGAACGTCGCTGGAAATGATGAGTGCGAAAAGAAGCTCTTGCTCTTTTGATTTTAAACAACGAAACTTGAATGTTACGACTCAATTTGTTTAAGAATGCTGAAACGTGTTCGCCTAATAAACTCCATCGCAACTGCGCTAGCGATGTCCGCCTAATGAAATGAACCGCATTTAAAATACAGCAGCAATCCAACTAATTATCACCAGAAATGATAAACACATCTCATAGGTTTTATTATAAACATTTATTTATCCTTTATTTAAACAGGAAAATCCCATTGAGATATCTCAATCTCTTCTTCCAGGGAGACCTGGTCAAGACAGCAGCACAGAGTTTCACACAGAGATAATCACAAAACAATTATTTAGAATAAAAGTCAAGAAAAGCGCTTACAAGACTCCTTTAATACCGTTTGCAAAAGCCGTTTAAAAGTACTCAAAGGTGTTTTGCAGAAATGCGTTTCAGGGTGGAGTCTGAAAAAAAACCCAAAACAAAGCCAAAGTTCAAACCGACAAGTATCCTTAATTAACCCTGCCAACACTACAGCTTGGAGAAACGAATGAACAACGGAAAAAGGACAGCATGTTTGAATGTGGCATGTTAATAACAGTGCATCACTTCTATAAATAACCATCTAAAACATCCACCTCACAGTGGCAGTGGTGGTGGCGGGGGGGGGGGTGTTGTTACTCCGTTCATGCGAAATTTCCACCCCCAGTGCTCTCATCAACAGAGACACGCATTACCACATTAACATATTAACCCTGCAAAACAACCCTCCACTAGCCCACCCCACACTTCCCCAAATAATTAACAGGGCCTGCCAGTGGCAGCACATGCCTGATGTACTGGCTGCACTGCCTGGAGATGAACACTCTCAAAATGGAGTGATCATTATCGCCCCTAATAGCATTCCAAATTAAACAACTTTTTATTTTTTTATTTTTAAACTGCACTTAAAATCAGCCACCACCTCCAGCCACAACAGGAAGGCTTCCAGGGTCTACGTACATCCAGTGAAAGCTGCCTTCTCTAATCAAGTCAACTGGACGTTTTCCTTCCATCACTAATCCTCTGACACTGCGACACAAAAACTGAGCTTTCCATCAAGCCTAAAGTGGATTCAGCTTTGAAACATGGATTAAAACATTTTTGCTCATTTTCCCTGACAGTAAAATAGAGTTAAAGTGCATCTATTGTGTGTTTTTTTTTTTTTTAA
Source organism: Stegophilus panzeri (assembly GCA_024331685.1). Lineage (NCBI taxonomy): Eukaryota > Metazoa > Chordata > Actinopteri > Siluriformes > Trichomycteridae > Stegophilus > Stegophilus panzeri. Next base: position 12,294,874 of record JANDJT010000179.1, read on the forward strand.
TATTACTTTTCATGTAGTGTGTTATAGAGCTGTTTGTGAATGTAAAAACACGTACAAAGTTTCAAAAATCAAAGCGCACGACAACCGGCCTTATTGACTCCCAAAAGAATGAAGCGATTCAAAACAGCTGAAACGAGTCGTTAGTAATTCCAGACTTACTTCCTGTACTAACCTACATAGGTTTGTAACAAAAAGCCCCACCTCTGGTCTTCATTGGTTGCTCGCTGACAGCGGTAGACCAATTACAACAGATTGGGACATCTGACCAATCAGAGCAGAGTATGCTCTCTGAAGGAGGAGTTTAGAACGAATCCTTTAGAATGGATCATTTATCGAGCCGTTTGTGACACTGGGGGAAAAAGGTAATGCTCCCGTTTAAATTATGAGCACATTAAAGTGTTTTTTTGACCTTGGATGCATGTAAATCTATTGTATGAGACCTTTAAAACAAAATTAGGCATGTTTCGAAACCATAATAAGTGCGCTTTAACAAAATCGGACAGTCTTGCTATGTTCTGAACAGGAAGAGGCAACAAGCTGTTTAGTGACATCATTTCTAAGAACATTAAGAACTTGACAAATCGTACGCTGCATTGGACCACGAGTTTTAGATATGCAAGTTTTCATATGCACTAATGTGACAGGTGGTGTAGGTTATAAACTCAACTAGGGTTAGGGTTTGAACCATCATAAACCAGCTGATTTAGTGTACTGTAACTGCAAGGTCAGCACCAGGGTGAAAGCTTAAACTGTGACATCAAATATTCCTCTGTGGCACTTGGTACTTGTTTGCATCTTGTTCTTCAGAGCAGATGGTGGTTGTGGATGGTCCCACATGGAGACTTCCTGAAAATAATTCACACCCAACACTCACCTTTTTTTAGTGTAGTTTTGTACCCAAGAACTTTGTGACTTTACTTATTCACTAGGGCTGGGGAAAAAATATCAACTCTCAGATTTTAATCCATCTTCAATTTAACAAAATGATATCGAGTCAGGAAATCCCCGAGTTGATTCTTAATGCGTGAATGCGTGAATATTATCTGTCCTTCGCCTCTCGTCCTCAACACGTCGCCATCTTCCATGTTTTGGATTTTGAAAACGGTTTTATTTCTTAAACATGTTTCAAGTTGTTAATGAATTTCACTGTTGCACATTTACAACGTTTTTATTATTTTTAACAGTAATATGCAGTGTGCAGTTTGTGCTTACCTTGTGTGCACTGTATATGCATATTTATGATTTCTTGTTACAATGTTTGTTACTCAAAGCAAAAGAAATTAAACATAACTGTGTGCGTCCTATTGTTAATGTAAATGTGTGTGTCAGTAATATAGCGAAGTAGGAGGGTTTCAGTTACCAGCATTTATATTAAAACATGGATTCCATGTCTGAAAAACTAACATTTTAAATGAAACGTTGATAACTAATCGATATCAAATCGAAATAAGAAATCGATTAGAATTGCCAAATTGGTCGCAATACCCAGCCGTATTATTCACAATACACTCATATTGGACATAATTTCAACACCATTCAATTTCCCTTTTTAGTTCGGTTTCTCGGAGTTTCTACCTCAGGGAGTTGTTCCTCTGGCTTGCTCGATAGAAATGTGAATATAAATCTACAAAGCTGCTTTGTGAACATTTCTATTGTTAAACGCGCGGTATAAATAAGATTAACTTGAACTAAAACTTAACCTGTGCGCTCTCCAAAATGTACAATAACAGCTCGGTTTGCTCACTGCTCATGCTTGGCCTTATCATTGCTAACATTTGGCGTTGAGTTTAAGCGACACACTCAATGGGGAAACATCTCCTGCATGTTGTGGCAGTGTGTGTCTTCATGGGCTTACCAGGGGAGTAGAGCTGGGCGAGCTGGCGGGCCCCGGCGTGCTGCGGTCCCCAGCGGGGTGCGCTACTGCGGGCGGCCGCGCCGTGCTCGTTCCCGTTCGGGTCCTCTTCCGCCATAGAGCGGTGCTGGATCTCCGTCTCAGACAGTAACGCTGCCGCCATTCTCTCCCTCGTCAAGGAGTTTCCTCTCAGGTACGATGCATAAATGGCTACTTTGTACCTAAGCGCTCGGTGGTAAGTCACGTTGCTCTAGAGTCCAGAGTGACACACCTACGACTGTAGACTAACTAACGGTAGCTAGCTTAACGGAGCTACACACTCACATACACACCCGGAACTAAAACAGCTACGCACCAAGTGGTCCGTCACATAAATGTACTCGCGTACGTGTATTTCATCACGTTTCTTCTTTTTACATTCGTTTTACAGTCGGGAGACGTCTTAAGACTGAAGCGTCCGCTCGTAAAATTGTTCCGTGTGTAAACAATGACGTGAATATTATAGAAAACTTTTCCTCCAGTTTGGTGAATGTTGTGCTTAGGGATAGTCGCGAAAGTTTACGTTTTTAAAGGGATCGGGGACCGGCTATTAAAAAATCACTATTAAAAGCCACGATAAACTCGAATACATACATTCTTTTTAAACAATAAACTTTTTACATTTTCGTAACTTACAACTGCCGACGATATGAATGGCGTTGCCTGATTTGCCTTGCATTACGGTTTTGACGTTTTTTTTTTACTTTGGTTTGTAAGATATTGAGAGTCCCTTACTGAGTTTGCTGCTCAGAGTGGTGAGGCAGGTGAATTGATTTGATTTGGCGAGCTGAGGGAAGAAGAGGGATGGCTGTTAAACATCGCATCATTTTAACTCGAATGATTTCAGTATTAATGCTTTACCGTGTAAAAGGGTATTTCAAAATGTCGTTGAAATTCAATAAAATGATAAAAACGTACCCAGCCTGAATCTAATCTACTCGTGAAAATGGCGTGATTAAATGATGTGATTAGACACAGTAACACCATTTCTTGTGTTGATTTTATGTACTTTTTTTTTAATTTATTTTTATTTTTTTATTTTATTGGACATTTTATAACAGGATTTATTGAATCTGATCTTGAAAAATGATGAGTTCTATCAAAACATGTATACCAATATTTTCAAAAACAGCTGAAGATTCCCTTTATATGAAGTGCAGTGCAATTTTCTAGTTAGATCATATAACATGACAGATACACAGATCAGCCATAACATTAAAACCACTGACGGGTGACGTGAATAACACTGATTATCTCGTTACAGTGGCACCTGTCGAGAGGTGGGATATATAAGTGAAGCAAGTGAACAGCCAGTTCTCGAAGTTGATGAAGTTGACTTTGACAAGCGCCAGACTGTGATGGCTAGACGACTGGGTCAGAGCATCTCCATAATGGCAGGTCGTGTGAGGGGTTCCTCAGATAAAATCATATTCATATTATATTTCTGAAAACATTGAAAATGTGGGGATAGCTGGACTTTTTGAATGGGCTTTCAGCCGTTAAACATACAATTATACAATGTCTACTAAGTAGCATCATATCATACAGCTGATTTCAGTGCAGAGGGAAACTTTTAAGACTGTGGACCCTGTTTTTCTATTATATTAAATTTCTGCTTTAATCACAAGCTGCAGTGTGTAGAATTACAGTGCGCAGAAAATGCATTATATCATTCCTGAGCTGCTATGAATAATAATAATAATAATAATAATAATAATAATAATAATAATAATAATAACTAAGTCAGTACTCTATATGGGTGTTGGATCACATTTGTCGAGAATGTTGTGTGTGTGTGTGTTGTGTATATATAATATAGCTATATATATATATATATATATATATATATATAATATAAAATGTGTGTGTGTATATCTCCATCCGTCTTTTATACTGCTTATCCTTCAGGGTCACGGGGAACCTGGTGACTATCCCTAGGCGTATGGGGCACAAGGTGGGGTACACCCTGGGTGCCAATCCACCGCAGGGCACAATCACGCACACACATCCACACACCCATTCACACACTACGGACACTTTGGACATGCCAATCAGCATGTCTTTGGACTGGGGGAGGAAACCGGAGTACCAGGAGGAAACCCCCACGGCACGGTGAGAACATGCAAACTCCACACACACAGGGCAGTGGTGGGAATCATGAACGTGCTAATCACTAAGCCACCGTGCGCTATATATATATATATATATATATATATATATACCAGCTCAAATACGTCAAACCTCATCAAACCCCAACTTCAGGCACAAAGAAGTTCTATGTTAAAACATCTGTAACCACGGATAATATGGTGGTATTTGAACTGATCGTTATTGGAACCCCCATTTCACCCTCCCTCCTTTTTTCTTTTTCTTTTCGTCCTATTTAGCATGTTCTTATAATGTCTTTTGGGTTGAATGTTTATATGTGTGTTACTGTAACGTGTGGCACCTGCACAAACCAAATTTCCTAAGGGATGAATCAACTGAACTGAACTGAACTGAACTGAAAGAAGTCTGACTACATTGTGACTGGCAGGAGCCACAGCCTATCAGGAAAGAGCAGATAGTGTCTGATATTACACTATTAGAAGAAGAAGGATTCAGAACTGATAGAGTTCCTAAACAGTTAAGACATTAATTTGTTCTCTAATTTATCATTTGTATTTAAGCTAGTGAATAATAGATTAATAGATAGTTAATAAGCTGATTTATCCTTGTTGTAGAATTAATTTTTTTGGAACCCAGTTGAGATCTGCATTCAACCCATATTACAAAATGTTCTTCCACAAGTAGCCTATAGTAGCATTTTTGTACCAGAGAGGAAGCCATCTAGCAGTGCACTTAGAAAAGGGGTTTCAGTTCACTGTATAATTGACATTTAACTGAATCCTTCAGACAGGAAGCCTGACCAATGAGCATAAAGCTAAAATTTCTGGTTTTACACTTTGAATTCAGCCTAAATAATTACATTTATTATTTTACTCAGTAAAATAAAAATTTTCCCTGACTCTAATTTACACAGCCCCTTCACATAAAGTGAGACACTGACCTTTTTGAAAAATATATTTAAAACAAATAAATAAATAAACAAACCAAAAAACCAGACAACTTATTATGTATAGTTTATAAATGTGTTGCATTCACACAACCCTTGGCAAAAATTATGGACTCCCCACACTTAGAGGATGTTCACCAAGTTTTTGTTTGTTTGTTTGTTTGTTTTTTTTACTCTGTAGCAAATAAACAAATCACAGATATGAGACAAAAACATTTTTTTTGTGTAATAACTGAACATTCAGGCTTTGTGACACATAGCTCAACCTAATTAAATTATTTTAATTAATGCCAAATTTATTTCCAGACCAAGGAGAGAAAAAAATGATGGAATCACTCAATGTTGAGGAAAAATTTAATTAAAAACAACAACAACAACAAAAATCACACTTTGTTGCTCCTCCTCAGGTTTTTATGACGGCCTGAATTCTTTGAGGCGTGGACTTCACTAATGAAAAACAATATTCTCCATCACGCTGGTTCCAACTTTCTCGAATAGCGGTTGACAGATCAGCTTTGCAGGATGGAGCCTGCAAAGCTGATTGTTTTCTTCAGGCGGTCATCTTTATATGTTTCATTAGAACAGCACCAGACAAAAGTTCCAGCTCCTTGGTCAATGGAGATTTGTGATTCATCACTGAATATCACTTTCATCCAATCATACACACTCCATTATTGCTTCTCTTTAGTCCACTGTAACCTTATTTTCTTCTGTTTAGGTGTTAGTTCTGGTTTTCGTTTGGCTTTTCTATACGTAAATCCCATTACATTCAGCTGATTTCTTACAGTCACATACATTCACTCCTGTTTCCGGCCATTGGTTTTTCTTTTGTTTTGTTGTGCATTTTCCACTTTCAAGGCATAGGGCTTTGAGTTTTCTATCTTGATGCTTTGCCGGTCTACCCGTACGTTTTCCTTTTACAACCTTCTCATTCTGTTTATACCCGCAACAAATTTTAGACACAGCTGACTGGGAAAATCCAACATCTTTCGCCACACTCCGTGAAGGAGTTTTATAATCCTTTCCGTTGTTTCAATTGACATTTCTCTTGTTGGGGCCATGTTTCCTTTCAATTAGCCAAATCCAACAGCTTGTTAAGGTCTGTAAGCACTGTCTTTTAACTGCAGACTAATGAGCATTTTTAGACTTGTGCTGGTATTATTGTAATTACACAATTACAAGGTGATTCCATAATTTTTTTCCTTTAGTTGATCTGGAAAAAAATGTGCCATTAATTAAAATAATGTAATTGAATTTGTTTGAGGTATGTTTCATGAAACCAGAATGCTCAGCCATTAAACAAAAATGCTTTTGTGTCATTTCTGTGATTTGTTTATTTACCACAAAGTAAAAAATCTGGGTGAACATCCTCTAAGTGTGGTGATTCCATCATTTTTCCCAGGGGTTGTATTTAATGTTTGGTCAGTATTTATGCAGGTTTTGAGCTATTACTTCAGTGTTTTTTTTTTTGTTTGTTTGTTTTGTTTTGTTTTTTTTCTTTCATAATGCTTCTTTAATATTCATGAATTATTCTGTTGTTACAGACGAGGTTTAATAATAGGGTAGTGCTTTACAGTAAGGTTCCCTTAACTAATATTATATACTGCATTATTTAACTTGAACAAATACGAACATAATTAATTGAACCATATTAATTGACATGTGTTTATATGTTAACTGAAATTCACCTGGACTAATGTTTATTCAATCCATAGCTGAAAAGAAAGCCCACATATGTAAATTAGCAAAAATATAATTACGGCATGTAACTTAATGCTGAAACTTTCAGAACTCTGGCCTCCAGGTGTAAATACTGGAACATGTTTTTTAGCCTCAGTTCTGAATTTTGCCAGTGAACAACCACCAACATGTTCATTAAGATGTTCATATTGTTTATTGTGGACTTAATTTTATTTATTGATATTATGGAGATTGGTTTATGCATGTGGTGATTACTTTATTCCTTCGATTTATTATAAAAAATACTGATTAATACAAGTGTTCTACAAATGTTCATGGTTTGTAATACATTAAAAATGTCAGTTAAGTGTAACCAACATTCTCAACCATAGGCATGTACAGTTATAAACATGATTACAACAAATTTTGAAATGACAACAGCAGGCTAAATGAATTTAGAATATGTTTTACTTCCTAATAGAGCGTAAAATGTTATTTCAGTTTTAATAAGAAGAGAAGCAAGAGGTTTAAAGAATTAAAACCTTATTCTCCTATAAATGCATTTAAGGTTTTTAAAGCACACATATTATGGTTTTGAAGCATGCCTAATTTTGTTTGAAAGGTGTCATACAATAGATTTACATGCGTCCAAGGTTAAAAAACACTAATTTGCTCATAATTTAAACTGCAGCATTACCTTTTCCCCCCCAAGTGTCACAAACGACTCGTTAAATGATCCGTTCTGAAGGATTCATTCTAAGCTCCTCCTTTCAGAGAGCATACTCTGCTCTGATTGGTCTACCGCTGTCAGCGTGTCAAAAAGTTACTACTGTAACGACTTTCAGCTCCGTCTGTCAGCGAGCAGCCGATGAAGACCACAGGTGGTGCTTTTTGTTACAAACCTACGTAGGTTAGTACAGGAAGTAAGTCTGGAATTACTAACGACTCGTTTCAGCTGTTCAAAACCGGTTCCTTCTTTTGGGAGTCAATAACTCTGTTTGTCATGCGCTTTGATTTTTGAAACTTTGCAGACGTTTTTACATTCACAAACGGCTCTATAACACACTACATGAAAGGTCATATTTTAAAAAACCATAATAGATGCACTTTAAAAGCTACTTGACTCTCTCCAAAATATAATAAAACTTCCTATTATCTTACACACCGATTCAGACATTTGATACCCAGATGTATACTTCTTTAAATATACACTGTGAATTATAGCAATTCTCATACTTTACTGTTAATTAATTAGACCGTTATTCTCAGTGTGCACAGGCCACATATTTGATGGCTCGTCTGTTCGTGCTACATAAGATGTTCTTTATTTAGCGTGAACTATATAAGACTCTAAAGTGTCTAAGTGTGAAAAGAGAAAGCAGAAGAGATTGGGAGCATGGAGATGAGAACAGAAGCAACCCTCGAGGAGAGAGCAGCCGAGGCATTACACTGCAGAGCTGTAGCGTCGAATCTGTTCTGTGGTTTGTGAAAAGACACACAAGACGCACGTATTCCCTTTATTCATGATTCATTTATTTGTTTATTTTCAACTGTACTAGTTTTATTGCAATCTGGTTAATTCACATTTAAAAAGCAGACATCATCCAGTTGAACTGAAAATCAATGATATTCATTTTTACAACAACCATAAGGCCCATGAACTGCAAAATTCCATCAAAACCATTATGTTTTTGTCAACTGATGTTTTTTGTCTTTTTTTTACTGTAATTAGAAAAAAAAGAAAATATATATATAACAATAATAATAGAAAGGAGAAAAAAAAGATTACGACTGGCAAGCATTCACAACACAGCACAAGTACCTATTTACTGCAAGAAATAAAAGGTACAAAAACCAAGAGGTGGAAAAAAAAGAAATGCATTAAAGGAAAAAAAATGGCACCAATGAAGTTGTATACAATAAGCAACAGAGGACATGGTAAGTGAAGCATTTCTAGAGACTAAAATCATAGACAGATGGAATTTCTTTTTTTCCATTTTCTCTTTTGTTCCAAAAAAAAAAAAATATTTAAAATGCACAAATGGGAAGCAGGGACGATAAAAAATACTGCACGTAGAATACCTTTTTCTCTTCTCCTTCATTTCCCCCCCCCTTCTCCTTTTCTTTTTTTTTAATAGCATATCCCATTAATATTCGTTCCCCACCGTTCGTAATAGCTGCGCCTGGTGGCGGAATCGTTAGAGTTTTACATGTGAGTAGCAAATGACACTTTGATTGGCTGTGATGTTGAAATGGGCGTCCCCCACCGGGCCTGGGTTGGGGTTCCGGGCTGAACCGGGAGTCCTGCGGGGCTCGGGCTCACTGCGCGTGCTGGCTCAGTGTGTGGTTCTGCATGGGAAGAGAAGAGAACCCATAAGGAGAGAAATAATAAGCTACGTGCCCACACCTTCACCCCCCTCAACATCCTCCCCCCACATCCACACCTCCCTCCATCCATCTTGCTCTCCGGCCACCCGCCAGGCTTGTCTGTCCTTCTCAGGGCCGGCACCCCCACCTTTATATTTTTTATTTTTTGATAAGGGAGTACCTGCTCTCTAGCCACATGTGTGCCTTTTCTTTTCCCTGCTTTACTTCAGCTTTTACATTATGCAAAGCTTGGTGTGCACAGAGTAGCTTTAAATACACACAATTCTTATTCATCTCACTAAGAAATGCAGGAAAGCACAAATCATATTATATTTATTTATTTGTTCTGCAATGCCTTCCGTCCATTGCACACAGTGTTGTTTGTTCAGATCTACGAGTCCTGCGCGTTGTTTCATATTTATGAATATTTTAAAAGCATCATCGCAATACCTTATGAGACAAACACATTTTATGGACCCTTGAGTGCTGCATATAAATTTATAATCGCGTCTGAAACACCTCTGGTGGAATAGACACTACAGGAAGGGCTGTAAATAGTAATTGTGCTAGAGTGTGCCGTGATTAACACCACAGATATAAACAAAAGCTAGCCCACTGTATCAGCCCATATTCACTACTATTCACATGCTTTATTCTGATCAGGGTTGTGGTGTGGTTGGCATGCTAGATGGATACAGTGAACCCTTTATTTACAAATTGAATTGGTTTAAAAATTGTTTTTTAGTTAAAAAGCTATAAAGTAAAAAATAATGTAAAAATATTTTAGAATTAATTTGTTAGCCCTTGTTCTAACTTTCTAATGTTTTAAATAATTTGTTGTAAATACAGATGTATTTTAGTTTAAATCAATGCATTTTAAAAATACTCAAGAATAATACTGTTATAAGCAATAATAACACAGAACACACAACAATACACAGTATTACTGTACGTCACATAAAAACACATCATATTTCATAATACATAATACATTTATCTGTTTATTTTTAACCAGAGTTAATATGTTAAGTTAGAACCTAAAATGGTAATATGCCAAACCATTTGGGAGTTAAAGCTCCACTATTAATATACACTGTATATAAGCATTGAAGTCTGTGTGTGTCCTATACAAATCAACACAGTTGCTGCGATTACCATGACCTTTGACATACTTACTATTTGGGGACCAGTTACTGGTAAATCACTGACCATGACCAGTTACTGGTAAATCACTGTAAATTATACTTTTTTCATTGCATTTCTAGAAATACTGCCACCACTGTACAGTAGTGGGTGATATGCAGCTTCATTATGTCTTATTTATACTGTAATGTGAAGGAGGCAACTGAGATGGAAGTAAATGTTTCTGTCTCAGTTACATTAATGTGTTCATTTATACACTAAAATATTAAACAACCATGTCTATGGGACCCTACAGAGGTTCGTACCCTTTACAACCACGATGAAGTTATTAGTTATGTGCAAATCACTTTTTACACTGTTTTATGCTGCTCATTGCAGGTAAATGGGGGTAGGGTATAGGG
>JANDJT010000179.1:12312687-12340187 GCA_024331685.1 Stegophilus panzeri
TGTTGATTTGATTGAACAGGGTTTGCAGTAATCAGGCCTGGTTGTGTCTAGTCCAGCTGAACCCCATTATGAATGCACTATTCTATATTATACTATACTACACTATATGTTAAGAAGAGACTAAAAGTTCTAAAAGATTAAAAGTGTTAAAAAAAAATTTCCCCATAAGGAAACCAATATACAGAAGTGTGCATACACTGAAATGCAAATAGTCAATCAGATTGTAAGATTCTGAAGCTCGTGGTCAGATAAGTGTACCAAATCAGATCATACATTATGACTAACTAATATTAGCAGTACATTTGAGTTTGCAACTGCAACCTTGCGAAATACATTCTAGGAAAAGCTTCCGAGTAGCACCCTAAAAAATCCTTCACTTTGTCCCTCTTGAGAAAGGAAGCCTTAAAGGTTTTTTTTTTCCTTTTAGAAAAGGTTTCAAGTAAAAACCTTTATTAAGCTCAAAGCTCTTAATCAATATAACCTGCAAAACTATTTACAGTACATGCTCAAGAATCCTTGCGCAACTTTTTTTTTTCTTTCTAAAATAGTAGAGTCACCTGTGGAGCATTACATTACAGCTCTCGTTCACATATTTATATATAATCCTTTATTCTCTCCCTCTGGTTCTCACTTTCAAAACACACACACACACACACACACACACACACACACACCGCTGTAGTACTGGTACTGAGCTCAGTGGGGCGGTGAGTCTTGAGGGTCCCAGACGGGCCATGTCATGGGTGACAGCGCCGCAGTAGGCTAAGGGTAAGCTACGCTACGCTAACTGCGTTCTGCTGCTCAGAGACGCACCGGAGTACACGCACTCACTTTCCGTGTCACAGATACGACATACCAGAGTCTGTCTCCAAGGAATGGGAGAGTTTGACGGTAACACATTCCTAAACTATGAAAGACAGAGAGTGAATGAGAGAGAGACTGTTTTCATAGAACATTCTGTCAGATGCTGGTCGTTGGGTGGAAAGGTGTGAGATCCCTAGTCGTATCTGTGCCTATGTTCCTGTACATGTGTATTAGAGTGAGACACAATGTATGAGAACACAAGTGTAAAGCCCCATTCTGTGTTGTGTGCACGTGAGTAAGTACGAAAAACGATGTGTGTATCAGACATGCAAAAACTCAACCTGTGTGCATGAATGTGAGTGTGTGAAAGATCCCTGCATGTGTGTGCTCTCTGTGTGAGAGATCATTAGAGATCATACTATCAGATAATGTACAGAGTGATTACAGAGTTCTTCAACTCTACAGGCAGCCTGAGCACACAAACACGATGCAACACAAGCCATTATGCTACCACAATACAGAACGTTCACCAGCACACACACTACTAACACTACTGTTAAAGGTGCAGTATAGTACTATTTTCAAGCATTTGATGAAAATGTATTATTCCCGAGTGGCTATGAAACACGACTCTAGTTCATTTCCTTAATAATACATCATTTTACTGTTTTTCTTTGCCTCTAACTGCATGGTTTTGAGACCACCACCAACCATTAATAATTATAAACAGACCCCTCAGTATTGATGAGTTATTAGCATGACACAGCAAGAAGTTCCAGTGTATATGCTAACATTAGTTTATACCGATAAATTAGCTAGCTAATCGTATGCTCAACAAAGAGAGAAGCATGTTTGCAACCTGACGCCGTTTCAAACATGAGAAGGAAATATTCTAATTCATAATTCATTACATTATTCTAATCCATTCTTGTCATGAAAGAAGTATAAGACGTTAGTTTTGAGGCTGCTAGCTACTGTTAGTTTACTGTCAGAGTTGCATGTGCTAAATGTGTCTCTGCAGAAAAAGCGATGTATAGTAGAGAAAGTCTGCGATTTAGAATGGCGTGTAGGAATAAGGAGAATTCACTGTCTGCTGAACTAAGAAGAAGAAATGACACTAGGTACACATTTTCATATTTTCTCCGGGCTGCTACAGCTCCATGTAGTCTAAAAACCATCAAAACACAGGAAAGAGTGAATTTTGACATATTATACATTATCCTTCTACCATTTCAATATGTACTGCTATCTTTAGATCAACATACTGTGCTGTGTGTGTATGTTTGAGCATGTACACAATTGTCCTTAACCATTACATGACAATAAGCATACCTAATAATCTCTGATTCGCTCTCTCTGTGTGTATGTGTGTGTGTGTGTGTGTGTGTGTGTGTCAAGCTACACATGCTCTTCCCGAGATACCAATGATCCTGACCCCTTCTGCTCTCCAGACCTGCCTGATCCATCCTAATGCCGTACTTCTGGTTGGAGTTCTCATCACTTGGAAATCACTCACTGCTGCTGAGGACAGCCCCACATGGACAGCCTAAAGATACACTGAAACCATGAAGATGGCTTTGGACTGCAGTTGATACAAACAGTTTTGCTACGATGGCTTATGACTACATTTGCTATGATAGCTTTAGGACTGAAATTGCCATGAACAGTTTTTCACTCACTTCTCCATCACTGAACAGTTGAGACTTCATGTGAAAACGATAATGAATTTCTTGGTTACACACTTGCACTTTTTGACTGTATAGCACACAGTGCTATACAGTCAGAGGGAATTATTTGTAATTGCACTATTTGGTGTCACCCAGATGATGATGGGTTCCCTTTTGAGTCAGGTTCCTCCCAAGGTTTCTTCCTCATGCCGTCTCAGGGAGTGTTTCCTTGCCACCGTCACCTCTGACTTGCTCATTAGGGATAAATTCTACATGAATATCTGGAATTTATATATTTCTGTGAAGCTGCTTTGTGACAATATCCAATGTTAAAAGCACTCTAGAAATTAAATTGAATATATATGTTGGTGGGAAGCACATTTGCCTCGCACCTCGGGGATTGAGGGTGCGATTCCTGCCTCCGCCCTGTGTGTGTGGAGCTTGCATGTTCTCCCCGTGCTTCAGAGAGGTTTCCTCTGGGTACTCCAGTTTCCTCCCCCAGTCCAGTGACATGCGTGGTAGGCTGATTGACATTTCCAAATTGTCCGTAGTGTGTGAATTTGTGTGCGATCATGCCCTGCGATGGGTTGGCACCCAGTCCAGGATGTCCCCCGCCTCGTGCCCGGAGTTCCCTGGGATAGGCTCCAGCCTCCCCGTGACCCTGTGTAGGATAAGTGGTACAGAAAATGGATGTATGGATGCATAGATGTTGGTGGAAACCAAATGTCCCCATAAGGACAGGACTATCTGACAGATTTGAGCGTGTGGGGACATTTTTTCACCCATAGCTTTCCTTTTGGTTATTGAGGTTGAGGTTAGGATTAGATTTCCATGTAGCCATAGAATTAATAATTATGTCAATCACAGTTTCTCACAAGGATAGCAAGACAAATGTGTGTGTGTGTGTGTGTGTGTGTGTGTGTGTGTGTGTGTGTTTGCTCATTGTTTACAGCCATCTTCTTGGGGACAGACTCGTACGTCACTGTCAATGCTGTGACAGGTACTGCCCCAATCTGGCAATCTGCAAGCGTGACAACACCACAGCATGCAGAGAAGAGCTGTAGCACCACCGAACAGCCCTGCTCAACTGTCATGTCTAACAGGGGAACACAAACTACACGCACACTGCCAGAGCAGAGTCTGTTTTGTCCCTCCTCCCGCTCTCATGTCATGTCTGTCCCCGTCTCCTCTCAGTTTTCTGTGTGTCACAGACAGGAACGAGAAAAACAGTGTCAGCAGCAGCAAGTAAAGGGCTAAAGAACTGTGTGGCAGATATGAGGACAAGGTTTCCCGACGTTCCCGACGGATCCTTTCCCCTCTTCTCCTTCCCTCCCCTCTCTCTTTCTCCTCCTCCCTTCCTTTCTCTCACACCACTCCTCAAATTATTCAATTTAGAGCAGACGCCACATCTCCCTGTGTGCCGAGCTGCTGAAGTTCACTCTATCTCGCTCTCGCGCTCCCTCCGTCTCCATCTTTCCGTCCCTCTGCTTCATCTATCCCTTCATTTCTCAAAACCCTCTTATAGATCATCGTCTCGAGGAGGGGTGCTCTGTGAATAAAGCAAAGAATCTGTGTGTGTGTGTGTGTGTGTGTGTGTGTGTGTACTTGTGTCGACAGCTACATCTTGGAAAGTGTGGAGAATTTGCAAACTGATGCATACTTCCATCACTATTCATTATACGCACACAACCCCACGCAGACCCACATGCGCAGACACACACAGAGCCCAAACCGGTGTCCCATGTTGTAATAAAATGAATTCGAATGTCTTGATTTTCTCCGAAGATTTGTGCTGCACCATGGTGAGCGGTTTTGATTTGAATTCACCATGCCACAAACTCATCCGAGTCTCCGGCTCAGCAAGAGAGCAGGAACAAAACAACAACAAAACAAGTAAACAACTTAAACATGTCCCCTCCTGCTCTGGCTTACTCTAGTGCCAAGCAGCGGTCCACTGTGTGTGTGTGTGTGTGTGTGTGTGTGTGTGTGTGTGTGTTCCCTGAACTCCCTGACAAACCTCCTGTAAGCCATGATCTCAACATACACAAATGACATAACAGCATAATCACATCAGTGCATTAATAAGAGTGTGATGTCATTCATTTACTTTCATTATCAGTTTATAACAACGCTCCAATTATGGAGTCCTCTACATGACCTATTTGTGGTTTATTCCATTGCAATGAAGCTTGTGGTGGAGTTTCTACTCAGATACAGGCTGAGGGATGGGTGTATGAGTGTATGTGTGGCAGTGGGGGGGGATGGGTGTAGAGGGTTTAGAGGTGTGTGTGCTCTTCTCAGCCCAATGCTCATAGCTTTAAACTGGAGCTGCTGCCTATATTGCAGTCCCCAGGTTACACCTCAAGTAGCCAGCCAATCAACAGTGAAGGGGGGATTGGGGAGACTGTGTGCTTGTGTGTGTGTGTGTGTGTGTGTGTGTGTGTGTGTGTGTGTGTTGGGGTTAGGGGTCTGAAGAGAGCCCCCCAGATCCCCATTCTAATAAAACACTGTGCCATTCCACAAGCTAGGGCAGCTGGGACATGGGCAGACAGCCACGCGCGCGCACACACACACACACACACACACACAGACAAAATACAAGTGTATGTCAGCAACATAAACCCAACAATATTTACAATGATCATAAACCTAAATAATATAAAATGTAAGCTAAATCTGCTCATGCAACATGAACTAGAGACAGGCATCATGGTCATTTTGACAGCTTGAGTACTCGACAGAGGAAATTAATTCCGAGTACTTTTATCCAGAGAACGGAGACAGGTTTCATCTCAACAACTCGTATTGTGCATGAGCCCCTTAAAAGCAAGATTCTGAGTAACATGTCATCTGTTAGCGTGTTGTTTTCTCTTAAACTAGGGAGGGGGTTGGGCTAAAAGGACTGGATCCCTTTCTTTGCTATAAATAATTAGCAAGCAGTGCCGAGCCACACTATAACTATAACTCAAGGTTGATGTAAGTCGTAGAATGGTTTAATGGGGATAATAATATGTATTTAATACGTACTGTATTTCTTTATAAAGAAAAGCTTTCATTTAAAAATAGTAAATTGTACAAAGTCGAACTCCTTGCAATGAATTGCTAGGGATCTATATTTGAAAATGAAAGAACATGCTCCTTTGGCTAGTTTGAAAGATTTACTGTATCATGTATCTTCATTGGAAAGGAATTAGAATAAAACTGAAAAATAAGGAATACTGAAAACTCTGAAAAGGTTTCACTAAATATCGCTTTAATCATGCTCTATCACTGTTGAGAACTCCATATAATAACATATGCGAACATATAATATTCAGCCCCTGAATATAAAGATTTTGCAGTTGTGCGATCGCAGAAATTAACGCAAAATCAAGCAAACTCTGCAGTATTCACAGGGGCTTGCAATTTTTCTAAACGATCAAGGATTTTCCACAGATTTGGGCGAAGACGTGTCATGTGACATCATCGCAACGCACATTCAGCCAAAGCCCCTCTTCGATTCACGGGCATCAAATATAAATACAGCTAAAAGGTCTAATTTACCAACAAACATCACTGCGAAAGACCGTGCAAAACTATTCTGTGCAATTGCAATTTTGCCAATTCAAGTAGTTTTCCACAAAAAAAAGCACAAAAAGACTTGCATCACTTTACTTTTTTTTTTTTTTAAAGCCACTGTGAAATCAAGCAGTTTTGGCTGCGACAAATCACAAACTCAGCGAAATCCTGTACGATCTGAATAATGAAGTCATCTACCTCTTAATGTAACCCATGACTAAACACACACACACACACCTCACTGTCGAAAATAATATAAGTCATGTCTAGCTAGTGTCTTTGCTTCCGCTTGACATTTTGACTTCAAATCTGAGGCAATGGCACACCGTATTAATAGTAGTTAGTGCATGTTTCAGAGGCCACAGTTAAGGCTACAGTACAGCTCAGGACTTCCACAGCTCCGGAAATGATTGTCGTGTTATCTGTGTGGTCTTTAAAAACAGTCAGTTCCCACCTACATTGCAACTGTAACCAATCCCAAAATCTGCATGACGATTATGGCACCATTTCTGCAAGAATTCATGTTGTTGATTTGTACTGGACGTCAACTGATATAAAATGGATTCGAAGAAGTTGTAAAGATATTTGCAGATACTTAAACCTAGTAACTGCAATGTATTTAAACTGCAAATAATACTAGTAGTTCCAACAGTGTTTTTAATAAACGCACCATATACACACAATGTGTATACCGGCATTTGAGAACACACACACACACACATACATACACACACACACACACACACACACACACACACAAACACACACACATGCACACACAAAACATTGTTACATCACTCTGCTTTTCATTGGGAGAGAACTCACGGGCCTCAAATATTCAACGCTCTCAGGTTGTCAAGGGGAGGGAGCAGGCATCAACAAACAAGCGCAAAGACCATTCCCAACCAACACACACACCCCACACACATCACACACACACCACACACACACCACACACACCACACACTCACCCAAACCGCTGACTGTAGTTAAATATTTAACAGTGCTAAAAGAGACAGTGTATATGTGTGCACACACACACACACACACACACACACACACACACACACGGGGGTGCTTGTCTGGTCGTGGGGGAATTGCAGCGCCCCCTGGAGGGCTGCAGTATAGGCAGCAGTATGTAAACACGAGGCAGGTTGTCAGTGGATGACAGCAGCGGCCATGGAGGGGCCAACAGTGGGGCAGGATGGAAAGTGTCTGGAAGGATAGCTAGAGAAACAAAACAACAGCTGAACGAAAATACTCTCCCTCCCTCACACACACATATGTACACATGCACAGTGTGAAGAAAGTCTCTGAAGTTTCCAGCAAAGAGCTAGGATCTGGCAGAGTGGGCCTAGCTGTGCTGATCAGGGCAAAGCATCACTTATTTACTAGCTTACGACTGCACTATTTATGGGGCACAAGGGAAAGTCGAGGAAAGAGAGTGAGCGAGAGAGTGAGAGAGAGAGAGAGAGAGAGAGAGAGAGAGCGACAGAGAGAGCGAGAGCACGCGTGAGAGAGAGAGAGCGCGAGCAAGCAGTACAGAGAGGTTAAAATATACATGTGGCTGCTCATATATGGGTGAGAGAGTGGCAGAAAGAATGCGAAAAACAGAAAAAGGAGAATAATGGAGTTAGAAACTGTTAGTGGTTGTGTCTGAGTGAGAGGCAGAGGGGGGAAATGGGCAATGCAGGAGGGAGACAACATGATGCAGTGCAGTGAGTGTCCTGCAAAGGCTCATGGGAAGGTGGAGGATTAACGGAGGCCGGTCATGAGAGGGTTAGGGCATGTAGACTAGGTTCCTCCATCCATCCAGCCTCATTAACCCATACACACACACACACACACAAAGTCAAATTAAAACCACTGAGTCAAACTAAAGACAGATGGTGGACCCTATTTACGCAGTTTAATGTTAACCATTACATTAAAAAAAATACTTCAGTACATGTGGAAACCTGGTGTAACCTTAAACAGGGGTTAAGTTAGAATGAACATCTTATCAGGGATAATATATATCTACACCCAGATTTCTATAACGCTGCTTTGTGACAATGTCATTATACAAATCAAATTAAATTGAATTGGTGTATCAGAAGGTGTAGTCAGGTGTGCTGCTGTGATGTCCAATCAAATCAGCCTAGGTGTGTGCTGTGACTTAATAATATATGATAATAATCTATTAATTAATCGTACAATGTTCGATGCATGATAATTCGTAACAGTCTACAGTAGTTAACATCTAGTTGAGCCTTGTTGATGAGCGAGGTCAGCGGAGAATGACCTGACTGCTTTGAGCTGACAGGAATTCTACAGTAACTCAAATAATCACTCTTTACCACCTTTGTGAGCAGAAAAGCATCTCAGAAAGAACAGCATGTCGAACAGATGGGCAACAACAACAGAGGATTACATCAGGTTCCACTCCTGTCAGGCAAGAACAGAACAGGAATCGGAGGCTGAAACTGGACAGGTAAAGAATAAACTTGCCTGGAAATTGACATGCCTGGAAATGGTACTTTCCAAATTGACAGCTATTTAGTTTCAGTGAGCCTGTGCTCAGTGCAGCTTTAGATTCCTGTTCTTGGCTGACAGGAGTTAACCAGATGTGGTCTTCTGAAACTGTTCCTGTTAACTTGGCCAGTGAATGTATGTGATGGATAAATTAATTCTCTGCATTGTAATTGGTTAGTACTTATTAATCCTGAAATGATGTTACATCAATATTGTACATCGACTAAACTAGACTGTAAGCCTTCACTTGAACCCCACTCCGGCCTGGAGCTCCAGGTCTGGCATGGATGTAGGGGGCCATAAGGGGACAGAGGGATGGAAGGAAAGATAGAGGAGGGAGACTGCACCTACTGGGTCTTCTGCTGGAGCGAATATCTTGGTCGTCCAGCCTCGGGGCGAGGTGGACAGTGACCGACAGGGTCCAGCGCTACTCCTGCTGCTAAATGGACTGACCGGCCATATGCCCAGCACTGCCGGCTCTACATCACTGTCACGCCATGGCTGGGGGTGGGGCTACATGCAGTGACCGAGAGGATGGGGGGCTTATGGGAGATTTAGGTCACACCCCCTCCTATTGCCTCCCTGAAAAGATTAAGGTAGATGTATTGATATGAGCAGGCTATTAACCTCACATCTAACTACCAACATTGACTCCACCTCCCCTCTCACACATATTCACACAAACCGGTGTGTGCAGTGTGCAGGCTGGTGGCCCATAGCTCAGGAAGATGAATGCAGCATAGGCGAGGGCAGGATGGAGCTGACCCCAGCTGCCCACTGGAGCTTCACAGAGCTGAGTTATACACCAGCCTGCCCTCCTCAATCTGTCTGACCTATAAGCAGCACAGAGAAGAGTCAAAGAAATCTATTATGCAGGGACGGGACAGGACTCAACCTAGTGTAGAGCACACATCCAACAACTATTGAATGATGGGGACTAATAAATACTTTTCAGTGGATAAAACACACTACAGAAGGCCATTACTATTCTATAAAATCTACAGAAACCTGAGATCCTGACCCTAAAAAGGGTCTTCAGTGCCAGAAACGTCTGTAACATAAAACATTTTTTTTTTTATTTAAATTTTTTTTACATTTTACTAATTTAATAGACCATGCAAATGATAATTCAATTATTTTAAACACAGTTTGCAGTGCCTTTACATAGTTGACATTGTTTCATAGTTCCATAATTATTTAAAGTCTACATGTTTTTAGATTTACTTAGGTTTGGATTAAACCCCACTCAATTCCAGGGACCCGTCAAATAACTATAAGAATTCGTTAATAAATATGATAACTTTAATGAAATCTGGTTGTGAGGCCACCAATGTAATTCAATTAAAACAGTCATGAACCTATGCTTCACAGACTTTTTGGGGGTCCCTGGACCCCACTTTGAGAAGCACTGGGAAAGATAAAGTTTTGACATGTAATTGATTGTACCACTAGATTAGATTTATTATTATTATTATTATTATTAATAATAATAATAATAATAATATTAAAGTGTATCAGATTTGAACATTTAGTGGTGTAGCGTTAGTGAAGAGAGCTTTGGTGGTGGGCCAGGAGAAGAGCATTATTGCAAGCATCCTTTTTCCACTGGCATCAATGCTCTTCTGAAAACTGCTTTTCGGAACATTTTTATCATATTTTTTGCTGCTTTAGAAATTATTTCTCTGGCATGAATGAGATAAGATAAAGTAGGTGCATATACTGTATGAGGTATTTATGACCTGCGTAAGCACTTAAAACCTTATGTAATAAGAGACACCTGGCGTGTTTGGTAGCCATTAAGTGTCTTTAGGGCTTTCCTGCATATGTGTGTGTGTGTATAGAGAGAGAGAGAGAGAGAGAGAGAGAGAGAGAGAGAGAGACTCATCTGGAAAGGAGTGTTGTAAAACTCATGAATAACGTTACAGTAACTCAAGCCCATTTCTGATGACCTGTCAACAATCCACACTGAACACTTGCTCTGTGTACCTGAGCGTAAACCTGTTGGGCATAGAGCTGTCTGTCTAGGATGCGTCTAGCCTCCTCCCACTATACACACACACACACACACACACACACACACACACATATAGATATACAATCTATCTATATATAACCTAATCTGTAATCTGTTTTTGATAGATAGATAGATTTTTGTGTTTTTGTCATTTTTTCTATTACTTTTCATAACTTTAATGATTTTTTTTAAATAACTTGAATGACTTTTATAAAACTATATAACGGACAGGTATGGAACATGAATGATCAAAAGTGTTTCTGAACACTATAACTACTTTGAACAAGAGAACTAGGCTGTAATAACGTGGACTATTTTACATGTAAAACATGCTGCATTACATTCGTCCTGCATTCGTCCTAAAAACATTCGCATAAGAATGATGTAAATTGGGACGAAGGGCGCGTCTCGTTATCCATGACATTGTTAAATCTCTGGCTCTCAGCCCCTCACTGAACAGAGCAAATGCAGAGAGAGGTGTGAGTGCACAGGGAAAGCAACACCTCACGCTTGCAGGACAGTACTGGTGATATTTGGAAAGTTGCTAAGGTTTCTCCAAAAAGTCGCTAGAGTTGTCGTTAGGCAAAAAAGTCGCTAAAGGGGTCAGAAAAGCATTAAGTTGGCAACACTGCTTTGCACTGACAGCTAGATAAAAGGCAGGCTAAACTCCGCCTCCCCCCAGCAAAAAGAAAATCCAGAGGGAGAGGGAACGCAGGGTTTTTCATTTATGCACATTCTATTTGAAAAGAAATAAAATACACGAGTACCCAAATGATGCCCTGTCTGTGTTTATTTTCTTCTTGAAAACAATTTTCGCCCCCCCGGTTGAGAACCACTGGTCTATTCTATATGAGTTCATATACTCTGGGCAGCTTTTGGAATCTCTCAGTTTGCATTCACATTTCCATAAATCCAAATGTAATTACATTTAAAACAACATACAAAACATATCCACAGCAGGTGAGCTGACTGATTTGCAAAACATTGGACCTAATTGTTGCTGTCTTTATGATACACCCTGTTTCCCCTTTTAAATCTACTAATAGCTCTGATTCGTCTTACATCTGCATCTGAGGTGATGGACATGACTCTCAGTCTGAGGTTCAGTGTAGACAGCTTTATCGGCTATGTACGAAACTGGAGTGTCGAGGTCATTGAAGAGTTAGTGACTAACCTGCAGCTCAGTCTGGAAGAAGAACTTCTGCGGACACTGTGAGCAATCATAGATCTTGTCTTCCTGCCCGTGCACGGCGAAGATGTGCTGCTGCAGCTTATTGGCCTGGACGAACACTGGAGGATGAGAAAAGGGAAGAAAAGAATCAGATGATTGTCTAAAAAACTTTCAGTCACTCTCTCAGGGAACAGAAGTGATGTCAGACGGTGATTGAGTTGGTGGACAAGAACAAATCATAGAAGACAACACCACAGACTCCTACCATTAGTGCAAGAGAACGCAAAAGTGCATGGAAATGATGCAAGCGGAAATATGGGGTGAGAAGAAAAAGTTTTCTGTCTCTCTATGTGAGAAAGAGGGATGATATAAAGAAATGAGTGGAGGGATGGAAGCTGTAGGTAGACCGTAGTATACCCTCAAGTGGTACAGACTTGTGATATTTATCAATAAATCATCCCCCAGCCCTTTCCCCAGGATTTTCAGTTCTGTTCCTGTGTTTCTATTTTTTTTCCCCATTTCAGTAAACTTAACTTGAAATGTGTGTGTAGAAAACATGAATTATTAAAACACCCTATTCATAAGCCAGACAGGAGTTCACCTAAAAAAACAAAGGCCTGCATACCTAATCTATGTATGTGTGTGTGTATGTGTGTGTGTGTGTGTGTGTGTGTGTGTGTGTGTGCGTGGGGGGTCGATGTAGAGAGCTGGACAAAGAATGAGAAAGGAGAGATGAAGAGGACAAAAATGAGCAGGACAAATTGTTGGACAACATGACACACCAGGGAGATGGAAATGGAAAAACAAACAGTGACTCAAAAAAAACCAACAACCCCAGATTAAAAAAAGCACAAGGAATTCAAGAGTATTTAACAGGTCAATGGTGAACATTGAAAAGATGGAGAGAAAAAAACAAAACAAAAAAAAAGTCAGGTTAATATGGCAGAAAAATAGAGGGCTGGGGGTTGAACATCAGTCAGTAATGCTGACAAGCTCAAATAATGATTTCTGATTCCCAAGCATCAGTTGACATGACAAGCAGTTCAAAGTGACTTTCAAAAGTGTCCATGAACATAACACCTAACACACACAAACACACAAACGCACACACACACACACACACACACACACACACACACACATAGCAGGTTAGCTAAAAGCACACGTATATCGAGGGCTCTGCCCTGGAGAGATTGATCGGATTACATGACTTCTCTATAAAGCTGCCCTTTATTCTCTGACCTCTGCTAATGCTCTCTGCTAAACATACACACACACACACACACAAATGTGTACAGTCTCACACACATACATGTAACTGGCTCACCTTAAAGACACAAACGCTAAGCCTTTCAAATCAAAATTACCAGAGAGCCTCAAAAAAAACTCCAGCGTTCTCCTGTCATGCCTCCCGAATCAGTTATTGTCCCTCCCAACACTGTTACATTGTCTCATAACTAGAGATGCACCGATACTAAATTTCTCAGCCGATACCGATAACCGATTATTCAGAGTGATATCGGCCGATACCGATAGTTCTGCCTTTTATACCTTCTTTTAAATGAATAATAATTAATTCCACAATTCTGAAAGAAATGCAAATAAAAACTTTATTCTCTCCATTTCAATTACGTCTCTCCATCTCTATTACGTCTCGTGTCATTTCCTTTAACGGTTTGACTTTTCGGCCAGGTGAGTTTTATTTAACACCTGATCTGAAAATATGATAAGGCTTTAAAGTAATTTTAAATAGCTATTATGTGTCTCCTGTATTGTCGTAAATATCATCATTGGCTAAACTGTAGATGTTGCTCTACTTATTTTCATACATATGTTTAAAAAGGACAGACGCGATATAAATTCATACCGTGGTCTGTCTTCTGATTGGCTGGAAGGTGTGAGCGTATAATGAACAGGTATCTCCAGTCAGTTTAATCATCGTTCTAAATGAATGCACTGCCTATAAACAACTGTATCCATAGTAACATATAGTTACAGATGCATGCAGTGGTTAAACTCACAGCTCTTCATTATTAGCAGAGATGCGG
Source organism: Stegophilus panzeri (assembly GCA_024331685.1). NCBI lineage: Eukaryota > Metazoa > Chordata > Actinopteri > Siluriformes > Trichomycteridae > Stegophilus > Stegophilus panzeri. Next base: position 12,326,464 of record JANDJT010000179.1, read on the forward strand.
CACAGATGCGGGTAATTCACACACGCACAATCTCTCTCTAATAACTATTTATTATAATTCTTTCAAATAAACGTAATCTTATCACACGACTTTATCTCTGTGTATGATTTAGAGTGAGCAGAACTCTAGATCTATCTAGATCCTGTATATAAAATAACTAATGAAAATGAACCGTTATGTTTATCCTTTCAGTCAAATTTTGGACTGTAAACATCAAGGACAGATTTAACTCGTCAATGCTGACAAGCGCCCATGGTATAAACGGGATAATCCACGGCTATGTGTGCGTTACACAATTTTAATGCACTCCGCTTCACATTGTGTGTTTCTTTGGCTCCAGGTCATGCATTAAAATCATGCACACCTAGCCATGGATTATCCCTTACATACTGGTTTTTAAAATCCAGTATATTTAAAATGTAGCATCTTTATGGTTAGTGTAAAAATGTTTTTTTTTTGTGTGTGTGTGTGTGTGTGTGTGTTGCTATAGCATTACTGATGTTGGGGTTTATAGTATAATGTTAGTGGCCATTCAATTAGCCAAAAATAAAAAAGTAGGCCTCTTCCAACTAAAGCCTTCTTGTAAGTAATTAAGTAAGTGAAAAAGAATTAAAAAAAAGTTATTTGGAAGAGCGTATAAATCAACAAGCTTCACAATCAGAAACGTGTCTGCTTTGACTATGAAAATACGGTTGAGTTGAAATTGTTAGTAAAGATCAGGGCTCATCAACATGGGTGCATGACACTTTGTTATGTTTATGCATATTTGGGCATTTTGAGATGTGCTGATGAGTGTGTTGGCTGTCCAGAAAGCGTAATCCGTCATACTTGACTGATTTATCTGTTTAAAGGCAGTATGTGTCTTCCTGAAGGACACCCAGGTTTGTCATGTCACCAACTCTCAGCTAATTGCATTCTACACTTTACAATTACAATGAGCTCTGCTCTTAAATTCTGATATCTGTTTCAAGAGCAGCTGTTTCACACTCTCATTATAAATCTGATGAACATACTCAGAATCATTTCAGCTTCTTCTTGCTCTGTTCCTCTCACTTCTCTAGCAGGCTAAACCGAGGTAGCTGGAGTGGCATGCTCTGCCCAGGAGGCCTCCAGTCCCACCAGACATCTCAACAGGGAGGTCAGAACTCATTAACTTTACCGTGAGTGCATCGGGAGAGCCGGACTGCCCGGGACACCCGGACTCCTCCACGCTGACCTTTATTACACCTTTATTATTCCTCTGCTTCCACATAAGATCCTGTCATAATATTTTCTTTCTGAATTATGTCCATAGAGAAATATATACTGAAAGTGCGGTCATTTTATTATTATTCTTTTTTTATTTTATTTTTTATTTCACTGAGATTATATTCAGTTCTAAAGTCACAGCCATACTAAAAATTTGCAGTTTATATCTTGAGAAATAGGCCAAACTGGAAAATTAGGCCAAACTGTAGGCCAAACTGGAAAATGTATCCATTCCATCTATTTTGGTATTTAGCCGTGACTCAGCATTTTAGCTGTGGCTAGCTGTGTCGTGGTGAGACGGAGGAAAATGTTTGAAAGCAATTCAAGTTCAATCGAGAACTTAAATCAAGTCCGTAGGTCAAGAGTATATGCAACGTTTTGTTAGTTAGGAGTTTGTTGGCCGTCTGCTTTGCTTGCTAATCTGTACAGTTTAGTTGCTAGCAAGCTAGCGTACCATGCTGCCTGTTTCCATTATGGATTACTTTTTATACAGGTCGAGAAGAATTTATACAAAATCTCATGCCTCATTCCTGCCTACTGATAAAATTAGCACTTTTCAGATGTTTTGTAATACTGTGTTGTAATACAAAGGACTGTTTATTCAGCAGTCCATACAGGATTTTACAGAGTTTTTTTTTTGTGATTGTTGCGGTCAAAACTGCTTGATTTTTTTTGTGCTTTTTTTTCCGGAAAGCTACATGAATTGCCAAAATTGCAATTACACAAAATTGTTTTGCACGGCCTTTCGTAGTGATGTTTGTTGGTATCTGAGACCTTTTAGCTGTACTCATGTTCGATGCACGTGAATTGAAGAGGGCTTTGGCTGTATGCGAGTTGTGATGATGTCACATGACGCGTCTTGGCCCAAATCTAATTTAGAAAAAATTGCAAGCTCCTCCAAATATTGTGGAGTTTGCATTCATGTCAGTGGTCGCAAAATCGCTAAACCCTGGATTCAGCTATCAGTTCTGCTATTAGCAAACAATGCAGAAGTTCACCAAACTTGGACTCACAAAAATTTATTCGCACTGGCAGACTGTGATATGAAACTGTTGATCACAGGAAATTCCTTTTAACGGGATGTGAAATGTTGCTGACACAAAGCAAGGGTAACTGAGTCTTCATTCTGCTACATAAGGCACTTCATGTTATGGATCCAAAGAGTTCACAGCTGTTTTTCTGCTTATCCATGCAGCCTCATATTAATATAATTTGTTAATTAAATTCAATTAATTAGCTAGACAAGGAGACGGAAAATATAGAAGAAGCAGCCAGCAGAGAGGATACAAAAAAAAATGAGTGTAGTTATTAAGAGTAGGTTCAAAACAAACTCATCTGTTTAATTGCACACAATTAGGGCATGTGCAAGAGAGCATGTAATGGAGTACGTCTGCATTTCCATACGCACAGAACCTGAGCAACTGCATGCAATCATGCGTCATTAACCTGCATGAATGAGTGCATGTATCAGTAAGTGGGCGGATACTGTAAGTGATCGGCCTGGGCCTGTAATTTCTGAACATATGTACGTATGTGTGCGCAGAGTAGATGTCCCATCCACCCACACACGCCTTCACTGCCCCTGACCCTATGCCCTCGACCCCACGGGCAAGTCCCCCTTACCTGTGAAGCAGACGGGGCACTTGAAGGTGCCGCCCATGCCCTCGAAGCTGTGCTCGATCAGGTGGCATAAGAGTTTGGCTGGAGAGTCAAACATCTGGTTACACAGCTTGCACTCGTGATTGATGCCTTCCTCTGCAACAGAAGAGCGCACGATACAACAGGTTAGACACGCAGCAGTGGGGTCAGGCGGAGACATAGAGAAAAAGAAAAGAGGTAGACAGGAGAAGGAAGAAGTAGACACACACACACACACACACACACACACACACGAACACAACTCGAATTTAAATCATTGTCAGAAATGATGCAGAACTCAATGTCTTTATGGTTAGTGCTGAAAGTAGTGTATTCAGCCTTGCTCTCTTTACTCTGCTCTGTCCAAGCTGACCATTCCATCCCCACTGTCCCTCCTCCTCCCTCTCCTGTCCTCCCTTTCCCAGTGCTGTCTTTTTCACGACCGGTAATTGCCTGCCACCCCCCAGCACCGTGGGCGCCATGCCCTCCCCCCTGCCTGCAGCTCTATTTTAAGCTGGCCGCAGTGACATCAGTGGCCCCCTGCCTCCAACCAGAGTAGGACAGATGAAAGGTGGGCGTTGGGTCCTAGCTGGGTGCCTCCGCTCCCTTCTTATCACCCACACGCCACACAGACCTGAGCGCTGCCCTCCTGCCGGCCACGCTGCATCAACCTGCCCATCTCCAATCCCCCCCACCCCCCCACTCCACACACACACACAGTTTCCCCCCTCCCTTCATGAAGATGGGGTGGCACAGAAGCCATAATGGAATCTAGCAAGCTCCAGGGGTGTGTGGGGTTAATAAACTCTTCAATCAACCACCCCTGCCATCGGCCAGACCTCCCAAACTCCTGTCCGCAAAAACACGACCTCCAATGATTCCAATCTAAGCGCTGTCTCAAAGGCCTGAGCAGGGGAGATCTAATCCTGTCTGAAAGGACAGGGAGGGGTGGGAAAGCAGGTTAGCTCAGCTAGGTGTAGGGTTTAGAGTTTTTTTTTTTTTTTAAAGATAGATTGGCAAGGACAGAGCTTTGGTGTGTCTCCTCAAAGACGCCGGACTCAGAGACGATACCCTTTGTAGAAGGAGGTTGGAATCAGTGGCGATATGGCATTCACAGGATATTTTGGATGATCCATTGTTGGATAGCAGGATGAGAGGCTTTAAATGAGATAGAGAGAGAGAGAGAGAGAGGGTGAGAGAGGGAGAGAGGAAAGAGAGCACAACGACACCAAAGAGAAACATTGGGGGAAATGAGAGGGATATGGGGAGAGGAAGGAATTCTGCTAAAGAAAGCAGAAAACAAAGGGATAATTGGGCTGTCCAGCCAAAAGTAATGGTAGCTAGGGGGCCTGTGTGTGTATGTGTGTGTGTGTGTGTGTGTGTGTGTGTGTTGTGTGTGTGTGATAAAAAACATGCTCCTCTCTGTGAGCCCTGCTGTGGTTTGATCAGCAAGTGTGCAACATGCTCCATCATCTGTTTTTTAGCCTCTGCTCTAAGACTAAGCTCTCCACTCCAGTGTGTGTGTGTGTGTGTGTGTGTGTGTGTGTGTGTGTGTGCATGTAGGCATTGCTTGTTACCATCAACCAACCCCATGGTGTCAGGGAGAGTATTTGATCAGTGGAGCTGACATGCACTGCTTTGGGACAAAGACTGCAGTGTACTGAGGGGAGCCATCCTATAGCTAAAGACCAAATACACACACACACACACACACACACAGACACACACACACACACACACACATACACAACCCAAGCATGTAGGAAAACGAATCAGGCCATAAGAAGACAAGAGAAGCCTAATGGAGGACACATGGAAAGGCTGCCAAAAATGTTGCTAGAAAAAGCGCAATCACGCCAAAGAAACGGCTAAAAAGTTCACAGTCTCTTTTTTCTCTCTCTTGGAGGCAGACGGAGAGAGTGTTCCAGGTGTGTGCAAGTAAAATGCCTGCCTGGAAGCACACCACATTCAATTACAGCCTCTGCCAAACAGGAGGTTCGGTGCATGTAAAGGCATAGGGAATGGAGAGATAAAGCGATTGATGGATCGATCAGCTAATCAGAGTCAGAGGACTCCACTGGAGTCGCATCGTCGGCGAGGCACAGACGGCTCGATCGAGGAAACAGCGGGAAAATGTTAAACGCCTCAAACACCCTTTAAAGCCGTTTTTAATCTCCCAGCATTATTACGGAGAGAGAGAGAGACAGAAAAGCTGCTCTGTTAGACCTGATCCAGGAAGAGGAAAGAACAACATATAGAATATATACTGTATATGTAAAAAAAAAAAAAAAAACATGGGGAGCTCTATAGGTGATATCACTGATGTTACATATATGTACATGATAAGAATTGATCGATACATTTACAATACGTACACTTCAATAATCTGATATCAGGCAATCTCTAGGTCCACATGATTCTATCATTAATGGGATTTCTTTTTAATTACATTCCCCTTCGCAAGCAATTCAAGTGCTCGCCCATTTTCTGTGTCGAGTACTTGATTTGTTGAAATGATTTATTGAAGTGCACTTTGCGCTACAGTTGCACTACAGCTGCAACCTGCCAATAAACTCACCGTAAAAAAAAAAAAAAAAAAAGATGTGGCATAAAATTGCAAATTTCCTTAAGAGTTGCTTTAGTGGCAAATATTTAGTTGGGAGTCTTTTATGGTTGAAATTTGCATGCTGCGGTCCTTTTTTTTTGAGCTAAGGCTCATCTCTACCTGGTTATGTACCCACCCACACACACATCTAGGTAGAAAAAAATTCAAAATCCATCCATCCTCTATACTGCGTATCCTACACAACGTCACAGGGAGCCAGGAGCCTATCCCAGGGAATTTGGAGCACAAGGTAGGGGACACCCTTGATGGTGTGCCAACCCATCGCAGGACACAATATCACACACTCACACACTACAGACAATTTGGAAATGCCAATCAGCCTACAACGCATGTCACTGGACTGGGGGAGGAAACCGGAGTACCCGCTGGAATCCCCTGAAGCACGGGGAGAACATGCACATTCAGGGCAGGGCAGAGGCAGGATTCGAACCCCGACCCCTGGAGGTGCAAGGCAAACGTGCTAACCACTAAAGCCCAAAATATGCTTCACTTTTTAACAGTGTACAATATGTGTCACGCAAATTTCATCATCAGCAGAGTACACACGTACTGTACGTACGCCGGCAGATTTTTCTAAGGTCGCACATGCGCATTTAATTCTTTTGCACTATTTAGTTGTTCCACAAGGTGGCAACAGTGAGCCAGGGCCGTTGATTCTCAAGGTAGTTGAAGAATAAAGGAATAAACGGAAGATACGGAAATGAGTGCAAGCTCTTTTCTGGTTGAGTCGTCACACAGACCATCTTCTCTTTTTTTAAAATTTCTTCTTCCTCTGGTAACAAGTGAAGCAGCATTTCTTTCTCCTCCATTGTTCTTCATGTTGTTGTGATTCTTCTTCGTTGTCGTCCTTCACACTAAAAACCTGCTTTACTGCTCTGTACTGACACTTGTAGGCCAGGAGGGGTAGTGCAAATTGTCGTAATGCGCATGCGTCAACTGCCTGTGTACGTGTACATGTCAAATGGAGTACACTTTCAAAAGGCTATTCGTACGACTGTGCGTATACGCTAGCATATGCATAAAAAAGTATACCAGAGGCTTAAGCCACTGTGTGAATGTAAAATCCAGATGTCTTTATTAGCTTTCATGAAATGTATATAACGCCTTAATCCCCATCTCTGAATTGGATACATCAGTCTCTCCTCTTCACTAATAGCTGGTGTGTGGTGGGCGTTCTGGCGCACTATGGCTGCCATCGCATCATCCAGGTAGATGCTACACGCTAGTGGTGGTTGAGGAGAACCGCCCCCTAACCCCCCCATATACTACGCAACGCTTTGAGTGTCTAGAAAAGCGCTATATAAATGTAACTGTAACTTTAATATGATATATTGCATTAAATAATGCGGATAATGACTGTATTATTAGTAGTGTATATGTAAACACACTCACAGTTGACGGATTATAAGGAGTAACATGAGGAGGAGTGCAGGAGCAATGTGAAAAAAGGCAGTATTTGTGCATTATTCCACCAACTAAGCATGCCTCCATCGTGCACAAACACTGCAGTGGCTGCCGCTAAACCTTGGCCAATGTGCTTCCAGCTAATTGACCAGAGGGAGCCAGGTGGAGCTCAGGCCTGCACTCTTCCCCCGAGACAGACACGACTGTACTGAGCTCCTGTCCTCATCTCCCGCCTCTTGTCCTTGTCCTCCTCTTCCTACTACACTATGTTCCTCTTCCTGTCCATCTCCCTCCACTTCCTTTCCTGCTCCCTCTCCCTGTTTCTTTCTCTCTCCTCTCACCACCCCCTGTAGCATGCTCTGGCACATAAATGAGCTGTGCGGATGGGAGCAGCGGTTCCCGCTGGGCTCGGCCCCTCTCGCCCCGGCCCTAAGGGCTGCAGCTCCGGCCCCAGATTGATGGACCGGATGGCGAGCGAGAGAGCAACGAGGGGGGGTGGAGAGATGGGGGCCAGGGCGAAAGAAGGGGTGGAGGCAACTGGGCTTCTCTAGGGGGCGAACTCAAGGTGTGTTACCATGGCAACTCGGAGAGGGAGAGAAGGGAGAAGCGGCGGCGTGCTGAGCTTGACCCATGCTGGTGGGGGTGGCAATGTGGGCCAAAGCGGGAGTGTACACACACACACACACACACACACACACGCACTGCTGCAGAGCTGGAAGGGTCTCAGGAGCTACTGATTCCTACTCACTCCCACTTCCTGTCTTTCTTAGCACTTACACATAAATACACAGAGTACTGCAGTGCTGAGACAATACCAAGAGCTACACACACACACAATGCCACAACGTGAACCAATCTACACCATCTCTTAATACACAAGTTTCCCTCGTGCCGACTCAGACCCAGCTACAGTCCCTCTACATACAGTATTATACATGGACATCCATATGGTGTCTTCAGTGACTCAACAAAACATACAAAACACACACTGCCTTTGAGCGTGAGAGGTAAATTTGCTAACTCACCCTCCCTGTCTCACACTATCTCCCCTTCTCTCGATCCCTCCTGGCTGCGGGTCTAATTCGCACGTTTCCCATTATCTGCAGCAAATATTTCCGAAATGCTCTCTCTCTCTTGTTTGCTCCCTCAAGCGCTCTCTCTGGCTGCCAAACGGGATGGAGTCTCCGGCTTCGGATAGTTTTGGCAGCGGCGGACGGCATATGGAGCTGACCAGCTTGGAATCTCCTATCAGATTACATAACAGTGGGATGCTGGATCCCTCCAACATGCAGAAAACCGACCTTCATGCAAACTAGCAAACAAACAAAGTCTCCTTCCAAGGCACACGCCGAAGCCTCTTTTTTTCCCCCCTCCTCTTCCTCTTTAACTATTCTGACCTCTCCAAGCCACATGCGTCGGAAAATTTCTTGGATGTCTATTTTTGAGTGTCGAAACTACATTCCCACTAGCTGCAGCTGTTTATGTACAGTACAAAGATGCGGATCGTTATCTATTAGATGTCCTGCATCATGTGAGACCTTCGGTGCTTTAACAAAGCAATTACTCTTCACTTCTCTGTTTAAGCCCTGTTACACTGTTCTTCTCCAGGGAACTTCGTTACCCATAATGCACTGCAGGAGCTCCTGCAGCACAAATGCACCACCAAAATAACACTCATCCTCCTGACACTTTTATTCATCTGTCCATAAAAACCCACTTTCAGAGTGACTTAAATTTTTTTATTTTTTTAAACAAATCAGGTCCCCTCAGTATTATTAACTCCTCCCCACTTTTCATTATTTGACCAATCAGCACACATCTACGAGTCCTGGTCTCCAGCAAGTTGGCCTGGTCTGGATGCGGCTGCCTGCTGGCCACCCAACGCTAGCAGAAGCAGTCTCATTTCCACTCTCTCTCACTCTCACACACACACACACACAAACACACAGATAAGTGGGCTGATAAAGAGATGACACACTGTGAGGCGGGCAGTGTCCTGCAGCCCACTGCAATCAAAGCAGTGGAGAAATCAGCCAAAGGCAGGGCTGGAGCAGAGCAGGCTAACTCAGTGCTGGGCATCGATGCAACACACTGACCTTGCCATGACCGTGCAAACAGTGATAGTCAAAAATGCAGGGCAATGTGTTACTGCTCTTTTTGATGGCCAGTGAAATGTCAGTCACTGGGTCACTTATTTGCATGCCCTCACATGCACTCGATCTGTATATACACCTATAGACCGCATCATAGCTTCCAATATATACTTTTTTTTTTGGCCAATTTGTAATGTTGATGTTATTGAAAGTGCCTAAATAAAATGTGTCCAATCAGTGCGCCAATGAAGCATCCATGTGGTAAAGTCTTTATAAACAGCATTTCCTCCCTGGGCGCTATAGACTCCTCTGTAAAACTCTGTTCAGTCACCTGTCTGACATTCACAGTTTCTGTATGTCTCTCTCTCTCTATCTCACACACACACACACACACACACAGACACACACACACACACATGCCCCACACACTCTTCCCATAAAGTCAAGTCATGCACTGGAAGCAGTTTCCAAACATTGAACATTCCTGGCCATATGTTTTGTGTGGTAAATCGGCAGTAAAACGCACGCCGGTAAATGTGTCACGTCTTGGCTGCCAAGGCAACAGCGCCATGTGTTCTTTGTTTGTGTCTGAGTTTCTGTTTTGGCCCCCTCCAACAGCATGTGTATTTAAACCTTCTGTTTTTCACGTCATATTTGCAAAGTACTGTTGTGTCCTGGCTTCTCAAGTGTTCCTTAGTTTTCTTGAGTTTCTCAGTTTTGCGGGGGTGGCTTAAAGAATAGGACCTTTGCCTCGCACCTCTGGGGTTGTGGGTTTGAATCCCGCCTCCACCCTGAGTGCTAGGGGCTTGCATGTTCTTCCCTTCAGGTACTCTGGTTCCTCCGTGTGAAATTGTGCCCTGAGATGGATTGGCAAGTCTCCTGAGTTCCCTGGGATACGCTCCAACACGATATCATGTAGGATAAGTGGTATAGAAAATGGATGGATGAATGGAATTCTGGAGTACAGATCAACCGATATTGATTTTTTATAACCGATACCGATATTTTGCATGTTTATGTGCCCGAGAACCGATATTTATTTATTGTTTTACTTGTGTTTTTGACACAATGATACCACTGAACTGAACAAACCGTTTTACTTATAACAATTTTGTAAATTTCATTTCCTCCTTGCATACAAAACAAAATAATGCTCTTATTTATACAACGATAAATAGAGAGGTCTGAAAGAAATAAAGTGCACTGTTACTAAAGTTTGTGTCTATTTCTTAGCACCAAGCTGCTTAAATTCTCAAAACGCCCACAAGATGGTGCCATTTATCGGTGGATCCGATATTTAAAAAACGATAACCGATTATGGAAAAATGCTTAAACATCAGGAAAAATATCGGTCGATCTCTATTCTGGAGTATGACTTTTGCGGAAATGCCTCTAAGAGCCCCGGCATGGGCGGCATTGTTTGTATACTGTCCTGCGTACCTTTTCTACATCTGAAATAACAGTTCTAGCTGCTAGATGGCACATCCGTATCAGTTCTCATGTCACGCTTTTAGCAATTAAACATTCCGGAGCACATATTTGTCACTATACAGCAGCACGGTGATGTTAAGCACACGGACGAGCTCTGCTAGTTTCCTTCTAAAACTTTCCGCCATCATCATGATACTCCGTGCCAACCGCAAAATTTGAACGCTGGCAATCTGTCTGTCTCTCTCGCACACACACAACCCCAGATTGTTAATTGCAGGAGAGAGGGTAATTACGGCTCTAGTCAGCAGTCAGTTGTGTTCAGGCCAGTGTTGCTGGCCAGGCCTGGTCTGTACGGAGTCTTATCGAATTTGAGGACTGGTGCTCAGTGTGGCCTGAGCAGCATGTCTTCTGGACTGGCTCTCACCCACACACACATACACACAAAGACACAAAATTATCGGAACACACTACTATCTGATGCACAACCTTTAGAGAATGTGATAGGCTGCTTTTAAATGCAATGGCTGCCAGAGGACACAGATGCGTTAAATATCAGTAAAACGACAACTGACAAAAACACGCCAGTGTGTTCAAAAGCACTCTAAAAGTGACAGCGTAGTCCTAAAAACTGACAAATATTTACAATATGTGCTGTATGTGTGTGTGAGATCATTTGTACTGTATAAGTATGTGTACACACATATGTGCCTAATTCTATGCCCTTGGGTGCATAGGGGCTATTGGTTTTTTTTAAATGCACAAATGCATCTCGAAAGCAATTCCTCAACAATAGTTCATTGTTGCCTCGGCCCATGAGGACACGCCACACTCCTGGGACTTTATTTCTGTCCTCCCCCTTGATGCGAACACATATGCAATGCAGAAATCCACATAATTACATCTGTTGTATATTTCGTGTGTTTGCACGCACGGAAATGCAAACTGCAGCTCGGTTCCACTTTGTTCTGTATGATCGACTGTGCCTGCCTGCTGCCTGATTTTTCCTTTACACCCCTGCATCTCCTTTTCTATCAGGACACCAACTATGTCTTTGGTCATGGTTGTGAATTATCTGCCTGCGAAAGAAGCCTGGAAAAAAAAAAAGAAAAAAAAAAGGAAATATGAGGAAGCAGCAGGATGCTAATAATGCACCTCCAGCTGTTCAAGTTAACCTGCAAATGTGTCCATCTGTACCTCCAGAGAGAGAAAGAGGGAAAAGAGGGAAAGAGAGAGAGAGAGAAAGAAATGGAAAGAGAGAGAGAGAGGGAGAGAGAGAGAGAGAGGGAGAGAGAGATGGGAGATCTGAGTAGGTAAACAGTGGAGGAGCACAAAAATGTTGCAGATTTAATAGATAATAAAAAAGGTAGAAAGAAAACAAGAAGGAGAGAGAAAGAGTGAGAGAGTGATTAGGTGGTGTGTGTTGAGGTTGTTCTGGCAGGAAAGCGGCTCTGTGTAACAGTAGGAGTGACCTTGCTGGGTTTAGACCGTCCCTTCCCCTGCCCTGCATGCAGCTGTGCCCTGCCTCTGGACCTCCATGCTGGACACCATTACACAAACACACACACACACACACACATACACATACACAAATATATATCATAAAGAACATTATACTGTACCTAACCCTAATCCTGTACTTTATGGTCAACCTTGTAAATATACAGTTGAACACCATAGCACGTCTTTCCATGAACAATCCGTATTGCTCGTCTTCTAGCCTTCATTAGTGGGAAATTCTAACCACAAGGCTAGACCACACTCACCACAGCACTGACACAAAAACACAACAACACGGCCACATCTGTTAGACTCGTACCCAGGTCACACACACTGAATGAACCATCACCCAAATAATATCTGCACAGCAGTTATCCTAAGGTCTTATTTGAGTAGAGGAAGGCTGGCTGGTACAGTAGCAACCGATAAAACACAGTCACTTAATGACCTATATGGTAGGTATTAGGGGTGTATTGCAATGTCACGATATGTATCTGTATCTGTTCTCCAAATCTGTGCTCCAAATATTCATATCTGAATTCAGATTTAAACCCAAAGAAAATTTTTTTTTTTTGTTCTTCGTGGGTTTTTTTTTTTTGGAATTAAATATAGAAACATTGGAGAATATAAAAACAATAAAATAAACAGAGGTAGACATGCCAGCACTGTCAGCACTGGTCTGTGAAAACAATTCCTCATTACTCGAGTTTGCAAACTGGACGCAACCAGAGAATGTTTAGTGCACAGGCCTGCTTTTAAAGCGTCCCTATTATGGCTTTGAAATGTGCCTAATTTTGTTTGAGAGGTTTCATTTACATGCATCTAAGGTCACAAAACACTTTAATGCGTTCAAAAACGACTCGTTAAATCATCCATTCTAAAGGATTCATTCTAAACTCCTCCTTTCAGAGAGCATACTCTGCTCTGGTTGGTCAGATGTCCCAGTCTGTTGTGATTGGTCTACCACTGTCAGCGTGTGTTGAAAAGGAAACGCCCACTACCGTAACGAGTTTCAGTTCCGTCTGTCATCGAGCAGCTGATGAAGACCAGAGGCGGAGCTTTTTGTTACAAACCTAGGTAGGTTAGCACAGGAAGTAAGTCTGGAATTACTAACGACTCATTTCAGCTGTTCAGAATCGCTTCCTTCTTTTGGGAGTCAATAACCCCATTTGTCATGCGCTTTGATTTTTGAAACTTTACAGACGTTTTTACATTCACAAACAGCTCTATAACACACTACATGAAAGGTAATATTTTAAAAAAAAAACATAATAGGTGCACTTTAACCCTGCTTGCTGGGTTATTCTTTTTTGGTTGTACCTGCCCGTGATATTTTCTAACATATTTAGTTGGTTCTATTTCCCGATTAGCCTAATTTCAGCCACTGAGACCCGGCCCAGGCAGTTACCACGGATCACTGCACGTCGGTCTCGTTTGTCTCATACTGTATGTGACCTTTCGCATGAGTGTAAAAGTCTCCAGCTTGTACAAAGTTTTTGTTGTGTCCTGTGGGATCCCAGTCCTGATGCACACCTCTAGTCTCAACCAGATACCAACCTTTCCGATAAGATTTTAAAAAACCTTCAATATCTGTATTTACATCCGTTTAGAACACGTTATCTGTTCAATCTCAACAATATATCTGTATTTGGTTACATCACTAGTATTTATTTATTTTAAAAAAGGCCTAAAATATTTGTGCATTCTGGAACTTTAAGAAGATTTCCGAAACATAATTATGCAATATTCATACAAGGACCAAAAAAAAAAGGCCAAATCTTCTGATA
>JANDJT010000179.1:12358056-12385171 GCA_024331685.1 Stegophilus panzeri
ATATATAATTTTTATTTTACATACTTCTCTTTCCTGAGCAAAGAATAGAAACTTGAAACTTGCTTCTAATAAAAGTCTTCTGAAACTCCTGCAATAAACATTTAGATGAAATGCAAATATATATATATATATATATATATATATATATATATTCTTCAGTCAAAAACATTTGCTAATTAAGCTCTAAATGTGCAAAGGTTGTTGGATCAGACTAAGACACAACTTTCAAGACTTTCGAGAGCCAATAACCCAAATTACTTTATATTGTATTAATTCAGTGTTGGAAAGTTAGATAAAACTATACAAGAACAGATTTGAGAGACATTCTGTATTATGACCTGTATCATCCTTCAATGTTAGAGTGTGTAGTTTTCAATCATAATAATATTTTACACATTAATAGACAGTTTTCAATCAGACAACTGTCCTTAGATTTCCATTATGAATATCATCCATCCATCCATTTTCCATACCGCTTATCCCACACACAGGGTCGCACCAGGGAGCCTGGAGCCTATCCCAGGGAACTCGGGGAACAAGACAGACGACATCCTGAACGGGGTGCCAACCCATTGCACGGCACAATCACACACACACTACAAATAATTGGGAAATGCCAATCAGGTCAACGTATGTCTTTGGACTGGGTGAGGAAACCGGAGTACCTGCAGGAAACCTCCGAAGCACAGGGATAACATGCAAACTGTATGCACATAGGACAGAGGCGGGATTTGAACCCCAAACCTCAAACGTGCTAACCTCTAAGCTACCGTGCTTCCAGTGAATAACATACACATCAATAAGATTTTTGTTTTTTTTAGTACAGTGCAACATGTCTCAATTATTGTGTATGTTAATCGCTCATATTTGATTGCGTTAGGTTGAAAATTGCTGGAGTGTTCCTTTAAACAAGTGTGTATACAGGCCCAACTCTGGCCTGTATTCCCTGGAGTCAGTAACAATGGTGGGTTCTGTTGCAGGGCCGCTCCTCCTCCACACTGTCTCTGCGTTCCTCAGGGACTACAGCAGGGAGGAGAGTTCGGGTTGGGGGGCTGTGTCTGGGATAAAGAGCTACAGTTTCTCTGGCAACATCCACCCCAGTCTACTTTGGGAATTCACCAGTAATGCACACTTATGAAATAGAGAGAGAGCGAGATACAGAGGGAGAGAGAATATAAGGTCGTGTAGAAAGGAGCTGGATTAACATGCCCTCTTCACAGCTTACAATCTGACTATGTGTGAATGGCTGAGGAATGGAGTAAGGGAATGACATGGGGAGAAAAAAAAAAGAAAGAAAGGGGAGACATATTTGTGCCCTGAGGTCACAAAATCACAGGATCACACTCTTGTCGCACATTCGTCATGGCTATAGGATGCAGTGTGTGTGTGTGGGGCAGGTGAAGTGTACAAGTGTGGATGGGCTTTTAGAAGTGAAGTGCCCTCAGTTCTCATCTCTCTCCTCTTCTCTCCTCTCTTCCTTGCCTCTGTCCTTCGCTTTTCTTGCCTCGCTGGAGTCATTACTGCCTAATTAAGTGCATGGCTTGTAACATAAGCAAAGCATTAAATTGAAACATTTCGCCCTTGTAAACGATGGGAATGATTATCATGCTAATTCGGCTGCTCTGCTGAGAAAACGAGGCAGCAGGCAAGCACTGGATCTGTTTATTTCTGTCAAACAGCCCGCGCGCGCCTTTGATTCTCTCTTGCTCCAGCTTCACCGTATTGTTGAGGCTGTTTGTTCCGTCACCCTCCGCTAATGACGAACTAAAGAGCAGATTTTCAGCCGGATACTTTGCATACATTTGCACATTTTTAAAGAACCGATGCGGCAAGACATGAGAGTGGAGAAACGCTCATCTCTTGAGGTAGTTAATTCAAACCATCTTCTTAAGAGCAAAACACATGCACGTGCAGTAGCTTAACATCAGAGTCCTTATGTTTTTATTTAGACCTCGAAGGTCCAGTTAATGACTGTACGTTAAATAATCAGTCGATCGGGCTGCGTTTCACATCCAATCATTTCAGTTTAGCATCCAATCATGTCAAAATTCGATAATCGTGTCAATTCTTTATCTACAATGACTTTCTCAAGCTACACAGTATAGTTCTGAATATGGATTAGACTTGAGCATGAGCACCCCTAGTAAACTGTTTCCAAAGACTTGAATGAAGAAAAGTGTCTCCTTTGTCTCCCTAGGAGGCGTGAAAAAGCCAACATTAACAGGCTATATTTAACCAAGTTAGCCTGTTTTGGTTGCAAGCCCTGCTGGAAAAAAAAAAACCCAAAACAAACAATAGAATCCATCATAAAAGTTCTAATGGTTTCCACTACAAATACCATTACAAATCATCAGCTAACCATTAAAATCATTACTGATTCTTAGTGGTATCCACTAGACATACCATGCCACCAATAGAAGGAAACAAATGACCAGTAGAGACCCACAGCGACCATTACAGTTTCCATTAAAACCAATACAGTTCCCATTACAAATACTATGAGGGGTTCAGCAGGGAGGCCACATTAGCATCGATTTCAGCAGTTAACACACATCGGCTAGGGAGAAAGTCATATTCTAGCTAATGGTAAATATTGGTTATTTACATGATAGTTTCATTCTGTTGAATTCATTATTAATCTATGTAGAGATAGTCATGTACATCAGGAGTGAACTTTCAGGCATATTGGCGTAACAGTTTTAGAGAAGTAGTAATTAAGTTAACTTAATTTAATCAGTTGAAAACATTTCATTTTTACCTGAGTACATTTAAACGTAGGAACTTTCTGACTTTCACTTTAATATATTTTTGGTGGGGGATTTTTGAGACATTATCTATACCCCCCAAACACACACACACACACACACACACACACACACACACACACTCCCCCAACCCCCAAACACACTTATCTGGCTAATTAGCAGTTAGGTATCTTAATGTTGGCATTAGAGTCGTGAGCGGAGGCCAAGACTGTGTCAGCACCTTGTCAGAGCTGCAACAAGGAGCGCTGATAAGTTCACATCCTGACACGGCTGACTTACTGTGTGTATGTAATTGGACAGACAACTGGTCATTCAATCATTAATCCTCTTCACATACTTTATTTCTTTCACTTTTTACTTTATTATTTTTCACTGGATAACTGATACAAAAAAAAATCCAAAGTATTTGAATTACATAAAACATAAAATGTAGGCAACACGAGTCCTAACAAAAATCTACCTTTAGTGTCTTTTTTCTCCCTGCACACACACACACACACACACACACACACACACACACACACACAACCCCCTGCTGTTGTAATTAAAGGTGTCCTTGACAGTGAGATGGACCGATTTTCACACCCCTGCACCCATGGCTTTTAAAAAAAATTTTTTTTTAGCACAACACCCATCCACTTAAACGGCCCAGATAGGGAACCACACACACACTCACACATACACACACACACAGACACATATACACACTCCAGTTTGTGTGTCGTGAGGAGTCGCTGAAATTCTACTTTCAGAAAGGTGCTAAAGTCTTGATGAGACTTTTGGGGTTTCGCACAGACTGAGAGAATCAAATCTCCCAACATGCTGTGAATTCAGCATTCTTCTGTGTGCGGTGTGTAGCTTTTACACGAGATCCAGTCTCCAGGTTTTGGGATATTAAAGGTGCACTTTCATTTCGAACTATTCAGACCTTTGCCCCACTTTAACTCTCCTCTGAAAGACTTAATTATAATTATTATGTTGAAATTACAGTATGTGGTGCCCATTTCATTAATGCCAGTCCGTACAGGTCTGCAAATTTTTTTTGTGATTGTTGCGGCCCAGAATGCTTGATTTAGCTGTGTCGTTTTTTTTTTTTGTTTGTTTTTTTTAAATTTGCAATGCAACTTGCGGAGTTTTTTCCTTTCTTTGCTTTTTTTCTACTTGAATTGGTGAAACTGCACTCACTTCCACAGTGATGTCTGTTGGTAAATGAGACCTTTTAGCTGTACTCATGTTTGACACAACGTGTGTTGTGGTGATGTCACGTGACGCGAATCTGCGGTAATGTAGAAAAATTGCAAGCTCCTCAGAATATTGCGGCGTTTGCTCGATTTTGTGTTCATTTCCGCGATCGCCAAATCGCAAAAGAGACTGAACGACTGATCACTAGCGACAACTACGCTAACTTCAATCCTTATCTCCAGTTGAAATCAAAATTATTCAACCCCCATCGCAAATCAGGTTTATTGTCAAAATTGACAGACTTTTAACTGTTTGCAATGAACAAATCGAACAAAAGCAATTGAAATACTTCAACACAACTTTCAGCATTCGAAGTGATGAACTATTTCAATTGCTTTTGTTCGATTTGTTCACTGGGTGTTGAATAATGTTGATTGCATCTGTATTTAAAGGCATGTGTACTGATAAGAACTCAGTCCACACCCATACAGCGGGTGATGAATTGATCTGAATCTGCAGCTCCAAACCACAGCACTGACTATAAACTGCTAACCTATTCGAATAGACGATGACAAATACTCTGTTTCGACTAGAGAGAAGACTAGTTTCTCTCTTTTAGTTCAGTGTTTGAGTTTATACATGCAGCTGGCATTTATCTGCATTATATGTGTGCTTTCTTCATCAGCATAAACAAATGGTTAAAAACCTGTGTTTATACACATGGAGCGGATCCATGATGACGGTCCTGAGACAGGAAGTGGAACTCGGACTCTGTAATCAGACAGCAAACGCCCCAGGCCACAAACCCGACATCTTCAATCCACCCCTACAGCAATCGGTCAGGTGAAAAAGTCAATTAAGTGTGAAAATCGAAGACAGTTAATAAAAAAGACTTTATGCCTTTGCCACTTTCCTGTTCACGTTCTCGTCCTCGCCACCTCAACTCATACGCTGTAGACGCAAGAACTAAACAGACCGTGATCACTACAGGGAAGGACACTGGAATTAAAAGTGAAGAAATGGAAAAATTAGAGGTGAAAAGAAAATCTCCACCTCCTCTTCACAGTATACACACACACATACACACACACATACATAAAACAGCCCAGTTATCAGATTAATTACTGCAGGAGTTCTCGTAACATCTGCTGGAATGTCAGGTCTAGCGGGGGGAGTGAGGGAGCGAGCAAAAGAGGGAAGAAGGGACTGAGGGATTAAGGGAGCGAGGGAGCATGTTGGCCCTAGCGGAGGTGTGAAGGTGCGGGTTAAAATAAGAACAGTGGCGTCTGTTCCAGCGGCTGAGAGGGAGCCACAAATACACTCTGTTCCCTCTTAACACTGCAGCTCTGTGGGTGTATGGAGTGTCTGATTAAGAGAGTAAGCAGCAGAAGTATAGTTCCTGAGTGTGTGTCGCATGTGCTGCCCGCCGTAGGTGGACGAGTAAGTGGTGTGTGTGTGTGTGTGTGTGTGCGTGCGTGAGAGAGCGAGAGAGGGTGAGAGATAGAGAAAGTAGTGGTATGTCTTTATTATTCAATGCTGTCTAGCAGAAAGAGCTGCAAGCTGAGAGCCAATTGGTACTGTGTGTGTTTGAGTGTGCGTGTGTGTGTGTGTGTGTGTGTGTGTGTGTGTGTGTCTGTGGCATACGCCAGATGCTGAACAATGTGTTCTCTGCAATTATCTAGAATTGAAAGTACATCATTTAGAGGATTACAAGTTCTCAGAATATATGACTATTGCACATGGTTCCGTTCAGACAGGAAGCTTAAATCAGATTTTCTTGGCCACCGTAACTCGACATTTACACGTTCGGCACATTCTCCACAGAGAAATCTACAATTCCGCTATCCGGTGTCATCCAGAAGAGGACTGATTCCCTTTTGAGTCTGGTTCCTCTCTGGGTTTCTTCCTGATATCGTCTCAGAGAGTTTTCGCCTCTGATTTGCTCATCAGGGATGTAAGACGTGTAAATGTGTAAAGCTGTAACGCTGCTTCGGGACAATGTCTAGTGTTAAAATCACTATACACTATACAAATACAACTGGACTGAAAAGCTTCACGTTGGTAGTTAGATAATTAGCTAAATTTAGCCCATACTGAACTACTTAGCATACACACCGTTATGCATGATTACCATAGCAACCAGTGTAGATTTGCGAGAAGTGTGACTGGAATGAACAAACCAATCTGATTTGGTAAGCTGACAGTTCTGTGAGTTTTAGGGGGGAAAAATGGGTTCAGGAAATAAGTGTAAGAACATTAAAAGCCTATGAACACCATTTCCTGTCCTGTATATAAGAATACAGTGTATAGGTCTTATCAAGAACGCCGCTTTGGTGTTCGATTGGCCAGTGTTGGTTCTGTCAGTGGAGGGAGTGGGAACGAGGGGGAGTTGTTGCTGTAGTGAATTTACAGGCAGGTAGAGAGTGAGAGCGAAGGCGTGGGCCCGGTGCTTTATGTTTTCGGTAATTAAAACAGCATTAGGCTATTTATTTCCTCTCCCCGTGCGTAGCTGATTGGGCATGAGGGAACGCGGGACTCGCGAAGCCGAGAAGGAGCACAATTACACGCCATCAGCAGACAACATTAACTCGCTAATAGGAACATGGCAATAAAAGTTTATTATTATGGGGGAACGATGATTGCCTGGTTTAAGATAACATTTATAATACTTAGCAACGATCGGGAGGAAACAGGCGGGTGCGTGAAAGGAAGACGGAGCGAGGATGCTGCTTTTCTCAGCAATCACTTTGCAATGAAAAAGGAAAGGATGACAGTCTACTCCTGAGAGGTTTGTGCTCATTAGCCATCCTTCCCCATCTCCATTATCTTCTCATCTGCTAATGCAGACCGCAACTCGCTCAAGATGGCTGACCTCCATCCAGCTGCAGGATGGAGAGAGCAATAACTGGTTGTATAATAGCAAATGGGTTCAACGTGTACTTTAGGTACATACTTTAGATAGTCTTTTTCCAGAGTTTCTCTATACGCATCGTTGTTTTAACATTCCTCCCGTCTAATTACACCGAAGACGGGGATCGGTTCATAGGATGAAGAAAGAAATAGTAATAAAGAGGCTAAAGTAGTTATAGGCACGGCTGAGGAGGTGAGAAATCGAGAGAAAAGGTTAGAAGGTTCAGCATGCGCTGGAAGGAGAATGATGAAGAGAGGGATGCGAGAGCTAGGTCTGCTTATGGGCTAAAGGGAGAGTGAGGAGAGAGAGTGAGTGAGAGAGACTGCTAGTGGCCTTCCTTTCTTTGGTATTTTCTTCACGTCTAGGGGATAAATTATTCAGAACCCGGGGAGGCTCTCGCTTCATCGTGTAATGAGTAGGACTCGCATTGATACCAAATATTGCTGTTGGGAAACTATCGATCAGAGAGCTATTTGTCCATAGTTTAGTCTGGAACCGAAGGCTGTCAGCGGCTTTTAATATGACTGACACTTATGTAGAAAGAAAAAAAAAATTAAAAAACATCTCAGGGCACACCCCTCTCGCACCTTCCCCTCTCTTTTTCCCTACATGTTCTTTCCAACTCGCTTTAGTCTCTCTGGTACAAAGAGAGAAGAAGGAGAAGAAAAAAAAGTGAGTAAGTAAGAGGATGGCAGAAGAACGGCGTCAATACGCCTGCGGAGTAAATTAACTGCTGCTGGAAACAGGACAAGTCAGCACAAAGCTTAACCTTTGGTGAAAGGTCACCGCGGAGGAAAAACATGTCAACCGCATACTTCCTGCTAATTATATTATACAAACTTGCTCATGCCAAAGGAGCTAAATTACTAGACAAGGATACTTTTAAGATCGAATCTTTCACCGTGTTAACGTGTCCTACATTAGTTGTACTGTGTGTAAGTGTGCGTGTGGGAGGGGTTAGAGGGGAAGGAGGGCTGCCTTTTCTGTCCTCAGATGAACACTGGCTAATCTGTCATGTTCGCCAAGCTCTGAAAGGCCTGGCCTGGAAAAGCACGGGATGCTTGCTTTGGCCTGGACCTGAGGAAGTCTGGCTTTCCTACGGGTGGAGGCCTCCGCCGAGGGGTCCTGCGGTTCCAACAAGGTGGTCTGATGTCCCTGGCGTATTGGGACTGGAAAATCTGAGCTAAGCATTCGGGGGAGGGGAGGGGAGGGGGTGGGAATACAAATAGTTGGCCAAGTTCAACTCTTTAATATAGCATTACACCTTTACTTTATTAACACTGTCTAACTGATGGCTGTGTTAAATTATATACACTGCTATATATATATAATATCTGGAAGGGTGGAACCTATGACACACTGAAGTCACTCCACAGGAGATGACGAGCAGCATGCAGCCGCTACCGCGCCACATCAACGTGAGCCAGCAGGAGACAGTAATAACCTCTCGCTCTGTCTCACTCTCAACCTTCTTCCCTCCATCACAGAAACACCTCTCCTCTCCAACATACACACACATCCCCGCAATTACCACATCACTGTGCGTCAGGTAGGTCAAAAAATAAAAGACCGGCGCTACAATTAGAGTCTCAGAGACTCTCGTCAGCCAGCGCGGGAGAGAGAAGCACAAGAAAAGAAAAGAAAGAAAGGACAGAATTAGACAGCGAAGGAAAGAACACTAAGATTCGGTCGAATTTTAGAATAATTCCCGCATGCCATCTAAATCAGGTCACTTCGGTTTAAATATGATTTGAATGGGGGCCAATGAGATTTGGGCTTCAAATTTGAATCCAGTTTAGGAACAAGAGCAGAAGGTTTTGTGGGGGAATCTTTATCAAATGGATTAATGCAAATGTTCTTCTCTGTGCAAGTGACGATCCACAGATGAGGTCCACACAACTGACTTACTGTATACACGTCAAAAAACGTTATCCATAGCAGGATTTATTCATCTCTCGCCACTAAGAAAAAACTGCAACTCTGCTCTTATGAGTAACTTTTTAATCAGTAAAAGTTTAGTCGTGTTTTTTTTGCTATCCGCTGCCAACAAGACTACTAGAGCTATTACACAGCCCATTTCGCAAATTATCCCCCCCACCAAAAAAAAAAGTGCTGTTTCCTGTTTTATTTTTCACCCATCATCTTAAGCGTTAAATTCTTAAAAACAATACCGGCTTAACCGGATTATTACACTGCAATGATATCTTAGCAAGTGATAATATCTCGAATCTAGTCACGTTTATCTACTATTTCTTGCTATAAGATGACAATAAACCAAATATAAGATCATTAATGCTATTCCGAGAGAATGTTACTATTTTTAAGCGTAACATTTTCTTCTATCTGTCGAGAGAACAACGCTTAAAAAGGGGTCTACGTCTCTAAGAAGTCAAATTACCGCTGAGAGTCGATGATCAGCGCTGCGCACACCCACATGCCACACACTCATTAACTGTGTATCACTAGAATATTAGCAAAAAACCCAGCTCAAACACACACCCACACACACAAACAGAAAAAAAAACAACAACTACAACAACACACAACTGGCCACCTCAACAGATCAACACAAAACTGTGCGAGAAACTATCCACGCTCCACTAGTCTCAGTGCACAAGCGAACGAAGGACATCCACTAACGTACTCAAATAAACATTCTCTTTCACACACACACACACACACACGCACACACACACACACACGTGGGGGCACTCTTGCGGGTCTCTAATGAAGCCCCAGTTGTGACGGCATGGAGGCGTCTGCGGCTCCGGCGGGATAATTACGCTGCTCCCTCGCAGCTGAGTTTGGCAGATGTAGGGGAGGGGTGCGCTGCGTGCCGTGGCGGCCATAACGAGCGCAGGGGAGCGGAGGTGGGATTCGGCACAGACCCCGCCATCCGCCATTAGCAGCTTGGCACCGTCACAAATGAGTGTTTTTCACCAGAGCACCGGGAAGGGCTGAGAAATTCCAACAAATTCAAGAGAGAGAGAGGGAGAGAGAGAGAGAGAGAGTCGTCCAGACAGAGAGAGAGAGAGAGAGAGAGAGAGAGAGAGAGAGAGAGCAAGAGAGAAATCAAAACAAAAGCAGAGAAGACAGAAGGAGAAGAAAAATGAGAAAGACAGAGAAGGAAAGAGTGCGTGTGTGTATGTGTGTTGGGTTGTGGGGGTGGGGGGTTTGAACCGCCATGACCGGATTTGTCACCTCTCTCAGCACAGGGAACGCAGAACTCGGCACCATGGGAAATTACCAAATCAGAATGCATTGATTTTCTTCAGGGAGGAGGCAGGGGGAAAAAAGAGTGGAGCGAGACGAGAAAGAAAAAGAGAGAGAGAGAGAGAGAGAGAGAGAGAGAGAGAAGGGCTGGAAAACTGACATGGCTGGGAATTAAGTAGGAGATTGCATTAGACCTTTGTATTATAGGGAGCAGAGAGTGGCAGACATTTGTTTTGGGAGAATGTGGAATAGAGGCGTGTATCGTACACCTCTGGTATACAGGGAACGGGCAAGCAAAGCAAACTCTTACCCCTCCGTGTCTCTGATGCCCTCTCGCCTTTCCCATTTGTCTCTCTTTGTCCTCATACAGTATCTTGTAATTACCCTTGTGTTGCCAAGACAAACCCATATGTTGCACTGTGACAGCAGCTTACAGTTAATGTATGACCATGAATGTGTGTGTGTGTGTGTGTGTGTGTGTGTGTGTGTGTCCTCTTAGGTATTACAGAGTGTTTCTAGATCTATAAAAACTATTTGGTGTTGTATTCCTGACCAATTTCTTTCAAACTGCAGGTGGACAAGTGGATCCTCCACAAACGGATAAAATGAGCTCTTATTCCCGAGCATGTTCCAAGCTCTCATTCCACTAATGTCCGTGTCTTTCACTTTCACTGTCTCTGTCTCCATCATGGTAAATGATCGATTTCAAGGTGACCCCTGGCTGAATTACGGGAAGTGTTTTGTGTGAGCAGGCGGGCGGCTGCAGCCCGGTCCCAGTAATTAACACCAGCGCCTAATGAAGTCCAGCTGCTCGCCGCGCAGACTGAGCGCCTGCCAAAAGCCAGGAGAGCCCCTGTCAGCCTGCCTCATCCTCCTCTCTCGATCTCTCTCCGGCTCTCTCCATCCCTCGCTCTATCCTTTTCCGAAGGTCAGCCTGCACCGTCAGTGCCCGCCCCGTCCAGCCAACCGGTCTCTCTCTCTGTTTCCCTCTACGCCACGGTGAAAACACCGATCCAGCGTTCCCGCTCTCCTTCATGTCCTTTTGTCTCATCCCACGCTCCCTGACAAATCTCCCCCATTCCCCTCTGTCCTACTGATGTCTCTCCATCTCCATGAGGCCTTGAATATCTCTCGCACCTATCTATCATGCAATTCGTCCTCAGGTCCCAAAGTGTTCGCAAAGTTGAAGTCTTTTAACCAGAGGCCAAAATAATGGAATTTGTTCCTGTGCCTGTGTTCAGCATTGAATTCATTTGTGATGTCACACTCCACAGTAGTGGTTAAAGGCTCATATGAATGTAGACACCCAGGGCTTTAAGAATTTCTTTTTTCTTTTTTTTAACCTAACCTACTAGGTTTAAATGTGTTGTGGCGGTTGTATACGGTGTTTTACTTTCCAAAAAGCTTTAGCTTTTGTACGTTTTTACGTTCTCTGTACCAGCGTTATTGTGGAGAGGTGTGAATTGTTTGCCCAGCAGGGGGCTCACACTTCTCACCCTTCTCATCGCTCTGCTCACAGATGCCCTGTTTACACTAGTGCGTTTTCGTTTTAAAACGCATAACTGTTGCTACGGTTACGCCTGTCGTCTACACTACTCCGGCGTTTTCGAGACTTTTGGAGATGCCGAAGACCCCGTTTTAGTTTGAAAACTCCGGGCTGGCGTTTACAAAATGAAGACTTTTGAAAACGAAGGCGTGGCTTCGTCCACATTCGCCCCCTGATTGGGTCTTCTGGATCATTGCGTATCCTTCCCTGATTGGTCAAGCCCCTTCCATATGACCATTACGCTACCTTGATCGTATACACAACAACACGGAGACTGAACTGCAAGCTTTGCTGGCTTTGTTATCATTCTTAGCAGCCATTGTGCAGTTAAATTCTGTATTTTATAATACTGCAGCTACCTACATGCGCAAGAGGCAAGCTATGATTAGAGCAATCGAAAACAAATCTCATTTCAAGCGGCGTAAGCCCTACACGGAACGCCGGTTTGCTGTGCCTGCTGGTGACTAGTAACCAACTTCCTGTTTACACTTGTATGCTCATGCCCATTGTGCATGAATGGTCACGTGACATACATTTTCGGTCGTGTAGTGTGGACGGATAATCGTTTCTGAAACACCGCGGAAACGCCAGTGTGGACAAGCATCGCTTTTGTTTTAAAACGCCTTTTTAAAAATAAATGAAAACGCACTAGTGTAAACAGGGCCAAAGTCTCATATACTCTACACACAGAAACCCAACAGAGTCTTGACTAATCTTCTAACAGAGTCGCAGCAAAAAAATAATCGTCATTTGTTTAGACCAGGGGTGTCCAATCTCATCCGGAAAGGGCCGGTGTAGGAGCAGGTTTTCATTCCAACCAAGCAGAAGCCACACCTGAGTCTATTGAAAGCCAAGATCAACTGATTAAACAGGTGGAATCAGGTGTGGCTCCTGCTTGGGTGGAATGAAAACCTGCACCCACACCGGCCCTTTGAGGATAAGATTGGACACTCCTGGTTTAGACTGACTGAAAATGTCCGATAAGTCGTTTTTCGAATGGCAGTGTACCGCTAGAAAGGGTTAAAGGGAAACCTTGGATGATCAGTCAGAGTCTAGAAGGATGGTATTCACATCCCACGCTAAGAGAGGATAAAAGTTGTAGAAATCAGCCAGCAATTACAGCATGAAAAGGAACTTATCATATATCGTCATACACATTCTGGGTGCAGGTTTCACTGGAGATTTGCAATTACTTTCAAAGGTGGAAAAGCGTGACGTTCAAAACTTCCCTCTACGGCTTTGACAGAGCGAAATAAAATAAACGAGATGCCTGGCTTTTGTTTTACAAGCTGGCTCTGAGCAATACACATAAAGCTAATGTTTCATTTTAAACATAGCAATTTTAAAGTCTGACAAAACCAGAGTGTGTCACAGTGTGTAGCTTAAGGGCAAAACTCAGGTTAGATAAGAATATTGTCTCCCTCCTTATTCGTTCTTCTTTCACTCCGTCTTTCACTCTTTTAACCCCTGAGCGCTCCCTCTCTCCCGGATCAAAGCTGGAAGCTCCTGTCAAGGAGGCACCTCTCTCTACTCCTCAGAGTGCTGCCTTTGAAGACACCGTCCCCAGGTGGCCCCTCTCTACACACACACACACACACACACACTCAGATAGGCCTTCACCCTTGTGCTCCCACCCTCCATCAAGAGCGCGTTCTGATTTCTCTGCTCATCTTTCAGAGAGCGCTGATGAACTGTGACATGCACAGGTTCCTCCTACTCACACTTGTGTGTGCGCGCACACACACACACACACACACACACACACACACACACGCACGCATAGCTCATGTATAGACTCACAATCACAGCTGATGCTAATTATCAGGTAGGGTTTAGAGGGATTCAGTTGCAGAACAGAACTGCAAAACAGTAACTTGCACTCACTGGCCACTTTAATAGAAATTCATGTATGCGGATGCAGGTCAAGAGCTTTAGTTTATATTTATGTAAAAAAATTCTGAAATTTCAGAATTATTTCAGTATTTTCATTCTTTTACTAACATTTTACTCAAGTGGACTCTTTTACATACATAAGATCACACACACACACACACACACACACACACACACACACACACAAACTATTCTCTTTCTAGGAATCCATAAAAAATGACATGAAAATATTTTCATTTGCATTTTAATTTGGTCTATTCTTCCTCCAAAGAGCAGGTTTTGCAGGAGCCAGTTTAAGAAACGAGGCTGGAAAAACAGTCTGTCTGCTCTGAAACCTTGCTAGTTAAGCGTAAGCTCCTTGCTTCCTGGATGTCCAGCTTCGATCAAGCCGCTGAATAGTTGTAGGGAACACTGACATTTGTCTAATCAATTCAAATTCAGTTTTAGGTGTAGACAGACGTTTAAATGCTATGCTTGTGGTTTGAGATGCATGCAAAAGAAAAATAATTTTTGTTCAGAAAAATCTGTAGCTTTCAGAACAATATTGAGAAAAAAATTGTTCAAGTTTCACCATGTGAAAGGTTTCCCTAGACCACACAGTATTAAGAATCAAGGGTGTGTAAACTTTTGAACAGGGTATATTTTATAAATTCAGCTATTATCTTGTCTTGTGGACTATATGTAAAAATCTGTTATGTGAAATAGATTATTCAGGACAGTACTAAATAAAAAACAACAAGGGATTTTGATGATCAATCTTATTTTGTTAACAGTATTAAGATTTAGTAGATCCCGCAAGGGGTATGCAAAATTTGGACACAACTGTGTATGTGTGTATATATATATATATATATATATATAAAAAATATTTTTTTTCATACACGTGCGCTCTTCCTTTTTTTTGTCACATTTTGTTGCTTCCATAGTCAGATAGTAATCAGATCGCACCCATCATGCCAAACTAACATGCACGCTCCCTTAATGCAGCGTCACATGGGTGAAAGCTCCTTCCACCAGCTGCGACAGATGCTGGCGTCGCTCAAGAAAATAAATTCGGAATACTTAACGAATTAAGCGAGGAGCTAATTGCAGCTGGCCCGCGTTCATTATGGGCACAAAGGCTTGTTTGTCTTTTTAACAATTAACTCGCAGAGCTCGGCAGAGGGAGGAGAGGCTAAGCAGCTCGTGCAGTTGTCCCACCCTCCCCTGCACAGCAGCTGCATCAGACACACCTGGACGGGTCTGGGCTGGGGAACAGAGAGGGGCAGGTGCACCGCTACCAAAGCTACCTGAGTTCTCCACACACACACACACACCAAGACACCAGCACAACAGCCCACTAAGGCCCCTCTGACTGCAAAATGAGCCACTTGCAAATCAAAACACACCAGGAATAACATACTTGTGCAGAAACATGTGTCTGGTGCACAATTTAGTGGGTCTCTCCTTTCACGTACATCACACACACACACAAACCCAGACACACCTGTACACACATCTACACTGTCTCAGCGGCACTGGCCACTAGTGTGGCTGATTTTCCATTCCCACACCTTTTGGAGGAGGCTCCCCCTGAGCTGTTCTCTTATAGATCTCCAAACAGCTTGTAATTACTTTTAATAAACAGCATAAGAAGCAAATCAAGCGCAAACGTGGCAAAATGAGCTCTCGGGGGGATCAGACGCCACTCAGCCTTGCAAACAAACATTTGGGCAAAACATTTCTACCCCTCTCTCTCTCTCTCTCTCTCTCTCTCTCTCTATCTGTTTTCAACATGACATCCTTTGTCGTGGCTACTTCGAGAAAGGAAGAAGAAAAAGTCGAAAAACAGGACGAAGGGAATAGGATAAAAAAAAAAACCACACATACCTATTGTATATACACATGTGTATTATACACATATATGATGGATGGGTGCTGATAATTAAGAGAAACTGACTGTGTAAACAAAATGACTTCAGCCAACCTTTCCTCTAAATCATGACCTC
The DNA here is from genome assembly GCA_024331685.1 of Stegophilus panzeri. Taxonomy (NCBI): domain Eukaryota; kingdom Metazoa; phylum Chordata; class Actinopteri; order Siluriformes; family Trichomycteridae; genus Stegophilus; species Stegophilus panzeri. Next base: position 12,373,555 of record JANDJT010000179.1, read on the forward strand.
TTCTCTGCCTTAGTGTTAGCTCCCCATTGCTTTATCCCTCCTTTGGCTCCATCCGTCCACTCTAGCAGCATGCCTGCTCTATGATAGCCCCCTGTGCAACCGCGCTTGGCCCCTTGGAAGTTCTGCTTGGCTTGTTCCAGGTGTTATGGTATGTGCATGTTGGGCTCTTCATCTGTTCCCACAGTCACACATTTAGCACACAAAGGAAACCAGTACACCACCAGCAAGCCATTAGTCCTGCCGTGCAGCTTTGCAATGCCATAAAACCCCTTTTTGCGTTCATAAACAAAGCACCTGTGCTCACCTGGCTCGACCACTCCCATCTCTCATCCTCGGTTCACTCAAGTCACCCAGTACCACTTTAGTCTGATGTTTTACTCCAGATTATTTGCTGCGATTGGTCGCTAAGATTCTTCTCATGAAGCATGTGCTACTTTCCATAATGTTTAAAGTGGAAAACACTTGAACACTGTGACACAACCAGTGTTTCAGAGCAGAGATATACAGTAGAAACCGGATTGATAAATATCTGTGACGTTACACCTTTTATTCCACAGATTTCTTTGACGCTTGAAGTTACTGTGCGTTCAAGTACTCCTGGGAAGTTCGTATTTACGAGTTGGGAAGTGGTAATCATGACGTCAGCTGCGTTCAAGTCACTTTGGTCGGAGCAAAATGGCGGTGTACCATCTCTTAAATAACTACAAAAAATAAAGCAAGGTTTTTTTTTAAACTGTACTTCCTGAAAATGAAGAGCAATATCAGGTGTGTTTTCCTTGTTAATCAATTTTATGAAGCCACTGTCAACTATATCGTTACATATTATATCTTAATTGTACAATGCTATTATATTTTGTGCACGAAATTAGCTTGTTATATTGTAAATAAAGCTTCTGAGACGAGTAAACGTTCAAATTCAACTGATTTACCGTCAACTACAGATGTTACATCTATTGATTCCACCATGTTTTCTTACTGACACGCCCCCAAACTTGGAAACGCTGAGCTCAAAGAAAATGCAGAGTTTCCTACTTGTAATTACGACTTTGTGGTGGCGCTCAGGTGCATAAATACGATCTTCTGACATTCAATTTCAATTCAATCAAATTTTATTCGTATAGCGCTTATTACAATGGGCATTTTCTCAAAGCAGCTTTACAGAAATATATAAACACAGGATACAGATTTTAAGTGTGTGGATTAATCCCAATTGAGCAAGCCGGTGGCGACGGTGGCGAGGAAAAACTCCCTAAGATGTTAAGAGGAAGAAATCTTGAGAGGAACCAGACTCAGAAGGGAACCCATCCTCATCTGGGTAACAATGGATAGTGTAAAAGCAAAGGAAAGTTCATTATGATTTACTATGAAGTCTGTTTGTTGAACTAGTCCACTGTTCAAAGGAGACCCGAGTGCAAAACTGCATGTGGTAATTGCAGTCTCTTGGCCATAGACATGACTTGAACGCACCATTAGCGGCACGCCACCAAGACATCTTCACACGTTTGCTAACATGCTATGGGAGAACAGTCTGTGGTTGGTCAGATTCAATGTCAGTCAAACCAATTCTTTCTGTGGAAGGTTCTTGATGAAATATACTAGACTCTCTAGTGACAGCTTCAAACAATTAAGCGAACTGTCACTATTAGCTTTAGGTGTGGTCTTTTTAGTAAATTTTCATAATTCCTGTCAAACTTTTCTTTTAAAGGATTAACCCCACCCCCCACCCCCATTTTTTTGATAATAAGGGGCAAAGCTGAGCAGCTCTGTTCCAACAAAGTAGTGAAGTTAAATGTAAACTGTATCAATTCAATCACTGTTTTTCTTAGGTATGTTTAACCTCCAATCTGAACACGTTCAAAAATGACAAATAATGAGCGATTGGATTTCAACACAAGTCAGCTGGGTTTTTCGCTTATGTGTGAAGAGTTGGAGACAATTTAAACTTCTTCACTTGCATGTCACTCCGCACAACAGAGACATCAGTGGCTGATATTAGTGACACTTGAAAGACTGCTGTACTCTCAGTAAAGGTGTGTGTGTGTGTGTAGAGTGGATAGGGCTGCTGTCGTCTATAACCACATGCACATGGCCCTAGGCTAGACGCAAACACACACACACACACACACACACACACACACACACACACACTCATACGCCCTCCTGATACTCACACAGGCACTTAGCAGAGTGAGCTATCATCCGCATTATCCACATCCATTGACTTCTAAAGCTTCTTGAGTGCTGCCTCATTAAATCTTCACTGACACAGGGAGGACACACCAGGTCCGTATCACCTGCCGCGCATGTGTCTGCATGTGTGTGTGTGTGTGTATGTGCATACAGGATGTTTTTTTCTCTCTGTCCCACTGCCCAGATACAAGCATGAATGACAGCTACACATGGAGCGGTCAGTGATTTCTCCGTGTATACTCCGACATCCGTCATATTGATTCTAAACTCAAATCCTTGAAATTCATCATTTTACAGACATCTGATTTCGACTGACATGGTCTGTAGCTTCTGCACACTGTCTCACTGTTCATACAATCACTGAGGTATAACCAATATTGGCACGAATGCACTGTGACATCACCACGGGGTCAAATGGCAGGCTGGTGTGTGATGTTGCCATGGCGACTGGTGCACTTCATGCTTCAGGCATCGGGCTCATTGGGATGAATAAGTAAGAGTCAGGAGTGAGACGTGCCATTAGCTGCAATCTCCAGAGGGCTCTTCTGTTCAGGTGTACATGTGTGAGTGTGAGTGTGTGTGTGTGTGTGTGTGTGTGCGCACTCCCTCATGCCCCTAGCCCCGCCTCATGCAAAAAAAACAACCACATAGGAGGTGAATGAATGTTTACGTAAAGTGGAAAATGGGAGGTGCATGGATGAATGAAATGAGATGCTTATGTACTTCTCAGCCATTCTCTTACAATTATGAGTGATCTTGACATGCATCACTTTCTATACTCTATAGTCCCTCCACTACACTCTGTGCAGTGTGTGTATGTGTGTGTGCGTGTGTGTGTGTGTGTGTTTGTGAGGGGGATTATGGAGAGAGATGGGCGACAAACCTGATGGCAGCTGGGCGGGCTCTCCTGAGGCACATCCGACAGGCAGGGAGGGGTGGAAAGAGAAGGCAGGGTGACAGTTAGTCAGCAGCTCCATGATCATATGGGGGTTAGATGGGGGACATGGTACAGACATGGGGATTATTATGGGGTATGGTGGGAAGGATTCATTCACTTTGAACGTGATGAAGGGTGGTGATGTATCTCATACATACTTCTCGAAGCTGTGTAGTGTTTAAACAGGTAGGTGTGTCTTATACGGATGATGAAATATGCATGGTGATACACTGTATGCATATTAATTCCAAATATTCCCTTGAGCTACTCACTTGACCTGCAACGAGCTTAACTAGTATTCTCGTAGGCCTGTTTCGATGATTGAAATAACCTTATTCATAGTTCACACATGGATGCTAGGTGCAAATTGAGTAGCGCTCCTGGAGAAGGTGTTTTAGAATGGTTCCCCCCACCCCCTCCACCCCCAAACCAAGCACTTTTTACACTAAGAAGACATGGACTAATGAATCCTATCATATTAAATAGGTGGAAAATGTTGTTGATCAGTATGTGAGGTAGCATAAAAGGAAGTGAAATGAAAAATACAAAATTTAACATGATATGAACAAGATTTAAACTGATATCTAATTGTAGCCTAGTATACTATTCTTCATGAAGAGTCCTAATTGTGTTATTAATTACATTAATCTGCTATCTCTGCAAATTTGTCAGTTTAGTGAAATCCCAATGTCTATAAAATAGCGCATCCCAGTGTACAATACAATGCCTGAAATCACGACTTCTCTACACTTTAAGTTTTTTTTTTAAATTAATAATATCATATTTGCTTAATATGGAACTTGCAGGAGAAGTGTGGACAATTCATATAATTTTAAGATATATTTATTTATTTAATGTCCTATATGCAGTATCGCTGGTCTCAAATGGTACTCCAATATTTGTTGTGTGTATTTACTGTACGTTATGCCAAAAAAAAAAAAAAGACAAAGAAAGGAATTTCAGAGAGAAATACAGTGGTTGTTAGTCAGCTTGGCTTAATACTGATCCCGGCTGGAGTGGATATCATGCTACAAAAATCACGTTCGATTCACTTCAATGTTATTTGTATTGTGTTTTAATTCATTTTTTTCTACGTAGCAGATGCATGTGAATGTTTCATTTCCCAGTCTAAATAGTTCATAATCGAAACACACTTTTATCTTAAATCTATAAAGTGTGAAAATCACATGGCTGAAAATCAATATTTTCAGCATTAATCCCTCCCTGCACGTCTTACCTTTCCAAACGACCCAGACTAACTACTATTTTATGCTGTAAGAAATTAAATATAATGTAAGATTAAATGAAAGCATTACAGTATATAAGAGGCCTCCACCAGCCCACATGTATGCTTTTAATTTCTTAACACAGTTTGATCTCTGTGCCAGAGTAATATTATCATAAATACAGTGGTTACTAACAATTGTCTTTCAGTTGTGCTGGATTTAATATAGCTCCTGGCTGGAGTGAATATCATGCTATAATAAAAATCAACTTCAACAGTAGTGCAATTTTATTTGCAGAGCACTTTTAAAAACTGATATTGCCGCTAAGCGGTTTTGCGGAAATCCTAAATATCTAATTTCCCATTCGTTTTTTTCAAAGGCAAAAATGTTGGACAGTAAGGTGTGCTGTGTATGTGTGAGAGGAATAACGATGACTATCAGACGAGGATTGTTTGAAATAATTCCAATGACGAACTACACAGGGTACATTCCTGTCTATCTGTCAGACTATCAGAGAGGGGTAGAGAGAGAGAGCGAGAGAGAGAGAGAGCGAGAGAAAGAGAGAGAGAGATACAGACAGACAGACAGAGGGGGGTGAAGAGGCTGACTACAGCTCAATTCACTAATAAAGGCAGATGAAAGTGAGGTTAAACACAATATGCTAATTGAAATGTGTTGGCTGATTAAGGGCGATTGAGAGGCGAGTGGGCGTGCTGTGAGTTCTGGGCGCTGGTGATTAGTGCGGCATTAGCGTCTGCATGCTTTTCCTCATGACGTACAGAACAGCAGTATGGAGACAGCGTGTGTGTGTGTGTGTGTGTGTGTGTGTGTGAGAGAGAGAGAGAGAGAGAATGGGGAGGGAGGTGAAATGAGTCCCTTTCCGTTGCTCCATCCTCTCTCCTTCTGTCCATCCACACACACACACACACACACACACACACACACACACACATTTCAGCATTCTGCCCACACATTCAAAGAATAGGAAAACTGGAGAAAAACAGCAGAGCCCTGAGGAGCCTATAACGCTCGAACAAACATACCAAAGAGCAGAGGCAGTGAGGCTACGCTGCCTAGCAAAACGGAAACGCTCCAGAACATCTCGCCTTATCACAAGGAATGTCAAGTGCATGTCAAATTCGGAACACAGGAAGCAGCGTAGGCCTCGATCCTCCATGAATTGATTTAGTTGCTCTGTGTTGTTTGTTGCTTTGTTTGCTGCTTGATTTAAAATCTCTCTCTCTCTCTCTCTCTCTCTCTGTGTCTTTGTGTGTGGGGGTCTCTCAGGAACACAGCTCCTTTTTTCTGCGGGCTTTATTGTTTTCCGCTGTGCAGCTGCAGACCCTCGGGATGCCCCCTGCAAGTGTGAGAGCACATGAGTGCGGGTGTATGTTTTTGGCTATGAGTGTGTGTATATATGTGTACTGGTGGATACACGCTCCCCCCACCCCTGCCAGCAGGGTGTGCCACAATACTTGGGGAGGCATCAAGGGGGGAGGGGGGGCAGCGTTAAATGGAAGCTAAAATTAAAACCTGAGCATTGGCATGTCTGTGATGTCTACACACACACACCTTGTGGGGGTAGCCTAGCATAGAGTCTTGAAGCTCAGCAGGGATCCACTATATTTAAATAAATATAAACCAACCGAACCTCGCTTAAACTATAAACAATGATCCATATTTAACAAGCACTTAAACAGTCATGTCACGAACATTTATAGCTGAACTCTTTTTTTTGTGTGTCATTCATTCTTCATTTCATCCCTGTTTAAACCTGTAGCCACAATTCCATTCCCTTCTTTTGCTGTGCTGTTCTCCTGGAGCTTGCAGGTCCTCAGTAAAGCAGGTCTCATAATACAGAGCAGTGCCTTGCTGTCACTCATGGGGGAAATGAAAGGGTCCAAACCGATCCCTTCCATAATTTAGGACGAGGTGGTGGACAGGCTGGAATATTATCAGTCTTATTACTGTGATTATATGCATCTCTTGCCAGGACGGCATAATAAGTGGCACTGGCTTTATGGCATGACACTGAGGGGGTGATCAACCCCAACCCCAGCAGCCTTCTTGACACAAGCCCTAAACCGGACTCTCAAGGATTATGACAGAATAACAAAAAGAGAAAAAAAATAAGACACTGGCAGAACAGGTGAAAAGGTTGTCTCAATTCACTAATAAAGGCAAATGAGACAGTGAGTGAGCTAGAGAAAGAGAGAGAGAGAGAGAGAGCGCTAAAGATAGGACCTATTTTCATCTTTTTTAGTCATCAACATCCTCAGCATGTGTGATGGATTTAAAACATCTCTGTTTTTGTGAGTGAGGAAATAGAAATCTATCAGGATTAAATTATACAGCGGGAAGTGTCTCATTTTGAGCAAATCACCCTCCTTTAAGGCACTCCAGCCATGGCTAGAATTACTGAGTACCCCCTCCGTAATGCAATCCCATACTGACCTCATATCAGTACACATCTGACACAGCAATACTCTTGTTCGCTTTATTGAGACATAATTAACAAGTCAATGAGATGTAGCTGTATTTTAATTAATACAAACAAATCTAATTGTACAAGCGCCATACTGTGTACCTGTCGTGTGTACCTCCGGTTTCCTCCCACTTCCCAAAACATGTCTGTAGGTAGATTGGCTATGTTAAATTGCCCCTAGGTGTGAATGAGTGTGTAAATACTGTATGTGGGTGTGCATGGGGTCTTAAGATGGACTGAAGTCTTATCTAGGGTGTATTTCTGCTTCAAACCCAGTGATCCTGGGATAAGCTCTTGGTCAACCATGACCCTGACCAGTGGTTACTGAAGAAGACTGAATTATCATGCTGGTTCAATCAACAAGCGGAGGAAATAAAAACTCCCATTCCTTCAAGTTGCCCTGGGGAACAGTGCCCTGGGGATCAGGCCCGCCTTCTGCACCAGTCACATTAATTTAAAATATTGTTTTTCAACGCTCCTGCCCTTCCATTCCAGTAGACCATGGTAGCCTTAAACCTGAGCCCAATCAATCCACTCAACTAATTCTTATTCAAGCAGCATGCAGTCAAGATACATGAAACTGACAAATGATACAGACAACATTATAGATCTTATTCAGTTCTTGTGGCTGTATGAGTTATTATTTTAGGAGGAGGCTGTACTGTGAGATTGGTACATTTGAATCCCGAACTCAAGGGGGTCTGCCAATGGAGCAGAGTGACAGCAAAGGAAATGACACAGGCTGCGTGACTGCACAGCAGTGGGGAGATCACAGGTGGAAGAATGAAGAAGAGAGGAGGAGCAGATGTTGCAGGTTTGACTGGTTAAACTGATTGAGATGAGGTGTCATCTCTGTGGTAATGATCATTCAGAGACGAAGAAAGAGCGAGGGTGGGAGAAGGGGGTGGGAGGGTGGTGAGGTATGATCACACCTACACTTTTGGGAGGGGAGTTGTGATGGAGCGACACAGGAAGGTGTATCAGCAAACATGCAAAGAGAGAAAGGTAAAAAAAAGGCTGTGTGTGAGTGTGTGGGTGTTATCGGTGTAGGAAATTTGTCAATTATATTTTAGGCTGAGAATGTGTACGGAAATGAGCAGGGATGAAAGAGCAAAGAGAAAGAATGGGGAAAAGGTGCATACACACCTAAACCCACATGTGAGCAGAGAAAAACTGAATAACTGAAAGGATAACAAAAAAATGGACCAAATACAATTATTAATACTGATGAACAATGCATTAAAATACAGATTAACAACAGATTCGTTGAAATTGAAAAGGCACGGGAATGAACAAACCCATACTTGCATACTGAATGCGTGATGGTTAATGCCATGACAAGTCATACAAGATCAATATATAGCATTTCATTAAAGTAATGTATTTCCAGAAAAAAGGGCCTCACATTCTGCAATCTTTAGTAATTCAGCGAAGTGGGTCTTTTTCAACAAAATTGTCTTCAACATGTTCTTTGCAATGGTACAATATACTGTAACTTTTGCACAGGCATATGCAAAGAAATGCTGTAGAGCAAATATGCCTTCAAAATAATGAAATGAAATGTTTCTACATTTAAAAAAAAAATACCATAAAGAGCAGTAAACAGTAGTAAATGAAACAAAGTCAATATCTGGTGTGACAAAAAAATAAAAATAAAAATAATAGTCTCGGGTAGAATTAGTGCAGTTTTATAAGGAAATGAGCTGTAAGTTTTATTGAGCATCTTGCAGAACCAGGCACAGTTCTTCTGGAGACTTTGACTGTCACTCTTGCTTCTTATTTTTGCAGAAAAACCCAGCAGCCTTCATTGTGTTTTTTGTCTGAAAAGTGTCTCTTAATTTTGTGCTAGAAAACTAATGTTTTGAAATCTAACATTTTTGTACTGACTCAATAAATGTAGAAGTCATAAAATAAAAAAAATCTATAACAAAGTTTGTACTAAAACAAAAAGTCTTTTGCACAATACCGTATGTCCAAGCCATTAGCTTAAGCAACAAATCACACAGAACATCTGACACTGATATTCAGATTTTTTATTTATTTACATGTCTGTGGGCAGAAAACGCATTAGTGCGGTTAATCATTTCAGTATGAGCAACACCAGCAACACACACAGACACACAGTAGCACTGGACTGCATCATGCATGTCAGCAGAGTCACACACCTCTTTCCCATCAGCTCCCGCTGGCTAGAACATGATATAATTCTATACTCCACTTAGTCACAGTCACGCAGGGTCTCTTCCTCTTACACACCTTCTCACGCTATCTCTTCTCTCTCCTTTGCTATAAATAGGAGATAAAACCAAAAATGTACACGGGATATACGTTAATAATATTTACTATTATTTTGTACAGTAGCGGTATAACTATACTTCATACGATACACATATGAAAGGGTGATGTCAAAACGACAACTGAAATGTAAATGAAGGGGCTTATTTATTTATTTATTTATTTATTTATAGAAACAAAGATTTTTTTTTAAATTTTCAATTAAGTTAATGTTCTTAATATCCTATTAAAGCTCCATATAAATCACACCAAGCCATTTATTTATAAGCAGGCTCTTGTTAAATTTGTTTGTCATGTGGAGAGACCGGCAGCTGCTCGGTTTTACGGTGTGGTAGCTGAACATGATTCCTAATTTCCACTTGATGGGTCCACAAGGGAATAATGCCTATAGCATCAAAACAGTACGAATGCTGGTCTCTGCAGTCCCACAGGCAAACATAAAAAAGGAAATGTTTTAATGCAAATACTCTATATATTGTTCCGAGCATTTTTGTTTAACTGTAACATAAACGGTACTTTGGTAGTCCCATTTACACCGGTTTACCTCCCATTCCTAGTTTTGAATGTGGTTGACTTTGCAGTCTCAGTATTTCCTCCATCCACTATAGCAGCTGGAATGATGTACGGCAGAAGATAAGTCTTCGTGCAGAAGCTCTAATGGCACTCTTATCACTGAAACGGGTAGCATCGCCCAATCAGGCTATAAAACCCCGGCCCTGGAGTGTGATGCTGGCATTTCCTAGTGGACAAGACTCTTCTGACAGACCCCGCCCCTCCTCCCAATTCGTGTGTCTTGCACGCCCCGTTTGCCCCAAAACGATGCCAATCTTCCAACCCGAGCCTTCCCCCTTCCCAAAGAGTGGCATCAACGTCAATGGCCTGTCCTCAAAGCCTGGAGCAGGGGACAGCATGGGAAGCTGATTAACCAAATACTTTTATCAGTGCTAAAAAACCCTCCGCCTCACAATAACAGCCTTAAAAAGGCAAACCAGTGCCGGCGGCCAGAAACAGTAGTGAGCTGGAGAGAGGGCAGCTCAAGGCTTACACAGCGAAAGCAAACAATAAAGATGGATGAGGTCCGGCGTGCAGCCACGCTAGTTCTGCTTTTTCTGAGGACAAGAGCACTCCAAAATGCCTGCAGAGCCTTCCAGTTGCAGTTGAACAAGGACAAGGATGGAGCTTAGTGCATCTCCCTCCCTCTCTTACTCTCTCTCTCTCTCTCTCTCTTGCACAAACAGAGGTTTTATGGAGAAGCACGAGGACAAATAAAGCTATAAAAATAAATGATGTCATAAAATTCAAAAGTACACAACATATAAGAATATAAAAGTACTAAAAAACAAAACAAGTGTATACCATACCGAACAACACCACACCAGAGAACTAATAAATAAAATCGTTGGTTAAACCAGAACATTGTCTGTCTCTGAGTCACAATGACCCACAGTTAGCTTGTTTTAAAGTCTACTGTGCATGACTTGTGGGGACAGTGCACATTCACACACGACAAAAAACCACGGACACACATTCTCCGTCTCTCACACTTCCTCCCCCGTGGTGCACACATGGCACATTCCTGGCGGTGTGGAGCGAGGCAGCTCTGGCTCCTGCCTCCAACAGGCCTTTCCTGAGGAAAGCCCTAGCAGCAGTGTCACCTCTCCCTCTTCCTCTGACTCTCTCTCTCACACACACAGATACATACACAAACATGCAAGCACGGCAAACATTCACAGTCCACCACAGCCAGAGTGTGTGTCAACAGTTATAGCACAGTAGTAGTAGTCGTAGTAGCCATGTCTTAGGTTTTATGTCTTATTGCAATTTCATCAGTCCATATTAATTCAGTAGCATCTTAACATGAGAATAAGGAGTGCAATAAATTGCTAAGGTCAGCCCAGAATGCTAGACAAGTCATAAATTAAGTCAGTGCCACCAAATCATGCTTGCAGTGTAAATATATATATACATACACACACACACACACACACACATATATACACACACACACACACACACACACACACACACGCAGTGCCCTCCACTAATATTGACACTCTTGATAAATATGAGCAAAGAAGGCTGTGAAAAATAATCTTTATTGTATAACCTTTTGATCTTTTGTTCAAAAACTTCACAAAGATACTCTGCTCTCATGGATATCAAACAATTCCAAACACAACACAGGTTTATAAAAAAAATTATTTGTTAAATATATGTGTGCCACGATTATTGGCACCCTTATGAATTCATATGAGAAAAATATATCTGAAGTATATTCCCACTGATGAAAAAATACAAGGAACAGGAAATAGCACACAGAGAGGTAGCCATATGGAAAAGTACCTCATACCCATGGTTAAATATGGTGTTTGGGGGCTGTTTATCTGCCAGAGGACCTGGACATTTAGTTAGGATACATGGCATCATGGACTCTATCAAATATCAACAGATATTAAATGAAAACCTGACTGTCTCTGGCAGAAA
>JANDJT010000179.1:12397776-12408007 GCA_024331685.1 Stegophilus panzeri
TATGTGTGTGTGTGTGTGTGTGTGTGTATACACACACACAAGGCCTAAACAAGAACAAAATAACAAATAAACCTTGATATTCCCTTAATTAGCAAATTACCAAAAATCATTTTGACAAATTAACGATCAGAGTCAAAAGTAATCACATTTTATGCATATTATGCATGATTTACTATATGATCAACTTGCAAACAAAGACAAACAGACAATAAGTGCACAAAATGGAAAACACACATGCTGAAAAAAAAAAAAAAAAACGGGAATCCATAATGATGTTAAAAACAGGAAGGAGGTTTTGTGCTCATTGCTCTGGGCAGCTATAGAGACGCAGCTCCATGCTAACTCACTTCAGCGTTTTATAACAGCCCACTGACCAATGAAAGTCCTGCACGGTTGCAAAAGTCTAGGTGACAATAAAAAAGCCATTTAATACTAAAACCAGATGGTCCTCCACTTCAGCTCATGTGCGTGCACACACACACACACACACACACACACACACACACACACAATACAAAACTAGAAAACAGATGTAAACTCTTTGACATCATATTGCCCTTTGTCATTTCATTTTTTTTGTTGATATAGATCTCTTACTAATCACGGGCAAAACTAATTTCCAGCAACACAATCCAGCATCACTTTGACCATTTCTACACTAAATCGAAGTCCTTTTTTTAACATATTCTCAGTGCTGGTTCAAGAAATCTATCATTGTATAGCAGAGTTTTTATCTTCATAAAGAAAATGAACAAAGCGTTGTTCTGCTTCAAGCTATAAACAGTATCTATTAGAGCGAAACACTTTCAATGGATATATTTATAACATATATACAGAATAAAATTTGAAACAGAAAATAAATCAAATATGGCATCACAAACGCTATACATGTCATGGTATCTACAACAACATGGGAGAACTCCCCAAAATGGGAATCTACTCACAAATCACATCAACTTAAAGCAGCGATCTTTGTAGATGAGACATAACAAGTTGGAGATTATAATTTCACATTTCAGTACTCAATACTGACTGAGTCGGTCTATATGAGGAGACAGATGTGGAGATGAGAAGGAAATTATCCCTGTCCGTCCCTTGTCAGCAAGACAAGCACAAACCCCACTCCTCTGTTTTTCTCCTTTATGGGGTTAAAGGTATAATTTGATCTGACTGAGTGTAAACAACACTGCGGAAAGGAAAGGAAAGGAAAGGAGGGCTCTGTTTCTCTTATACCATCATGTGCACTCATTCTCCCTTAATGTCCTGCAAATAAAGCGGATTTATTAATGTGTAATTAAGTAATAATCATTGCTACATAATGCATGAAACACTCTGGGGAAAAGTGTAGATATGAAACAGCAATGCGCCGGCCAAGCGCTGCACGCGTACACATTAAAACAGGATTAATTGGGAGAAATAATATTTTGATAAGCACCGCTCACTCTCACTTCCTTTTCGCTAACATGTACTCTCTCGTTCCATTACTTTTCTCCATCTCTCTGCACCCAGCAGCAAAATCTGTCTCATTAGCGCTGATAATCATAGCTTTTAATGCTCTTTGCACTGAGAGCACGACTTCCCACAAAAGAAATCATCTCTGTTAAAAATGAACCAAGAACTGTTTTCTTAGGTCAGCATGAACTCGATTGGGAAAAAAAAGTGAGAAAAGAAAGAAAAAAAAGAAACCAGAACCTTCATTGCTGTTTGACTTGCAGGTGAGACTGTTAAACAACATGCGTGATATGATACAAAACCTCTATCTTTTTGTGGAGAGCTTCTGGTGCTCCTCTAACCTCTGATGCTGCCAGGCATTAGGAAAGGTGTTTGGAGGAGATAGGGACACATCATGCCTCAGTCAGGCCTACATATTTAATTAGAATATGACTGATGTGCTTCACTGAGTCGACATAAGCATGGTTTTATTCGGAAGCACTCACTGTAACAGTCCAACACATTTACAGTGCCAGTGGGTTCTTGGTCCAGTGCACAGCAGGTTTTGACTGTTAGTGTGTGTACATTCTGATATAACAGGCATGCTCCACATATAATTAACATCTGCTGGAGCAAAAACAATGACAATTCCATCTTTCATCCAGCCATCTAGATCTCCAACTTTTCGACCCCTTTAACTTTAAAATATGTTTCATATTTTGGAACACCTCAGTTCAAGGTTTATTTAATTTATGAACATAATCCAACTACTTAAAAAATTAGGCTCATTAGTCAAATGTGTCCTGCAATATTCTGGTTAGTTATTGGAGCTCGAGAGCTTTTTTTTTTTTTTTTTTTAATTATGTCCAACCTCATATTATTTATAGGCTACTGGTTTTGCTGTTAGTTCAATTCAAATCAATTTTATTTGTATAGCGCTTTTTACAACGGTCATTATCTAAAAGCAGCTTTACAGAAATATATAAACACAGGATACAGATTTTAAGTGTGAATTTAAGGGTGATTTTAAGTTAGTGAGGTTTGAATTAAACCAAACAGGCTATTAACTATACAATCTCAATGATAAATACAATAAACTTTGGTTGTGAGTAACATCACTGTAACTGGCTATGCACCCCTGGGGGTCTCTGGACCTCATGCTGAGAACCACTGGTCTAAATTTAGTTCACAGGTTTATCATAATCTAGGTAACACACACACACACACAAATAGAGGCTATAATGTATTATTTTCTTATGACCAGTCACTAGTCACTAGAACATTGATTGGAACTGGCATAAGAAAGCAGTCAAACTCTCTCTCTCATTCACACACCAATTAAATTAAAGTCTGTTCTTGCTAACAAACAATTGACTACAAATGTTTCCACAAATAAATGCTGTGTCTTTTAAGAACCAATCACACACCCTTTTTGTAAATCACCGCAGATTGTGTCCATTAATTAGAACAAAACCTGAGTTATTAATTGGGGGAGGGCTCCTCATACTGGGCCACATGGCCACCCCAGTGCCCATCTGCTTGCCATAGGGCCAGTCTGTGCCAACTGTGGCTTCACCCGTAAAACGTCTACCACACCAGTGAGGAACACGGTGTAGCCATTTACCTACCAAAGTTCAGCCAGGATAAGGCATCATTTAAGGCAAAAAAAAAAGTACTTAACTACATTTCCTTATCAATAGGATGGTGCCCTCAAGATCTTTTGTACATTTACTGTGTATGTTTAAGTAGTGTATTGTACCATTTTGTACCTTTAGTGTGTTTTGTATATTTACATGGCAAAGTAGTGAAATGATGAATTTAAAATGATCGTTAAAATGATTTCAGGTACACACAAAAAAAGTCTTGTGCCTACATAATACTTTAATTGTACACAACATACACCTTTCCAGGTAAAAAAATACACACTAAAGGTACAAAAGAGCAAAAAATATACCCTTGAGGTTACCCCAGTGACAAGGAAAGGTATAGTTTAGTATTTATTTATTTTCTGAGTGTGTACCTGCCTAATTAGTGTGACTTGCTTTTGGATGCTATTTAGCACTGAGCTGGGATTTGTGTCCGAACCAGTAACAGTGGACATACTAAAAGGCCACATTATCTTGACTCTATAACCCAGAACCAAGCAGATATTTGCACACACATGTATACACACACAAATCTTAGCTATAATATGTTAGATGTTCTTGCAGATCCACGAAATAAGTCTGGTGTCCATTTAGTGTCACAGAAAAAAGAGCAAACAAACAAACAAAAAACACACACAACAACTAGGAAATGCGTCATATTATTATTATATCTGTTGTGCCTACATTATTCCAAATCAATTTTGCGTTACTTTGCGTAAAGATGTGCCATCTGGCTAAATGATTGCGGAACTGGATTTATTACCTCATCTGTGTGTCTTAGGTACTGTTCATACACTATACATCTTTGCAGCATAATACTGCTATTCATGGCAAAGATATTAAATCGCAGCTTTTCACAATACCCGCCAATTTTAGCCGTGAAATCTCATTGGTCATGCTGCTTACTCGAGACCGGGTTCTCCGTCGAGTGCGTAAAGGGGGAGAAAAAAAAGCGCTTACCTTTAACGGAGCGCGGTTTGGCCTGCTTGCGCCTGGACATCTCCGAGTCGGTGTGCTTCTGCTTCTATCGACTTCTTGTCCTTTCTTGCAAACAGTCATAGGCTACAGGCTGGCACTTTTTTTTTGGTCCCTGTTGCCTGTTGCAATGCGGCTACTTCGCTCTCTCTCTCTTTCTGTGTGTGTGTGTGTGTGTGTGCGTGTGTGTGTGTGTGTGTGTGAAGCCAGACCAGCAGCAGCACTCCGAGGGAAAGAGCCGAGAGTAATGGCGAGCGGATATTCCGGCGCTTGAGCAACTTCGCGCGCCCGGTTTCAACCTGTAGATTACAGGAGCGGATCCTCGCGCTGCGGCTTTAACACTCCGCGCGCACAGGCGAGTGAGAGGAGTTTTTCAAAAGAAGAAGAAGAGGATGCTGTGTCCAACAACAACAACCAAAAAAAACAAACAAACAAACAAAAAAAACCAACAAGCAATCAAAGCGTTACGGGAATGTGATGGTCGCGGGAAAGGTGCCGGTGCGTCCTGTGAACGCGTAAACGCCTTTTAAACGAACAGTGCAATTGTGTTCTTTTTCTTATCCCGCGCGCTCCGCTTAAAGGTTCCGTTTTGTCCAGTTTTGTCCGTCTTTCTTGTCCTCTGATCCAGCAAAACACTGAACTGAACCGCCCTCTTTATTTTTAGGGCGCCGTTTTAGGCATCTTTTTTTTTTTTTTTTTTTTTATCTCTCACCTTTAGGGATTAATACGTTCTTGTTCAAAATATATATATATGTATGTATATATTAATGCCCCTTAAAAAGAGCTGTAAACGTTAACCGCTATAGCCTCGCTCTCTCCCTTTTCTTCTTTGTCCTGACTCTGGTCTTCCCTCCGCCTCCCGATCCGAATGCTGGCGGGGCTGCGGCGCAGACACACATAATAAAGCGCAGGCTTGGCTGGAAATGTAGCCCCGTGTCCCAGCAGGGAGGATGTGAGAGTAGGGTCCCGGCGGGGGAGCGCTCCGATCCCGCAGGGAGCTCCGCGCAGCCTGGGCTTCAGCAACACGCACACACACACACAGAGCGAGTGAGAGAGCCAACAGCACCGAGCCATGGCCGGCCGAGGAAACTGCAGCTTGCGGTCTGAGCGCGCTTTCGGATCGCGGCCAAAAACGCGCAGTTTCGAGGAACTCGGAGAGCGAAAAAAAAAAAAAAAAAAAAAAAAGACGCACTGGATTCTGGGGTTGTTTTCTTTCGCTCCTCGCCCTCTCTTACACCGGCTTGGGTTTATTCCAACATTGCGCCGGTCGAGAGGAGCCTTTCCAGCTCTCTTATAGCCGGGTTCTTTCTGCTATGTACTGGATTCCGAATGGAAAACATGATTTTGTGAGTTTTGTTTTTCAATAGCTTAACAATTTGCGTATAAGCCAAATAGTGTCAGCTGTCAAATCAAGGCTGGGATTAATACCATCCTGTGAATGAATCTTAAAACTAATGCGTTTTGATAGCCTATATTTGATATCTTTATTTACTCAATTGTGGCTACTCTTACGTTAAACGTTCACGTGACCTGTAGTGTTTCAGTACTCTTTAGTGTTTCGAATGATATGGATGTTTTCCATAACTTGGGTACTTCTGTGTTTGTTTACGCAAGTGAAAATCTTGCGCAACACGTCCAGGCACAGCAATGTCCTCAAAACACACGCATGGGGATGTTTTTAATAACAGAGAAACCCTGGAGGCTGACATGAGAGTTTATGTGCAGGATTAGGCCTTTGCTGTTAGGAACCCTACCTAGGGCATAGCCAAAATCCTCACAGCATCCCTCCGTCTGGTCCTCGGCAGCCTTAGACGTTATTACTCCACGGACAGAGAGAGAGGACATGTTTGGCAAACGCAAAGTAAAGAAATCGCACACAGCTTTTGTTCTCTCTTCTCTGGTCTTTGACCGAACCGTTGAGCCGGTTGTCATGGATAACTCTGTGGGCTCCCTCACTTGGACAGCAGGGGTGTCCCTCAGATTGAGCCCCACTCCCCCCCACTAGGCCACAGAGGGGCCTTTCAAATAGACTCCCCACTGGTGAGGTTCTTGGTCTCGTCTGAACTCCCCTTGAAATGGCGTCCCAGAGAGACAAGGGGGCCTTTGGTATGAAAGGGTGAAAGCTCACTGCAGTAGTCGCCTTTTTTCTCTAGGATACATACAAAAGAGGAAAAATAGCCCACATTACAAGCTCCTTAAGGGTCAAGGACAGCCGAGATGTGAATGGGTTGAAAAACCTGCTTTGTGAAATCACATAGCAAGCGATTACACCCTTTGTCATCTTCTCTTGGAGTTGCTTAGTTTTTTTCTTTTCGTACAATGGCAAAAGGCTTTTAGAACAGCTACATGTGTACAAAAATAAATTAAGACACAAAAGGAAATACTTGTGAGCTATAGTCTAAGTGTGGTGATCCTGTTTGGTATCACTACTGGCGCTATTTAGGAAAAAGTCAAAATGGCCACCAGTATTTGTGTGTTTATTTTTGCTATTTCGGAACGTCAAATGTGGTGCATGTAGGCCATGTGGGAAGTTTTCAAAATACCAACTGACCTTCATGTACACTATTATTTCACCTAATAGCACGGGATAGCTTGAGGTATGGCTATGAGGTATGTAGTGACACAAAGTTAGAATTTTACAGTAGTCACATACATTTGTCCTTTTTACCCCTAAGCTTTCTGTCTGTATTTAGGCCTGGTATTCATGGTAGATGAAGCCCCAGAAAGCCCTCTTAAACACTCCCCTATTGTACTGTCACAAGCCTGGGGAGTTCATGTTATATTTATGTTGCCTACAGCAAATTCTCTGTCTTCTGTTCTGTTCATCTGAACTCGCGCCAACTCCGCCAGGTCCCACCTCCACAGACAATGATACATCTCACTGGTTTTGCCCTAGATACACTATTTTTATGGGAAATAATTAGACATAACTGGTTTAAATACTGCAAAGCCAACAGTCTTCTGTCTCATTAACGGAAGCATGTGCAAGTGCTATGTATGCAAAAGTGAGATGTGTGGAAGAAGTGAAGCATCTCTCCCTCTAGCTTAATTTTTTTGTCAAATAGGCAGAATTATATGTATAAGCTGAGACAAAAACATTTTCCTATATATGCTGAATGTGAATTTATTCATTTTGGGTTGATTAGTGTATATAGCATCAAGTTATCTGTCATCATAGGTGAAAAGAGAAGTTGAATTAGGATACAATATGGTCACTTTTTCTATACAAAATATTTGTTTGTCATTCCTTGTAAGTTAAAAGGCTGTTTACTGTATTATCTTCAGTTTGTGATTAAAAAAAAAAATCAGTACAGTAGTTTGTTACACTGACCCAGACAGCCACTGGACCGGCGATACTGTTTCTCCTCAGATCCTGAAAATGAGACGAGAAGAACGTTGCGCAGATTGGGGCTGAGCGCTCCACTGCACTTACTGTCCCCTCTGCACTATCAGTCACTCATTAGCCCCATATTCAACACTATATTTTAGTGCAGATTGTCTTCTGCCCACTACCTATGTCATAGTCTGTGTATTTACCTCAGCGCCAGCTATGAGTACTATGTGCCTTCTCAATGCAGCTCCATTCAGCCAGTAGTAGAACAAAACAGGGCAAATTTCAGCTTTTTAGGCTTACCAGGTCTTGTGCCAAAACATCAATAGCAATTCCCCTCCTCCCCTTTTCATCCCCCATCTTTGGCTCTTGCCCCAGTCTTACACAAAGAAACACCAGCTTTATAGTCTTAGGGTATTAAACCGTGGAGAAAAAAAAAAAGGAAGAAGGAGAGGTTCGGCACATAGTCTTGAGTAGAGTATAAGATCTCCTCACCAGGATAGGGCTTGTGATTAGCGAGTATTGTTTTCGTGGAAATATTTTGGGTAGACACAAAAAGCGAGGTAAAAAGGGGAAAGAAGAGGAAGAAGAAGACTGCGCTTGAGTGAAAATGCCTTCCTGATGAGCTGCAACAATGCACTCACTCCCACGACATCAACTCTCTGTAGGGAGTCTCATCCTAATTTCCTCCATCCATAATAAAAAGAGCTACATTAAACAGTGCCATTAGTGCCAGCAATTTGCTTTATTCTCCACAGAAAGAGAAATGTTATCTGTGGCGGACAAACTTAACCCAATTAAAGCTCATTGTGCACGGGGGCCTTGCTGGATCTTGAGCCGATGCTATGGAACGAGGGCAGAGGCAGCCAACTTTGGGGAAGAAAAAGGGAGGGAGAGGGGAGAAAAAAAGGGAGAGAAGAGCATGTCTGGAGAATTGGTGAAAGTAGGGGAGAGATAAATGTGTTCTGAGGAAAAGAGCAGAAGAGAATGCAACGTTTTCCAGTTGCCCCTGCGTGTCATTTTATTGCACTAGTGTTTAGAAAGTCATGAACTGGAAGATACTTTGAATAGAATAGGTAGTCTATCCCGTTTCCTTTGCTCATAGGAGGGGGAGGGTGTTTTATATTTGAGAGTTAAAAAGGAAAATGTACGAAGCCACATGTCCCTCATACCCTCACATTTTTGCTGTTAATTGTTGTGATAACACTTCTCGATTGCAGGGCTTTAATTATCAACATGTTTGGCTGTTAGAGCAGATACCTGGCACAAATCCGCCGTGTTGGGGAGGGGGGTTGTTGAAGGTTTCTAATGAAGATCTCACTCACAGCGGCACACTGAATCTCAGTGTGATGCTCTGCTAACAAAGCAGCACATTACATTTAGAGCCGACCCAGGTACCTGTGAATTCTAACATAACACCAAGTATATTCATAGTGATACATTTTGATTGATATCCAGTTGTGCTGGGATGCCAACTGCATGGTTTTGCAGAGAGAAGGGATTTCAGCAAAGGGCTTTGTTTGGCTGCCATGTTACTGTGGCCACAAACTATAATGAACGACAGGGATGAAAGACATCTGTTTTTCATTCAAACATGAGCACAGTAGAAGCATGTTATCTGTCTCTCTATGTCTGTTGTAATCTTTCTATCTCCAAAGGCATTCATCAGTTGTAGTGGAGTTGTTTTTCTCTTTTCTTCCCCCCGAAAAAAAAAAAAGCTCCAATCAACACCTCTCAGCTGGCGAAATGAAGCAGAACCAGGCCTCCATTACTTTGAGTCTTGATGGATTCTTCACAGCTGCGGTCGAGTGTCTGTGAGCAGAGGCTGGAGAGACAAACAGCTGTAAAACATGCTTCACTAAAGACATTCACCCACACGCTGACATTGTGTACCATCAACACCCACATACACACAAACATAGTAAGTTTTAGCCATGATAGCCTATGTCCATAAGCAGCCATTTAATTCCTTACATATTTTATAAAATATAATATTTCCCACCTATTTTGACATTTCATAGTGTATTCCATTTTTAATTATTCTATGATTGTATTTTATAACCAACAGTATAGTTTATACAAAACAAACTTTGGCAATAACTCAATAATAGTTTATATGAATGAATTTGTATTAATCTGCATAAATTAAAACTTTCTGTTTCTTGTTTTCTGTGACAGGAGATGATTACACTTTGCTTTTTAAACAAGTTAACAAGTAATATGCACAAAGATATAAAATAGTCTTTGAATTTGTCATGAATACGTCTAAATCTTCAATAATTCTGTTTCATTATCTAGGCAAATCATTATCTAACATAATTTGCTTATTTTCTAAGAATTCAAACATGATCCAATATATTACAAAATAAACATCAAACATTTGGAAAATCTTAATGACTATAGGCAAGTGCATTATTTATCCAGTATCCAAATAGAGTAAATAAATAAATAAACAAATATATGAAAATGAGATACAGTGCGCCCCACTAATATTGGCACCCTTGGTAAATAGGAGCAAAGTCTTTATTGTTTAACCTTTTGATCTTTTGTTCAAAAAATTCATAAAAATACTCTGTTCTCTTGGATATCAAACAATTGCAAACGACACAGGTTTTAAAAAAAAGAAGCTTTTACTAATTATTGGCACCCCTATGAATTCATATGAGAAAAATATATTTCCATTGATATTTTACATTTTCTTTAGAATTTCATTAGAAATTGTTCAACCATGACTTCCTGTTTCACAGGGGTATAAATATGACGTAGCACATAGGCCAAATTCCCTTAGTCGTTCATAACAATGGGTAAGACCAAGGAATATAGCTGTGATGTGCAGCAAAAGGTTGTT
>JANDJT010000179.1:12517090-12536266 GCA_024331685.1 Stegophilus panzeri
CATTCAATGCACTGGATCATATTCGTACACTGATATTCATGTTATGGGCTTCACAAGGGCTCCAAGTACCCCAGTTCTATCCTGAATTCGGGTTACTGTCTGTGTGATTTTTTTTGCATGTTCTACCATTGTCCATGTGGTTTTCGTTTGGATTCTCTGGTTTCACTGTACCTCTCAAAAACATGCCATGAGGTGAACTGGCTACTCTAGATTGTCCCTAGGCATGAATGAGTGCAAGACTGTATGACATGAATGTCTGTATGTGTGCATGGTGCCCTATGCAATGATGGACTAACAATCCAACCATGGTGTATTTCAGTCTCACTTGCAGTGTTCCCAGGATAGACTCTGAATCCAGCACAAGGAGGATAAGGTGGTTACTGGGGATGGATGGATGTTCATATTATTCTCCCTCATTTATGATAGTGGTGATATTCAGCCAAACAGCTACACTTTTACTTGGTAAAGTGAAGCCATTTGTATTCTCTTTCAAGCATAGTGAGGGCTCTGCAGGTCTGTATGGTTCTGCATGGCTAGGTAGTGCATAAATATAAACACAGCTAATAGTATTTTGCACACTCTAATAAATGAACTAGTGCACTCTCATTTTGTTGTTAAAACATCTTACTGTTGACATCTGTGAAATCATGCTGTCAGTCTGGGAGACTCCATATGAGCTCCTCCATCCCTGACTGGTCGTCTCCTGCTGTCTCTGCTGGCAACCCTCTCCTCATTATCACCTACATCTATGCTGTTAATTTTGTAATTAGTACCTGTAGTCCTTGTACTAGGCAAATAGTGAGAGTTCCTTGGTCCCTGTGGTGTTAGTCTTTATGTTCCCAATAATTGGTATAATGGCCACCATATGTAGTCTATTTTGCTCTTGGTCAGGCATTTTGGTAGACAACTCTTTCTGGTGAACCTTAGCAATTTAATTAGCACATGAATCTCTGAGGATCCCCCTCTGTAGCAGTCAAAAGTAACACCTATTTGGTATTAACTTTAGTGTCATTTTTCAAAGCCAAAGTCTGTGATCTACTGATGGACTAAGCAGTAAAAACTTGGCCAATTTCATTTACCTTTTATAATTCAATCACAAATGTTACTGCAACAGTAGTTTGGATTGTTTTATTCCTTTAGTTGCAAGTTGCATGCTGTTGTATGTTAGTTACAGTATACAATTTTTCCACTAAAGTACTAACAGTGCAAAAAAATTAAAAATCTCTGGTCCAAAGTGTTGGTTGATTATTTTTTCATTAGTTAAATTTGCAATCATGCTAAAATGGCTGGTGTTGGTGTTCTACAAAGTGCTTTGCAAAGACTTCAATGGAGAATTAGATGTTCTTACTTGACGAGCCAAAGTTCTTACTTCCAATATACTCCATAGGGGTTGCAGTTTTCTCTTTAATCAGAATGTTTTCTACCTGCTTTTACATGTATCTATGTTATAAATAGTTTAATTAAGGATTTGCTCACAAATCCTTTACCTTCATATGCTTCATAGTTGTGTGTATTCGTTCAGTTAAGCTCTCTTTTTGGCTTTAAATAAGGTTGAAAATCAGTTCAATGCAGTTTGCAACGAGACATGTATTATGATATACAAAGATATACCATCTCTGATCTAGCATGCCTTAATGTGTGGCTCTAATGTCCTGATATGCTAACATTCTGTGAGGTGGAATGGCACCTTTATGGCTGTATACACAATGATTAAGATGACTCATGCAATTCACAGTTTTGTGAAGTGACCCATGACTCAGTTCCTCAGACCTGTGTGTGCACACTCACCTCCACCTCTCCTGCAGCCCCCCGGCTGGAAAAGCCAGGCAGGGCATCTTAGCGTCACCCAAAAGTCTTTTCTTAACCTTCTGCTTCTCCTTGTCCTGTTGTGAGGAATCTATGGCGTTTTCACACTTGAGGTCATAGCCGATTCTGGGTTCATTTTGGGAAAGGTATCATCATTGCAGGTTTGTGTTCACATGGACAAATTCCTTTAGAACCACCAATTGCAAGATCTATTTCACAGTTTTTGATTGCACTTCTACTGTGTGTAAGATCTTTGCAAAATAGAGATTGCATCTGTTTAATGTTTTTTTTCTTCCACTCATTCATTATCAGTACTCCTAGTCAGCCTTGCGATTGATCTGGAGACTATCCTATGAACACAGGGCATGAGGCACAAACACATCATGAATGGGATTCTGGTCCATCTTAGGACACCATGCACTCATGGTCTGCACTTATATAGCGCTTTTTTAACCTTAGCGGTTCTACAAAGCGCTTTACACTGTGTCTCATTCACCCATTCACACACAGTCACACATACCTATGGTAACAGAGCTGCCATGCAAGGCATTGCATTGCAAGGCTGCCAAAGCCTGCCATTGGGAACAACTTGGGGTTCAGTGGCTTGCCCAAGGACACTTCAGCATGTCACGTGGGCCGGAAATCGAACCGCCAACCCTACGATTAGTGGACAACCCGCTCTACCACCTGAGCCACAGCCGCCCCATTCATACATTCATACACTTATTCATACATAGAAGCAATTTTTCTGTAGCAATCTACCTATAAACAATTTTTCAGAAGGAGGGAGGAAACCAGAGAACCTAGAGGAAACCCAAGCAGACACAGGAGAACAGGTGAAACTCCACACAAATAGTAACCTGAGCTCAGATTCAGTGCAACACAACCCACTGCACCAGCATGGTGCCTTTATTGATACTTATGAATACTTATATAATTGAAAAATTAGTTCTTTAATAAGTATTTCTTTAGTTTTGTTCAACAATGTTAGTGGTTGGGATTAATAGCTATTGGATTAATAGCTGAAGTTACAGAATCTATTCTAACCTACAGTCAAGGCAAAAGTTTTTCAGTTCAGTCCACTATTTGTCTATGTGTTCAGTGCAGGGCTTTTTGATGGACACTCCAGTAGTTTCATTTGGTTGCCTTTAAGGCATTTGTTACAACTTTGGATGATGCTTTTCCTGCTGGAAGATCCAGCTGTGATCGAGCCGTAACTTTCTGGTTCAGGTCTTGAGGTTTTGCTTGAGCATTTCTAGATAATCTTCCTTCCTCATGATGATATCAATTTTCCGAAGCACACCCATCCCTTTTTCAGCAAAACACCCCCATAACATGATGCACCACCCTCATTCTTCACAGCTGTAATGGTGTTCTTCAGCTTTAAAGCCTCACCCTTTTTACTCCATAGTTAACGCTGATCATTTTGGCCAAAAAATTCCATTTTTATTTCTTCTGACCAGAAAATGCTCCTCCAAAAGGCTAGGTCATGTTGGTGATCCCCTGCAAACACTGCAGTCTGGCTTTTTTATGCCAGTCTTGGAATATGGGTTTCTTCCTTGTGTGACAGCCTCCTGCTGGAAGATCCAGCTGTGATCAAGCTGTCTTGAGGTTTTGCTTGAGCATTTCTAGATAATCTTCCTTCCTCATGATGATATCAATTTTCCGAAGTGCACCCATCCCTTTTTCAGCAAAACACCCCCATAACATGATGTGCCAGACTGAAGCAAACTTCAGTCTGGCTTTTTTTATGCTGGTCTTGGAATAGGGGTTTCTTTCTTGTGTGACAGCTTTTCAGGCCATGGCATTGTAGAACTCTCTAGATGGTGAATGTACATACTTTGGTACCTGATGCCACCAACTCCTTCACCAGTTCTTTTGTTGTTGTCTTGGGGTTCAGTTGAACCTTTTAGACCAAGGGTTATTCATTCCTAAGAGTTCATTTGTGCATTTTGTTCCTCCTCTCTAAATGATGCACTTTCTGTGCAGTCCCTAGATTTTTATAGTTGCATACAATTGTTTGTACAGATGCTTGTACTATCTTCCATTGTATGGAAATTGCTCCTAAGGAGTTTTAGAGGTTTTTCTGAAGTCACTCTCTCCCAATTAATTCATAATTATGACAATTGACTAATCAGAAGCTTATTAAAAAATTACATAAATTTCTGGAATCTTTCAGACTGTTTAAAGACATAGTCAACTTGATATGTGTAAACATCTGACCCACTGGAATTCTGATATAGTGTGATATAGTGAATTAAAACAGAAACAAATCTGTCCTTAATCAATTAGTAAGTAGAGGTGGTAACTGACTTGCCAGAAGAAATGTATGGTAACATGAAATGTTTGGAATGTGTGAAAAACTGAGATTGAGACTGAGACCTTTATCCAAGGTTTATGTAAAGTTTTGGCCCCAACTGCATATATTCTCATTTGGATTGTAGTCATTTGCATTTTTTATATTTTCTTCACATGA
The DNA here is from genome assembly GCA_024331685.1 of Stegophilus panzeri. Classification (NCBI taxonomy): domain Eukaryota; kingdom Metazoa; phylum Chordata; class Actinopteri; order Siluriformes; family Trichomycteridae; genus Stegophilus; species Stegophilus panzeri. The sequence goes on from JANDJT010000179.1 coordinate 12,521,373, forward strand.
TTTATCTAGGAGGCAGTAATTTTTCTAGCAGCCAAAACCTGTGAAACCTGAAATAGTTGCCAGCCGCAGGAGGGTATCACTTTTACACATAGTTTGTCCACACCTACGTTTACTTGAAGCGTATCTCAGGATACTATTTTAAGTTGGACTAAAGTACAGCTCCAAGGATTGCATCCAGGTTTGGAAATGGCTTTCACTCTTGACCAATCGTACTGTGCTCTTAGTGCCAATAGACTTGGGTTCCAAAAAACAGAGCAAGTGTGAAAATGCCCTTAAATGCAGCATGTTTATGAGTCTCTATGACTCCACTGATTCTATCTCTAAACAAAAGAAGCAACATCACATTGACTTTAGACTGAAGAGATATTCGCTGTTACTAAGTCTGGGATAAGAATGGCACTTTGGGTAATAGATGATGTTATGCTTGGAGCACATAGCATGAGTGGGACTCAGATTTGCTGAGACAGAGACTGTAATCCAACATCTAACAGGTAGAGACATGCATACACTGAAACTCAAACAGCACACTGATGCAAACAGAATTTATGCTATTAAAGGTGTCACCATGCTCACATTGAATAAGGTTGTCAATCACTGAGCCTGAGTGTGAATATGAAACAGAGTGTGTGTGTGTGTGTGTGTGTGTGTGTGTGTGTGTGTGTGTGTGTGTTTCCTTTGCTTGACATCAGCCTCAAACACATTTAATTTCAACATCTTTCACTTCCTTTCCTCATTTCTTTCTCCTTCTCCCTTACTTCACTGCATCCTCTTTCTTCTTTTCTTCCTTCCAACCCCTTTCTAACTTGCCAAAATATCACAATGCATTTTCATCCCTTTTTTGTTTTACGTGCTGTGTCATTGATCAATGCAGTCCAAATGCCAGGACTCCATCACGGTTACAATGTGTGATAGCGGGGCTCGGCTGCGGCCCAGTGGAGCCTATCTGTTCCATCTCAGTCTCTTGGGCGAAATGTCGTTCTGGGAGAGAGAGCGAGGCTAAACCAACACATGTCAGCCGTCCTGTCAACCCTCGTTGGGTTGCCCACAGTGGGGTGCGTTTCTGCGTGCGTATGGAGGAGCGGGTTGGGGGGTGATTTGACAAGCAATGCAGTCATGGCTGAGTGCTCTCAGAGGCCGCTCCAGGGGAGCACAGGGGTGTGAAGGCAGTGTATGTATATGTTTGTGAGGCACATGTGGAGCAAAGGTGAAACAGTCCTGGTGAAGAGTCACTATGTGTGGTGTCCCCTCCTGGCAGTAGTGCTAATCACCCTTTCTGTGGCATGTACATGTGCTACTGGGATGGGGATCAGAGTCAGGATCTGTCTAAATAACACTGTATTTGGCCTGCTAGAAGGAAGCAGCTTATACATTCAAGCAATAACAACCCTGAACTGCATGAACTGCCATGTGATTGACAAGCTGCTCAAGAGCTGTCTATGATTAACAAGAATAGCAAAACAACACAGCTTTCCTTCTGACACCGTAATACTGACAAGAAATGCAGAGAAGAAAAAAAATGTAATCTTCCTCACACTTTTACTTCTCAATATGTCTGTTGAGTACTAATTATGTTTATCCTATAAAGTTATTACCTGTCTTTTTTATGCCTTGGGTCTGGATGACAAAAATAAATTGTTATCAAAAACATTTGGCCAGCCAAGCTCACACTTTGGCTCTGTGTTCCCTGGGAAAGAGCCATACAATACAGAGCAAAGCAAATAATTCTCCAGCAGATTAGAATTGAATTTCAATTTGCTAGGAAAACGGCACTCTGCTCTATGTCAATATGCAGCAAGACTCAGTTTTCCCTGGGAGCCAGACATGCAACCTGCCTTCTAGTCTGAGCTATAGAACCAAGGAATACAAGGCATCCCTTAATACACACATTCTATTTGTCTGTTTTTTCCTATTATTCCAAGGTGATGGAGTTAACTGAGACATTTGCTTTTGTCTTTATAGACTGACCTAGTTCATTTCCCAGGTAGATTTGTGTAATCTCCAGAATGATTTTATACTGTATGTTTTATTATTAGGTATCCTCCATCGGGAGGAAACCTATTATTATTATTATTATTATTATTATTATTATTATTATCTCCCTAAAGTACCCAAGATCTGAATGGTAAACATTTTTTACAATTTGGCACATTGGTACTACAGGTCATGAGTAACTGCCACACCACAAATGGCCCACATGAGCCCATAGGTGGTGCTACAGGCCACGCCCAAAGTCTATGTGATTTTCCCTCTGCCCCATTAGTCCAAAATGTCTGAAAACTGGTATACATGCCTTATTTCTCATTCAAACAAGGCCCATATAAATTGAAACAACAATTGAACACTTATCACTCACCAAGAGGGGCATAATGTGTCCTAACATTTAAATAGTCATACCTCATTAAAGAGAAACCCACCAGGAAGAAGAACAATAGCTGTTTGTGAAACACAATCTACCCAGACTAACCTTGAATACTATACAGTCCAGTGTAAACTTGGTATTGTCCCCATCAGTTATTATCTAATGTCTCCTGCTACCTACTGATGAATTAGAGGTATTTTTCTCTTTATTTTGTTGTGTGTTGTGACCCTCATTCTGTGACAGTGCTCTTATATCTCCTGCTCCGGTGGGAATACCGCTCCCTGCATTACGCTCCAGCTTCCAGATGAAGATGTATCACAGATGACCTCGTAAATGATGGGAGCAGTGTAGAGATGCAAGGAGCATAACTCCTTAATGCTCCTCTGCTATCATTTTATACAAAAATGGGTGTATGTGTCATTGTAGATATGTATGAATGAGTGCATGCATTTGTCCTTGTATAAGAGTCTGAATCTGCATGTGTCTCTGCCCAGTTTTTTTTTTTTTTTTTTGTAAGTGCCTGGTTGTCTCAGTTTTTCCATAATGGAACTGTGCATGCTTATGTGTATGACTTGTGCAGTGTATACTTCCTGCTGAAATGGGCAGAACTTTATCAGGTAGGCATTAGGAGACCAGTCAAAGACATAAATGAAGGGTTAATATTCTACCAAGTATAAGTAACTACATTTACAACAAGCATACTAATGTACTGTATATTTGGAGAGAGGTAAAGTTTACTTTTGATATACTAGAACACTGTACTTAGACATGATAGTATATCAAATACGGGCGGCTGTGGCTCAGGTGGTAGAGCGGGTTGTCCACTAATTGTAGGGTTGGTGGTTTGATTCCCGGCCCATGTGACTCTACATGCCGAAGTGTCCTTGGGCAAGACACTGAATCCCAAATTGCTCCTGATGGCAAGTTAGCACCTTGCATGGCAGCTCTGCTACCATTGGTGTGTGTGTGAATGGGTGAATGAGACACAGTGTAAAGCGCTTTGGATAAAAGCGTTATATAAGTGCAGACCATCTACCATCAAATGATATATACATATACAAAATATACAAAATATACATATACAAAATATATACATGATAGTATGTCAGGTGGGTACTACGCACACACAAAGTCACACATTCATTCACACCAGCATATTTTTGTGAGGTGGGAGTCCATTTTAATATACTATCAAGTCTACGTAGGGACCTATATTTGAAGTGAAATATACTAGTGCAGTGGTCACCAACTCTCTTCCTTGAGATCAATGATTATGACATGTTATGAGAAGTTTGGAGGAGTGAATTACTGTAACACCATCATCTCTGTTCAGTGCATCCTAGTGTTTTCACTTTTTCTATAGTGTGTAACTGTAATTACGAAATTACCGCAAATACTGAAATTATATTTGTTATATTTACTATCTTTGCAAAATTATGTAACTCTTGTGCCATTTCAGATCATAGACAAATTGGAAATATAGCTGGTGAATTTTTATTGCAGCAGGACATAGTATTTCATTTTTCTAGAATACATTCATAAAAAAGGCCAATATTGTTTTGAAACACTAAGTGGCCTGTAAACCTGGCTGCCCATTTGCAATATCACTCAAAAGTCATCTTTCTAATGATTTAAGTGGTTCTTGGCTACGTTTGGTGATCCCAACTTTCTAATGAAAGCAAGTGGTCTGGCTTGAAGGCTAAAGCATTGTTAAACAAAGTTGATAACTCTTTACTATAAAAGTCCACAAATAAGTAATATATTAATATTAAACTAATACCTTCATAATGACTAATACTTAGCAGTCCATCAGGAAATAATGAACCATACATTAACAGCCAACTGAGTCTTATATGAATAGCCATTAATAATGGCTTGTTAACTCATTCTGTTCATTAATATTATGACTTACATTTACATTTACATTGTCTTTTTGTACACAGTGTAGGTTAACTAAAACATTAGGCTATTTGAGTAATTTTGGACAATTAGCAATTTGCTTTGTGACGCCAACACCGTTAACTACAGTATGTGGCTCAGAGACAACATGATCCAAATCATACCACTTAATCAGTGATGATCTAGTTGGTTGAGTTGTGAGTTGATTCTTTAAGGGTGAGTCAAGTGAAATCCTTAATTTTTCTTTTATTTTGCACTGTGTATTGCAAATAAGTGTCACAACAGTGTACAATCTACATAATCCAGCTCTTAAAGACTGTCTGGACATAATTCTCACTCTTGCAGAATACTGTATTTTAAAGTGTATGTTTTATACCATATATATATATATATATATATATATATATATATATATATGATTTTTATTTTTAATATATGTGTTTGGGTTTTGTTTAGACTTGAGTGTGCGGGAAAACAGATCTTCAAACGGGTCTCAAATTTACATTATAGCCTATAATTTGAGTTAAGATAGATTATTTTCAAATAGACTTCCAAAAAAATAATCGTTATTAATACAGTGAAAGTCATGATTTCAATTAACAGAAGGATTTAATAAGATGTTAATACTTAACTTTTACAATTATTAATGGCAGTACATATATGACTCAGGCTTATTTCCGAGGTTTTCAGGATTAGTGCATGTATTAATTCATCATTATAAAACATTAGTTAAGTATTAATTTATTGCTTATTTGTGGATCTTATAGTAAATAGTATATAATAAATGTTACCCAGTTGTTTGTATCTAGATCGTTCAGTCCAAGTTTCTTGCCAATTGGACTAGGCAGTTGTCTGTATGAACAGGTAACTAAACACATTGTATTCCAATCACACTTTTTTAATCATTCATGCACCTTGTAGGACTCGTGCAAAATACGGCTTTACTTCATTGATATGACCAAAGTGTGGACTTAGAGGAGGACCATGGTATTAGGAGACTATTTGTGACCAAATGGAATCAGCTCCCTTGAATAACACCCGTGACCATAGTGATAATCTGAGCAAAATATATAAATGTCATCTTCACCAAGGTGTACTCTCTGTTCTTATTCTATAAATATTCTACACTGGTTCTCACTGGCTCTTTTAATGATTATGAACTGTTCTGGAATGAGGCAGTGTTCTAGTAGAACATGTTTGTCTAAAATATAATGATAATAATGTGGAGTGTTCAGAAGTAAGAATATTTTACATATCAAACATGAATATTTTGCAGTACATTCTGACTAATATATCCTGAGCAACAAAAAAAAAATTAATCATATGATGGTTTGGGTATCATGAATATTGCATCCTCCCAAATTGAACACACACACACACACACACACACACACACACACACACACACACACACACGGACACACACACATTGACTATGAGCTTAAATTGGTAATTTCCTCCTTTTTCGTGATTTTTGTTCCAAACACATTATTTGCTTTCCTTCATTAAAACTGATGCCTTTACATCATTCTACTGCTATATTAGTAAAATATTAATGGTATGGATTATTGTCTGTTAAGAGTATGCTTGTTGACTTGTGTGTGTGTGTGTGTGTGTGTGTGTGTGTGTGTGTGTAGTATCTTTCTGTGCACTGTCATGTTGTTGAAGAATGAACATACAATTGAAATTGTGCTTTTTTTTTCTCCTTTCTACATATGAGCGTTGGTTTTTAGCCATGATGTCAAACATGAAGAAGCAGGCCGTGAAGGTGCTAAGAGAACATGTAGGTGTGTGTTAGATTCAGGTGGAAGAAAAGGTGTTAGCAGACATTATAAGAGAAAAAATGTGTGTTTGGAAGAGTGATAGAAAAAGTGTGTTGTGTTTGAATGCATGCCTGTTTTCAGAGGTGTGTTTTGGCTCTGCCGAGTGAGAGGAATGTGAGTTTTTGTCTTTCTCGAAGGGCACCAAAACTCTGTGGAGTGCAGAAACACGGCAGAATAGCTCCTTATAAAGCTTCTCTATTTTATCATTCCTGAAGCATTACTGAATAGTCATGACCGTAAGCAGTACGTCCATGAAACTTTATCCATGTCAAATTCTTCAAGTACTTTTCTATTGATGAACAACCTCATGAAAGCGGCATTGTTCATCAATAGAAACATTCACTTAGAGGGTGTACTGCTGATGTCCTTGGAGTCTACACAATACCTATACTCATGTCTTTTCAATTTTCAGTTGAGTAGTATACACCCACACACTCATCCTGTCCACAATGTGTATACATGTACACACACACGAACTCTAACAGTGAAAAGAGGCCTCACCTTGTCCATATCCGCCTGCCTGAATTATATTGCGCGTATCCTTATTTGGTCAGAAAGCCTGAGTTTAACTGCATAAGCCATGCTAATGTATTCTGAAGTGAAAGGACCAGCATCCTTTAATCAGCTTTTTATGTAAAGGAACCAGGAAATGTCTGTCAGAACTGATACAGGTGCAAAGTCAGTGTGTGTGTGTGTGTGTGTGTGTGTGTGTGTGTGTGTGTTGGTTATAGACTGACTTGGTGACATGCCCAGGGAATAAAATGATCAAAGGAAACAAGGCCTTTCTTTATGGATCACTCTGTCTTTATTGTGTTTATTGTCTGTGCTCCAGTGGGGCTGAAATGCACAAGCCTTGTCAATTAAAACCCCCTGTCAGTCCTCAACGTTGATAAAATACTTCTTCTTCTGAAGGCCATGTCATACATTCACTTGTGCAGAGGTGTGTTTGGAGAAAAAGTGAGGTATACTGAATTTCTCTTGAGTTTTATAAGTCTATCCAGTTTATCTTAAAATTCCTTTACTAGATAATGAAGAGCTATACAATGAAAAGCAGTACAACATTATTTATAAAGGTACCATTTCAATCATGTGGATCAATCCTTTTTATTTTTTGAACATTGTAATAGTTTTGTTTCAGTATAGTAACATTTCTGTCAGGTCTGAAAGCAAGTCAGTAAGCTTTATCTGTGTTACTTATATACAGTAGTTATAGCTTTAGGTACTGTATAAAATCAGTCAGCTATAGCTAAATTAATTAAACCAAAAACATTCCACATGGCTTCCTACTCCTTTCTGTACTATACTATGGGAGGCTATTTGGGAATCATCCTTTGATTTGGTTTCCAGTTATTTGAACAAACTTGCTAGGATTTAGATTGCGTGGCTTTCATGTTTTGAACTCATCGATAATTTGAGAGTAAGACAGACACATCACATTTAGAGACACAAGTACATATAGAGCTCGTATATAGTTGACAGTAAGGCTACAGTAACTCAAATAACCACTCTTTGCTACCATGGTGAGCAGAAAAGCATCTCAGAATACACAACATTTTGAACCTTAAGGCTCTACAATTGCAGACCACATTAGATCTCATTCCTGTCAGAGAAAGAACAGGAATCTAAGAATACAGTGGCACTGAAACTGGACAGTTGTAGATAAAAAAAAAATTGCCTGATCTTGTCCAGTTTTAGTATCTTAACTTGACTTGTTGAATGCGACAATAAGATGACTCAACTTGGATATGAGCACTGCTGCCTGAGACTTGATTTGATGTAAGTTACTTGATTACAAAAGTAAATAAATAACTAAAATAAACTGTGTATTATGCACAAGTAATCAAAAAAAAAACAAAAAACAATACTCTAAAAGGCCAGAAGAGGCCAGTAATAAATACGTTAACACTTTGTGTATAAATAAAATGCGGAGTTCAAAGTGTCAATGCCAGTCTTTTGATAGTAAAATTTTATTTTGATATTCCAGTTCAGAATATGTTAGCCTGGAGGGTAACAAAATAAAGTGTAAAATATGCATAATTTTTAAATAGGTCTTCAACATCCTATAACCTCTAGAAAGGAGTTTGGCTGCAAAGTCACATTGAATCTTGTTATGTCTGCAGAAAACTGAACACTTTATTTAATATAAAGCATCACCTGCGATTAAGTCTAGTGGTGAGAGTGTGATGACTCAGGAGTACTTTGTTGCATTATAGTCTTGTAATTACTGAACATAATGCTAATTGTGTTCAACCTCAAATAGTAAAAAAGACTTTGTGAGCTGCTCATATAAAGGCCTAGATGCACAATACACAATTAGCTTTGTTGGGGAAAAAAGAGGCTTAGTTTTAGCGTCATTTACTGTACATCTGATGTAAAGATACTGCAGCATAACATGGATTGAATTGCTTTCAATGGGATTATTGGATATGGTTCCAGGGTGTTCTAAAGTCTGTGTATGTGTGAATGTGTGTGTATAAACATTGCAGATGTGTCATAACATAGTTGAAACTGACTATTAGGATATAGGTTTAGTTCCATGATTGTATTAAAGTCTGTGTACACAGTACCCTTTGAAAGTACTGGAACAGCAAGGCAAATTCCTTGTTTTTGCTATACACTGAAGACATTTTGGTTTGATATCAAAAGATGAATATGAGATAATAGAACAGAATTTCAGCTTTCATTTCCTGATATTTATATCTAGATATGTTAAACAAGTTAGCATCTTTGGTGGTACAGCACCCAATTTTTAGCGAAAGTATAGGAACAGTCTCCTCTTCAGAAGGTGAAATGTACACTCAACTGGGTTAAGGGCTGGTGATTGCCTTGTCCAGTCTAAAACCTTGCACTTTTTCCCTCGGATGAAGTCCTTTGTTGTGTTTGCAGTGTGTTTGGGGTCATTGTCTTGCTGCATGATGAAGTTCCTCATAACTAGATTTGATGTAGTTCTCTGTAACTGGGCAGACAGAAATTCTGTAGACTTCTGAATTCATTTTGCTGCTAAAATCATGAATTACATCATCAATAAAGATTAGTGAGCTTGTTCTAGAAGCAGCCATGCAAGCCCAAGCCATGACACTACAATACTTCCACCGCGCTTGACCGATGAGCTCATATGTTTTGGATCATGCCCAGATCCTTTCTTTCTCCACACTTTGGCCTTTTCATCACTTTGGTAGAAGTTAATCTTGGTTCCAGAACTTTGTAAATTCCAATCTGGCTTTCTCATTCTTACAGCTGATGAGTGGTTTGCTTCTTGTGGTATGGCCTATATATTTCTGCTCATAAAGTCTTCTTCAAATGGTGGCTTGTGATACCTTCACCCCTGACTTGTGGAGGTTGTTGGTAATGTCACCGTCATTAACTGTTGTTGTTTTCCATAGTCGACTGTGTTCTGTGACTGGTGGTTAGTACACCAGTGGTTTCTTTTTCAGGACATTCAAGTATAGCTAGAGTTAGGTACAAGAAAAATTCTGAAAGGTGTGAATATAGCACCCTCATGGGCTGGTTTTTGATAAGTTTTTTTTTTTTTTTTGGCTGATAAAAATAAAAATTCACTTACTACCACTCTTTTAACGATGCTGTATCTTGAGCAATATGTTCAGTGTCTGTTACAGCCCTTCATATATGAGGGTGTGTAACTGCAGGGACGATTGGTGAAGCTAAGCTATTTGTGCACAGAGAGCTGTGATTCATTTTGACCAGGTCCAGTCATGAAAAATGTGCTTTGTCACCAGAAAGACAGACTCTTCTGTGCCTAGACAAATTCCATCCCCCGCCCCCCCATCTCACATAAACAGGTGCACTGGGATAGAGAAGGGTATCCATCACACACACACACACACACACACACATGCACACACATCTCTTCGCACCTCCCTGAATGCCCATTATTGACTCAATAAAGCTAACGTCATAATCAAGCTTTAATAAACATAAAGGCTGCTGTTCAAGACAAGCGCCATTTGCTATTAGTGAAATGAGTGGGTGATTGTTGTATGGGGCGCTTCCACACCTCCTGATGAAATTAATGTTATTTTAGGATTCCCATTCAGTCTTGAGAATCATCGCAAGAACATATGGATCTGAAATTTATTCTAATTTCTATGTATGCATGTGGTGGTGGTGGTGGTGGTGGTGGTGGTGGGGGGTTTTAGTAATACAGCTCTGAAATCTTTATTACACACTCTCTCTCTCTCTCTCTCTCTCTCTCTCTCTCGCTCTCTCTCTCTCTCTCCACCCCCTTTATAATATGCCACAGTGGTTATGAAGTTCTGAGGTGTTTGCTCTGAGACTTCATTTCCTGTGCCAGACTGAACACTCCACTAAGGTAAAACTGAATCTCACTAACTGTGTTCTGTGCTGCAGAGGATCGGTAATGAGCTGGGGGGGAGAAAAAGACAAACAAAGGACAGGTAAACTGTGTTAAGGAAGTACCTACCTATCTAGACACATACACTCAGATGCACATTACATGGAATGCAAATGACTTTCTCCTCAAGGGTGGTTGTGCTGACCGAGGCCATGTCTCTCAGCGCTGGTTCTATGAGAGTTCTGCAGTGTAATTAATGCCACTGATGCAGCAAGGTGAATAAGACTCATTCAGATGCTTATGATCATAAGAAGTACAGCATGCCGGGGCAATGAGAACACTGACCCTGTGCTCTCCAGAATGCCCTCCATTTCCGATTTCCCTGAGTGGCCTCCTATGTGGCTTGTTCCTGTTAGGATCTGTGATTATGTCTATGTGTATGTGCTTCTCACTTAATTGTATCAGGGCTGTATCCATACCCCTTTACATTAGATCACTCTGGCTGCATCTGAATATCTCTACTACCCTACTATACAGTAGGAGAAAATCAGTACGCCAAACAGTAGGCAATAAATTCTGGGATGACCTACTGCTTCTACCGAGATTTTGCCATATGGAAACATTGGACACTGTGAGTAGTGTGCTATCCCATAAGGCAACGGGACTGATGTGGAAGACCTGTCAGAATCCACACTGCATAGTACGTCTGGATTGTAATCATGCTTACCACTTATACTGAAAAGTACATACTGTATCAACAGCCGAGCAGTAGGTACTGAATAGAAGTCAGTAGGTACTGTCACAGTATCCGATTTCAGATGCACCCCCAGTCTTTTTTTTTATTTATTTCTTTGCGCCAGTTGCATCATAGACACTGGTGCTAATCAGAGCTCGTAGAACACGAAGGCTGGCTTTTGCAAGCAGCTGTGTGCACACCTGTGTTCAGCACATCAAAGGTTTACATCAGAGAAATGTAGCTCCTGTCCAGCCTCCACTTACACCAGCACTCTAAAAGCCCTGCCCTCGCAATTGTAACCTAATGTCCCTCTCTCACTTTCACTCTCTCATCTGAAGCATGCACCCACTGCCTATACTTATCATTCATTTACTGTTTGAACAAAGCTTACATAGGACATCAGGTGGTGCACAGGTGAATATGCACATGAATTACAGCAATTACAGACCCTAATTCTGTTGGTGCTTTTTAAGCAATTCCAGTGCATTATGTTCTCTGCAGGAAACCATTTGTTAAAAATATACAACTCCAGAACACCTCCAGAACTCATTGTCTGTGAACACAGTTCTCTGTGCCATCCACAAACGCTGGTTAAAGCTCTATCATGCAAAGAAGCCATATGTGAACATGATCCAGAAATGTCACCGTCTTCTCTGGGCCAAAGCTCATTTAAAATGGACTGAGTCAAAGTGGAATACTGTTCTGTGGTCAGACGAATCGAAATTTGAAATTCTTTTTGGAAACCATGGACGCCGCATCCTCTAAAGAGGAAAGGGACCATCCAGCTTTTTATCAGCGATCAGTTCAAAAGCCTGCATCTCGGATGGTATGGGGTGCATTAGTGCCTATGGAATAGGCAGCTTGCACATCTGGAAAGGCACCATCAATGCTGAAAGGTATATACAGGTTTTAGAGCAACATGTGCTTCCATCCAGATTCCATCCCATCTTTACTTCTGAGAGACTCTGCCTTTTTAAGATACTCTTTTTATACCCAATCATGTTACTGACCTGTTGCCAATTAACCTAATTAGTTGAAAAATGTTCCTCCAGCTATTTCTTTTTAGTAACACTTACTTTTCCAGCCTTTTGTTGCCCCCCTCCCAACTTTTTTGAGATGTGTTGCGGCCATCAAATTCAAAATTACCTTCTTTTTTCCTTCAAATGGTACATTTCCTCAAAACATTTCCTCTTTTCTTTGTTCTATTGTGAATAACATGGGTTTATAAGATTTGCAAATCATTGCATTCTGTCTTTATTTACATTTTACACAGCGTCCCAACTTTTTTGGAGTTGGGGTTGTATATTCTAAAATGGATAATCATGTCTACTCCAAGCATTTATTCATTCCGTTATCCACTTTATCCTGGTTGGTGTTGTGGAGCCAGAATTTGTCTCTGAGACACCGAGCACAAGGCTAGAACACAGCCTGGATGGGACCCCATTTCATCATATTGCCTACACACACACACACACACACACACACACACACACTCACTCAATCACACCTTGAGGCAATTTAGAGCAGCCAAACAACCTACCAGCATGTTTTTAGGATGAGGGAGGAAACTGAACTCCCCAAAGGTAACCTATGCAGACCAAACCCCAGCGCTGTGAGGCACCAACACTACCTACTGCACCATAGTGCCACATTTTCCTAAGCAAAATTTTAATTGCACTAAAATTCAACAAAATTGCTTTCTTACTGCAGGGTATTTAGTAATTTCATGAATAGTTCAGGGAACGTTTGAGAGGTGGTGTAACATGTACTAAAGATGTAAAGGTTTACTGAATGAATAAATACACCTCAGCCTCCATTGACTGTTTACTGTCTTGGCTTACATGGCTAATTTCTTTTACTGTGGTTTTTACGTCTGTGTTTGTTTGTTTGTTTGTTTGTTTGTTTGTTTGTTTGTTTGTTTTTTGGCCACCATTATCTGTTTATACTCTTAGTTTGCCATTTTGCTCATTTTTCGTTTGCGGGCTTTTTGTGATTATTGACCCTTTCACTTTTTTTTTGGTGTTTCCTTTGCCTGCCATTGTTGTACTGTTTACCTCATGTTTGCCCTGTTAATAAAACAAGTGTGGATGCTGTGGATGGTCCCACATGGATATTGCACTCACCAAAACCCCAAGACTCACCTGTTCCTCTGGATTCTTGTCCAACCCTACAAGAAGAGCTACATAGTGATAAGAAAGGCAGATTTTGATTAATGCATGGAACCAGCAAGGAAAAATACCAGAAGAGAGAGAATGAGAGGAATAGAGAGGCTATAGTTTCTTTCTGGGCTATGGTTGTGCCAGTTACACAGAAAACAGAATTGATTTGCTTTTCTCATGCATGTTACCTTACTACTGCTTAAGCATTTCCTTAATGTTTCCTAGAGATTAGCAAATACATGACACTCATGCACACAAATACACCATCATGAACACTGGCATAAGCTTTATAGAAATAAGCAATTTTCAAGATCCTTCTGCAGTCCCTGTCAATCACATCAGCTTTCTCTGTTAGCAGATGTATAATTTTTAGTCAGAGCTTGAGAACTTGTAATGTTATAAGGATAAACCCAACTGGCCCAATGAACCTTTCCAGAAGGATTCCTTGAGACTTCCTTGGACTCCTCCATTGGGTTCCTGATAACAATTGTAGATACTATTGTATTTGTGTATATATTGTTAGACTCAGGAGTTTTGCACAGTTATTTCAAATCAGCGTGTTTCACAGCCAGGATGTTAATTTCATCTATTGTCTGCTATTGTAATTCTACAGTTGTTGATTAATGCAATTCATCATTTGGCAGAAGAGCTCTCAACAGCAACAGAACAGGTCTGAGATGAATCAGCATGTATCCATGAGTCACCCAACCTGTGTATTTCACCATTTGATCCGTACTGTATAAAGACTCATTCCAGATTAAGTCTGGCAGAAACGTTGTAACACCATGAGGCTAACATGCTGCTTGCTGTCCTTCATCAGCTGATTATATCGACAAGTAAACTGTACATTAATTCAAGTTACAGGATCCAAGTGTTTACTGGTTCCGATGAAATCTCTGCAGTGAGAAACTGCTAGCATCTAACAAAGTGTAAAGAGAAATGCTACATGTGATGAACTAGCTGGGCAGGTGATCAATAGTTTTATCAAAGGAAACAAAATATGGGTAATGTGGATATGATAGGAAATCAAACACTCTTGTGTATTCATGAAACCCAGGAGGTGGGCTTGGTAGGATATTGCTTAACTGTGCAGAGTGAAACCATTCATCCTCTCTAATGAACACTTCCCTGCATGTCCTGGATATCTTTGTTTGTTGTAACGTAAACAAAGAGAAGGGATTATCATGTCTAAAGAAGTCTCTGCTTATTATATTGACTTTACACATTCATAAACCACAATTCAATAAGCTCAGCACAATGTTATTTTTAGACCACACTATAATTAGTTAATTGATGATAATTGATTGAAGTCAAAGCCATTGCCTTGAATATTAAAATGAATCTACTTGGAAAAATGCTGAGTATCAAAATGTATGTAAAATACATTCTTAGAGAAACGATGTTCTATGGTTTGTCCGTCTGGGGGAATACTTAAAGGTTCAATGTAGAAACATACTACATCATATCAGCAAGGAATCCCAGTAGAACCATGTTATGCTAAGAACCCTTAACTATATATACTGTATATATACTATATATACAGTATCTCACAAAAGTGAGTACACCCCTCACATTTTTGTAAATATTTGATTATATCTTTTCATGT
>JANDJT010000179.1:12536366-12556237 GCA_024331685.1 Stegophilus panzeri
ATATAAAAGCATTTTTTGCTTTTTGTAAGAGTGTAAAAATAAACATCAAAGCTAAATTACATTTATTTCAGTTTTCTCTCACCCTTCTCTCTTTTCTGTCTTTAATGCATCTCTGTTGATTTTGCAGCTCTTTTTTAAAATGAGCTTAGTCGATCATAAGTACCTAAATGTTTGCTTGTTGTTTTGTTTGTTGAACTGAAAATTGACCCATACCTGTTAGTACACAGACTTGGAGTAGGATGTAAGTGCAGGTAAGAGTGTAGTTTATTAAGCAGGCAGACAATTCCAAGACGTAAGGCAAAATCAGCATGATAAACAGTCCAAAGTCAAGCGATCAGCAAACAGGGTAGCCAAGGCAAAACAGTAACCCAAACCATGAGCAAAGGCAAAAATCAAAACCAGAGAGCAATGAGAAAAACAAACAGCTTGGTATTGACAGAACACAAAGGAAACTGAGCAATTACTTTGCAGTAAGGCTGTAACAAAAAGAGGCTTATAAAGGTGCACAGTGACGAGTATGCAAATGACAACAGGTGAGTGCCCTTAGGAGTCCATTGACTGCGAGCGTGGTGTGTAGGTGTGTTGTGGGAAGTGGAGTCCGGGGTGGCCATGTTTTTGGTCATGTTGGTTCTGAAGCCTATCCCAGGAACACCAAGCACAAGCACAAGGTAAGGATGGATTGGATTGCATAGCCAGTGCACCTACATGCATGTTTTTGGGAGGTGGGAGGAAACCAGAAATCCTGAAGGAAACCCACAAAGACATGGTGAGAACATGCATGGAGACAGTAATCTGAGCTCAGGACCAAACTGAAGACCCTGAAGCCATGGGGCAGCAATACCACCCACTGCACCACCAGGCTTTTTGTTATTTATTTAGTAATTTAAAGCATTATTAAATTGCAAACCCTACACATGCACACATTATTTAGGAACAAAGATCCCTGTGGTGCATGTGTACAAATAGCTACAGTACACAGGCTTTAGGACTAAATGAGACGGTTTATAGATTTAAATGACATCAGCAGGACAGATTTGAGTTGTGTAGATTATTAGACAAAAAATATCAATTATAATTGTATCTGAATGGAGACATAGAAAAGTGAGAGGGAGGTGTTGTTGTCTGAGCTGTAATTAGCCTGTTGTTATATGTGCGAAGAAAGTGTGAAACGTTCGTATTGTGTTGTGCAAATAGCCCAGAGTCCTATAAATTTCAGACTGAAGACTCCATAAATAGTGTGGGGGAGGCGACATGTGTTCTGTAACCCTGCGCTCCTGCTCATCCTCAGTCTCCCTCCACCTGCTGACACAGGTTATTAATGCGCCTCATTTAGCCTAATCCTGCCTTCCTGCACTCAGTAACTCTTACACCCACAAGCCCCGGCAACAAGGTGGGACACTCATTACCAGAACATCCAAGCATACACACACACACACATATAAACAAAAAATTAGTGTCAAGCAACCGAAATGACTTAAAATATTTTTTAAAACACAAAAAGCTTTATTTGGAAATACTTAGGGATGTTACACTGTATCTGGTTAGTGCTCCAAATACCAGTATCTGTATTTGGATTTTTAAGTGGGCGTGGCCTAAAACTGAAGGTTGTTTTTTAACCACTGTGCTCGTGAAAACACTAGAAAACACTGCAAAATTCCAGAGGTAAAATGTCACACTAGCAGCATGATCAGCATGATGTGCATCAATTGGTCTCAACTAGAGATGTGAGGAGAACTGTTTTTTTTTAATCCCACTCACACAGTCATTATATTTATTTGCACCTGCCCATGATGCTTTCTAGAAGATTTCGTTCCATTTCCAAGAAAATCTGACTGTTGCCTGCATCTGCATGAAAGTAAACAATTCTTGCTGGCCTGAATCTTTTGTTGTATCCCACAGGATCTCAATTCTGAAGCACACCTACAGTCTTAACTAGATGCACTGTGAACCTTACTGGCATTTTCTCCTATAAAATAAAAAGCTAACCTCCTCTGTTGTTTACCTGTATTTGTACCCATTCAAGAACACACTATCTCTTCATTCTGAATAATGTAAAAAGGCTGCTGTGATTTCACAGCACCTCTTGCTCCAGAATAGCTGTGAATATATCTCTCTCTGGAAGAGTATCCCCATCATTTAGTGTGTATATTGGCATTTTTCTGTCTCTTTCCCATCTCTTCCCATCATCTGCTTTCTCCTTCTCTCGCTCAGTCCTTCTGCCAGTAGCTACAGTATATCCCCAAGCCTCTGTCCTGCTCTTCGTCCTGCTCTAGCCTGTCCCTCTGTTCTACTGTGAAACACACACACACACACACACACACACACACACACACACACACACACACAGATACTCACCAATGCACACAAGCTTAAGGCCAAATAAGGAAATTAGTCACCAACTGAAAACTGGTGAACTGGAAATTGTTCTGTTAAGACGTGCTCTGTTTCTTTGATTACAGAAATGATACAAAATCCCCCACCCCTTCCATGCTGCAACATTCTCTCTTTATCTCTCTGATTCTCTATATTTATCCCTTCTCCCATTCTCTCAGCGTGCAGTTTTGTTTGTTTAGCGCAGCCCAGGTCTCAAATCGTCAGCACGGCATGAGGAAAATCCTACTTCTATCCTCGCTAGATCACTTGAACCTCCTATCCGCATTCAGCCCCATGTCCAGCTATACCTTGATGCCCGTGCTGCCCCGCAAATATTGTTCGCCTGGCTTCTGCCTGTTCAGGTGTCCTCATGGTGAAAAATAGAGATTTAAAGTGTGCTAGTGGTGTGGGTAGAGGATCCAGGTTCAGGCTAAGTCAAGTGCTGGATTCGGTGAGCAGAGGGGTGCTGCCATGTCCGTTGGCCAGAACCGTGGTGCCATCTGTTGAATGGGTTCTCTAAGGGACTGACCCAGGAGGGTGTGATGCAGCCAAAACTATGCACCTGCAGAGCTCTTCACACACACTGAGAGAGCTGTGCAGGGCCACTTCTGAGCCTATTCCACTCTGTTGTGCTGCTAATGGGTGATAGCTGCTTTGAGACACTACCGGCTAGGCAAAAATGAAGCTGACAGAACACACAGATATATTACCATGGTTGAATTAGCAGAAACTGACTGAATTAAATGAGACTCCTTGGCAGACGAGTGGCAGCATTGGCATTTATGTGCTGTTGATTCGAAACCTGCCACTTTAAAAAAAAAAAAAAAACCTGTAAAAATGTCTAGGCGAAATCACAAAGGACTTTACATCTATTAACATGTTAAGTCAATGTGAACATTACTGAATTATTAGAGGTAGCATTTAGTGTTATTCATTGCAATCTTTCATCAGAACATGCAAACAGCTAAGCCATACAAAGTACTTAATGGAAATGTCCACCCTGAAACACATTAAATATATTTATGTTGCATTATTTGTAATGTGCTTAGAAATCCTGGTGCCTCTTTTTTGGGTGGTGCTATATTTTCATTATTCCTGTGAGAAGTTATGATTGTTTGCCACTCTTACATCACAGGGTGACATTGCTAGTGGAGGTCCCATGGCCTTTAACAGGAGAAATATATTCCAGAATCTCAAACAGAAAGGATAACAGTCAGGTTTCGCTGATACAGTTGAGGCCAAAGTTTTCCATACATCTAGGCTAAAGGCATTCAAACTTAATTTTTCACAACACATTTCAAGTTACCATACAGTACATTTCCTGTGTTCAGTCAGGTAGTGTACCTATCTAGGGTATCTAACTTAGAATCAAACCCTTGGGGTAGCCTTCCACAAGCTTCTCACAATATTCCCTGACAGAACTAGTGTAAGTCACCCTGGTATTGTGAGCCTCCTTGCTCTTTCAATTTAGTCTACAATTTTTTTATGGGATTTAGATCAGGCCACTCCAGTATTTTCACAATGTTTTCTTTAAGCCATTTTGCTACAACTTTGGAGGTATGCTTAGTATCATAGTCTTACAGGAAGACCCAGTTGCAACCAGGTTTTATTTTTCTGGCTTATGTCGTATATTATCTTGTAGGGGCAGTGGTGGCTTAGCGGTTAAGACTCTGGGTTACTGACTGGAAGGTCGAGCAAGGCCCTTAACCCTCTCTGCTCCAGGGGATCCGTATCATGGCTGACCCTGCATACTGACTCCAGCTTCCTGACATGCTGGGGTATGCAAAGAAAAGAATTTCACTGTGCTGTGACCAATAAAGACTCATTATAATCATGCTTCAGTATTCTAGATAATCCTCATGGCTCATGATGCCATCTACACTATATGACTAAATGTTTGTGGACACCTGACCCTTATGTGATTTTTTAATGTCCCATTCCAGATTTAATCCCCCCCGCCCCTTTGCTGTTATAATAACTTCCACTCTTCTGGGAAGGCTTTCCATTAGATTTTGGAACATAGCATGAGGATTTGGCCATTCAGTCTCAAGATCATGTTGGGTGAGATAGGCCTTGGGCTCAGTCTGTGTTAAAATTAATCCCCAAAGTATTCAGTGGGGATGAGGTCAGGGCTCTATGCAAGCCACTCGGGTTCTTCCACTCCAACCTTGGCAAACCATGTCTCCATAGAGCTCGCTTTGTACACAGGGGCATTGTCATGCTGGAACAGGTTTGGGCTTCTTAGTTTCAATGAAGGGAAACTGTAATGCTACAGCACACAACAATATCCTATACAATTGTGTGCTTCCAATTTTGTGCCAACAGTTTGGGGATGGCCTACATATGGGTGTGATGGTCAGGTGCCCATATACTTTTGGCCATATAGTGTATTTGAGCAGAGTGTACAGATGAGGAGTTGATAGGACTGGACAGACTAGGAAGGACTAAAGCACTGCTAGTGTAGACTGGTCCCTTTTACCACTGGGCTAATTCCCACTGGCACCCCTATCTTCATGTAGTCAAATTGTATTGTAGGTAATATAGGAAACTGTTTAACAAAGGGAAAATACACCAACATGTCACTAAAAGAAGTATAAACTAAACTAAAACAATCAGAATTTCATTACAAAATAAATCATAGACACCATTGAACATCACAATATAAAGATGATAACAATTAACATGCAAGTCATTCAGGATGGATTTTTTAAAGTATACTATATGGCCAAATGTTTGTGGACTCCTGACCATCACACCCACATGTGGGCCTTCCCTAAACTGTTAGATACACACACAATTGTATAGGAAGTCCTTGTATAATGTTACAAACTGAACTAAGGATCCCAAACCTATTCCAGCATGACAATTCATGAGGTCCATGAAAATATGGTTTGCCAAGGTTGGAGTGGAAGAACTCGAGTGACCCACACAAAGCCCTGACCTCAACCCCACTGAACACCTTTTTGTTATGAATTTTAATGACAACCGCACCCCAGGCCTCCTCGCCCGACATTAGTGCCCGACCTCACTAATGCTCTTGAGGCTGAATGAGCACAAATCCCCACTGCCACGCTTTACTGCAACATTTAGTGTAAAACCTTCACAGAAGAGTAAAGAGTAAGAGGAATGTGGGATCAAATATTAAATCGGATGTTCGAAAAGCACATATGAGTGTTCTGCTCAGGCGTCCAAAAAACTTGTCCATATAGTGTATCAGTAGGCATTCATAACTTGAATGATTAGAAGTGATACCTGAATTAGCACTCATTAAACCGATGCATTCTGTGCATGCCTGTGCACTGCACTTTCCTGACCACTGCATGCTAGTCCTATTTGGATGACTGTTTCCCAGCGCAAATGCACATCCAATACTCTGTGTGCTTTCATGCACTCACACTGACTATTGCTCAGAGCTTTGCCAGTGGTATGTGTAATGTCATGTTGTCCATGGTAGAGTGATGCCAGTCTCTGACTAATACCCTGTTTTCTGTCAGTGTGCATTAGTGACATTTGTTAACGTCACACCCTGGTTCCATAGTTGTTGTATGCAGTGGTGTGTGTTTCACTGGAGACAAGCCTGCCTACCAAACAATAATCAACAGTAATGAGCAGCACCAGCCAGATCAGCCATGACAAATTGTAGTAGAATTACGGAGCCGCCAGCAAAAAAAAAATAAAAATAAAGACATTCAATTTCATTCACACTTCACTATCAAACTGCTGCAGAGCCAACAGTGAAAATTAGATATGAGCGCAATAAGTGTGGTAGTTAGGGCTCAGTCTGGAGGTTGGATATGCTAGTGTATTGTTATGAGCCAGCTGGATTAGATTACACCATAAAAAGACAGAAAGAAGCAGCTTCATTCAGTGTCTTGTGTCTCGGGTCGGCTTTCTCAAACACTTGCTAATGAAGCATAACATGTTTTCCTTCCTTGTGTTTCTCCCTCTATCATAATCTATCCAGGTGTGTAGGTGTGTATATGTGTTCTCAGATGAGAGAGAGTGTTTCTGGCATAGCATTGCAGGATAGTCTCATCGCAGTTAGCCTGAGCAGACCACCTACATCACGGCAAGATGACGAGCCATGCTCCTGGCCTCATTAAATAGAGCTTCAGCAACAATCATAACCCAGACCTGCAAAGAAACTGACTTCATGGCCTCACCATGACAATGGTGCAAAAGCTCCATCTACTACATATGGAAGCCCTAAGGGGCCATGCATTATTATTTTTTTTCCTTTCTTGTTTTCTCATGATCCCGGCTAAATTTAATAAATGCCCACTGTAGAGATGGACTTTATCTCCGCATTAAGGGAGAAGGGTGTCCTTTTCTCAAGTGTTGGACACTAATGTGGAAGTTGTCTATCACTGACAGACATAGAGTTATTTCAGCTTGAGTGAGTCCCTGATCAAAGTTAAAATTCATCCGTTCATCCATGATGCTGCAGGATTGCGCATCCAGAACAATAAAAACGAACGTTATTTCGAGTACACTGAAAAATGAAGTCGAGAAAACAACTATTTTGTTATGTCGAGATCACGAGAGAAAATACATTCGAGATGACAAGAAAACAAAAAAGAAAAGAATAATAATGCATAAACATAACTGCAGGTTTTTTCTGCACACCAGTTTTCTAATCCATTTAGGATCTATTTTGCCCTCCAATTTTTTTTTTTTAAATCCACTACTTCTCTGTTTGTAAAGCAAGAGAATTTAAAAGGGAGGGAAATCTGTGTGTTGTGTGTTGCAATACCATGCATGGTTGCAAAGGTGTCTGAGACAGAAAAATTAGAGGAACAAGAGAAAAGGAAAGAGAAAGAATAATATAACTAGTGATTGAATCTCTACATAGGATCCAGGAACAAAAAAACAAGGCTTTGGGTGAGGGAGTTGCTGACATTTATTTTACCATATTCTTCAGCAAACAGAGAGAAAGAGAGGAACAGGAGGAAGGAAAGAGAGTGAGGTGTGTCTTATTCGATGTCCATCCCAGTTGGCATGTGTTTCTGGAGCATATGTGCGAGAGGGGGTGAGGGGGACGGGACGTTTTAGCTAGGATAACAGCTTTTGTATCAAGAGAGCCTGGTCAGCACAAAAGGTTCTGGTACTGTCAGAGGTCATCGGACATGAACACACACACACTCACACTCGCGCATACACACAAGCACATGTGCAAACCCTCTAATAAAAGTCAGCATCTGTTTTGTGAAGAGATATACAGGAACAGTCTGGGTTTCCTGCAGCTTGAATCTCTCCCAAGCCGTGCTGTGAACGCTGCGCTGTGAAACAAAACCCAGTCTCACACGTACAAACTCCCACACACAAACAAGTGCACTTACAAGAGCTTCAAGGTACAACCATTTCAAACTGTTTGTACAGAGCAAAGTAAACACATCCCCAATGTAATTGTATCCTTGCCATGATGCCCGTTTTAGCATAAACTGAGGACATTTTCATCAATGTTGTGCTTTTTAGTAGAACGTGATCAGAGTATGATGGACGCACACCTTTAGTTA
This sequence comes from Stegophilus panzeri, assembly GCA_024331685.1. Lineage (NCBI taxonomy): Eukaryota > Metazoa > Chordata > Actinopteri > Siluriformes > Trichomycteridae > Stegophilus > Stegophilus panzeri. Next base: position 12,544,256 of record JANDJT010000179.1, read on the forward strand.
TAGCTTTGTATCTCTGCCAAGTTTGAAGGAGCACTCGTGTGGTCATCATTATTAAATATTGCATTACATTAAATTAGATCAATATTTAACTTTTGTGATGCTTGCGAGAGTTTGAATTGGACATAGAGACAGCAGAGACATATTATAATTAGGCAAGACTATTGTGTTTTAGCCCCTGAGACAGCCACACTGGGGCCAGACTATTCTGTACTTGTTTAACGAAATAACTTTTCTATTAGTTTTACTGTGTTCATTCATTCGTTCATTTCTAGTAACCACTTTATCCTGGTCTTGGTCACAGTTGATCCAAAGCCTATGTCAGGACCACTGGGTTCAAGGTGGGAGAATTAACCCTGAATGGGACGCCAGTCCACACATAGATGCAGTTTGAACAGGGAGAACCCAGAGGAATCCCACACGGACATGGAGAGAACATGAGAAACAGTAAACACTAACCCAAGCTTAGTATCGAACTGGGGATCCTAGAGCTGCCACCATGCCAGCAATTTCACTGTAGTTACTGAAAAAAACATTGTTATTATTCAATTATGCCTTAAGATGGATAACTGAATAATAAGACTTTAAGGGGTTAAATGGTTGTACTTTTATATTTATCAGTTTTGTGGGGGGAAAAAACCCAAAATAAAACAGTCCGTACAGGATTTCACAAAGTTTTTTTGTGATTGTTGTGGCCATTTGATTTTGCTGCAGCTTTTTTTTCCCAAATTTCTGGTGTTTTGTACTTTTATGTGGAAAACTACTCGAATTTGCAAAATTTTAATTGCACGAAATTGTGTTTCACAGTCTTTCGCAGGGATGTTTCTTGGTAAATGTGAATTTTTTAGCTGTACTCATATACGATGCACATGAATTGAAGAGGGCTTTGGCTGAATGAGCATTGTGATGACATCACATGACACGTCTTGGGCCAAATCTGGAGAAAATCTGCAGTAAAATCAAGAAAATCTAGAAAAATTGCAAGCTCCTCCTTTTGTAGCATTTGCTTGACTTTGCATTCATTTCTGCAATCGCAAAATTGCTAATCCTGCAGGGACTCTCAAACTTGTGCTTCAACAAAGCCACTTTTATATCATATCAAAATTATGCTTATCAATTCATTACAGTTTATGATATGACGATGAAATGTATTGTCATTAATACATGTTTATTTGTGTCTAACAAGCCAAAGGTGCTGCATCTGCCAACTTTCAGAAACCTTCATGGAGATCTCTTTTTTTACAGTATCAAGGTATTCCCTGTGCTGGGAAGAGTATCCATTTCCCAATGCATTAGCGTAAACACTGTCTGTAAAGGTATACACGATAACAGTATTTTGTCCAATATTGCAACAATCAACTACTAGCACATGCTTATAATAATTATTCTATTCACAATCCCTATAGTACGAATATGATTATGAAACTGATCAGTTGAATTATCTGATGAGGAAATATGAGAGATGCTCCCTCAGCAGAACCATTATTCCCATGGTTACAGTGAACATCTGGGCTGTCAAGCCAGATGTGTCTGATTGACAGGGTCATTCTGCTCGACCCTGTGCAGATGAAGCCAGGCTTTTGATGTTTGTGCGTGTGTGTGTGTGTGTGTGTGTGTGTGTGTGTGTGTGTGTGTGTGAGAGAGTGAGAGAGGGAGACAGAGAGAGAGAGAAAAGTATGTTATATGCGCTATGTAAACCAGTGGTCTAACAATGATGGGAGATATAAAAACATTTATGTTTCATTCACGTGAGAAAATTTTCTCAAAATTGTCAAAATTATACCTTGAAAGGATTGCTTAAGTTTACTGAGGATAAGACAACGTTTAAATATAGTATCAGTATTTAGCCACTGTAATACCTATAGCTAGCCCCAGATAAAGTTTAATTCCATGTGTAGATCCAAATAGACTAGTGATAAATCATAACATTAGTGTAGAGCATAAGCATCACACTAAATAATACATGAAAATACTGTACCAAAACTTAGTTAAAAAATATTGCTTGGTATGTAATAGAATACCCATTTCCCTTACTGTTTTATGTGTGTTTATGATATAGATAAGGGGTTGTCAACTGGTGGGCTGTAGTCCAGATGCAAAGCGAGAAAAGTATTTTTAGCAAAACAAGCAAAGTACTTGAGGAACATACTTGAAGAAAACATGAGTTAACCAATCTCATGCATTTAGTAAGGGATAATTCACAGCTAGGTGTGCATTACACAATTTTAATGCACGATCGGTTGCCTCCACGGAGTGCATTAAAATTGTGTAACGCACACATAGGCGTGGATTATCCCGCTTAAGCCATGGTCGCTTGTCAGCAAGCTGTCAATGTTTACAGTCCAAAATTTGACTGAAAGGATAAAAATACCGGATCAATTTCATTAGTTATTTTATATACAGAATTCATCCTGCTTTAAATCATACACAGAGATAAAGTAGTGCATTAAGATTATGTTTATTTGAATTAATTATAATAAATAGTTATTAGAGAGAGAGAGCGAGAGAGAGAGAGAGAGAGAGAGAGAGAGAGAGAGATTGTGCATGTGTGAATTACCTGCGTCTGTGCCGCGTCTCTACTAATAATGAAGAGCTGTGAGTTTAACCACTGCATGCATCTGTAACTATATGTTACTATGGTTACAATTGTTTATAGGCAGCACATTAATTTAGAACGGTGAAACTGACTGGATCTGCCTGTGCATTCAACGGTTTGAACACACACCTTCCAGCCAATCAGAATCGAGTATTCAGACAGACCACGGTATAATATATATTATTTAACTGAAAGCAGTTAATTGAACTAGAGACTAGCTACAGTGCTAAATATATGACATCAGAAGGGGGGGAGGATTTTTACAGATTTGCATTGATTTTTATTTTATATACAGTCTCTGGTCTGATTAGAGAACAGACATGTCATGACTTTTGTCGATGACAAAAACATAGTATTTAATGATGAATGGACAAAGTAGTATGCGCTTATCCCAACTGTGTGAAATTCAAAACGTCCCATCTGTTCAGAGTCCAGGGCATTGATGTGGACTGAAGCACCACTTACAATCAAAACATGTCAAATTGACTTCTTTAAAGGCTTCTAACTAATTATTAATGGTTAAACATGGAAGGTAACTGTTGTCACCATTCAGTCATGTTAAGCACTCATTAAGATGCTAATAAGCAAGGATCTTTATGTTTTTGTTGAATACATCTGGTCACATCCTTGTTCTTTTATCTTGAGACACATTTCTGCTTGTCCCCCCCCGCCCCCTCTCATTTTCTCTCTCTCTGTCTCTCTCTCTCTCTCTCTCTCTCACTCAGTTTCTTATTCATGCTTTCTGACACATATACACTCTTAGACGCAATTCAATTGATATTTCCTACAGATGCAAAATGGAGACGCATGAAAATAAGAAACACCATCAACGTATGGCATCAGTCTGTATATGTTCACAGCACACACACACACACACACACACACACACACCTCAGATGTGTATAGCGGTGATGAGGAGCAGGGTGTGCTTGGGAGGGAGGTGGAGGGGATACTGATTGAGTTTGCTCAGCAGAGCTCAGGAGAGTGGAAGTGAAATATGTGGAAGGCAATATTACAGAACACTGGGACACCTGGACACCAGCCAACTCGTCCAACTAATGCCATCATCTGGGCAAGTTTATATGTGTGTGTGGAGGGAACGTATGTGTCTTTGTATGAACGAGAGGAGGAGGAGGGCGAGGCAAACAAAGTGACACTGGAAGGAGTTTGGGAGTTTTATGATGGATGGCATTGGTATAGAAAAGGCCTGACAGGACTGGAAAACAGTGAAAGTGTGGGAATTTATATTTGTTTTACCGATGTTATATACATGTGAAACATTATGAGTGTGCTTGACTATGTGAGTGTGTGTACGCCGGCATGTGTGTATGTGTTCTGCATCTGATATTTATAGTGGAGTCATTCAGAGTGAGCCAATTGCCACTCTCATGCTGCACCTCCTGCTCCTACTTCATCACCAGTACCTTTTTGATCATGAGCACCATTCCTCTCCCATCTCTCTACCTCTACCTCCATATATATTTCTGCTCCAACACCCATCAAGCAGCTTCAGTAAGGACAGTTTAAGAAGCCATCGCTAGAATTGTTGTTAAGATCTTGTTTTGAAAGATGTGATGGGAATGGAAGCATATTTAGTAAAGCAAAGCTCTACTTTACTTTTGCTGCATGTCAATCATGTTGTAGGTGTGTGTGTGTGTGTATGTGTGTGTTGCAGTCATTGAGGGGCTGTGGAGAGACTCTCAACAGAGCAGCAGAGGAAATTACATCAGCAGGGAGGCCGGTTTGGGGCAACGTGCCAGGTTAATTTAATTGTGTGTGGGCTACATTGTCCCCAGACCCCTAGCCTAGGACCAGCACCTCTCAATGCGCAGAATCCTGTGGCAACCCCGACGGCATACTGTTTGAGAAAGTGGTGTGCCACAGGTGTGTCTGCGGCTATTTGTCTTTGTGCATGGGTGGTCGGATATTCCGCTGTGTGTTTATGCAGATGTTTTATCTAATTCAAGCAAAGAAGCTATTCAACACTTAAACTGATGCTATAAACACAATAAGAGACCACAGTAAAAGGAAATTTCTCCAGAGGTGAATCCAGAGGTGTGATTAGGGTGGCACTGGCTACTCCATCATTTGTCAGTTATAGTGTTTGTCTGCTTTCCGCCGTGCACCCTTTATCAAAACCAATATATTTTTTCTGTATAGCCTGACTTTTCTGTTTCACATGGCAAATTCTACATGTGTGAATGGCCAGTGCATGGTCATGCAGCTGCACTGCTAACACCACACACAAGTACAATGTTTAAACATTACTTTACTTCATAACTGGTATCTCCTGTTTGAAATACATGGTATGGTTTGGTTGAGAGTGTGCATGTATAGTCATGTCAATACGTATTTGGACAGTGACACAATTTTAGTAAATTTGCCTCTGTACCCCACCACAGTGGATTTGAAATGAAGCAATCAAGATGTGATTGAAGTGTAGACTTTCTGCATTAATTCAAGGGGTTTAACAAAAATATTGCAGTAATTATTTAGGAGTTACAGCCATTTGTTACAGAGTCCCTCCATTTTCACAGGCTCAAATGTAATTGAACAATTGGCTGATAAGCAGTTTCACGGCCAGGTGTGGCCTGTTTCTTCATTATTTCATGACAAATTAAGGAGATAAAAGGTCTGGAGTTGATTCCAAGAGTTGAATTTGCATTTGGTAGCTGTTCATGGGAACTCTCAATATGGCGTCCAAAAAGGTGCTGATGCAAGTGAAGGATGCCATCATTAAGCTGAAAAAAAAACAAAAAACGGACCTATCAGAGAGATAGCAGAAACTTTAAGAGTAGCCAAATCAACAATTTTGTACATTCTTAAAAAGAAAAAAATGCACTGGTGAGCTCAGCAACACCTAAATGCTTGGAAGACCACAGAAGACAACTAAATCACAGAATTCTTTCCTAGATTAAGAAAAACCCCTTCACCACATCTAGAGAAAGTCAAGAACACTCTGGAGCAGGTAGGCGTATCATTGTCAAAGTCTACAATCAAAAGATACCTTCATGAATGAAAATACAGACGGTTTACCTCAAGATGCAAACCACTGGTAACACTCAAGAACAGAATGGCCAGATTAGACTTTTTTTTTTTTTTTTTTTAAACCTCTTAAAAAAGCTTGACCCGTTCTGATACAAGATTAACTTGTACCAGAATGATGGGAAGAGAAGAGTATGGAGAAGGAAAGGAAGGGCACATGATACCACATCATCTGCCAAATATGGTGGAGGAGGTGTTATGGCATGGGCATTTATCTGCCAGTGGAACTGGGTCACTGATGTTTATTGATGATGTGACTGCTGATAGAAGTAGCAGGATGAATTCTGAAGTGTATAGAGCTATACTTTCTGCTTAGATTCAGTCAAATGCTGGTAGGATGGCGCTTTACAATACAGATGGATAATGACCCAAAACATACCACAGAAGCAAAGAAATTGAATGCAAAGGCAAAGAAATTTAATGTTCTTAAATGTCCAATGACCTCAACACAAATGAGCTTTTCACTTACTGGAGACCAAAACTGAAGCCAGAACGATTCACAAACAAGCTGCAACTGAAGGTGGCTGCAGTAAAGGCCTGGCAAAGCATCTCAAATGAGGAAACTCAACATTTGGTGATGTCCACAGGCTCCAGTTTTCATGCAAAGGATTTGCATACAAATATTAAAAATAATCCTAATATTTATGATTATGTTAGTTTATCTGATTACTTTTGAGCCTGTGAAAATGGAGGGATTGCAATTCCTAAACGGTTAAAGCAATATTTTTGTTAAAGCCCTTGAATTAATTCTGAAAGTCTAAACTTCAATCACATCTTGATTGCTTCATTTCAAATCCATTTTGGTGGTGTACATAGGCAAATTGACAAAAATCCAAATACTTATGGACCTGACAATAAGTTCATGTGAGTGAGAGAATGCATGTAATTTTAATGTGCTTGTTGACTGTACACCAGTACAAAAATCTGCCAGGGAAATTGCTTTCAAATGGCCCCCTACATATGTCCATGATAATATTAATGAAACTGCATCAACTAGTATTAGGACACACAGCGACATGACCATACCAGTTTCCACATAAACACCAGGAATCAAATAGGCAATATGCCAAAGGTGTAACAAACTATTCAGCTCATTTTTATATACTTCAAACACTTCTTTGATAAAGCATTGACTGACTTGTAAGCAATTTCCCTGCTGATAAATAGAATTAGATTTTGCTCTTGTTTCAGAAAGCCAAGAGCACCAACGCTAACAAAAAAAAAAGTATTTGTGTTTCCAATATACACCAAATGCCTGCTATATGCAGTATGTGTCCAAGAGGTGTAATATGTGTCCATAAATGGTCAATGGTCTGCACTTATATAGCGCTTTTATCCAAAACGCTTTTCACTGTGTCTCATTCACCCATTCACACACACCAGTGGTAGCAGAGCTGCCATGCAAAGCGCTAGCTTATCATCAGGAGCAACTTGGGGTTCAGTTATCTGCCCAAAGACACTTCGGTATGTGGAGTCATGTGGGCCGGGAATTGAACCGACAACCCTACGATTAGTGGACAACCCGCTCTACCACCTGATCCACAGCCACCCAACATACATACATAGTCTCCACACACAGGAGAAATTAACACTTCTTAGCAAAATGTCTTCCAAAATATTTCATACTTAGTTTACATTTACATTTTACATTTCACATTTATTCATTTAACAGACGCTTTTATCCAAAGTGACTCACAAATGAGGAAATACAAGCAAAGCGATATATCAAGCGGAGAACAATACAAGTAGTGCTACTATGCAAGATCTTTAATTGAGTTCTAGAAAAGCAAAGTGTGCAGTGTAGAGGTGTAAGAGCCAGAGTAAGGTTGTTTTTTTATTGTTTTTGTTTTTTTTAAAAGATAATGAGGGGTTGGCGTTTTAGGGGTTAGTTAGTTGTTCATGGAAGAGTTGGGTCTTTAGCTGTTTTTTGAAGATAATGACAGATTCTGTGGCTCGGATTGAGGTTGGAAGTTCATTCCACCACTTATGGACAGTTAGTTTGAAGGTTGTGGAAAGGGACCTTGAGCCATACTGAGTAGGCACTACTAATAATGTTAATTATATATATATATATATATATATAATTTATTTTTATTTTTTTCAGATAGCCTTTAAGAATGCCTTTTACAAAAGAAGAACGTATTGAAATCGTTCTCATGGCCGGATCAGGAAGCTGTTGCAAGGTTGCGATGGAGTTTAACAGGAAACATGGCAAGCACATCTCACACGAAACTGTTGCCAAACTTATTAACAAATTCAAAAAGACTGGTGTTTACTGTATCATTTGTTTACTGTATTATTTATTGCATAGTTTACAGTTGATTGTACAGTCTATTGTCTCTATTTATTTACTATGTACTTACTTTTGCAAGGTCTGTTACTGTTATTTCTCTATTTGTCTACTGTTTTCCCATATTACATGTAACATTGTGATTTTGAAAGAATTATATTTCTTTCCTAATGTTACATCTGTCTGTGTTGAGATGAATGAAAATAACTCCTTCTTGACTTCACTTGGCATGATTAATCTTAGTTGTTCAGTGTAGCATCAAAGGACCATTGCACCAGGACTATATTCACCAGCTAGTCATCTCTTGCTAGCTATCATTTCCCTATAAGTAGATTAGTACATTTCCAGAGAGACAAAACAATGAGAAGAGGCAGATTTACAAAGAATACTTATCACTCCTTAGCCTTAGTTAGCTTGGGCACCTGCGTTCTCAATGCTGCTCTCCCCATCATCACAATCACCAGCAGCCGATTTGGAATTGAAACGTATTAACTTTTTTTTTCATCTTGCACTTTCTCTGCACTGCCTTTCCACTTTCTTTCCATCTTCTCCATTTTCTACATGCGTCAAAAAACACAGGAAATTGATAGCTGAACCTATCTTAAGACTCCTAGTGGTGACCTGTTACATGGTGTGTGTGTGTGTGTGTGTGTGTGTGTGTGTGTTTGTCTGTGTGTGTGTGTGTGTGTGTGTGTGTGATAGACAAGGGAATAGAAAAAATAAGAATAATAATAATTGTGTTGTATTATAAATTATAATTATTTGATATTTCCTCAACTTACTGAGGGCTGATCCATCCCAACTGTATGTCGAGTGTGGGTTCTATGTGTTGTGGTGTATTTATAAATTATGTGTGTGTGTGGGTGTGTATAAGTTGATTAAACATGCCATGAGCTTCACTGCCCTCCAGTGTTGTTCTCGTTTCTGTCTCTCTATAATGTGTTGAAGAATACATTTCTGTTGAGTATCATTGTCACTGTTATAATGTTTGTCATCTTCATCGGGTTTTCTTTCTGCCATTTTTTTATCATTACAGATGTTTTTTTTTCATTGACTTTGGACCTTCTACACTGATCGTAAGCTCTAGAATCACAGAGTGATTTTCTCACAGAGTGAACTGCACTGTGAAACGCAGAGTCAGAGCAAGGACTGTGCAAAGAACAAAATCCAAACGCAGGCACGGACCAGCCATTGGGAAGTTCGGGAATTTTCCCGGTGGGCCGGTTTTGTGAGGGCCGGGTTTTTTTTCCCAAACCCTGGCATTATATAGCCTATATACAAATATACACATATTAAACAGATTGTGTTTGGTTTTTTTAATGGATGATTTGTTGATCGAGAAACTTGTGTCAGGTTGAATTTGGTGTATCAAATTGGGACAGCAAATTCCCGGGCTGCTTTTTGTTGCCAGTCCGCTCCTGTCTGAATGTGAAGGACAAAAGTAAAGGAGTTGCAAGGGTTTTTTTTTTTTTAGTGTAAGACATGACACTCTTATGTAAGCCTGACAAACGACAAGTATTGGTTTTTTTAGTGTCAGTAAATTGCAGCCGACAGACCTGTGAAGTTCAAAGAAGGAGAAAAAACATTAAAACACAAGACACTCCACTCTCAGCATGGACAGTAATCCAGCAGTGCTCACACACAGAGATACTGAGGTTATACACACACACACACACACACACACACATACACACACACACACACACACACATTTGTATTAGAATTCTTGTGATGACCTTCCACTGATATAATTATTAATACAGCTAATCAATAGTATGCTTGCACTTAAACCTAACACACACACACACACACACACACACACACACACACAAACACATACACACACTTATCCAATGCCTTAACATGTGGATGGAGCAGCATCAGTGGAGAGGAGTCCTTGGGAAATTCCACCAGGCACTGAGAACAAATGGTCCTGGATCCTAATGCTGTTTTAACACCTGTGGCCACTAGGAGCACAATGAAGAAGGGAATAACAGGAAGTAATGGTTGTTTCAGCATGTGTATTTGGCAGCAAAGATATTATGCTAATATAATGTTTAAGGCAAGATACTACAGGTGAACAGGGTCATTTTTTAAAATAAAAGATGAATCTTTAAAACAATATATCAAACAAGCTTCGGCAGTTGATTGCTAATATTCTAACAATAAGTAATTTGGTATCAGAACTCAAATATATACATTTATTTATACAAATAAGGCTGTGTCTAATTAAATATGCATAAATGTCATAAATGACAGAACAGTTTGTTGGATAATCATTTCCATCCATCCATTTTCTGTTCCCTGAAGCATTGAAAGAACACGCAAACTCCGCACACACAACCCTGAAGGTGCGAGGCAACTATGCTAAACACTAAGCCACAGTGCATCTCTCATGTATAGATGGGAGAGTTCAATAAAAGGCTGAATAAAACCCAGTTTAAATTTAGGGAATATTCATTTCTCACATATCTGCCTGAGCATGGCATTGCATGGGCAGAGCCACAGGAAGCTACCATGTTCATGGTGTATGCCCATCGCAAACCCTGGATGGAAAGACCCATGAACTGCACCAGCTGTAAAGGAACACACAATTAGTTCAGGACTGTTTTCCTCCCTGTCTCCATTCAGTCTTGCACGTTGTCAAACCTGATCTCATGAGAAATGTGTATGATTGCAAACAAGCGTGGCGGGATTTTTTGATTTCATAAAAAATGAAGGTCTAAGAAGTTGCTCTAACACCAACCCCATACCTAACCCTAACCTTTACCCATCATATCATTTCATACAACCTGAGTAAATTATATTGTATAGGTAAACAAGTAATCATGTAGCATATGTACTGCATAGCAAATGATACTATAGGAAACAAGGAGCAGTTGGTTTAAATAAAAGCTTGTCTGGTAGTTTGACAAAGATGCAAAAAGGATGGCCCAGGGTTATACTGAACACCAGTTAGACAAGTAAAAAAAAATTACTGAACAAAGTGATGTTTGCTGGTAAATGAGACCTCATACGCACATGAATCGAAGATGGCTTTGCCTGAATGCGCCTTGTGATGACATCATATGATGTGACTTGGCCCAAATCTGTGGTCATTTTGAAAAATTGCAAGCTCCTCAGAATATTGCAGAGTTTGCTTGATTTTGCGTTAATTTCTGCGATCGCAAAATCATGATATTCTGGAGGGACTGGTGGGGTGGTACAGATTCTGAGCCCAGGTTTCTGTCTGTGTGGAGTTTTACATGCACGCATGTGAATTTCCTCTGGGTTCTCCAGTTTTCTCCCATCTCCCAAAAACATGCCACTAGCTGGATTGGCTATTCTAAATTGCCACTAAATGTGAATGTGTGTGTGCATGGTGGCCTGCGATGAACGCGCATCCCATACAGGTTGTATTCCTGAGTTCCCAGGATAGGCTCGGGATCCACTGTAACCCTGACCAAGATAAAGCAGTTACTGAAACTGAATTGTACCATGCATCAAATACAGATTAACCACACCCCAACCACATCCTCTTTTTTTCATAAACATTTCCTGAACCAAATTATTCTCACCCAGATTTTTTCATGGTTAGCAGCCTCCTCTTGCATTTTAGCTAAAAGAAAATTGTCTCAGACCACAGTGTGTTTTTCAGTTCTGCTCCTTGAACATGGCAACTGAAGCTGTTGTCACAACTTGGCTTAAGGGAGGGACAAAAAAGGTAGGAGACCAAATGATGAAACTTAATCATTTATTTAACAAAAAAGAATTAGAATAAAAATGTAAGGATACACGTAAATCAGTAGTGTATACTTTGCATGTATGAGTGAAAACCAATGTACACAGTATAAAGAAATACTATACTCAAGACTAAATAAACCACAACCAAGAAAAGAGCACACAAGTGAATGAGTCCACCAGCTTATATAGCTGATGAGATGAGCCCACCCAGGTGTTAGACATTTGACTAATTAATTAATCAATTAACGACCGATGCTTAGTAGTTCCTACTCAGCATGGCTCAAGGTCCCTTTCAAGAACCTTCAAACTAACTGTTCCTCAGTGGTGGAAT
>JANDJT010000179.1:12556337-12577728 GCA_024331685.1 Stegophilus panzeri
GCTTGTATTTTCTCATTTGTAAGTCGCTTTGGATAAAAGCGTCTGCTAAATGAATAAATGTAAATGTAAATGTAATTAACTTCTACCAAACCCCACAGGTTTGGATCAGACAGCCTGAAAACCAGAAATCAGAGACTGAAGTGGCCTTTTCACAAATTTCACTTGAGCTAATAAAGTATATGAGCTGCCCTTAAGATGGAGATGGAGATGAGGAGGGCTGCCCATGGATACATGTAAAATAATTGCAAAATGTTTTCTGTTGTTCTGGTAGACACTAAGAAACCCTAATGAATTTGATTTCACACTAAGAATGCTGCGGCATCCTGCAATAGTGCATTCCAAACAGCATTGCGAACAATCATGCAGCAGCACTGCAGTAACAAAAATATGATCACATGATTGCAAACTAGAGAAATTCAATCATATGAATACCAAGAGGAAAAAAGCTCATAAACACGTCGTGAAAAGGATTATTATAAAACAAAACATAATAATCCTAAATGTATTAAGTTTGCACATAGAACACTTCCATGCTGACAAATCACGCACGAGTGTAGCTGATTTCAGCAGTTCTCTTGCAGTAAGATTCTCTCCTCCACCTCCTTTTACGTGAGTTTATGCTTGGGTGTAATTGATCTGGGTGACTTGAGCATGTAATTCAGTTTACTTCTGCATAATGCTGTTGCCTGATATTATATCAAGTATGACTGCTGACAAACATCATAAATCAGACATTATGATTGTGTCCCCTGAAATGTCTTCTCAAAGACAAGAACGGTGTGTCAGTTGTTCATAAGAAAGCAACATCTACACAGCCGTGCTTCAGTGATAACATTTCTCCAAACAATAACTACAAGGTCACGTGTAAAAAGCAAGGCACAGAAAGCCTAGCTAGACATTGGGTGACATGTGATGTAACGTGGAACGTGATTGTGTTACAAAATATACAAAATATATATTACATGAGCACATGCACGACATCTCTTGCAGGAGTGAAACAGTGCTGTCTGCTTTTTAAATTTTAAAGTCCTTCATCTTCAGTAAGCACTTTATCCTAGTCAGGGTCCTGGTGGATCTTGAGACTAATTGGGCATGAGACTGGAATACACCCTGGAAGCCAGTCCATCACAAGACACACATTCACACACGCATTCATGCCTAGTGGCAATTTAATGTAGTCAGTCAGCCTGCCTGCAGGTTTTTGGAGAACCCAGAGAAATCTCAAATGGACACGGAGGAGAACATGCACACAAACTCAGTAACCTGACCTCAGGATTGAAGCAGGTATCCTGGAGCTGTGAGCCAGCAACATTACTTTCTGCACCACTGTGCCACACTGCCTCAAGCCATGCTTTTAAGTAAGGGATAATCCACGTCTAGGTGTGCATAACACGATTTTAATGCACGACGTGGACTCAAAGAACAACCTGACACAAAGCGGAGTGCATTAAAATTAGAATGTAATGCACACCTAGCCATGGATTATCCCATGATATTATACCATGGTCACTTACCAGCATTGCCAAGTTAAAGCTGTCATTGATGTTTGCAGTGCAAAATTTGACTAAAAGGATAAAAATAACGTATCATTTTCGTTGGATATTTTATATACGGGTCGTTAGATCTAGAATTCTGCTCGCTCTAAATCAGGGGTGGGCAAGCTTATCCGGAAAGGGCTGGTATGGGTGCAGGTTTTCATTCCAACCAAGAAGGAGGCACACCTGATTCCATCTGTTTAATCAGTTGATCTTGGATTTCAATAGATTCAGGTGTGGCTTCTGCTTGGTTGGAATGAAAACCTGCACCTACACCGGCCCTTTCCGGATAAGATTGCCCACCCTTGCTCTAAATCATACATAGAGATAAAGTAGTGTGATAAGATTACTTTTATTTGAATGAATTATAATGAATAGTTATTAGAGAGAGAGAGAGAGAGAGAGAGAGAGAGAGAGAGATTGTGCATGTGCAAATTACCCGAATCTGTGAAGCGTCTCTACTAATTATGAAGCTATGTGTTTAACTACCTTAAAAATAACTGAATTCTCCCCATTCAACAGCTGTCTCAGTCTGTATGCATCTGTAACTATATGTTACTATGGTTACAATTGTTTATAGGCAGTGCATTAATTTAGAACAATGATTAAACTGACTGGAACTACCTGTTCATTCAACGGTTTGAACGCACACCTTCCAGCCAATCAGACTCGAGTATTCAGACAGACCACGGTATAAATAAATGATCTAAGATGAGACCATGGCAAAAACAGACAATAATAAAACATGCCATATTCATATATCAAACCATTTAACTACCAAAGGTGGGTAGAGTAGCCTAGTACAAGTAAAACTACTTGTAAAAATAATTACTCAAGTAACAGTAAAAGTAATGATGTTAATCATTACTTGAGTAAGCGTAATAAAGTATCCAATGAGAAGACTACTCAAGTAGCAAGTTACTAGTTACTTTGGATCTGATTAAAATGAAGGGAAAATCCTGAATCTCAGACTGCATTGAAAACTGTGAGTTACACCTCTCTCATGTAGCCATGCGAACGTACTAGGCCGTCTCATTCTAGAGTTCAATGCTGATGAAGAGTCTAGACTAGAAGCCTCAGAAGGAGTGTTCTAGGAAGGATGCAGCCTTCCATTTGAGAAACACGCCTGGACTCAATCAGCACTGCACCTACTTAAGAAAACCCACACACATACCAAGCATCACAACTGGCATACTTATACTATGTACTTAAAGTATGTACTCTTATTGTGAAGAACAAGTACATACATTTGAGTGTGTATTAAAATAGTATGAAAAGTACTGAGAGAACACTTTCACCGTAAACAAACTCCTCGTTGCATTTCAGCTTTTCTATTTATTATTCCTTATACAATTTATACTATATCATTTTTTTTATTTACTATTCCCTTGATTTATTTGTCCACACTTCATTTACACCTCTCTAAAAAAGTGTCCAAGGATCCACACTTCAAAAATCTACCTAATCTATACTCATTTCAACATACTTTGATTTGGGACATACTAATTCTAATCTTGGATACTATTTAGTACCAATAGTATGCCAATTGGGACGCAGGGATAAGTATCTGCTCAGCTTTGTTACTACCAAGCTTTTTGATTCTGATCACTGACTATGTTTACATGGACAGCAGTAATCTAATTATTGACCTTATTCTGAATAAGACAATATTGTGATTAAGGTGTTTACATGAGTCGCTTTTAGAATATTCCTTTCATGTACCTGTTTTACATGTTATAGAACATAGATCGATTAACAGCATACGTCATTACGTCCCCACGCCACGCCGTCCAACGTTCCCTCCAGAATTTCACGTATCAAAATAGAGTTGGTCCTCGTTATGGTACCGTATACAGTTTTGGGTGTTTTTATTAAAATTTTTTACGAACGCTTCAAGTGCGGTTAATTATTTGTCATGCTGTACGTGCAAATAGACGACTGCTTGAAGCCGTGTGCTGCGTCCGAAACCGCGTACTTACCTACAGTATAGTAGGCGAGATACATGTATTTCGTCTACTACAGGCCTATAGTAGGTAAGTACGTGGTTTTGGACGCAGCGGTGCTCTCTTGTTTGCCGTAAAACGGTTGAGCACTGTCGTGTGTGTACGTGTCCTGTCGCAAAATGTGGTGAAAACTTTCACACGACGTTAATAGTGTGATTAAGGTGTTTACATGTCTGTAATACACGTCGATAATGCGACTAAAACAGGAGTACTCCACATGTCTTAATTCGATTTGTGTTTACTTCGAGTATGACTTTAATCGGATTAAGGTAATTAAAAAATGCTGTTTACGTGGTAGTTTCTTAATCAGAGTATTGTCTTAATCAGGTTAATATTGGATTATTGTTGTCCATGTAAACGTACTGACTGTTTCTGGTTTTGACTCTAGTTTGCTTATCTTGTTGTGTGATTGTTGTCACCTCTTATAGTCTGTTTATGCATCACTTGACCTCATGCCTGTCTTTCAACCTTGACTATGTCTAGTGTTTTTGGATCAGATAGAGTGATTGCCAGTATTTTTTAAAATAAAGCATTTTCCCCAACTGTCGCTGTCTCTCCTGCTTGACACCCAGGTATAAAACAAATGGGAAAATACTGAGAAATTCAACTTAAGTGAAAAGTAGTGATAATGTGTCAAAGTCTTACTAAATTTAAATGGGAAGAAGCCAAAATGTACTGAAGTGAAAGTAAAGTTGAAAAAAAAAAACATTGTTAATGTATAAAGGTATTTAAAAATAAAAAGTAAATGTTTTTAACAGATGAAATTACGTTTCATGTTATATCATGGTTTCAGGTTTCATGGTTGCATGTTCTCCTCAGTCCAAAGACATGTGCTGTAGGCGGCTTGGCATTTGTGTAGTTTGTGAGTACGTGTGTGATTGTGCCGTGCCGTGATAGGTTGGCACCCCATCCAGGGTATCCCCCACCTTGTGCCCAAAGTTCCCTGGGATAGAGGAAGATAATAAAATAAACTATAAAAAACGTCATGTCAATGTCATGACCCCTTCAAGAATTTCACAGCAAGAATTATACACTGTATAACTCTCGTTATATGACAAATAAAGAGCTTGAACTTGAACTTTGTTTTTTGTTTGTTTCTCTTACACTGATGGATGCTGAACTGAAATGATTGGATGCTAAACTGAGCCCATTCCATTGATATATTGCATATATGTCTTCTTTTCATCGGCTAGATGAAAGAAGAACAGACCTTCGAGATTTATAATGTGTACTCTGAAGGTCTAAATAAAAAAGTAAGGAGCTAAAAGTATTTATTTTCTTGGAAATTAAAAAAAAGTACCAGTTTTCAATTTAAATAATAATCAAGTAAAGTATAAATACACCAAAATAATACTTAAGTATAGTAACAAAGTACAAATCACTCAGGTATTGTCCACCCCTGAAAACAAAAAACAAAAAAATAGAAATACATTTCATCACAATACACTTTCAGCACTGTAATTAATCAGACAAAGCAAATTGGCATACAAAAAGCCATTCATTCAATGCTGTCATCGATAAAATATTAGAAGTGTTTTTAGACCCAACAGTAATTGGCACATTATTGGTGCTAGTTCAAGGGCACTCTAACACAATAGTCAGATAGTCAGAGTTCACTACTGAGGATTAGAGAGCTGTCTCTTGCTTTGCTGATGAAGATTTTGAGAAACATTAAGGTTTTTCTGATCATCAGGGCTTTCATTCAACCCATTGACCGACCTGTCCAGCTCTTCATTTATAATTAAAGGCCATTAACTCCTGCGGTTAAGTGCTTGTGGCTTAATTAGCCATCAGATGGCCTGAGCTCTTCACTAGCAAAATCACAGATTTAATTGAGTCATCATTTGGCGGGCAGACAGAGGAACGATGATATAACACAGCATTAGATCACCTTCACAAAGAGAACTGGTGCAGGAGACTGTTTCAGGTAGTAAATATAGCACGTCCTGACTTAGCCCATCATTGTTGTGTCTTTTCTCTGTGTGAATGTACGTGAGTTGGTGTGTGAGTGCATGTTATCTATTTTCTGATCAGATTTTCTCCTCACTGTGCACTCCTTTTGGGCCAGTAAGCAATCACATTACTTATAACTCCTCGTTCATTTACTTTCTTCTCTTGCAACTGATCTTCTGGTCTCCAGCATCTTTCGTCTCTATGCTTTCTCACTGTCATACTTTGTCCTTAATTAAAAGAACAATTAGGTTGGGTCGATGGTGGATGAGTGAATAAGTAAACATTCTCCTGCCATGTGTATAAGCATGTGTGATGAACTGTGCTGGGTAACTTACTCAAAAAAAGTAATCCACTACAGATTACTAATTACTACTTTAAAATGGTAATTTGACTACATTACTGATTACTGCATGTAAAAAGTAATCAGATTACTAATTACTTTACTTTCATGTTACTTTCAAACCTACAAAAAATACACTACAAAGAGAAACTCATAGTTCTTTCAGTAATTTTAGTGTGTGTCAATGTATGATATGATCAGAAAAAGTTGGATTTATCATAAAACTTGCCTCAGGTGTTTGTATCAATACCAGACAGATAAAATATAAAACTTTTCTAACTAGGCGAGTTTGGTGTCACTAGCCAAGGAGAGGCACAGCTAAGCTATCATTGTATGGGTTTAGCTGCTACAGAGCCATGCAAAGTACATTATCTTTGCTCTGCTCATATCATGTTCATGTAAACTGGAACTCATATAGACATTTACACACCTTGTTTTCCTGCTCAGCATCAGAGGATGTTACTGTTTCAGTTTCAACCCCTTTACTGGTTTAAAGAAAATCGCTGTATATCCATTTTCCCTCACACTGACTGTGTGAGCTAGCGTTTGGCAGAATTGAGAGACTGTCAGCCAATAAGACACGAGTGTTTCCAAGTATTTTCCTGTAAACCCCGTCTGATTGATCTTTCCTCCGGTCACTGAAGGTATGAAATTACAGGCCGTCTTCTTTTACTGACGTTCAGTTACGCAGTGACAAACTGCTCCAAGTGGAAAATTATTCAGGGCTAAAGAAGAAATCTTCAGGGCAAAACGTGATTTATTTTATTTTACTTAATATTGTTCTCTTAACAATAAATTTGTAATGCAAGTAATGTAATTTTACTGTAACTGCAATCAAATTACTTACATTTAAGGTGTAATACGTTACTGCATTATCAGAAAAAGTCATTAGATTACAGTTTAACCAACTCTGGTAATCAAGATCTTGCTTGACTAAGGGTTGAAGTCCTATTATCCTCTCATACACACATCTCATTCCTTGTATGTCATTTTTTGATTTCCTTACTGCTGGCATTAATCGTTTTAAATTGTGTAAAACACAGGTCTCCATGTTTAGTGTTTTAAAAGTCTGCATGACACCTTATAGCAGCTTAAAATCATCCTGAAAGTGTTGACATGATGGGGAAAAAAACATCTTGTGGTCCCAGTAAAACTCAGACTTTTGCTCATATTTACCTTGCCGATATTTTTCCTGTGAATGGTGATAACAGCACCTCTTCTCAGTGAGTTAAGATATTACCAGAGCACAGAAATTTCAGAAACAGCCCAGAGGAATCTATTATTTTGGAAGTGCTTTTAAGAATAGAGCAATGATCAGGACCACACTGGTGTAGCTCAGCTTTTGTATTATGGAAAGCAGGTGTATAGCAACAATTGGGCTATTTTTGGCCTTGATGTATCTCCACATCTGTCACTGCCCAAGCAGAACCACCAGTGTGTGTATCTCACTAGCAGGTGTGTGTGTGTGTGTGTGTGTGTGTGTGTGTGTGTGTGTGTGTGTGTGAGTGTGTGTGTGTGTGTGCCTTCTTTTCTGAGAAATGTGGAGGTGGTGATGACAGCTCTTTTTTTCCTATCATCTCTGTATGTAAGATTTTAAATTGTCCTGCTTTTTCTGGTGTAGATCTGACAGTATTGCCCTGAAACATCAGATGTGTAAGATGGCAGCCTATGCACGTTTACATGTTTGTATCGTGTAATGCAATGCCACAATCTGTATTTGAATCTGTTTAGTGTGCCAAATATTCATATCTGTAACTATATTCGTATTTAAACCCAAAGTGGGGGTGGCCTAAACCTGAAGGATTTTTTTAAATTAAATATTTACCCTACCACTATGCCCCTACAATGAGCCGTACCAATATGTAGAAATGCCAGCACCGTTATGCACATCCTGTAAATTCTAGCTCTGACAGTTTCTCAACCTCGGCTACGTCACCTGAGAGATGAGCACGGGGTTGTTTGTAATCCTGCTCACACGATTATTATTTTCGTTTGTACTAGCTCATATGTTCCAATGAATTTAGCTGGGTCTATTTCCCTAAATATAATAAACTAGCAACCTAATGTAAACCACCATGACCCTGACCAGGCAGTTACTAAGGATGAATGAATGAACACTTAATGCATCATACAGCGACAGGGATGTGAACGAATGTGGCTTTTCTTCTTTCTTAGTCACACTTATTTCCTATCTGACCACTCACCTGCATGAAAGTAAAAACCTCCTGCTCGCTGGGATTCTAGTCCTGACACTCACCTCTAGTCTCAGCCAAAAAAAGCCTCCTATTCAGATCTGTATATGTATCAGTTAAGAACACATTACCTGTTAGTTCCCATTATACCACAGCGTGGCTGAATTCTCAGATCAGAAGGTTTGCACTACTAATAACAGCTCTGATAGCAGTTCTGACTACAGCATAACTGATAGGTTTATATTAATGTTACTGTTCCCATAGTAAGAGCTCACAAAGACATTTATAGAAGGAGTATCAGGTGTCAGTGCTTTGTAACACTCAGCAGGTATCTTGACATGGGAAAGTCTTTAGTTTGTGCTTTCTGGTTTCTCAGTCACATGTGATTTTTGTGTGTGTGTGTGTGTGTGTGTTTGTGGGGGGGTTCTTTGAGAGAGAGTATACAGGCGAATCTGGTGACATTTCGGTGCAGAGCCTGAGCATCATTTGTTAGTTTATTTCATCCTAATATCATCGTAATATTTTTGTTTTCCTAGCTTTGCCCTCAGCATGCTATTCTTGACCCCAAATGACTCACTTACTCCCCTTCCAACCTTGCCCGTTTCTGACATCAGGCCAATGTGAGAAGATGAGACGAGATCTGACAGGCAGAGCACAGAGGGAGCAGCCAAAACTACAAATGCTGACATTCTCAGATTGATTGATTGTGTCTATCTTAGCTCAAACACGAGGTGGCACTCACCAGAATAAACTTGCACACTGCTTGTCCTAATGTATGGCTCTGTCTCTCTGCACTTCACACACACAGTGATTATTGCATTACTGCCAGACTCCTCACCCTCTGTCAGAACTGGAATGACAGCAGTGAGGAGCTTCACAAGGTCAGTGCAGAGCTCACAGGCTAACCAGATTAAAGAGAAATTACGAAGCAATGCATTTCACCATCATTGCCTAGGAAATGAGCTACGGAGAGTGCTTGTTAAACCTTGGGGCAATGAGACAGTGTGTGTGTGTGTGTGTGTGGATGGGTGGGTGTCTGTCAGAACATTTTCTGAACATTACAGTTCTTACTTTAGGTTCCTATAGTATTCAACATGTTGAGTTTTGATTTTTACATATATATCCATTCATCCATTTTCTGTACCGCTTATCCTACACAGAGTCTTGGGTAGCCTGGAGCACAAGGCGGGGGACACCCTGGACGGAGTGCCACCCCATCACAGGACACAATCACACACACATACACACACTCATGCACACACTATAGACAATTTGGAAAATGTCAATCAGCCTACAACTCATGCCTTTGGACTGGGGGAGGAAACCAGAGTACCTGGAGGAAACCCCTGAAGCACGGGGAGAACACGTAAGCTCCACGGGTGCAGGGTGGATCCCAGAGCTGCAAGGCAGCTAACCTCTAAGCCACATATATATAATAAACTTCCTCCAATTTTACACAACAAATGATTCTGTAATGTTTTTGTCTGCTTGTGTGAGCAGCGTTCAAAATATTGTGTCACACATTTTCAGAAAATTCTGGGAAGAACCAAAATTGCTTTCAGAACATTGCTTGTCAGATAATCTTTACATGTCAGTTCCTTGTCAGGGTTTTTGTTTGTTTATTGGTTTTTTTGAGCCAAAAACTGTGACAAAAATAACCTATTTGTCATTCCCTCTCCACAGACCAGATGTGCTGCTGCATCCGAGCTGATACACTGTTTCGTGGATATATATATATATATATAGGAAGAAGTGAAACATACATGTCTAAAATAATTAGCCAGATAAATGGGATCTCAGCAGGCAGCATATATGAAAACATTCAATTCAGATATGCCATGATGCCTTCCTGTCTCTGAATACAGCCCGAGTAGTCAGTAATAGGTTACGTCTCAGATACACCCCCTTTTATGTAATGTTGCATCCTAGCCTTCTTAGAACCTGTCGACTACATTACTGAATATTCTTATTATGTTCTCTGTTAGCTGGGACAATAACACATTTATCCCTCTGAGTTGGTGATTTAATGGAATGAATATAAAGTGCTCAGCCTTCTGTGCTTTGCTGTGTAAGGAAAGAATATAGTGTAACTCTTGTACCTTAACTTGGTGCCTTGCTTTGCCGGGTCAGATGCTTGCTCTGTCTCCATTCTCTTCTTCTGTTTTATTATGTCTTACTCATCAGAGCAAAGAGCAGCACACAATCATAGACACATGCATACCTTATCTTTTTCAATGTTTCACATTCACTGATTTTTTTTTCTCGCAAACACAAGGTGAATGTGGAGTATGGTGAAGGCACGTCTCTGTGAAGACTAGAAAATTCGGTCCTACAAGTGACCTTGTGGAGAATTTAAAAATATTTTCTTTGTATATTTCATCATGAGCTCAAAGTGTTGACGTCTGTTTAGTAAGCTGGTTGGTCAGAGAGATGATCATACACCTGGCTGATGGGTGAAAGGAGACAAGGCCACAATCTCTACTTTGTCTCTGCTATCCTAGGTGCTGATGGAGGGAATAGGTATCATGTTGACCCCTGGTTTTCTAGCCCTGACGGAGCAAACTTCAATTTATGCACAATCAACTTAGCTTTGCATATTCAGCAGCCCTCCCTCTGTCCATATCCTCTCACATGCTAATCAAATGAGAGAGAGAAACAGTCACGTTCAAACACATATTACTGCATGGAAATACACAAGTCATACATGCAGTGTATGATTATTATTTGTTTAAAATGAATGCAATATTTTGCCAGGTCAGTTAATTAATAATGCATTATTTAAAGCTCCGTACCTTGGTCTTTGTACAGCTTTATCTGAATCTTTATGTGGTTGATTATAGCCACCACAGTCTTCACCGTTACCAACATAAATATGCTAAATATATTTTAAGCACAGGCACAAGAGAATGAATTAAACCTAAAACCTAAACTTAAGCATCACAAGCACTAATTTAATCAACTATCTTTTTTTTTTTTTTGGTATCAAATGAAGGCTTCCCGTGTTTCTATATCTGTATAAATCATTGAAACCATTTGGTATTCACAGTTTCATATTTATAATAAATATTATAAATTTATATTAAAACTGCACCACATCCATCCATTTTTTGCGTTGCTTATCCTACACAGGGTCACAGGGAGCCTGGAGCCTATTCCATGGGACTTGTGACATGAGGCAGAAGGCACACTGGACAGGATACCATCCCATCACAGGGCACAATTGCACACCCACCCTACAGACAATTTGGACACAACAATCAGCCTACAATGCATGTCTTTGGACTGGGGGAGGAAACCCCCAAAGTACAGGGAGAACAAGCAAACTCCATGCACACAGGGCGGGAATCGAACCCCCAACCCTGGAGGTGCGAGGCAATCGTGCTAACTACTAATCCACCATGCACACCTCTACAAAGTACACCCCTACAAAGTATACGCCTCCAATGCCCACCCCTACAATGCACACCCCTACAATGCACACCCCTACAAAGTACACCCCTACAATGCACACCCCTACTAAGTACACCCCTATAATGCACACCCCTACAAAGTACACCCCTACAGTGCACACCCCTACAAAGTATACCCCTCCAATGCCCACCCCTACAATGCCCACACCTACAATGCTTGCCCCTACAAAGCACACCCCTACAATGCACACCCCTCCAATGCACACCCCTACAAAGTACACCTCTACAATGCACACTCCTACAAAGTACACCCCTACAATGCCCACCCCTACAATGCATGCCCCTACAAAGCACACCCCTCCAATGTACACCCCTACAAAGTACACCCCTACAATATACACCCTATACATAGTACACTCATACAATGTACACCCCTACAATGTACACCCCTACAAAGTACACCCCTACAATGTACACCCCTACAAAGTACACCCCTACAATATACAACCCTACAGAGTACACCCCTACAATATACACCCCTACATAGTACACTCATACAATGTACACCCCTACAAATGACACCCCTACAATGCACACCCCTACAATGTACACCCCTACATAGTACACCCCTACATAGTACACGCCTACAAAGTACACCCCTACAATATACAACACTACAATGTACAACCCTACAAAGTACACTCCTACAATCTGAGAGAACTCAAATGTTTCTACCTAGAACCTTACAAATGAGTAGACACATTTTAGGGAGTTAATAATCTATCCAAAGAAACATTAAAAAACCACATCAAGCAAATCATGGTGAGTTTATCCATATGTAAAAATAAATAAATAAATAAATAAAATAAGATATCTCTGAATATCATGCTGACACGGGTTAATGCTAGGTCATGATGCAATATATTTTAGACAAATTGCTGTCCTCTCTTAATAACCATCATCTGATAGTACTGTTCTCTGCACATATCATTGCTTCTACTTGCATAGTTTGAATAATAAGATTGAACAAGTTTGTATCAGTTTCATAAAACCATATGCATCTCAGACCCTATGTGTTAGTCTGCATTTTCATATGAATACATCCAGTTTTTATGGATGCATTTACTTGCTTACAACCACTTGTAGATCATAAAAGCATAAATTACATACAATCAAGCATACACTGTAACAGTATGTATTCTGAAGGGATTATTTGATGCAGTATGAGCAGATCTGCTGTCATATCTATAGCCTCACCTCATGCGGTTTTAATAAAACAAGTAATCTGAAGTTGTGTGACGTACCATAAATCACTCATTTTCTCAGTACCAGTGACTCTGTGGGCTTTTTTCTGAGCTTTAGGTGCCTTTGCTTGGAGTGTGTGTGTGTGTGTGTGTGTGTGTGTGTGTGTGTGCGAATGTTCGTTCAGAGCACACTGGAGCAGCTGGCTTTGCCTTAGCTCTTATGAAAGCTTTATTGGATTCCACCGTCCCCGGAGGGAAAACGCTTTAAATGTCTCCACAATTATACCTCTAATAACAGCAGCATGCTCTCGGGCCAAACCCGGGCTCGACAGAGATAAGGAACTGCAAGTTACTCATTCAATATGGGGGCTATTAATCTCTGTCACCTGCCTGTCAGGACGACTGGAGGAAAAACAGCGGCGTCTCTTGACCCACACACAGGGACCTGCCATCGTCAGTACTCTCAGTGAGAGTGCCAGTCTCCGTCAGAGCAGCAGGAAGTGTGTCTACAGACTGGAAAAGAGAGTTCTCCAGACCCCACTGGAGACCCACTTTAGACAGGCATAGTCAGAAAGAGACGAGACTTTAAATGGAGGAGATTATTAGTTGTTACAGTTTGTGTCTCTGGGCAATTTAGTTGTGTCTCACACTCGCAATTCAAACGTCACCTGTCTCCTGTCACCTACGAGCAGTTCCTTAGACATGCTCTCCCAGCCAGGGTTAGAGGCTCTTAAAATGTAAATGGAGATAGCTCTCTTAGTTTGATAATGTCCAACTTATCAAAAAGGAGTATCTTCTCTCACTCTTTTCGCTGTGCCTCCTCAGGCTCCTCTTTCCTGTGGTAGGCCCTTACTTCCCTCTTTGTGTTGTTTTTCTTTGAGGATCAAATACTCATCAGTACCCACTTTTTTTTCTCTCTGACCTTCTTCCTCTTCTCCTGCTGCTCCCTTCTTTGTTTGATGAGAGGAGTCTGATTTGAAATGGCTCCATGCTGGGATAGCTCGCTCGAATGTCCAGGTCACGTAGACACTGAAAGGCATCTACAGAATGGGATGGGGGAAAAAGAGCTAACACATATAGAGAGATGGACAGAGAGAAGGAGGGAGAGAGAGAGTGGGCATGTAGCAGCATACTACCTACACTGGCACAAGTGTTAATAACCATGTAAATATCTTTATGCTGGTAAAGCATAGCAGAGACTGATTTCAGGTGTACAAAAGAGTCAAGCCCATAAAATCTCAGCTTATTATTCAATTCATCTCAAAGCATGTTATTCAGTGACTGTGATCAAATATTTAGTAGCTACAGAAAAAATAATAGGTAAGGTCTGTAGTTATAAGAATGTGTAATGTAAGTATGGACTTACTGATGAGTTCTGAGAATTTGAAGAGTTTTTAAAAAAAAAAAAAAAAAAAAAAAAAAACACTTTCAGCGTCACTGAAAATGGACGCCTGGTCTTTTTCCAAATTTTCAACTGTTTGGTTTTGGTGAATCCATGCCCACAGGAGCACCAACAGTCATCGTCACTGAAATCACTTTTTCACATTCTGATGTTTGATGTAAACATTTATGCATCGTGCTGCTGCTGCATGATTGGCTGATTGGATATTTTTTGGTGGATAAGCTGGTGTGCAGTTCTTCCTATTAAAGTGGCCAGTGAGTGTTTCTCTATACAGACATGCAGCCAAGACACTCCACCCATCCTCATGTATACTAACACAACAACGGCTCTCATCATAGACCTGTTTGTGTGAGTGTTTGTGTGTGTGTTTGTGTGTGTGGAGGGAGGGGGGTGTGTAACTGCATAACAGGCACTAGAGTGGACACTAATTCTTCGTTTGAATGCATGAAGTCCACTGGAGTGGACACTTTTTGAAAACTTTTTGAAAAATGTATGTAAAAGTAAAATGAAGGTAATATTATTTTTTTATGCCTAAATAAGAGTAAAAACACACACAGAAAAAAAATAATTGTTTTCCTCAGGATTTCATAATTCATGCATGAAAGGGTTAAAGGCCAAATGTATAATACATACTCACAAATTACTCCCCATACACACACACACACACACACACACACACCTCTGCAGTAAAATTTAAAGTCCTGCCTTCAAGCACTTCGATTTAAGTGCTGCTGTAAAAACAAGTGCCATACTCATTCTTCCACTTATCCCTCCAACACTCCCATTCCCCTGTCTACACCTTGTAAATCTACCTGTTTCACACTTTCACTATCTCTCCCTCCCTGTTCCTGACAAGCCCTCCTGTTCATTATTTTATCACATATTCACTAACTCTTGCATGTCATCGCCCTCCCCTGCCCTGCCCTGCCCAGCTTTGTCACAATGACTTCCCCAACTCTAAACGCACATCTCCTTCTATATTTTTCATATCTAGATCTGTTCCACGCTGTTCCTCGCCCTTGAATTTACTTTGCATTGTTTCTAGTTTTCCTCACAGCAAACCCCCCCCAATCCCTAACCACCGCCCTATGGTACACTGCAAAGGGTGTTCTTTATCACTTTTGGCAGGACATGCTTAAATATATGGGAATTTATGCAAATTTATGGCTGAAAAATGAGCACTCACTTCCTTGCAAGGTATGGAAAAAAGCTGCAACTCATTACAATATTTTCCATTGGTTATGAATCTGCAGAATAATAAAGAATGATTTGTGATCTGAACAAAACTGTCCCTTTTTCCAAGCGATTATATAAAGCAGACGATTTCAACTTGAGCCAGACTGTTGTGCAGCACTTGCACTGATTGAACTTTTATATTATATTTCACAGTCCATATTTTTCCTCATATCTCTTCTATCACTTGCTCAGTCTGCAAATCTAAAATGTGGGTTTTTCCTTCATGTTTATCAAATGAAATACATACTGTATTTCTGAATAACACGCAGTAAACAGAAACAGATAGATACAATGTACTACATATTTGATGGTTTAGTGAGTGCTATGTCAGCCCCTGAGGATCCCTGCTCAACCTCCACCCTGCCAGGGAAGACTGATACAGCACTCCCTGATCCAGCAGGGGTCAGATGTCACAAAGTAGAAGTCACTTCAGAGCCTGTCCCCTGACATATAGATTGGCAGATGGTCTAGCATGGGTCACAGTAGGCAGTGCTGGCCAACACTGAGCAGACTGACGCACCACTGGGTTGCAGATAGTGTAGTCTTGCACAGTATCTCCTTATTTACATGCTCAGAATGCACTTAGTTTATACATCTAGTGAGGCTGAGCAAAAAAAAAAAAAAAAAAAAGACCTCTCTCTTCGATTTGTCTTCTTATTCAGTCTGCTAGATTCATACCAAGACTAACCACATGCTGTTCATTCAGATATTCACACCATGGGGCAATGTTAGACAGGGGAATGAAACAGTTTGTTGTAAGTTTGACCTTAGTAAAGCAGAGCACACATACTTCTAATCCATCCTTGCAGCTTCTCTCCATACCATTTCATATTTCCATGATTAAACTGGCTCTTTAATGTACTACTGAACATGGAAATTTCATTCACTCAAGTTCAGCAACTGCTTTATCCTAGTCAGTGCAGAGGTGGATCTAGAACCTCTCAGGAACACTGGGTGTGAGGTAGGAATACACTCAGGGCAGGACAACAGTCCGTTGCAGAGCACTATTCACATGCGCGCGCACACACACACACACACACACACACACACACACACACACATTCACACCTAGGAGGAATTTAGAGGTCTTATAGCATCATGGTCCTCAGTTTGATCCTGAGCACAGCTTACCGTCTGTGCGGAGCTTTGCATGTACTCCACATGCCCGTGTGCATTTCCTCCAAGTCCTCTGGTTTCCTCCCACCTTCCCAAAACATGCTGGTAGGTGTGCTGCATGGTGCTTAACCATTTTAAAAAAAACCTATGTGCAATAATAAATTGCTTGATATGTTGTTATTCCCTCAAAGAAGAAAGGCTCAAAACTACTAAAATGTCCTAACACGATCTCTATGTTTTGATTAAAAATGCCACAATCTATGAATATACTATACTGTATGTGAACTGCAAACACTCTAATAAATGGTATAATACTATAATACTAGCTTGAATTTGTCACAAATGTCAGCACAATGTGTCACAGCTTAGCACAAGTAGCTATTATCTCAGTAGCTACACCTGCCAAAATATGGCATAACAATCAAAACTATTTCAGTACTGTCGTTAGCTTTGTTAGCTAGCTAGTAAAACAAATTAAATGACAAATAAAATATCTGACAGGGGTGGAAACAGTTGTACCACTTTTGAAAACAGTGTGACGAATAACTCCCACTGATGAAGGACATTTCTAGCGTCTTTATTTTTCTGCATGCCAATAAGCAAGCTCTACACAGTATAGACAGTGGAAAAGGAACATAAACAGAGGTGTGCCTGCTGACATCTTGATAAAAGGTCAGACAGGGTTAGTCAAGGTTACTGGCAGTGGAGTATAACCTCAAACACCCCCAGTCTTTAGATGAAAAATCTATAGCAGGTCCTGATTGATTCTCTGCCTTTATGAAACTGTCCATGAGATGTACGGAAGCAACTAGTCTGGCACGATCTTCAAGCTTTAACCGTTCAAATGTGAAGAATATTTTCAAGAGCCTTGAGGAGGTATTTGAGAGGCATAGCTTTCAGTAGTGATATATGGAAAATGAAGAGACTCACACACATGAGTAATAAACCGTTATCTACTGATAAATATCATAAGGAAAATATTATGGCCCTATGCATATACTGAATGAAGAACATGGTTTGTACTTTGTTCATTCATTCACCTTTTGTGTCAGACCTTTAAAGCACAAGGTTTATTCACTAAGCCAGTAAATGTGTTTGTCTATCGTATTGGAGAGATGAAACAAATTGGCTTTCATTGATAACAAAAGGATTACCAAATGCGTCAATATAGGGAAGCCAAGGGAGCAATTCAGCATGTGCTAAACACTTCTACACATGGTTTAATATTTGATGCATTGGGAGAGAAATGGGTTGTGATATTTAATAGTTACACACACACACATGAGCACACACACACACACACACACACACACACACACACACACAGAGAGAGACTAGCAGTCACGTTGTTCTTTCATTTCAGTTTTTCTAATGCACATTGCATAGTGTGGACTCAATTTCTGCTTCTTTCCTCTTATTGTTACAACTTACCCCAGTATTGGGATTTAACAGTGGAAAACCTGTGATTTATGGTACATTACATTTTACATTATATTAATGTAAAATTTACAGTTAAAAATCTATTTTTAGGAACAACAGTTACTATATTTTTTATTTAATTTACATTGATGTGCATACATCTTATCCTCCCAGAAGAAACATTTCTTAATGGAAATGCTCATTTGTGTTTTATTTAGGTGTCAACTTTTCAAAGTTGTTTCTCCTAAAATCCCTTAGGATAAATACACTGAGAAAAAGAAGAGACTAGAGGAGTCAAAAGAGAGAGAGAGAAACAGAGAAAGGTCACACTTGGCATCTTCAGGATTTGAGCAGGCAATCTTCTCATTACAAGGAAATGTTTTACCTTTGCACCTGAGAAGTTGTTAATTGATGTAAAATAAATAAATAAATAAATAAATAATAAATTAAAAAATAAATAAATAGATAAGAAGCTTTTTCTGTTTTTCACAGGTTAGTTTACACTTTTCAAGTGTTGTCCAAGTCAAAATCAAGCTGTACAATATTTGAGTAAATATTTGAGGTATTTTATGTGTGTAGTGGCGACAGGCCGGCGCACAGGAAACAAAGATCGCTCCTCCCGCGACTGCCGCTGTGGCGCTGAAGAGACAGCTCCGCTTCAGCGCCACCAATGTTTTGGACGGACAGAGAGCACGTGGACACACCCACGGCTCGTGAATGGTGCACCGCGCGGAAGAATTCCACCATCCAGCAAGTGAGGGGAGAGTATAAAAGGGCGATATTCCACTCGCAGACGGGAGAGAAGTATCTCTGAGCATGTGTGCAAATCTCTGGCGTGTTTTAGACGATTTTGCCGACACGTGCACGTCTGCTCATCGCTGTTGTGTGTTCTTTCTGGTTTCAGGCGACTCCGACGCGAGTGACCGCTCCGCACCCTTGGCTGTAACCGCAGACGGCTGACACCCTCACCGCCCGATCGCACTTCAACACACACACACACACACACACACACGCGCGCGCGCGCGCACCCCCTTCACCGACAGTCGTAAATAAAGATCCCTCCACGTATAACACTGAAACGGCCTCCTGTGTGTCTCTGCTCCGCCCACCGCTGGCTAATTTCCCTACACTGGTGGAGGATGCGGGCATTAGAGCGCAGACACACCCACTTAAATACATAAAAGAAAAACTACACGAAAAAAATGAATTAATGAATTCATAATAATAAATAAATAAATAAATAAATAATCAATAATTTCAGTGTATAGAGAGAGGGACACCAGTAACATGGACCCCACGCTACAGCGTCTCATGGAGACTTGCCTCGGCCGGGATGGGCAGCGACCCCATAGCCCGCCCAGAAGGGGGCCGCCACATCGGCCCAACAGCCAGCGCGCCACCGAAGGAAAAGAGGTAATCCGAAATCGCTCCGCCTATGGGACACACCAGGAGGAAGCCAGGCTGATGAAACCGGATCGGGGGATGCCGAAGGAGGGTCAAGACTTCGGGCCGGCCGGAGGGGGCCCCCACACTCCGGACCCGCCCAAACCAGCCCAGCGACGGAAGGAGGCACCAGCCCGGCCGGCCTACATGACATGGGGCAAGAAGAACACCCCGGCCGAAGGTAAGTCACACACACACACCCTAACCCACTCTCCTCTGTATTTCAACAGGTGAGCCGGCAGGGGAACTTCGGCCAGGAGCAGAAAGAGGACGACCGCCTGAAGCATTGCTGGGCCCAGGTGCGGCAGATTGACGGGGTCGACCAAAACCCAGAACACAGGCTACCCACCTCCTACTTTTTAATCAGGAGAGGCCTGCTTTACCACCGAACCCAGCGCAGAGGGGAAAATGTGGACCTCCTGGTAGTCCCCAAGACCCAAACCCAAACACTGTTGCACCTGGTCCATACCCATCCGCTCGGGGGCCACCTGGGGGCCCGAAACACCGGGGAAAAACTGAAGGACCGCTTCACCTGGCCGGGGATGGACGCGGAGGTCCGGGACTCAGTGTCAGCGTACCGCCCCCAGGAAGCCCCCGCCGGTGCCCCGATCCCTCTTAACATCATCAGCGTCCCCTTCGAAAGAATAGGCATGGACCTCGTAGGGCCGCTCCCCAAGTCCGCCCAGGGCCACGAGTACATCCTCGTCATCGTGGACTATGCCACCTGGTACCCCGAGGTGGTGCCATTACGCAAAGCCACCTCCCGCAACATCGCCAAAGAACTGATACTCCTGTTCAGTCGTGTGGGGACCCCAAGGACATTCTGACCGACCAAGGTACCCCTTTTGTGTCCAAGCTAATGTCCAATCTGTGTCGGCTGTTACAGGTGAAATACCTCAAGACGTCTGTCTACCACCCGCAAACTTATGGACTGGTCGAGAGATTCAACCAGATGCTAAAACAGATGTTACGCCAGGTGGTAGATGAGGAAGGAAGGAACTGGGACCTCCTCCTTCCCTACGTGCTCTTCGCCGTCCGGGAGTGCCCCCAGGCATCCCTGGGCTTCACCCCCTTCGAGCTTCTCTTCAGACGGCGACCTCGAGGACTGCTGGATGTGGCCCACAAAGCATGGGAGGATTAACCGTCCCCATTCCACTCGGTCATCGACTACGTGCAGGAGAAGCAAGAGAAGATTGACCGGGTAACCCCGATAGTTCAGGAGCACATGCAAGCCGCCCAGGAAGAACAGAAAAGGGTGTACAATCGTGCCACGCAGCCTCAGGAGTTCCAACTGGGCGGTCGGGTGCTCCTACTAGTGCCTAGTAGCTCCTGCAAGTTCCTGGCCCAGTGGCAAGGCCCGTATACAGTCCTCGAGCAAAAAGGCACCGTCAACTACTGCCTGCAGCAGCCCGGTAAGCGAGCAGAGGAAAAACTCTACCACATGAGTCTGCTGAAGAAGTGGGTAGAACCGGCGTACACAGCTCTGGACACAGATCATGGCAAGGGTGCCTTAGTAGAATTTGGGGAAGATCTTACCCCCACACAAAGACAGGAGCTAACCGAGTTGGTGGACCAATTCTCTGATGTGTTTTCTACCTCCCCAGGAAGTACACGGGTGCCCGCAATGTTCCAGCGGCTGATAGACATTGTCCTGCGACCCCACCGTATGTTCGTGGCCGCCTACCTAGACGACGTAGTCATCCACTCCTCCACTTGGTCGGACCACCTGTTCCACCTGGGGGAGGTTCTGAAGGAACTCCAGAAGGCCGGGCTGACAGCCAACCCCAAGAAATGCCACCTAGGGCTGACCAAGGCGCAGTACCTGGGCTACGATATTGTCCGCGGTATGCTGAAGCCACAGGCGAAGAAAATCGAGGCAGTGAAGGACTACCCCCGGCCCACATCAAAGAAACAGGTGCGTGCCTTCTTGGGGTTGGCAGGGTATTACCACAGGTTCGTGCCTAACTTCTCCTCTGTAGCTTCCCCCCTCTCAGACCTTACGAAGAAGGGCCAGCCGGACTGGGTGAAATGGTCTGCGGAGGCAGAGCAGGCGTTCCAAGCCCTAAAGGAGGCCCTCACCAGCGCCCCAGTGCTACGC
>JANDJT010000179.1:12578434-12603305 GCA_024331685.1 Stegophilus panzeri
ATCACAGCTGGAGAATTGCAGAAGTTAGTTGCATCTTGGGGTCAGAAAGTCTCCAAAACTACAATCCGAAGTCACCTCCATCACCACAAGTTGCTTGGAAGAGTTTCAAGAAAAAAACTTCTACTCTCATCCAAAAACAAACTCAAGCATCTTCAGATTGAGAGACACTACTGGAACTTCAAATGAGATTAGGTTCTATGGTCAGATGAAACCAAAATAGAGCTTTTTGGCAATAAACACCAGAGGCGGCTTTGGCA
Organism: Stegophilus panzeri; assembly: GCA_024331685.1. Lineage (NCBI taxonomy): Eukaryota > Metazoa > Chordata > Actinopteri > Siluriformes > Trichomycteridae > Stegophilus > Stegophilus panzeri. The sequence goes on from JANDJT010000179.1 coordinate 12,578,692, forward strand.
CACACAGAGAGGTAACCATATGGAAAAGTACTTCATGCCCACAGTTAAATATGGTGGTGGTTCAGTGGCTAATGGCTCTGCATTACTGATCAGAAGGTCAGGAGTTCAAGCCCCAGAACTGCCACTACCACTGTTGGGCCCTTGGGCAAGGCCCTTAACTGCTCAGTTGTATAAATGAGATAAATGTAAGTCACTCTGGATAAGGGCGTTTGCCAAATGCCATAAATCTAAATATACAGTACATTTGTATGCCTGTAGTAAAATAAGTACTTTAAGTTAGTATATGTACTTGTTATATCATTAACTTGGTAGATATAAGAACAGTTGAAATCTCAAACTCAAGAGGAGACAGAGGTTACTGTTTGTTTGTTTTTTGTCTCAGCAGCTGTGAGACAGGAGAAATAATTGCTCTCTAGTATAAATGCTATCTAGGATAAACATGAGATAATAAGAAAATCTCGTTTTTCCATATGGGCTTTGACTTTCATATCAGCTTATATTTGTTATATCGGCTTGTCCCAATCTTTTTCTTAATGTTAAATTTTAAACAGAGAAAACAACAGAGGGGGGAAAAACAGCTAGTCGCGTTTTACCTCAATTAATCATAATGATCATTTCACCATAATCATTTCTGACACTTGGAACCTGAATCTGAAAACAGGACCCAGTTAACACACACACACACATCGAACCTACTGTACGTCAGAAAAACATGCACAAATTAAGTCTCCATGACAGCACATGCAGCTTGTTATGTACTTGGGAAGACCTCCGCACAAAGTCATTTTTGATTACTGTTAATGCATGTTCTTAAAGCTCTTTGAGCTTTCAGTCAGTTGCTGACTGTAGGCAGTCGTGTGTTACACCGCTAACTGATGCCACAAAAACATAGGTTATGTCAACCAATCACAGAATGAAAAGTTATGTGAAGGGAACTTAAGCTGAGTGTGTTTTTAACATGGTGAGAGTGTGGAGAATAAATAAATAATCAGGTGGGGTGCTGTCTTACAACACTGACAGCTTTAAGTCAAACATTACACTCAAGAATGGTTGATAGTAACAGATGAAATTTCTTTTTTAGAACTAGAAGCTGAAACTCAGTAGTGAGCAGACACACTGATAATAATGCACATATTAGCTAACTAGCTAAGTCAAGTCAGATTACGATGAAGATCCTTTAATGATAGACTGCAAAAAAACAACTATGTTCTGCTTACATCATCAATCAGTATGATATGGGCTCATGAAGATAATTAGGTAGAATACACAGATACATTTTTCAAAGGAAGTTTGAGGATATTTTTCCATTGCCACTACTGTATTTGTAGTTGTCCCATCAAATTCTTTTTTTTTTGTTTGTTTTTTGCATAATTATATGCTCTTGTCTATGGGTGGCTTTAAAGTTGCTTTTTTCCCTTGGTATTAATACAAATATGCTGGAAAATATGTAGAATGTGATTTTAAAAAAATAAATAAATAATGGTTTAAGCCATGCCATCAGGAGAAAAGTATTACATGTCTGAGAAAACTCTGTTGGAAAACTTCTTTATGGTCCAGATTGCATGTTTGTGTTTACATGACCATCTTGTCAGTCATTTTATAGACACTACCTCACACCCCTTCATGCCTCTGCTAACATGCTAATTCCACAGCCTAGCGCTCATAGGAGCTTATTATGAAGACTTATGACCATTCGCATGAATCACTATGAGCTGGATTTTGCATGTTTACAGTGTTATATAATGCACTTGAAAGTGATGTCACGACAGTCCTTGCTAATACTAACTGAGTATGCTAACTGTAGTCAATCCATACAGGATTTTGCAGAGTTTTTTTGTGATGAAGAGGTTTTGTGCTTTTTTTGGTGAAAACTACTTGAATTGGCTTAAACCGGGTTCACACTGTACGATTTTGTCCACGATTTGGTCGTCTGAGACAAATTTTGAGAATCTTGAAAGATTCCTATAATCCTATCAGCTCCCCCTACTTTACCAACAGAAATCTCATCTTGGCAGAAATCTTTCCTAATGCACCTTTAAGGTGGCTCTGAGCTGTTAATAAAAATAAAAAAAAAAGTCTGATACTTCCAGAACTTTGTTGCTGATTGTCTTTGGTTGCAATGACACTAAATCAGCTGCTATTATGCTCATAACATTATGCATTCATGACCAAAGAAATCTTTTACAATGTTGATTTTTCTGCAACAGCTAAATCGTGCAGATATTTTACAGTGTAGGTCAGGACGACAGTGTTACCCTGTGAGGGGAGTAGACCGGTCACGAAGTCCAAGGCGATGTGTAATCAGGCGTGGCTGGGAACGGGCAGGGGTTGAAGTAGGCCAGCAGGCAGGCAGTGAGAGACCTTACTTCGGACACATGGTGCAGGCAGAATGTATGGGGAATGTATGGGCCAATTTGGGGAGGACACAGTTGAGTTGATGAGTGAGGAGTCCAATCTGGTTTATCAGTGCACAGAGCTATTGCTCATGCTGGCCTATGAGGGCGCCATGGTGGGACAGGACTGGACAATGGGCAGCTGGTTCTGCTGGGTCCATGATGGCCAGATTGCTCTGTTATGAACACATGGACAAGGGGACCCAAACGCAGAGCAGAGAGGTGTGTAGTAATTTGTAGTCGAAGTCAGGATTCAATCTCGGGTTGGTGGCGTGAGAGCTGGCATGAGCAGACAGGAAGCGTGAGCAGTGAACCTGGAACATGAGGAGAAAAATAAGTGAGAAAAAGACACTAAACAACAAAATGGAAATTAAACGTGAGGAAAGCAGGAAGTGTAACCCACTGAAGCCAGAACAATCTGGCGACGAGTGGCTGAAGAACCGGGGTTTATATACGCTACTGATGAGGTGAATTGATGAGGAACAGGTGTGTTTAATGATTCTATCAATCGAGGCGTGAGTGGAGTGCTATGCCCAGACACACACACACACACACACACACACACACCCACACACACACCCACACACAAACAGAAACAAGATCGAAAGAAAACACAGGAAACACAAGGAAAGGGAAAAACAGGGAAACATAGGGAAATACACGGGCGCTCCGGCCCGGACCATGACAGTAAAGCCTGCTTTAGAGAAACAGAATGAGAAACTTGGCACCTTAGCTAGGAAAATTTTAGCTAATTTGAAAGAAGAGTCAAAGAATCTAGCTAGCTAACTTAAATGTTAAATGATTTGGAAGCTCACTTCTGAAGTAAAAAGCCATCTAGTTAATTAAGTTTTAACACTTACTGACTGCTTAACTCCTTCTAACTAACTGAAATAAAATATTATGTGGATATAACACAATCTTCATCTTTGCTGGACAACAACGCTGTCTCAGTGTGGATGGAAGGCCAAAACGTAAATAAAAAGATGTGTTTTCAAATTTGCTAGTCTAAATGTAGGGTCTTTGTTCATCAGAACACCTTTATTTACCCACATATGACTACGTTTCCAGCATGTATTGTAGAATTTTGTCCTCTAGGGGACTTAAAATGGAGACAGAACAGGCATTTCTTGTGAGAAAGCCATAAGAGAAAATTTTGCTTTGTCGGCACGCAACATGATGGAATGGTGAGTAACTTCACAGGCATGGCTTTTTGGATATAAGCAGTCTCAGTGCTTAATGAGCATGTGCATTCCAACCTTCTCCACACCTGTCATTAAAGTACACACAGAGTAGGGATACTGCATAGAAATGGAGAAATAACAGGCAATTTAGTGATGTGCGAAGAGGAAGAGGGAATGTGAAGGAGGCCGGGGTCATCCCACCTTGTGTTTTTAAGGGGATCCTTCCCCACCGTCCCTTCTGAGCTTCAGGCAGATAATGAGGCAGTGGCAGCATAATGGGTCTAAAATAGTGAGACGTAACTTTTTTTTTTTTTTAAGGGACAGTGGAGGGCTACATGTCTTACCTCTTCCTTTTTTTTAGTCCGTCCTTTTATGCACATCATGATGCTCACACACTGCTGAAGTTCACAATAAAAAATGGTGCACATTGGAATCTGAAACATCCTAATATCCAAATTAAATAACACTGAGACCTTGGTGGATGATTATAAAATATGTGTCGCCCAAAAAATAATAACTGACTAATCCAAATAAGCCAACTAATCCGTCTAAGATCTACAATCTCTTGTCCAGAGCATCAGAAAGTTTTTGAAATATGTTCTTCACAGAAATACCTGAAAACCAACAGTTATTTTTTCTCTAGACTATAAAAACACCACAAAAAAAATCTTCCACTGTGTCATTTGTTCACACGTTCCAAAGTGACGAAACTGATAATGAACGTGTTGCGCAAGTGGGAACAGTGTGATTTAATGGCTCTGAAAAAGTCAAAACCTTTCCTAATTACTGGGCATTCAGAACCAGTGTTGGGTAAGATTACTAATTACTACTTTAAAATGGTAATTTGATTACATTACTGATTACTGCATGTAAAAAGTAATCAGATTACTAATTACTTTACTTTTAAGTTACTTTCAAAACCTACAAAAATACACTACAAAGTGAAACTTGTAGTTCTTTCAGTAATTTTAGTGTGTCAATGTATGATATGATCAGAAAAAGTTGGATTTATAATAAAACTTACCTCAGGTGTTGTAACTGTTTGTCGGACTACCAGACCAATAAAATATAAAACCTTTCTATCTAGGCTAGTTTAGTGTTGCTGGCCAAGGGGAGGCACAACTAAACTATCATTGTCTGGGTTTAGCTGCTACAGAGCCATGCAAAGTATCTTGTATTATCTTTCCTTATGCTCTGCTCATATCCATGTAAACTGGAACTCATATAGACATTTACACACCTTGTTTTCCTGCTCAGCATCAGAGGATGTTACTGTTTCAGTTTCAACCCCTTTACTGGTTTAAAGAAAATCGCTGTATATCCATTTTCCCTCACACTGACTGTGTGAGCTAGCGTTTGGCAGAATTGAGAGACTGTCAGCCAATAAGACACGAGTGTTTCCAAGTATTTTCCTGTAAACCCCGTCTGATTGATCTGTTCACAGAAGATATAAAATTACAACACCGCTGTCTTCTTTTACTGACATTCAGTTACATAGTGACAAACTGCTCCAAGTGGAGAATTATTTGGGGCTAAATAAAAAATATTCGGGGCTACAGCACCCAATGCCCAGGCCAGGTTACACCTCTGGCAGCCGTGCAAAACGTGATTTATTTAAAAAATGCATTTTACTTAATACTGTTTTCTTAACAATAAATTTGTAATGAAAGTAACATAATTTTACTGACATCAGTAACTAATCAAATTACATACATTTAAAATGTAATGCGTTACATTACTGCAATTTCAGAAAAAGTCATTAGATTACAGTAACGAGTTACTTTGTAACCCAACTATGTTCAGAACTCACATTGTACATTTTGGCATTTTTGTAATTATTCTTCATCAGTTTTTTCTTCTTATAAGCAGGTTACCTGCAAGAATGACAGAAAGAGACAATAAACAGGCTTTTTGTGTATGTGTATGTGTGTGTGTGTGTGTGTGTACATGTGTTTATGCATTAACAGCCGAAGGTATACAGCAAGGAGGAGGAGGAGGAGGGATGGCTGGGTATTGTTTTGAGTTGGATGACTTGGTGGCTGGCAGGGGCAGCAGATAGAAAGGGAAACACTGTAATTACTCTCAATGTGGATGGGAGCCAGCTGGGGACCCCTTCAACAGCACAGGCTAATTTATGGCAGTGCATGTCTCTCTCAGGCTTCTCTTATCCCTGTTTGTCTACTAGTTTCCAAGATTCTCACTGTACTCAATACATACTCATTTCCCGCTGTAATGCTTTCAGACAAAGTCATTTGCAATGTTCTGGAATATGTTAATAGAACAGATGATAAAGGAAGACTTACTACCTGGGTTCACACTTCACAGGCTTTCTTTACACGGAGGTGACACACAAGCTACACACACTTTTAGATCAGAGAACAGCTGGTTTTTCACATTTCCTTTCACCATCGACTCCTCTTCCAGCTTAAACCGTAATGTGATCACTCCTAAACCTAAACATGCAATGTATCACATTTATGTATCACATAATCTCTAACAGACAGGTCTCAAAGGACCGCTGGATGCATCACTGGATCCGTCTCCTTGTTACCTCACTAAACCAAGCCAAACAGCAGCTTTTACATGAAGGTTTGGTGTCACTGTCTTTCTCACATGTGTCCCAAGGGGATGAGAGGTGAGCCCTCCTCTTTCATTGTCTACCTCTTCTTGTCTTTCCTTCCTTCTCTTCATCTCTGACATACAGCTGCTAAATTGGTCAGCATCAGACATTTGACGCCCCTGATGGAAAATCACACCCAATAATAGCTTGACCCCCACAGCTTCTTCAAACCAGAGTTGCTATTTCTATTTGGCTTCTTTTGAACACTTGGAGGGAGAAAATATACTGAGTGCTGAGAACGAAATGGATTTTTTTTTTTTTTTTTTATCTAATATACAGGTTCAAAAATTAGAATATTGTGGAATTTTTTTTTTTTTTTTCTGTAATCTAATTCAAAAAGTGGAACTTTCATATATTCTAGATTCATTACACATAAATGAACTATTTCAAGCCTTTTTTGTTTTAATCTTGATGATTACGGCTTACAGCTCATGGAAATCAAAAATCCGGTATCTTAAAATATTAGTATAAAGAATTTATAATACAGAAATTTCGACCTTCTGAAAAGTATGTTCATTTATGCACTCAGTACTTGGTCTGGGCTCCCCGAATTATTGCATCAATGCGGTGTGGCATGGAGGCAATCAGCCTGTGGCACTGCTGAGGTGTTATGGAAGCCCAGGTTGCTTTGATAGCGGCCTTTAGCTCGTCTGAATTGTTGGGTCTGGTGTCTCTCATAGATTCTCTATGGGGTTCAGGTCAGGCGAGTTGGTTGGCCAATCAAGCACAGTAATAGCATGGTCAGCAAACCAGTTACTAGTAGTTTTGGCACTGTGGGCAGGTGTCGAGTCCTGCTGGAAAAGGAAATCAACATCTCCATAAAGCTTGTCAGCAGATGGGAGCATGAAGTGCTCTAAAATCTCCTGGTAGACGCTGCATTGACTCTCGACTTGAGAAAACACAGTGGACCAACACCAGCAGATGACATGGCTCCCCAAATCATCACTGACTGTGGAAACGTCACACTGGACTTCAAGCTACTTGGACTCTGTGCCTCTCCACTCTTCCTCCAGACTCTGGGACTTTGTTTCCATATGAAATGCAAAATTTACTTTTCATCTGAAAAGAGGACTTTGGACCACTGAGCAACAGTGTTTTTAGTAAAATGGTGTTTTGAGTTAATTAGTTGATTAGAGCTCTTCTCAGGTCGACATTGCTGTATTACAAATTCTTTATTCTAATATTTTTGAGATACTGGATTTTTCCAGTATATCATTTCCATGAGCTGTAAACTGTAAACATCAAGATTAAATGAGACCTATTTTAAGCCTTTTTCCAAGATGTAATATAAGTCTTAGGTGTCCCCAGAATGTGTCTGTGAAGTTTCAGCTCAAATTACCCCGGATCATTTATTATACCATTCTATAAATGCCCCTTTTTTGTATTGAAGCAAAAAAAACACTGTTTTTTTCATGTCTGTCTCTTTAAATGCAAATGAGCTGCTGCTCCCCATACCTTTTCCGGAAGATAAGACTCGTGCTTTGGATACTACATTAGCCGTGGAATCTGCGAACAATCTCATTCGGAAAGCCGATTTGCAAACATTCACAAAATATAAAGTGCGATACTTACGTCTTCTAGATATGAAGCTGGATCACAAACAGTCGGTACTGATCCATGCTTGAGAATCAAGTATTTAGCAAATCCTGCTTTGTATTGACCCTCGTTCAGAAAGCAGTCTGGTGTAAAATGATTTAAAGTATTTTTGGGGCACATTTGCTTCAAAAATAAACCTTCTCCACTGCGTCTTCAGTGGCTCTGATGCCGGGAGTACATGAAGACTTTTCTGTTCATTCTTACAGCCAACAACAGAACTTTTATGAAGCTGAGGCATTTTTCTTATCACTGTAGCTGTTCCAACACAGAAAACATGGCAGACTGTGTGCAGCTCACTCAGGGGAGGAGCTATGCTAATAGGGCAGAGTCCCTGGGCGGTGCTTGTTCCAACACGACATCACGTTAGTGCGAAAATGAAAACGGCTCATTTTGAGACACTGTTTATGATTTATTGGGATTATAAAAAAAAAAAAAAAAGGAGCGGGTGGATTTGTACCATTGTAGGGTGGTTTGTTATGTTCAAACACCATTTAAAAGTGAATTTTGCATAATAGGTCCCCTTTAAAACAAAAAAAGGCTCAAAATATTTCATTATATGTGTAATGAATCTAGAACATATGAAAGTTCCACTTTTTGAATTAAATTACGGGAAATAAAACGAACTTTTCCACAATATTCTCAGTTTTTGAGATGCACTTGTATCTAAATATATATTTTCATTACATTCCTAAGGGATCAGCATAATATGAATAAAAACAATGTGAATATGTTATATTCTACATAGCATAAATTAGCATGTACAAAATGCTCCTCTGGTTACCTAATTACTGCTAATTTAGTGAAAGTAATCAGGGGAAAATTAAGAAGCTGGTGTTAAGACACGCCAAGGATTTAAGTGTGGAGAAAATGTGATTTCTTGTGACACATATGTATGAGCTGTGATTGTTCATTTCAATTATTTCTGAAGACTTGGTCATTTCTGTTTGGAATATACAGAGTAAAAATAATAAGTAGGTAATCTGTTCTTTAAAAAAAAAGATGTGTTGCAACCCTGGCTTCCACCTTCTGTTGTGTGTATACCAGTTATTATGGTCATCTTTCTTCTGCTGTTTAAAGAAGTGGCTAATTAGAGTACTTCCAGTACCTTTGAGGAAAGGTCATCTTCTCCCACCGCACAGAGCCATTAACAAGCCCCATAATAGCACACTCAGGTCAGCTCCTCTTGCATCAGCTAAGTTCCCAGGTCTCTTTCCTTAGTTACTCGTTCATTTCACAGCATTCAGCTCTTCTGACTTCTAAAATGGTGAGTGAGTATAACGGTAATTAGTTTCACTACACTATTTCACTATGTGGAATTGTTGTTTATGTAATCCTTTTTCATAACTAGAGCTTCAAAGGTGTGACACAGGGTTTTATAAGATCATGATTAATGTTTGGACCACTGAGTCAAGGAATTATGAGGAAACGTGTAGATATCGGGAGCACAGCTCACAAAACATTTGGATAGTAACATTTACACCTTCAGATATCTTAGATTACCACTTTTACAAAGCTTATAGTATAACTCATGGCAGTGCCTGTTACTGTGGCAGGTGTGCTCAGTGAGAGGAGGTTACAGACCCTTACTGACTCTCCACCAACCACTGACAGCTCAATAACAGTCCAGAGTGACTGAAAGATCGCTTTGCTACACTTCAGCTGACTGAACACAAATACACACAAACCCTTACACACACACACCGAGCAGTCTCAAGTTGTTGTTTTTCTCCTGTGCTACCTCATGCTGTTTTTCTCTTCCTTGCAGAATCGATTTGTCCTAAGCGCATCTCTTCCAAGCACCTATTCTTGTCAAGGGACACGTAGTGAACATCCTTTAATTACTTGCCATTCATTTTGTAAAGACTGCACCGGGCTCCCATCCCTTACTCTCATTCATCATGTGGAGTAAAAAAAGAACATTTTGATATCAAGGAGATAAGAGAAACATTGCTTTTGCTGAACTTTCTCTATACTGACAAAAATACATGTTATGCTTTATGGTATCTGAGGAAAGAAAAGGAAATTGTCAATTCTATAATCATGCTATTAGCGTGATAAAACAATAAATGTTTAATAAATGTGTAATAAAGTAATTACAGCGACAGGGTAAAGACATCATTCAGAAAAAAAGGTTCTCAGATTTCATAGGATAATAGTTAATGTCCAGCAGTGCCTCTTTTAAAATAAGGTCAGTCAAATAAATTAATATTGCTGCCTCAGTCTCTGTCATTCAGCTATATAGCATAGTTACTGACCTTGCCCTTTAGCATCCTAATACACACCATTACAGCATGGGGGGGAAAAGATGAGTGAATGGAGAGGTAACTCTGGACAAATCATGAGAATGATTGATCAAAACTGTAATGAATTCCAGTCAGCCTGTCCTCTCTCATGCCAAATGCATGAGGGAAGAGTTTGGCAATGTGGATGCATCATCAGCCGTCCTTGCAGCTTCTCAACTTTATCTGTGTGAATTTTGGAGGTAATGAATGCGATGGAACAAAAGCCAGTGGGAGTGAAATTCGAGGCTGTGGAGCCAGAGAAAAATGAGAAAATCTTTAACAAACAAGGAGACTGATACCAAAGTGAACGAACACGGAAGGGAGGGAGGGAGGGAGGGAGGGAGGGAAGGATGGAAGGAGAAAGAGAGAAAAAAATATGAAAAGAGCAGGAGAGTGGGAACAGATCAAAGAGAGGGATGGGGAAGGATTGGAAAGATTAGATGAAAAGAAGTGCTCTGAGAGGTAACAAAGCAAATGGCATATGGGCCGGAGGAGTAGGGCGAAACTGAGAGGGCAGTGATGTTCATTAGGAAGTCACAGGTCACTTCTGGGAGTTTTGATATTATATATACTATACAGACTACACAGCCATCCTAACTCAGTTTGCATTCTCTTTCTCTGGAAGTATGTGTTCGATAAATATGTACTCCATTCTGACCGATTGCTGCATGTTAGAGTAATATATCTAATGTATACCTACCTTACACATGTTATTACAATAGATGGGCACACACAAACAAACCATTACAGCCACTTATTAATGCAGATTACTAATCTATCAGATATACAGATTTCCAGAAGGGTTTTAATACCTATGTAGTAATAGCAACACAGAATCAGTGCTTCCTCCACAGGTAACATCCTTAGTAAAGGAGGCACCAGAGGAGGAACGTGAGGTCTTCCATTTCCACACACATTCGGAAGCATATTTCACAAAAGCACTGCAACCACAACTACCATCTTGTTATTCGGTTATTCACCTTAACATATTATTTAGTAATTACTATGCATATAATTATAGTAAAAATACAAATTAAATGTATATAAGTGAGAGTGGAGAATGTAAATAAGGACCCAGAAGCAAGTCCTACAAGGCGTAAGGAGATAAAGTAAGATGTATAAGCCCACCCATCCACACATTCACATACCAAACCTAACACCCCCCTCCCCCTCCAAACACACACGCACACAAATACCTTTGTCTTTCTATCCTTGTGAGGACCTTCTACTGACATATTGTAAAAAACACTCACGCATGCATGCATGCACCACACACACAATCATTACAGATACACAGTTCTTTAAGTAAATGGAATCGTATGTGTTGTACACCTACAGTGAAAGCTATGAGGATCGTTCCTCTAATCTACTATCCACAGAGTTTCTGCTTTTCGCTTTCCCTGAAGTCAGTAAAGGTTCACTGGCTGCATTTTCAAAAGTGTTCATTAATAGTTAACGACTAGTCAATAAACAGTCAACTGAGTTAATTGTGCGCATCATGTGCACATGTGTTTTGCCTCAGTTGCTGTCATGGATTATCTCCACCGATGAGAACAAGCACACCTGTGTATAAATGGAGATCATTCTCTTTTCCTGTTCACATGTTCTTTTAGTGCAGAGAGAGTGGTCTTATTTGCTGATTACTAGGGGGAACTGCCTCCTCCCCATTCCCAATTGCCAGTTTCCACATTCAGTGCTTCTTGGCCACCATGTTGAGGAGTTAAATGTCATGAATTCTTAATGCTTAATGAGCCCATCAGCCCCTGAGTAAAAGTGCGCTGTAATGCTGCTGCTGCTAATTGGCTTCAGTGGCTGTTCTTCCCTGCTGAGGTGGACTAGTAAAAAAAAAAGGGTGGCAAGAGGGATCTGTAAGGCTTTGGCCAGTGGGAGAAGCAAGTGTACTTGTGTGTATTTATTTTTGGGGTGAGGGCAAGAGGGTCAATGTCAGAGGATTGGAATGGTCTGCAGTGGCCTTGTCCAGCAAGGCAGAGTGCTTTCCCAAGCAAACATTTTTTGTTTAATCACTCCACCAGAGCATGCAGACAGCGCTGCTGCTGTGTTTTCTTGCCTTGTTTTTACACTTTCTCATCTGATACGGAATGATTGAAATTAGAAAGTGTCACAGTTTTTCCATGAAATATGGCCCAGCATGAGCTTTAATGTCAGCCACTGTGTGACTGATGGTGTGATATTAGACAAGACACGTATTGAGCTGTAGTCACTTTTGACATTAATTTGCACAATTGTCTGTTTCACTGTCACCTGCAGCTCTTCGAGATGTGTCACCCCAGAACAGCCTTGCCTCGGTGTCTAAAATAGGATACCGAGGCAAGAAGTTAAACCACTGAGGTGGCAAGAGAGAACAATAGAGAGAGTGAGAGGTGAGGTGAGAGGAAGCGTGACACATTGGACGTGTTGACGGTGGACCATATCGGTACATTATCTTCACTTTCCCTGCTTGATCGCCTGCCTCCCATAAGCGGTCATTGACTTGAGGACCACTACTGCCTCTTCCCTCCCTTTGTCATCTGTTTCCTTCTAACCACTGCAATTGGCAGAGAAGGCACACAGGCACAATCCACCTTCCTCCTTCTCCTCTATCTCTCCACCTCCCGAGGCTGTGTGCCAGTCCACACACTGCCACCAATTAGGGAGCGGTGCTGCAGTCAGGCCTAAATCTGCTCCTGCACCCAAAAAGCATGTCTGCTGATTCAGCCCCTGCAGAGCGGTGCAATTCTGGGGAAATGGGTGGATGCCTAGTTCCTTAAAGATAGAAACTGCTGCTGCTTTCCCTATTGTCTAACCTGATGTCCATGTCATAGACCCATTGCAGTTTGTCTTAATATCAATACATCTCTAACAAAAATCAGAGAATATCAGGGTGTTGTATGATGACCCTATAAGAAAAGATTCTTCCAACTGTTTTTTTCTTGAAGTCAATGTGCAGTACCGATTCAGTTGGAGATTGTATGGCAACCTAAAGATTATATATATATATATCATTTTATTTTATAATCTTGAATGATAGAAACTGATTATTAAGTGGCGTCTTGCTGTGACTAAGTGTCTGTTCCTGTTCTTGTCTTTTGTCCTGTGATACAGTGCGTCTTCTTTTTTTGTATAGCAGGTGGTGTCATTGCTAAATGATTGTTTTATTAGATTGCTTGGCCTTAAGCAATGGGCTGCAATTTTAGCAGCAAACTAGAGGATAGAGGACGTTTAACACATGCATGTAATGTTTCTGGAACCAGAGTGGTGGCTCATTACTGAGCTCTTTGTCTAAATGTCACAGCAAGATGCAGCAGAAGCTCATCAGGCTATATTGATTTCTCGGCTCCCACCTTTGCACATACTGGAGTTTAGGACTGTGTGTGTGTGTGTGTGTGTGTGTGTGTGTGTTATAACGGAAAAGTATAAACAAACAGGGAAGAAGGAGGGTGGAGGATAATAGAATTATTTGTTAGAAATTTCAGTTTCAGAAAAAAAGAAAAAATCCTGAGTTTTAGGTTATGAGAGGACGTAAGAAGAGAGAGAAGTGGCTTATAAATCATCCTGTTGTCACTGTGACCTCTGTGCCAAGCGTCCTCAATTGTTTACATGTTACTGTTGTAAAGCATGATTCACACTCTGTTGATTTTGATTCATTCCCAAGAATTCTTTTACATACACATTTCATTTTCACACTGTTTCTTTGTAACTACTGTACGAATTAATGTAATTATGAAATTCCTGTGCATACAGTTGCTCCATCACTAATTCAAATATTCCATTTACGTATCAAATATCTCCTTCACATGCAATACTCCCATTACATTTATTTCCTTTACATATGTATAACTGGTATGCATTCACATTTTTTCTTGCCTAACCCATCACTTTTCACAGTTAATACTGTAGATCACAGAAAAAATTGTTATTTCCTAGAGAATCTTGTCAAAGAGGCTGAGTCATCCTAAAAGAACTGAACATGTCAAGGCACATAATAGACATGAGGCAAAAAAAATTGCAAATTGGCCATAGCTAATAAGCTGACGACTATAGAAAGGTCTTAGGAAATATGGACGACGTGCAAGATGACATTGACATAAGCCGCAAGTTAATGGAAAGGTTTGAGGAAAGACAGATAAAGTACATTAGGACACAAAAGGTGCTATATTTAAGCCTTTTTTCTGAGAAGTTACATAAGCATCACCTAGAAGCTTGCTTTAAATGTGAACTGTTTTCCCAGACACACATTTTCACGGTGCTACATTATCTCTTAGATGAGAGAGAAAAGTACTGGGCTTTGTTTGTCAAAAGTTTTTGCATTTACGTTGGCCTTTCACAGTAGGCAACCTGGTCAAATAGTTCACCAGTTGTGACAGGGCCACTCATCTCCTATCCGATATTGAGCATTTTATCAATGACTTCATCGTGATTCTTCATCTGTATTCACAGGCAGTGTGGACGACGCTCTGATGGACCTTCCAAGCCGGCACATTCTGGCTGGGATGCATGCTGAGATCCTGTGTCTGTCCTATGAGCCAGAAGCCAGCGGAAAGGCCCAATTTGTCTCCCTAATCTTACATGGAATAACATTTGCATTCAGCCAGCTGCCTGTAATAAAAGCTGGCAGTTATGAGGCCTGCTCCAATGCATTACCATTAATCACAATTAAATAGAGCTTAGTGCTTGTCACATGAATATTTACAGTGTGGCCAGGGCCATATCACACTATAAATTCATAAATCATCCAGCCAGATTATGGAATTTATGGCTGTTTTATTATTCATGATCTGCCTTTTATGTGGTGTTATATTTATTCCCCTCTCCACGGGATGGTGCGCCAAGTTGGGACTTGGTGGGCTGTCCATCACTTGAGTCTCACACACACACACACACACACACACACACACACACACACACACAGGCGAAGACACACATGGGACACACAGGGGACATACACACACCGTCCTGCAACAATTCTTTGTCTTCTCATCTGTGTAGTGCATGCTCCATCTGTGCAGAAGAGATCTGTCTCCCATTAAAGAGATGTGTGTTTGTCTGTGAGTGTGTGTGGTCTCTATCTGCGCCATTGCATACCATTAATCCTGTGGATCATTCTCATCTTCTTGGGTCTTGGGTATTATTTTTGTTTTATTTTCCCTCAGTTTTACTTCATTTCATTTTTATAAATGTAGTCATTTAATTAGTGGCGTTTAATTGCTGTTATTAGTAGTAATAAAAAAAATAATAAAAAGGGGGGGATTGGTCTCTGTGCTTTTTACTGTATGATCACAATATGTACCAATGAACACAGTCCTCTTTCCTGTACTGTTCATCACAACATCTACTCTCAGCAAACTTTAATAAAGACTGTATTCCCCTGTTCTGTAGGTCTGGACTTCTAATAATGAAACATATTGATCTGAGAATTACATTTTGCTCAATACCCAGTGCAACTGGGAGCGAGGGAAGGCAGAGAACAAAGAGTGATGCTGTGTCTGAATTCAAACCCTATTCACCGTGTAGCGCACTATTTGGGGTGTAGCCATTTTGTAGTGTTGTCTGAATTCTCATTGGATAATTATTTCCTGAAGAGTGCACTATATTATAATCCATAGTGCAGCACGAATCTTATACACATTACTTCAGTGCTTAGTATAGTGATTACTTTCTGCTTGAAATGTACTTGTCAGGATGGATTCCGAACTGGCCAACTTTGTATATAAATGTAAACAGAGACTGCTGTTTAATGAGCAGCAAAGCTAGAAGGTATTGGTTAATGATACAGTAATATATATAATCTTTTATAATACTTCTGTATTTTTGTGGTTTTGGTTACTAGGTAATTTCTAAAGTTCAAATTCAAATCTAATACTGTGACAACATCATACTTCTCTCAGCACTCACGAGTCAGTGTTGTCTGAATTCAGTCTGGTGTCTCCATTGTTGCTATCACATGTATTGTGTTCAATATAACCGTGTATACAGTAAACCGTGAAAAAGTGAGGGAGAGATTTCAGACACAACAAGAGCACCATCTAGTGATCCCAGAAAGAAAGACAGTAAAGGAGAACACAAATATTCCCAATTGGAGTCATAACATCCATGAGGTAAAGTTTGAAGTTAATAAAGTGTCCATGTGGGTGTCAAGAAACATTTGGCATATTGATGTCACTCTTAACCAAGGGTGAACGAAAAATGGATAGGAAACAAGATTGCTGCAGGGTTACAAGATCAGAAAAGCTGTGCCTCTACATGGGCTGGTCTGAGACTCCAACATGTTCATACACTAGCATATATGTGTAGGTTTTACCAATTTTTGTGAACAAAATACACCTTGGATGCTTTTTGTTTTTCTTGTGGCAGCCTGTGCTCTGAAATAACCTTCACTAGATAAGTGAATAAATTGGCTGCTGATTTGTTTTGAGTATTGAACTATGCCAAGGCCTCAAAGCTTTACAAATGTCAAGTCCTTTATTCCCAGTTCCCACTCATGAACACACACACACACACACACACACACACACACACACACAAACACACATATTGCCTCTGAGTCTCCAAGCAGAAAAAGCATTAGGTAAAAAAAAAGAAGAAGAGGAAAAAGAAGAAGAAGAAGAAGAAGAAGAGAAAGGAACAAAGAAAAATCAGACAACATGAGTTTGACGTCTTAAATGAGTAATGGAATAATACAAACAGTTTGCTATAGACCCATCCCTCCCTTCCCACCACTACCAACTGATTTAGTCCTTTCAAACAATTAATGCCTTTCAGCTTTTACTGAATCTGGCAAACCAGTTTGCTCCATTTTTGGCCCATTTGTTAAAATTGATCGCATGGGTGTGTACTAGCTAGAAAAAGTTTGTTTTGTGGGGATTGTTGCTTGGTGGAACTTACATACTCACGTCATGCATCATTCTCAAAATGCGGAGATTTTCTGACCAGCAAATTGTTCAAATCTATTTGGAAACTGTTACTGCAGTAAAATTATTTTTGAATGAATAACCAATGCTGCTTTAGTCACTGGAGTTTACGTCACTGGTGTCATAAGCACAGGCTGATACGCCAGTGACAGTAACGCCAGTGACAGTAACGCCAGTGACAATATTCATTATAGATGTAGTTTCCCAGATTGGGTCAACAGCATCTCAAACCATGCATCATTAATTACACTTCCATTAATAAGTTGTACTATTAAAAGAATCCTTTTGGTAAATACTATTTTAAAGGATGATTGAATGGTACCTCCATACCTCCAACAACGCACGACTGCGAGTGCGATATTACATTTATACAACAAGAAATGAATACAGAGTAAAGCCCTATTAGTACAGGATTAGTTTTAAGGATATATGGCTATAAAGTAATTGTTACTACGGGTGTCTGTGATATCTATTGTCATTTTGCACAGGATAAGCGGTTTCTATAGAAATTGCAGAGGTGGGCACGTCTTCATCATTTACGTGCTGACGGCCCATCACAGCAGCCCCGTCCATCATACATAACATGGTGCTGCACCTCACTGTGCACTGACAAAGCAAAAGAAAAGCCACAACTGGACGAGAGCTGAAACTTTCTGTTTAGTTTTAGTCTGGGGAGAAAGACGTAATAAAACGCTGTTTGAACAAATGGTACATAATCATTCTGTTTGGGAGATTTTTCAGGAACTTGCGATAAATGTCCTTCTGTCAAAGTGGCGCTTGGCGACTGGACTAAAAGTCAAGAACGTATAGACTACCTACAGAGAGTGCATTTCACATGGGATTATTTTTTTATGGACATTTAGGGTTAGGGTTTATTAGTAACATTAGGGTTATTTTTACAGGACATTTTATAGGAGGTAAAAGACGCTGTAATCTTCACCGGCCCCGGGAACACGCAGTCCAGAAAAATTCCGAAAAATAACTGACATGACCAGTTCGCACGGGATTAAAATCACAGTGAAGCTCTGGTAATTATTACATTAGCCCACCTCCCCATATAAAACTAGTCTCATATGAATGGCCCTTAAGTGATATTTCAGACACAATAGAGCTAAATGTTCAGTTTATGTTTGCTCTGCTAGTAGACATAGATCCGGAAGAAGCCACAGTCATTTTACTAGCTCACTAGCTAGCTCACATTTATGTATACAGTCCCATTAAAGGTGCTCCCAGTAAAATTGGTGTCCCTAGTTTGCCATGTCTGCTGATGATGTTGCTAACTCTAGTATCCATTGTCACTGTAGGAACTGTCTGTTTCGCTAAACATTTATCCAGCAACCCTTACTTACTTTATTTGAAGAATGTCGTTTGAGGAATGTACCTATAATCGATTCAGAATACAGAATATGTGCGTATGTCACGGAAATATTGAAACGTTAGCGATACACATGATTATTAAGCGCCCTTGAGCGCCAAAGCGTGGTACACCCTTATAGGAGATTCCCCAGCTGAACTGGAAGTTTTGGTTGTTTTTACAACTGAGTCAGACCTGTCTGTTATTGCCTGAAGTGCTGGGTCATCGCCCTAGTAGTTTGAAAAGTGCTGGGTCAAACGCCAGCTGTCCCTTGTTGCTCCTGGGCCCTGTTCCTTACCCATGGACAACTTTCAAGTCCTAACTGAAAATGACCAAATCTGCATGAGATGAAACTATTATTCTATGCTGAGCTCACTTCTCTCAAAGCACAAGAAAAACTGTGTAGTGTATTTGTTACTCTGTCATACAGCACAATCCACCCTTTTGGTAAATGAAGATGGGGTGAAAACAAGACAAAAAATGTCAGATTATATGCAGAAGTGCTCACCATTCAAAGATATGCAACAAACACCTAATCTGTGACTAACTAACGTAGGCTATGCGTAATGATTCTGTAGGCACTGGAATGTAAGCAATAAGAAATTAGTTTAATCTGTGAAACTATTCAACACAGAAAGATATCACGTCAACTGTAAATAAAGTATTTGTAATGTGCAGCAGTAATTCATTCTGATGATAGGGATGGACCCCTATTTAATCAATACATTTTTTCAGATGTACAAGGGTGTAACAAACTCTGCAGTAAGTATAGAAAATATTTATGAAGTGTATTCAATATGTATAACCAACATTTAGAATTATTACTTAAGCATAATCGAATTATCAATATTAGTTAACAAGCATAATCTATATGTATAATCAATATTTAGAAGCATAACCTAAATCCATAGAACAATGTTTGATGAAGTTATATTCTAAGTGTGTATTGAGTTAGATGAATTCTGTGTCTTACTGTACAATAATTGTTTTTTCTGTACCAGCCTGTATCTTCCTCCACAGGAGCAAATAACTTTGAGGCCAACTTTGAGCAGGTAGAAACAGACAGAAACTCATTGAGGCCTAAGAAGGGAGTGTTGGTCAAGGTCAGGGAGAAACAAAAAAACAAAGACTCTGACTGAGTGAAACCTTTTTTAAAAAAAAAAAAAAAAAAGAAAGAAACCTTATCCTCATAAAACCGTTTCAAGAAAAACAACTAACTGCGCATGCTCCACAAACTTAAGATAACATATAGACATGAATAATTATTTAATTGTGGTGAAGAAGATTGGTCTGTTTTTAATGAGGAAAGGCAAAACCCCGCCTAAGATGAGTATGCTGTGGAGAAAGGTATAAAAAGGGATGTGTGTGTTTGCATAATTTAGACTTTCAGCAGACTGTCTCACTTTATTGTTTCAATAAAGTTTATTTACATTTTGACATCTACTAACCCTCTGTCTCTGACGTTTTTTGACTTAGGCTGGAAAGATTGTTTGCCACGATATAAGTCACTCAGAAAACACATCAAACCCAGGTTAAGATGTCATGTGAACTTTCTGATTTGTTGCCAGACAATAATCTAAAACATTTGCTAAACAAATAATGTTGCAGCTTTCCGGATTGATCACTGCTTTCTACTTGGCTATGCTCCACTCATCACAGCTGGCAACACAGCTCAGCTCACTGCTCAAGGGCTCAGGTGTGCCACTTTAGTCATTACCCCTCTAGCTTGCCCCCAAACACTTACTTCCCAATGCAGACTCATGCTAAATCACACCCCCACATGCCACATACAGGTCCAAATAATTAGGAACAAGCTTATGATAATATCCCACCAGCCCCAGGAACTTTCTCACTCCCTTTTTGATCTTGGTTTGTGATCAGATTGTAATCACAGCAGTCTTATTAATTTGGGGACACATCTGTCTATGACAAGTGAAATCCCAGATACCATAACCTGGCTCATCCAATCACAGACTTTGCCAGGTTTGTTGTGAGGCTGGCTCATGTCAAAGAATTTTAGAACTGCCCTCAGATGCTGCAGATGCCACTGGCAATCATATTGTGGATTATTATGTCATCTAAATCCATAGTGGCATATGCACAGTGGGGCTGTAGCACACAGTCATTTGGACACTGAGATGTAGCTGCGGCTCTGAAAAACCCAAAAGGAAGATTGGCAAATTGGTGTAAATGAAAAAGGGTCCTGTCTTCTCTCGCTACCTGTCCTCAGCTGAAAGCAGCTACGATGTGGGGAACCGTGAGTTGCTTGCAGTCAAGCTGGCTCTGGAGAAATGGAGACACTGACTCGAAGGGGGCCATTCATCAAGTGGACTAACCACAAGAATTTGACCTATATCCAACCCACCAAGTGGCTGAACTCACATCAGGCATGCTGGGCTCTATTCTTTGGTCATTTCAACTTCACCATCACATACCACCCCAGCTCTGAGAATGTCAAGCCCTATGCCCTCTCCCACCCATGTGTCTCTGAAGAGGCCCCCACGAGCCCTGATATGTTCCATTCTTCCTGCATGGTAGGAACAGTTATGAGAGACATTGAGGCAGTGGTCAAGGAGACCCAACGCAGCCAACCCACCCCAGACAGGGCACGGAGCGGAGGAGCAGACTTGGGTGCCCCGTTCCTTCATCCTGGACCCCTTTCTCATCCAGGATTTCCATCAGGCCCATCCTGACAAGCCTGGCAGGTCATCTGCAGGCTCCTGTTGATAGGGGGTACTGTCATGGTTTCAGCCAAGGCTCCTGTATTTTTCCAGTTCCTTGTGTTTCTCTATTTTCCCCCTTCCTTGTGTTACCTGTGTTTGTCTCTCCCTCTCCTCCTGTTTGAGTGTGTTTGTGTGTCTCCCTGGGCATGGCACTCTACTCCTTCCTGTTCCCCTTCCTGTTTGAATCAGCAAACGCATCTGCTCCTCATCATCTCATCAGCCTGCAAAAATACCACCAAATCTTTAGGTGAGCAAAAGTTTAAAAAAAAAAAAAAAAAAAATCAACTGAAACAAAGCTGTGGTACAAGTCTGAAAAAAATCACAAAAGAAGAAACAGTTTCGTGATATCAGGGGGTCTCCGGCAGTTGCAGTTATGATGCAGTTTTTGCAACCAAATATTAAGTGTTATTTACTTTAATGTACAATCTGTTCCTATACTTTTGTTCACATAAATATTTGGTGGTCTTCCACCAAAAGTGCATTGTTCCAAGTTGTTTAACACATTTAGATGGGTCATTGTGTTTTGAGTCATTGTCTTGCTGCATGATAAAGTTCCTCCCAATTGGACTGGATGCATTTCTTTGTAAATTGGCAGATAAAATATTTCTGTCGACTTCTGAATTCATTCTGCTGCTACCACCATGAGTTACATCAATAAAGATTAGTGAGCCTGTTCCAGAAGCAGACATGAAAGCCCAAGCAATGGCACTACCTCCACCATACTTGACTGATGAGCTTGTATGTTTTGGATCATGTGCAGATCCTTTTTTTCTCCACACTTTGGCCTTTCCATCACTTTGGTAGAGGTTAATCTTGGTTCCAGAACTTTTGTCACTGATAGTTGTTTTTGGGTTTTTCTTCACAAAGTTTCTGTCATCAACTGCTGTTGTTTTCCTTGGCTGACCTGTTCGATGTCTGGTTGTTAGTACACCAGTGGTTTCTTTCTTTTTCAGGACATACCAAATTTTTGCATTGCCCAATGCAATGCTGCTGCTCGATTGTCCTTTTTTCAGCTTCAAAAATGGCTTGCTTTTCTCCCATAGACAGCTCTTTATCCGTTTTAACAACAAATGCAGTCTTCACAAGTGAAACTCAAGGCTCAAACCAAGACTAGACATTCAGAGCTATTAACTGTTTAAACAATCAATGTAACAGGACACACCTGGGCAACAAGAAACACCTGTCAGTCACATGTTCCAATATTTTTTATCACTTGAAAAATGGGTGGGTTCAAACAATGTTCTAAGTTGTTTAACACATCTAGCTATAAAGGTGAAATTCTGATCTATCATCTCATATTCATCTTCTGATATCAAACCCAAATGTCTTCAGTGTATAGCAAAAACAAGAGAATCAGCCTTGCCATTCCCATACTTTCAGAGTGGACTGTAATATTCACTCACAATTAGCCATTTATATGGTGGGCTATGGAGAGGATTCTGACCAAGAGCAAAAAGCAATCACACTGGTAAAAGCATGAAATTCAACACACAACTTTTAGCTTTCCATTTGTGAACACAATGAATGTACTGCAACATTCCATACTGAAAAGCAAAACCTTCACTGCACTGCTTTTATGTCAAGTCAAGTGGGTTTTATTGTCATTCCTCTATATAGCTTGTATACATTGGAATGAAATGACGTTTCTTCAGGTCAAAGGTGCAACACGGAACAATATGTAAGACTACATAATGTGCAAATACACAACAGTGTGAGACGAGGCAAAACAATAAATACACAGAACAAAACAATAAATACACAGGACAGTAAATACATAAGACAATAGATACACAGAACAAGGACTGTAAACTGTAAACATGAACTGTAAACTCACTGTAAACTGTAAACATGGACTGTAAACTGTAAGCTATTGTGTAATGTAGCAGTAGAAGTATAGCAGCAATAACAGGAAAAATGAATTCCATAGTATAAAGCGACTGATGCAGCTGTGTAAAGTGCAGTGTGCAGGACTGAGTCTTCCTTGGTTAATGCATATGCAGTGGTACTGAGACTAACCGGGTTTGGTGTTTGGCTAGCACAGGTGAGCGTTGGGAGGCAGCCGGGTGTTGAGTAATGTGCCTGCCTCAGGGAAGAAACTGTTGAGGAGTCTGCTGGTGGTGGCACAGATGCTCCTGTACCTTCTGCCGGATGGCAGGAGGGTGAATAGTCCATGAAAAGGGTGAGAGGGGTTGTCCGCAATACTGGTGGCTTTGCGGATGCAGCGGTTGTTGAAGGAGGTGTTGATGGTGGGCAGAGAGACCCTGAAGATCTTTTCAGATGTGCTCACAATTTGCTGTAGTTGTATGTTGCTCATCAGGGCTTGCTTTTCAAGAAATAAATGTTGAATTTGGGTCAGAAGAATGTTGTTTATATATATTTATATATGTACCCACTGTATTCTTTATATATCCCTGTATTTTTCTCCTTACTATCTTTATTTTCTTAACCTGTTTTGCTGCTGCTGTGACACCCAAATTTCTCCATCTGGGGATTAATAAAGTATTATCTTATCTTATCCACCTTTAAAAGCAATCCAAACCACTCCATTGCATTTCACTGTGCGATTCCATTTAAAACAGAAAAACAATTATAACAGTGAAAGAATGTGAAATACAATATCCAAATGGTATTGCTTTTACTCAGAGACATGAGGAAAACATTCCACACAGAATAGCAAAACCACTGTTGCTCACATCACATTATGTGTCTTAATCTCTTCAATGTAATTCCCCTTTGCATTTCTGGATTTTTAGTGACTTAAAAAATGATTCATTCTGTACTAATATACACTAATGATTACTATACTCCTGTAAGACCTTTACATAATACTGCACTTGTAGTAGGTCATACTGTAACTACAGTACTGCAACTCTTAATATTTCTGGGTTTATTTTGTAAAATATTATTTATTGCTGTACTCATATGTTTATGTAACAATGTAGATTAGATTTTTTGTGATTTAAAAAAAATACTTATTACTGTACTCACACTGTACGACTTTAATGTAATATTGCACTTTTTAATAAATTCCACTAAAATAAAGTTTATTACTGTATCCATATTATATCCGTACTCTACAAGACATCAGACATACTGCAAGTTGATGACTGTAGTGTAGATACAATCTTACAGAGCTGTCAGACATTTTTAAACAATTCCTTTAGATATGCTCCATGTTCCGGTGACCTGTGTTTCTGAAATATTAGCTTCAGAGATATTTAACGGCATGTTTTAAAATATATTTGATTCCACTTGGTTCTGTGTCTATTTCACAGCACTGATATACACAGATCGCTGATATACACAGACTGCTGATATACACAGATCGCTGATATACACAGACTGCTGATATACACAGACTGCTGATATACACAGAGCGCTGATATACACAGACTGCTGATATACACAGAGCGCTGATATACACAGACTGCTGATATACACAGACTGCTGATATACACAGATCGCTGATATACACAGACTGCTGATATACACAGACTGCTGATATACACAGAGCGCTGATATACACAGACTGCTGATATACACAGAGCGCTGATATA
>JANDJT010000179.1:12620509-12636003 GCA_024331685.1 Stegophilus panzeri
GTTGTCACATGAAAAGATATAATCAAATATTTACAAAAATGTGAGGGGTGTACTCACTTTTGTGAGATACTGTGTATGTATGTATGTGTATATATATGTGTGTGTGTGTGTGTGTGTGTGTATATATATATAATATATGAATATATATGAATATATGAGCGATGAAAGAAGAATAAGAATTATAATAATAAAGGGGATTGCAATTATACACTGTGACTTATGCTGTGACTTTTATCAAAAAGTTCTCTGTTCTCAGACACCAATGATAGCAAGAATTC
The DNA here is from genome assembly GCA_024331685.1 of Stegophilus panzeri. Lineage (NCBI taxonomy): Eukaryota > Metazoa > Chordata > Actinopteri > Siluriformes > Trichomycteridae > Stegophilus > Stegophilus panzeri. The sequence continues at coordinate 12,620,788 of JANDJT010000179.1, forward strand.
AACATCCGTTCTCTTCTCTCTTCCGGAATACTTTTCTTCTGTGTTTTACACTGGTTTTCAAAACAGCTTTGTGTGCTACCGGTCTCGCCCTTTTGTGCAACAGCAGCAGCTCTGTGAATGTGATCTAAAGCTCAAATCTAGTTGGACGGCCCGTTTCATCGCGGAGCGACAGGGAAAAAATCGAGACACTGGTCGGGGAAAAAATGTCACTGTCGACTGATCGTGCCCGTTGTGGGATCTACTGTTTCGATTCAAGAGCGTCATCGCGTCATACATTCGGCCACTTAATCGCGCTCAGTGTGAAAGGCCCTTTAAGTGAGTCTTTGACATAACTGATAAAGCTGGACATGAACTGTTTTCTTCTGTGGCTGCATTCAGTCTCTTGCAGTTCACCTTTGTGGAGGATCATTTCATGATCCCAGATGATCCTTTAGGAAAACATGGGCCTCTCTTGGAGCAGTTCCTCCGCAAAGACAGCTGCCCCAGGTGAGTTGTCCCAAAAATATCCACAGAATATCAAGTAGTGTTGGTTTACAGTTAAAATGACATGGTACTTAGCAAATGTTCTTAAACATTTTGTGACCTTGTTCCTCCTCTGTCCAGATCCACTGCAAGTCCTGTAATGCCTCCACTGAGGACGGATCTGCAGGCCACGCCATCAGTTTATGCCCAGACACATGCCCCGTTGCCCACTCAGTCCAGATCAGCGTCACACTGGCCCCATTCCGGCCCACCTGACTGGCATCCGCCTCGGCCGTCCCCTTCTCCACCTCCACAGCGCTCACCCACAGAAACTACAGAACTGAAGAAGCAGCTGTATGACATTTTCCCTGACCAAAAGCAGCGCATCGACCGCATCCTCAATGACAACCCTTACATGAGGGACCTGAATGCTCTGTCAGGCCTCCTGTTGGGCTGAACACATGACTGCTGAGCCCACTTGCACAAACACACAAAGCAGTGTTTCATGTCGTTGTGACTACAGAACAATAGCGAACATGACTTTAACTTCTTTTTTTTTATTTTTTTTTTTTTTATAAAGACTTTGTGATCTAAAGACTGCTGCAAGTGGGTTGTTTGATTGATTTAGGGAATCTTGTTCTCTCTACTGCTTTCAAGCTTACAGAATCCCTCCCATGTAGCTACAAGCACAATTAATACACTTCAGATTGGATTTGCGTTAAACAAAGGTTGAAAGATGTAAAGTCTAAGTGGAATATATTTGATGTACATATTTATTACAAGTATTCCTCATAATTTATCAATGAAAAAAATCTTTGTTCTAAAAGGTGTTTTAGCCACACAGCTGTGTTTAAACTGGTTTTGCAGCAATGGCTGCTGAAGAACAGATGCTTGTTTTTGCTGTCAGTTTCATTAACAATGATTTTGGGCATTGGCCCATTTGAGTCAAACTGATGATGCAATAAAGTGCCCAAGTTTCCAGCTAGTCATTTGGTTATTGGGGTTAAAAAAAAAAGTCCTAATTTTTTATGCAATTATGGCAGCGGATTTCATTTTATTACTATGAATGTAATAAATGTACATTTTTGAAGCATAAATTTAATATTTTGGAGGAGGATTTTAAATTCTCTTAAATTACAATCGCTTCCTCCACCTATATTACAATATTCAACCTATTCTAATTAAGTTCCAGACCTAAATGACTGTCTTTTACAGAGTCTGTATGAATTAGTAGCAAAATTCACATTACTGAACCTCTGGCAGTGCCTTGCCATTTCTTGATTGTGTAACGCACCAATTCTACAGGTGGTAGATTAAAACATGAAACTATGTGGCTGACCAGTGAACAACTGTATGAAGCTAAGAAGTTTAGACCAGCTTTTCTACACTCTCTGAGAGCAAATTCCTGTACAGATTTAGAAATAAATAAATAAATTTTTTAGACATTTGCATAAATTGGAACAACAATGGACATGTTGCACAACATCAGTGACTTTGCTTCCATTCTGTGTTGATTATGTGCGACTGGGTTATAATCTGTGGATTTGTTTATGATCTTGGGACTTCTGAGATTCATCTGAAATCATAAAGGAGAAGACCTGTGGGGAAAAAAAAAAAAAGCCCATTATCCAGGTGAACTGTGGGTATCTCACAGTGCAGCTGTTCAAACTGCTGTTTTCTTCAGTGGAAGGCAGTGTTAATAAATGCCATTCATGTGTTCATCACATAAAAAATGAATATGTGTGGTCTTTTTCCCTTTTGCTTTTGTCCATGAAGAAAAGCACGCCCGTGGAGAGCAGTGATCAGACTGTCTCAGAAAAACGGGTTCAATTTTAATCTACGAAATCATGTTAATGGATATTTCTGCTTATAATCAGAAAGTGCGTTTCTCATCAGTAGGGGGCGATATTGCTGTTTTCCGATGGCTGGTCTCAGCTGACCTTGACTTAGAAGTGAATGACTTGCATAACTCCTTCTTAGAACAGCATGTTCAGTACTATAAGGTTCAGTACTATTTAGCAGACACCCTTATGTAGAGCAAAATTCTTTGTAATCCTCATCAAAAAAAAAAAATTATCATGCTAGAACAAATAGATGAGGGTTGAAGAATACTATTAAATTAGCACCCTGTCAGAAAGGAGTCAATCCTAGAGACTCGAAAGGGAGCATGGTGCATAGCTGCCTGTAATACATGCCTTCATCTAGGTGGGTCCTGGTCCATTTTTTGGCTTCGGACACAAGCGTTACTGCCAGGGTTGCCAGGTCCAAGAAAAATGTCCATCTCAATGACAACTCAAAACCGGCCCAAAAGGAATGAAAAGTGGCCCAATCCAAGACAACTGCTGGATTCCTATAAAAAGCATTAAAAGAAATGTTTATCATTGTAGTGGGCCCTAATTAAATGTAGTAATTAATTATGTAATAATTTGTTCAATTTGTCCATATATGTTTCACAAAATCGGATTTTGAATTCAGTATGGACAATTTGCTGTCATCCAGGAATTTGAACAAAGCATTTGCTATGGTCAGTGAATCCCCAGCTACCACATGTATCACTCCTGCAAAAGGTGCTAGTGATTTTTGAGAGCTTCCTGCTGTAATATTTGATGTCTACACAGAGTTGTTTTCTGGTCGTGACAGCAGTCATCAACAATAAGAGAGTATGGTTCACTTCCAATATCCGCCAGAAAGTCTTCATGCACTGCTGGTCCTATCACTGAATTAATTAGAGCTGTGCATTTCGTTCTGTATGAACTGAGACCTTGATCAACAGTTAAGGTGCTTGAGTGTCGAGCAACATGAGCAGTCAGCTTCAACTCTGCCTCATTTACTGCAACGTTAGTTCTTAGAAAGGACCTGCCTGTGTCAAATAAAATTCTGGAATTCGAGAAAGGAGCTGAATTATTTTTATGCTTTTCATTTGCAGCATGAGCGAACAGATCACTGTGCTGAGCTCTGATTTCACCTTTGCAATATTTGCAGAACACTTTTTTTTAATCATCATTTGGAACACTTCGAATCCAGTCCATGAATCCTTTTTCTGTCTCCCATTGTTTGCGACATTTCTTTCCGTATTTGCCCAATTTACCTGCCATTTTATAATGCTGCTTGACTGTTCATCCACAGACTAACCAACACTTCACACTGTCACTGACTGCTACCACGGTACCGCTGCCTTTTGCAGATGACTTTCGCTATTCGAAGGCTAATGGAGGCCTAGAGGTACTAAGTTATGATACCTTGAATAATGTATTCAAAATTAACTGGATTACACAATACTTAAAGAAAGATAATATGTGGAACACCTTTCCCAACTTTCTGTTTAAATTAGTCGGTGGCCTTGAATTCTTGTTAAAATGTAATTATTCTATCGACAAAATTCCAGTGAAGCTTGCAAGATGTCATCAACAAGCTCTCATGGCATGGACATTGGCTTATAAGCATAATTTCCCCCCTAGAAGATACTATATTTGGAATAACAAAGATATTTTATACAAACACTATATATATATATATATGGTTTGATAATATGGTTTGATAATAACATTGTATTAGTTAGTCAGTTAATAAACAAGGATGGAGGTTTGTTATCATACACCTATATACTAATCCCAATTAGACCCAAAGAATATGCAATTGTGATGGATGCTATACCTAGAAATGTATTGTTTCTTCTTAACATTGACTGTAGTGAAAACCCTAACCTTCAAAAGACAACGTTTCAAATATTTGCATTAGAAATTACATAAAAAGCTAATGTTACATATCCTCCAGCTAGATTTTTTTGGTCATCAATATTTGGAGATTTAAATTGGCGTAAGGCTTGGAGAACAGCTGATAAATTCTTTGTTAATAACAAAATAAAGGAAGTTTTCATATAAAATAATGCATAGAATTTATCCTGTGAGACATGTATTAGAACATTTCAAATTGAATATTGATTACTCTTTAATTATTATTCTGTAATAATGAAAAAGAAACCATTTGTCATTTATTCTTTCATTGCATTTACACAAAGATATTTTGGGTTGATGTTGAAAATTTTATTAAAAGGAAACTTAACATAGTTATAAAACTGGGTGGGCTGATATAATGATATATGTTAACGACTGTGGGACAGAAAAGGATAAAGCATATACCATTCAACTGCTAGTTTTAATGGGGAAGTTTTATGTACACAAAATGAAATGTGCTAAGCCAAATTATGTTCGTTTTATAAATGAATTTAACAGTATATTGCAATACTTTGTATAAATGTAAAAAATAAAAAAAAGCTTCCAGGGCTTATCTGCAAATTCAAAGTTGATAGATAAACAGCACCTTATCCTTCTTGTTTTGTTTTGTTATATAATACTCTGGCAATTTTATTTTATTTGATTACTTTTTATGTATCTTATTATTATTTGAATAACTGAACCATTTGTACTTGATAGAAGTTATGCAATGTTGATTGTGTAATATTAATGTTATGTTTGTTAAAGCGCATCTATTATGGTTTTGAAACGTGCCTAATTTTGTTTTCAAGGACTCATACAAAAGATTTATATTCATCCAAGGTCAAAAAATACTTTAATGTGCTCATAATTTAAACTGCAGCATTACTTTTTTTCCCCAGTGTCACAAACGACTCGTTAAATCATCCGTTCTAAAGGAATCATTCTAAACTCCTCCCTTCAGAGAGCATACTCTGCTCTGATTGGTCAGATGTCCCAGTCTGTTGTGATTGGATTTGTGAAATACATGTGGATTTATGAGATTTGCAAATCATTGCATTCTGTTTTCATTTACATTGTACACAGCATCCCAACTTTTTTGGAATTGGGGTTGTATAATTCTTGCACTACAATCAGGGAGAAACATAAAACATATCGCTCCAGTATCTTATTTACTGATAGACTGAACTTAGGGATATGTTAGTGATGTGTTATTCTCATATAATGGAAACACCATGTTGAAAACACCACCAAGGGCTGCAACTCTAGTGGTATGTGGCAGCTAATCATCAGTTACTCATCACATTAAAGTTTAATGGTCTAATGGTTCTACTGTTTCAGCTATTAACAATGGAACATTTCATTGTGCTGACATATTAAATCTTACATACATACACGGTGTGTCCTGTTTGTCACCTAGGAAACATTCCTATTAGTCATTGTTGTAGAAAAATCCCTCCAGTCAAAGTCAAAAAACTTCCAGAGACCACGGGTTATAGATGGCCAAAGAAATTAAACTTTATTTAAAATAAATAAAGTGAGACCTCTGCAGATAGTCTAAATTATGCAAACACACACATGCCCTTTTTATACCTTTCTGCAACAGCGAGCTCATCTTTGGCGGGGTTTTGCCTATTCTCATTAAAAAACAGACCAATCTTCTTCACCACAATTAATTATTCATGTCTATATGATATCTTACATTTGTGGCACATGCATAGTTAATTGCCTTTTAGTTTTATAAGGCCAAGGTTTTTTACTCTGTCCCAAATTCACATCTACACCTTAATGAATTTCTGGCTCTGGTGAATGTCTCAATGCTCATTTTTTGCTGTGCAGAAAGGTACACGAAAAAAATAACTACTGTGCAGTAAGACACGGAATTCCTCTAACTCAGTACACACTTAAAATATAACTTGAGTAGAAAGTCATCTTCTTTTGCATTATGCTTCTAAATATTGATTATACATATAGATTATGCTTGTTAACTCATTTGGATTATTAGATTATGCTTTTAGATTATGCTTCCAAGAATTGATTCTAAATATTAATTATACATATTGATTATACTTTATTAACATATCCAAATGTTAGTTGCACATATTGATTACACGTTATCAATATATTCTGTATCATTCCTCTCACAATCAAAATACATGAAAGTGTAGAATTGTCAATGGTACTCAACTAGCATCTATATGAAATGAAATAATAGGTTTTCTTCATACATGGAGCAAACAGCATTACAATATGCTCTCAGAAATAAACTGAGATGTACCTTTAAACCTGTAATTAAAGGTACACCACATGCACATTTCCAGATAAAAGATACATACTAAAGGTGCAAAAGATGTACTCTTGATGGTACCGTCTCAGCGACAAGGAAAAGTGCATTTTGGTACCTTTATTTCTGAGTGTTTATGGGCAAAACTGATAGGGATGAGATCATAACTGCATAGTGTGGTGCTATAATGCACTTTTGTAAATCTGCCTCTGTGTATATAGAGTCAGAGAGCCTATAACTGGATTTTGTTATGCAATTCGATATAGGACAATGGAAATAAAGTTGACTTTATTCTAGTGGAGTCTGCAGTAAAATAATATCCTAAAAGACCAGGTGGTGTCTTGATCAAAGAGAGAGCAATATCCAGATATCCAGAAGAAATCATCATCTTTTCCTTTCTCGCCGCTACCCAACATGGCAAGGAAAAAAACGGCGTATTGTTCTGGGAGGAAGGTTCAAATACCACGAACATTCCAAAACAGCTCAACATTCTCAGGAGTGTCCCAAGACCTCCTCCTTCTGCTTTTCTGCTCCAGATCTCTTACCTTCTCTTTCTCTCTCTTATAGTAATCAAATACCAGGATTTAAAACTTGCCCAGCCATAATGGAAAGCTTGCATCTACTGACATTAACAAGTGTAGACGAAACAGACGCCTTTATTTTTTAATCAAGAACATTCCTGTGGAGATGCATTTCTTTTGCAGCATGCACAGAAGTCAGAGACTGAACCACAAGTGGTTTAAAGTCTACACAGAAAGCACTGTGACTAATCAGACACATGGCTTCACGTGCAAGTATGTTATTGTGTAGAATTTAGTGAATAGACTCAGTGTTTGCACATTTCATCAGAATGGGACCGGGGCATGCAGGACTTGCGAACGAAATGAGTTCCCTAGCAAGTATAAGATCACGGATGTTACATGTTGCGGTGTGGATTTTGCCAATTCACCCCACATTTAGGAAGGAATAAAAGGAGAAGAATCTTCTCCTTCACTGCAAAACAGCATAGCTTTGTACATATGATCATCCCCCACTCCACACCCTCACACATACACACTAACGCTGAGGCATTATTTTGGATAATTTAGAGGAGTGAATGGGTGCATTCATGAGCTTGCTGATGAAGCAGTTGCTACATTAGAGACAGCCGTCATGGAGAGTAGGGAGCTCCTGTGACTATTCTGCATGCTATGCAAGGAGAACGCCGACTAGACCGCGTGTTAAATTAACTCACTGTTTTAACTCCATCATGTGGCACACTGGCTTGGCTCAGGGAGGGGCCACTCCTTCCCTCCATCTGCTGTAGAGCCGCAAACAATGATGTCATTTCCTCACCAGGGCTGAGCTGGCAACTTTGGAAGCTGGAAAGAAAGCAGGGCTGATTTGCTATGAAAGGCTGCTCATTTTTTTTTGGCTGTATAATCCAGACACTCACCTCATTCACTCATGCATAGATTTGCTAGAACAAACATACACAAAGTGCTACACCCTGACAACATTTGCATAGTGTTCACCTAGAAGGAGAGAACGATACTATGACAAAATAGAAAGGGAGTTTCTATTTGTGAACCCGTGACTCATTGTGGTATTAACCATCTCGTCCTATTATGACGTTTTTTTAGTTGCCTGATTTTAAAATGCTAGGATGCATGTGCTGCATCTGCACATAAAGTTCAAATGCGCCTATTCATTTAACAGAGAGTCGGACTGGTTAAACACTATTTGCATACATCGCAGTCTGACAGCAGGGGCAGAGGTGGAAAAATGTGAGTTTTAAAACTGCAGGGGAACCACGCCTGGCAGAAAGCTATGTTTGTAATTGGTCCTGTGAGAGACTCTACAAGACTTGTGTAGTTTTCTACAGAACAAAAATCTTTATTCATCACTTTCTGGGATACATCAGCCTTTTTGTGCAGCTTGAAACATTATAGCAGAATATAAACATCTAAACATCATTTAGAATATAATGTTTATATTGTAGAATTAAAACTTTTATGTGTGCAGACATAAAGAAAAGGCCTAATGCTAATAAATAAGTATTCTTCTCTTATTTCTGTATACTGGAACCTTTTCTTATAATCTCAGCAAGTTCTTTCTTTCTTCTCATCTCTCCATCTTCTCTTTCCTCTCCCATTACTCTCTCATTGTCACCTTCTTTTCCATAACCCCGTCACCTTCAGTAATTGCTTTATCCTGGTTAGGTTGGCGATGGATCCAGGGCCTATCCTGAGAACACAGGCCGTGAAGCTACTCCTGAAGTTCATTTCAAGATAGAGTTTCCTTCATAATGGAGTTCCAGGGGGCAGAGTGGCTTAGTGGTTAGCACGTTTGCCTCACACTTCCAGGGTTGGGGGTTTGATTCCCTCCTCCTCCCTGTATGCACAGGGTTTGCATGTTCTCCTCATGCTTCAAGGGTTTCCCCTGGAACTCCAGTTTCCACACCCAGTCCAAAGACTTGCGTTGTAGGCTGATTGGAATTTCTACCTAGTGTGTGTGTGATTGTGCTCTACGATGGGTTGGCACCTCATCAAGGCTGTCCCCCACCTTGTGTCCAGAGTTCCCTGGGACAGGCTCCAGGGTCCACGCAACACTGTGTAGGATAAGTAATACAGAAAATGGATGGATAACGGAGTTCCATGTTGTTCAATTACCTTTCACTAATTTAGCAGGCTCATTCACTTTAAGCTCCTTCAGATGGTTATGTGTTGGAAGTCCAAGGACTTTTTGGTATTCAACAAAAAAACAAAACACACATTCATATGCACTGCTAGTACATAGTAGGAGTGTTTGTGGGCGGAGAGCAGCATTTGGTAAAATATATGTATTTTGTTCTCTGTTTACTCACATTAACAGTGTGCAGAGCCACAGCTCGCCTTATAGCTGCACCTACATTTTAGCACTGGATTCTACAACTTCCAATGTGGTCTGAAAACAGCAATAAGTTTTTGCTACATCTTCGTCTTTCATTTTACGATTCAGTCTCGGCTTAAACCTGTAAAAGAGTTTCTTTGTTTTAGATTTGGTTTTGAAAATCCTCCTTGTAGTTTATGTTGTTTCCATTGTAAAACATTTATTTTTTAATGTAAATAGCCCATGTAAAACCCTTTTGAACAGACACTCATGAATGGATTTCTGCATTGTTTTTCAACCTACCTGAGTTTCAATTTGGAGACATACTATTGTTTTACAGAAATGACAGTTATTCTCATGCTAAGTTCTTTCATTCACAAATGTAAATAGAGTAATAAATGTCCTGATTTTTGTCTCCTTTCATGCAGAATTTCAATAGTATTTATCTGATTTAGAGTTGTTGTTTTTTTTTAATAACAAATGGTGTACAATGCCTTTACTTGAATGTATGTATTCATATTTACATTCAATTACATTCTTTCCTTTTTAAAAGATAAATAACTAAAAAAGATCAATAATAAAAAAAGATTTTTTAAAAAACATCCTCTTTCCCTTTTTCCTTAAACTACAGCTAAGCATCTGTTTGCACCCACAAGTCCTTGCACACTGAGCATGCGCATATATCTCCTTTCAGTGGATTTCCTGAATATAGTATTTATATGCAACAAATTTCCATTTAACACAGACACACAAATAATATAATAATAAAAAAAATTAATAGTATTTACTATCATATAGATATTGCAATATTATATTACATTATTACAGTAAAATACAGCTATTACATTATTTAAAAATTCTATATTATTATTCCATATTATAAAATTAATAGTTTGGCAAATGGTTGTCCCTTCGAGTAAATAAATTTATGTTGTGAACATCAGCAATATCTACTAGTATATTTTATTCACTGTAGAAACTCAGATGTAATACTTATTACATTCTGGCCAACACCGGCTGATACACATGCCAACATGTGAATAAGGGGAGTACTGGCACTTCTTTTTTTCCCACTTCAAACACTGGATTTAGGTATGTGTTGTTGAAAACTGTTGTTGCAAACATCTTAACCTTATCTTAAGATTAAATCATTATCTTAAAACAAATCATAACCTATTTAAATTGATAGTGGGAATATGGCCAAATACCAGCGTATCACTGTTTAAATGACCTCCATTACCCCCAGTAATACTATAGGTTGGCATGAAGTGAAAGGTATCTGAGTGTTACTCCTAGATACTCTTGTCCCAGTTTGGCTGGGAAAGTAAATTATTGATAAACATAAGGAATGGACTGGTGTTGGAAGTGCAACTGGATATGGAAGGTTAATCACACCACATAATAGACTGTTAACTAATAGTACATGTTCAGTTACACAGGCTATCAGACAGGTTCATGGAGCTTCTATAGTGCCTTCACTGTTCTACACACTTACACACAGTGTTACCAGCCTAGTGACTTTGTTGCTATATTTTAAACCTATTTAGTGACTTACTGAGCACACATTAGCAACTTTCCTGCACTTGCTACAAGTTCTCCTGCTCACATCACAGCTGATGATTAGACGAGTTAAGTGAGCAGTTTCAGTCGACTCACTACCAGTGGGTAAAGCTGGACCAAGTTACACTTTCATGAGCCTGTGTTCCAAACGGCCAATCACTGATCAGCATAGTTCCATCCTTAACAATTTCTTGGTGTCTGTTTCTAGACTAATCACTACCACTACTTCATTGTGTGTGCTTTCTTGGCAGATATTATAGTATTTTGTAACTATGTAAATAGTTAGTGTGTAGGCAGCACAGTGGAGCAAAGAGTCAAATTGCCACCTCACAGCTCCAAGGTTTTTCTTTGCGTGTTCTCCTCATGTCAGTGTGGGTTTCCTATGGGTTCTCTGGTTTCCTCCCACATCCCAAAAGCATGGCAGTAGACGTCAGTAGGAAGTCAAACTACAAAAAGGGTGTGGGGGGCATAGACACCAACATTCATGTTCATGTTCTCCACACCATGGTTGATGTTGTGAGCAGCCACATGCTAAACTCAGGGTTGAGGAGACCTTCCCAACTTTCCAAATAAGAATTCCGAGTTGGGCGTTTTCTTTGGTTTTTCTTAGTCTGAGGTCAAAAAATTCTGCTAGGGTGAATGAGTGTGTGCAAGGTGCTTTGCGATGGACTGACATCAGATTCATTCATGGTGTATATTCCCACCTCATGCCCATGTTCCTGGAATAGGCTCCACTGTGACCCTGACCACGGTAAATCGGTAAAGTGATTATTTCAGTTTGCTGTACTGTGACTTCTCTTTTTTCATAGAAGAAAATCTTTTTTCAAGAAAAATCCTATTCTATTCTATTCTTTCCTATCCTAAGCGACTTCAGAAAACCTTTCATCCCCATGTATCATGTTTTGATATGCAAATGAGCACGGCTATTCGATGAATATGCAAATTAGCCTCTGGCTCTGAAAAGAGTCGATAACACTGACCTCACACACGGTGTAATCGTAAATCTGCTTTCGTCGTGAGCAGAAGTCATATCGCTCACATTCTGTCCCAACAGCATGACTCCAGAGCAGTTGATATATGATATTGCTGAAATTTGCTAAGATCCGGGAGCACAGCGCCGCCCGCGGCCCCGTTACGAAAGTATTTGAGTGCGCGAGCCCGAGGCTGCCGGCAGCCACAGCGTCTTCATTGTAGCGCCGCTGCAAGTGTGGACATTGAAACCGCCAAACCGTAAACTTTGGGCGGATTATCCGTTTGGGTTGTAATTGTAGAAAGACAAGGATATATATCTAGAGGTAAGTTCTGGATAATTGGACGTGTAACGTGCTTGGGTTGAGCTAACCTTTATGTTTCGAACAACGGCTGGCTAACCGCTAGTTAGCTTCCAGGCTAACGACGATAGCTTGTAAACATGGCAGAATAGTTTGTCACGATAGCATTCGCGAGGCTTGTTACCGCATTGAACGACCTCGGACGAAAACCTGTACAAATACATATCTCTCTGTGTGTGTATAAACCTGGACCTGTTTATTATTTTCTTTTCTACCCTGCCTAGTCGGCTAATTAAATGGTCGCCTAAGCTAGCTAGCAAGCTGTACGGACTGCTAGCTGGGTATGGTTTTGTTTATAGAGCTAACTGTGTAGCAGTGTGGCCACCCCCACCGGCATCTCTGAAATGACGTTAAAACGCTTTCTTGTCAATAATGCCATAATGTCCTTTAATATTCATGCTACAGAAATGTTCATGATATTTCTGCTAGCTGGTAATATTGCCAGCCAGCACTCGATTCTCTGACCCAGAATAATAACGAGGCAGGTTCTGTATACTTGCTGTAATGCAGCTTATGGCTGAAGGTTTGTAACCTGTTGTTAGAAAACAACGGTCTACATCACAATAGAAAACAACAGTCCTGGAACTAATAACTGATCGAGGCTACTGTTAACAACCGAGTGGATTTAACAACCCAGGATCCTGCGACTTGGATGCGTTATTTGTATCTTTGGTGTAATTGTTGATCGATTGTTTTGTTTACACAGCAGCTGCATCCTTGCTGCCGATGGGCTCCATATTGAAGCGATGGATTTGAAAGCGTGTCAGTTTTAAGCTTGTATAACTTGCATGTTATTAATTACAGTAGGCAATGCCTGCTGATGGGCAATCAGCGATAAAATGGCTTAGGTCAAGTATCCTTAAGGACTACCAGTCTGTCTGCCGGTTTGTTTTGCTGCTACAGTCAGGATTCAAGCGTTCAAGTTCATGTTTATTTACTGATGCAACCTGGAAAACAGATACAGATACCCCCCCCCCCCATCAGTGTGGTTAATTGCATAAGGCATTTATTTTGGACTTGTAGGGCAAATCAGGTAAACGAGCTTTGTAAGTGTAGTCACTGTAAGATGGTCACTGTAGTATCCAAAACTGGTAAAAAGCTGGTCCTAGTTCAGCGACTCTAGCTTTCTAACTATTGAGCAGTCCTTCCAGGATTTCACCATTTAGTCATTGCAGAAATGATCGTAAAATCAAGAAAACGCCGCAATATTCGGCGGACACAAGAATGAGTACAGCTAAAAGGTTTCATTTACCAACAAATATCACTGTGAAAGACTGTGCAAAACAGTTTCCTGCAATTGCAATTTTGCCAATTTAAATAGTTTTCCACAAAAAAGAACACTGCGAATTGCATCACAAATTTTGAAAAATAAGCTGCAGCAAAATCTAACGTTTTTGGCTGCAACGATCACAAAAAACTCGCCGAAAACCTGTACAGACTGATTAAGCAACTCATCATATATAAGGGATTGACCAATCACGTGACTTTTGTAGATTATTTAGCTGAAAACAGCTTATCGGCCCAGTGTCTAGCTACATGGTTAGAGAAATGAAGTCACAAAGGGGAAGAATTTTCATAGATTTTTTTTGCTTTGTTTACCCCGGCAGTATCAAATGCACTACACGGTTTAGTTTAAAGAAAAGTCAGACAAAAACTGAAAAAAAAAAATTTAAAAGATGATTGGACGGAGAAATTGTCACTCACCGAATACAAAACTGATAAGTTTAGAATCCGTAATGTTAGACAAAAGTGTAAACAACGAAGCGCCACTCGTGAACAAATCATAATCACTTCAAATTGTCTTACTTCTAGACATAAACAAATCAATAACAATTGGCAACACCGGTTATTCAGGTTTTTGTAAGCAAAGAATTTTAAGCAACTGGACCTTCACAATTTTTAGCTAGTCTAGCAGATGGACCATTTATGAAAAGGCTATTAACTCTGTATCATCTGTTCGGGGTAGCATCTGCTGCCCTCGTAGAGCAAGTAGATTGAGTTGTATTGATTTGTATGATGCCAGCTCTTAACCTTGCATATGATTATGACTTAAATTGGATTATTCATGTATGAGGCTCAGTGGAGTCATTTTATATTGTGTCGCTGGTTAACTAGTTCACGTGTTCAGTATCGGTCTGCCCCTCGGCTTTTTGCAGCCTCACTAGCAGCTGCACATGCAGAGCCACGCACAGTTGGCAACCTCTCACCAAAATGACAGCTGGTTCTTTTGAGTCCTTTTTCAACTTCTGTGTCCTGAGTCCTTTTGCTTCTCTCTGGTTTTTTATTTTATTTTTTATTTTTATATTGTTTCCCCACAGTTACATCTCAGAAGGAGCTGTTCTCTCACATATACACATGCTAAACACCATTTCTGTTTCTCCCTCGTGTCATGAGTGGACCCACTGGATAATCGCTGGATGATCATAATACTAGTTGGCCATCTGTTCAGCTGTAACAAATAAAGATGGATGGCACTGTTGTGTGTCTTGAAGGTGGGAGGGTTTTGCCTTTTATACAACAGTGTAGATTTCTTCTGATTGAATAGAATTTGGTTCTCTCATTTGGATATGCAATCGCTTGTGACTTCATCATCCTTGAAGTCAGATTCCTGATTGATGATGTTTATCATGACACTTAGGTTTACTATTAAAGTGGCTGCAAAACAGCAGTAATGCATTAAACTACAAACACTATCTTCAAATTATATTTTTAGCTCCACATCTACCAAAATATTTAACATTGAAAAGAATGATGATCGATACAAAAACAGACTTTAATCAGCTTTTTTTTTTTTTTTCCTGTAACAGTGGAATTGATGAGTGTTATAAAAATATCGACTATTCCAGCTATAATCATATATAAATGATCGCAATACACTTCTATAGCACAATCAGTACGTTTACATGGACAACAATAATCTGATATTAAGACGATACTCAGATTAAGAAACTACCATGTAAACAGCGATTATTGATGACCTTAATCCGGCTAAAGTCATACTCGAAGTAAACACAAA
>JANDJT010000179.1:12636505-12647176 GCA_024331685.1 Stegophilus panzeri
CTCATGTAAACACCTTAATCACAATATTGTCTTATTCAGAATAAGGTCCATAATTAGATTACTGCTGTCCATGTAAACGTAGTCATTGTTGCATTATTGTCCACTTCTAGTCTGTCATGACCTGTTCATGGCCTTTGACTGTATGCGGATTAGCCTGTGTGACTGTACTAACTGTGTCTTTGCCTCGAGTGAATCTTACAGCTGTAAGACTTGTACAGAAAGTAATTAAATCTAAACTAAAGAGGTTGAGAAAACCCAATGCAAGGAGTTATCTCCTCTACTGAAAAGTTTGGGAGGTTTTTTAAGCCATGATGTTTTCTCTTAATAGTAACAATATCATGTCAGCGTGTTCCCTAAAGCCCTTGAAAAATACTGGGACACAATATTTAGGCCACGGATGTGCCTTACAGTGGAGAATGTGCCTGTTTTTACGTTAAAGCTGCTGAATGTAAGATTTAGGGATTTCTTGCTCCTTCTTGTTGTGTTCTGCGCCCTTCTCCGCTGCACAGATTAATACACCGAAGCTGGAAGTCAGGTCCACATCCCAGTCTGTATGAACACACAAAGTGTATGTAGTATGCCTAAACAGTAATGGCACCAACGGTGTACTGGCAAACTAATTAGCGTGGTAGTGTGCGCTTTCTGACGTGGCCCAAGTATTCATAAGGGCGTAATTAAAACGGCTTTCTTTTTATTACAAAAGCATTATGAGAATAAAAACTCTATTGTGCACACTGATGTTAGAGTACCTGGTGAAAGAGCAAAACCTCTTGGATTCTCCATTGTAATCTCACAGCACATTGCTGTCTAGGCTCATATCTATCTGTGTTGGAGTGGGCTCTACGCATATTAAATACTGATGGATGCTAGCTAGCCCACTAACCCTAGTTTTGTCAGCACCTTAATATGTGGTGGTGGTGGTGTTCTCTAGGCACAAGCTAGATAGCATCAATACACTCATTAAAGTCAGAGCCGTAATTGTTGCACATTGATTTTCTTTATTTTTTAAAACTTTAAATGTTTGTAAATCTGTTCAGGTCTTCTCTTAAGAGAGTGTAGATGCCACATACATTTATTCGTATACAGCTAGGCAGAGCTGTTTACTCGTTTATTGTCATCCAGCTCTGTGCTTGTCGTGTACATCAGGTGCCTCTCTGCAGCCAGCCTGTCCAACTGTAATGTAGTTGGGGGTTTTTTCATCAAGGCTAAATGTTTAAACATTTCGATCTTGGTCTTCTTTTTTTTTTTTTTAAATTTGGTGAAGGATTAGAAGAGTGTGGGTATCATATGCCACCAAACTGGAGAGGGGGAGAGAGAGAGAGAGAGAGAGAGAGAGAGAGATATGCACACCCTGTTTGATCATATGGTATACTGCATTAGTCTTCTAATGGTTTCAGCTGCCCGTTACCTTAGCAAACCGAGTGTTGTGCTCTCCACACATATCACGTTACCAGGCGGGGCACTAATGGGCTCTCTCCATGCAACGTATCTGTTCAAGATGAAGAGGAGGTAATGGCTGGGATGGACTCTGTAATGAACTGTGTACTAGACCATACGTTCTGCTTCATTTGGTTTCAGACAGCAGTCGAAGTAGGTGTTATTTCTGTAGTTGCTACAGCCCTGTCTGTAATGCAAAGCTATAAAGTCAGCTCATAAAAGTGGCAGTTTTTAAAGTTATGTCTTACTGGTTTTGCAGAGTCGACTACAATCCTCTTGGATGTGATTAAATAGGATGCCACGTTTTGTGGCCTTAATGAAATTAACCGATTAAAAAATTCGAAACAGTTGTCATTCTACTAGCCTCGTTAAGTAGCTAACTAGGATAAGTCCACATGCACTGAGCATCGACTTAAAGGCACAGAGGGCAGAAGATGTTTATGCCACAAGTGGTGTCGATTTATAAATTGAGGTTATGTTGTTCTTGCCATTCAGCACATATTATACACATTTAAGAAGTGGATTTAAATCAGTTAGCTTATAAGTAGTCAAACCTATAAATTTTATTTATTTATTTATTTATTTTTTTAAACGTGCAGAATGTACACCAATCAGCCATAACACACACACACAATTTTTTTTCATTACAGTATCTCATTACAGTTGCATCTGTCAAGGGGTGGGGTATATTAGGCTGCAAATGAACAGTCAGTTCTTGAAATTGTTGTGTTGGAAGCAGGAAAAATGGGCAAGCGTAAGGATCTGAGCAACTTTGACAAGGGCCAAATTTTGATTGCTAGATGACCGTGTAAGAGGCAGGTCTTATGGTTTGTTCCCAGTATGCAGTGGTTAGTACCTACCAAAAGCGGCCCAAGGAAGGACAACCGGTGAACCGGTGACAGGGTCATGGGTGGCCAAGATTCAGTGATGTGCGGGTTAGCCCATTTGGTCTGATCCCACAGAAGAGCTACTGTAACACAAATTTCTGTAAAAGTTAATGCTGGCTATAGAAAGGTGTCAGAACACAGTGCATCATAGTGCCCATACTGACCCTACAAGTGCTGACCCTACAAGTGCCTACATTGGACATGTGAGCATCAGAACTAGACAATGGAGCAATAGGAGAAGGTGGTCTGGTCTGAGGAATCATGTTTTCTTTTACAACGTGTGGACGGCCAATGTTCTGCTGGAAAACCTTGGCTCCTGACATTCATGTGGATGTCACTTCGACACGTAACACATACCTAAACATTGCTGCAGACAAAGTACACTCCTTCATGGTAACAGTTTTCCCTAATGGCAGTGGCCTCTTTCAGCGAGATAATACCCCTGCCACACTGCAAAAATTGTTCAGGAATGGTTCAAGGAACTTTGCCTTCAAATTCCCCAGATCTCAGTCCAATTGAGCGTCTGTGGGATGTGCTGAACCAACAAGTCCGATCCATGGAGGCCCCACCACTCAAGGTACAGGACTTAAAGGATCTGCTGCTAATGTCTTGGTGCCAGATACCACAGCACACCTTCAGAGGTCTTGAGGTGGGCTGTGGTATCTGGCCTTGATGTATCAGAGCTGTTTTGGTAGCACACGGGGGACTACACAATATTAGGTTTTAAAGTTATGGATGACTTGGTGTATATTTTTAGTATATGTTGTCTGTGAGGTTTGGATTGATAGCTCGAGCATCCTGCTGAAGAGAAGGTTGATGGCATTGATGATGACGCTCCATGGCACTCCTGAGAGTTCCTCTCGGAAAAAAATAGTTGTATGATTACTACCTAAACCACAAATATTAATTACAAACGAACATACTAGGTAAGTAAGAAATTTCCACTACAAACAATATAAATATACAGAGAACCGCATCCAGAACACTCTCCAAAACTCCTGACACTGAAGTCTCTACTTTCTGGTCAGGGAGCGGTCAATAAAAATCTCATTAGCCAATGAGAGTAAAGCACTGTTAAGCCCACCCACCCGTGAGATTTGTGCCAGAATGGCGAACGTAAACTTGCGGAGTATAAACGAAAACCTTGAAAGCATAAATTAAAACTCTGACCACGCATTAATAAACCACGATTAGTGAAAGCTAAGCTTAGAAAACTGTTAACAAAGAATGCTGTTTATTTGAAGAGCATGTTTAATTTTTGCCTCCAAGTTCACTGTTTTTTTTGGGGGGGGTTTTCCCCTTTCTCATTGTATGTTTTATGTTCGTTTCTTGAAAAGTTACATCCAATAATTTTGCCACAGATCTAATCCCATAATGTTTGAGACCATTATCACGCTGTTGTATACTTGAAAAAAGTACCTACCTGCACAACCTATAAAAACATATTGAATGCCATGACCTTTTATTAGTTCGGCTCTGTCTTGGTTGACATAATCACCTGATAATATTCTCATGCCATGATGGATTGTTTAATAAATGTCAGTAATATTGTACTGAACCCCCACCAAATGACCCTGTAGTGAGAAGGCAGTCTCTGTGTGCATTGTACTTTACTTTTTGGGTGTGAACGTACATACAATATGGACAATACTGATTGCTTCTTTCCTAGTTTTCTATTTGAGAGGTCTATGATCTGTACAGACAGATGAGATGTACCTCACTGAACAAGAATAGTGTTGTTTTGTATACTGTTTTCCTTTTGTCCTACTTTTAACACTGAACCTGTTCTGAGATGTATTTATTCTTGAATCTTTAACCCACTAGGAAAAGTTGGTTCTAGTGAAGTTGTCGTAGAAGTCTAAAGCATTATTTTTAAACATGTAAGCCAATGTGAGGTTTAAACTACCTCCTGTCCATGCTCTTGGATTATTATTTGCCTTATTGGGCTTAGTCTTGAGCTTTTCCACATTGTAGGGCTGAATGGTTCTGAGCAAGGAAAGAAGCTATTCCGGTGGCATTTCCACGTGAGCAGGGTTAAGTTCTGAATGCTTTCAAATCATTTTAGGTTTTTTTTTTTTAAAGCTGGGTAGTTAGGTTGGCTAACTGTACTCTGTGCAAGTGGGGTGACTTTAATGTAATGCTGTGTTCAATTAACTTGTAATCCCCAAACTCTGACCAGGGAAAAGTAAAAGAAAACGCCCCCTCAACTCAAAATTCCTACTTGGGAACTCTGGGTGGTCTTCTCACCTACGACTTCCTTCTACATCACTCATCACAGCTGGCTAGCTTGTTACTAACAAAAGACGAACATGGAGTCATCCATCTTTTTTCCCCATTTTGTACCTTGAAGACAAAGGTTGAAAATGACATCATTACAACTTCCCACTTCTAAGGTAAGTCAAGTGAAGCATAAGTATTTGCCCTTTTTTTTCAGTGCAGAATAAAAATGGAGGCACTTGTGCTGTTTATCATCTGGGTGTATGCTAAAATTGCAACCAATCAATAATAATTGATTATGAAAATCGTTGACATCGAATCTCATTATCGCTTAGTTGGTCCGCGCGCAGCACCTTTTACTCGGTGCGCTACTTCTGTTCCGAAAACACGTATGTGCGAGTACAAGCCAAAGTTGTGTCCAAATTGATGTATTATACACTTACATTATGTACTCTACCATATAGTGTATGAATTTTAAAAGGTTAGTATCGTCTCAAATGGAACCTAGCTAGGTTTTTTACAAATAAGTATAAGGGTCTGTTCACACAGGGACGTTTTTTTGGTGTGTGTGTGTTCACACCAAGGCGTTAAACGCGGGTGACGCGCTGAATGAAAGTGCATATTCAGTCCCTGACAGTAGATGGCGTTTATTGAAAAGCAGAAATACCCTGGCACACAAGGTGGTGCTGCACAACTTTCCGTTTCTGACACCCGCTTATAACTGAGAAGAAGAAGAGAGCCAGTATGCTCTCTTGTGAAATGTACGGACTTCTAACGAGTTAGCTTTAAAGAAGTATTTGTTGCAGTGGCCAAACACCAAAGTTCTCATTTTAAACAATATACTCTTTTTAATTAAGTATTGATTTGAATTATATCAAATACTCTCATTGACAGCCATTGGGGCGTTAAACGGACCATTTTTTGCGCTGAGAAAATCGTCCTGGTGTGAACAGGGCTTAAGAATTTGCCCAATTCATAGTGCTAGCTTTAGCAGAATATCCAGAGTCAACAAAATGAATTTCTTCAGTTTACTGTTAGCGTTACCTTTTATGCCTGACATGACCTCAGTCACCATCAGATGGCGGCATAATCAAGTGTTGTCAGAAAAAAGTGTGTGACCCAGGTCCTCTAAGGCATGGGAGCAATTTATATTAAACGTTGCGAAGAAGACTGTAACCTGCAAACTTTAAAAAGCGGAGCTTGTGTAGCACGAAACTACGCCAGTGAAGCACAAACTTATCTTTATATAAAAAAAAGTTTATGTCCAAGAAACCATAAAGTGCTGTAGAGGTGAGATTTAATTACTAATTTAGGATTGTTAATGTTATGTACAGTCATGTTAATGTAAAGTTTTAGTCTGAAGTTTATATTTGTAGCACTCCGAATGTGTTTTTTTTTTAAAAAAACCCAAATAAAATACACAAACTATTATCGAAAAATAATTGGTCGCTTAATATATTATGAAACTAATCGTTAGTTGCAGCTCTATCTAAAATTTAAAAGCAATTAAAAGAAAAAATGTTTGGTAGGTCAGCATTCTCCCATTAGACTCCAATCACTTGAGATGAACGTTGCCTCACACGGATGCGTGCATAATGTCAGCTGTTGAACCGTTGTAATCACCTTATGAATAGACCGGTATGAAAGGAATAGACTACACCCTATTTTAGCTGAATGGAAATCAGGTAAATCATAATAATCATAATGTATGCCTAAATAAACAACAATCAAATAAATATTACCACTCAAGTAAACAGTCTTCTGCAGTTCCAGCTGTTGCTTCAAATTAACCATCTGTTGGCATTGCCTAATGAAATGTTATTAAACTGTCAGGTGCACTGGTGCTAGTTAAAAATGATGGTATACACAGTCAGCTACATAATTGAGTGCAGCATGTTGAAGGGACGGATTTGTCCATCGGTTTCAAGCAACAAAATGAAATGTCTTAACTGAAAGAGAGAAAAGCAAAATTGTATTGTGGACTTAAGTCCCTCATACTGATCTGCAATGAACCTGATGACAGTATTCAGCTCATTAAGAATTTCACTTGAATGTTACCTTTACAATTAGTTTGTAGCATCCTTAAAGAATTGTCATCTGTGTTCAATTTCCCATTTTTTGTATGAATCTGTTAAATGATTAGAGTGGCTTGTAAATTGTACAGAAGAGATCAGATTTCATCCAGTTTGTAACTAAATATATATATATAGACCAGTTAAAAATATACCAAGCCCATGCCAGATGATTTTTTTTTTGTTATGTGCTTCCTGAACAAACGAATGTTTAAGTTTAGTATTTTTGAGTTTTTACCGGTGTACCCACAGAAACGTTTTTAACAATTGCTGTATAATTATTTCAAACACATAACCATGCTCACGAGTCCACGCCACCATGACAGCTGTAACCATTTGGTCCTACAGTGGGGAAAGAGGCTTGCGTGACTCGCGCCTTTGTAACGTTGCCCTTTTGTAAAGGTGAAACTTAAAACAGAAACTGTGATCAATTGGCCAATGGCTTTTCAAGAGGGTGCTACAAGTTCTCAGGTAGTATCACTGAGTCACTGACGTTGCTGAAGTGTCTTTTGTTATCGCCTTTCTTGCTTAGTGGGTATTTTAGAAAGGTGAGAGATTCTGTCGTAAAGCACCAAAGCATTTTTTTTTAAAACACGGTCTTTGTTACCTGACAATTCGACAGAGTATTTTTTTTTTTTTAAACCAATGTATGGATTTGGTTGAGATTCAGTGAAATGCAAGCTCTTAGAGTTCTTCTAGGGTGTTTTGACTGCATCATTCAGCGCAAAGGTCTTGAGGCCAGGTATCTTGTAGCGTTTGCTGTTTTTGCCACACTGTAATCATCAGTAGCATTAACTTGAGCTCCTCAAGCAGAAAGGTCAAGTCTTGGCAGACTTGTGAGTGTGGCTGTGTTTACACACGGTGCTATTGGAGTATTTTGTGTGTTGAGATACTTGGACAGTGGGATTATTGATGATGGTGTAGTGGAAAAGCATTTGTTGGTGTGTGTCAAGGCTCTGTACTATCGCGTCTTCAACCTGGAAGTTATCTTTAAATTTGAGTTCGCCAAAGTGGATGGATTATATTTTTCAGAGTACTTGATGGTAAAGTGATCGCTCTGAGGTATTTTCGTTGTTTTGACGTAAACGCTTTCTTCTAAAAAGTATTTTAGTTAGTTTTTAGCTCTTTTCCTGCTGTGCCCTCTTCTGTGGGTTTCAGTGTAGTGCTGCTGTATTTGAGCGTCTCTTTGTCTAAGGCACATGGTTAAAGGAGGAGGTGGAGCGGTGTAATCTGACACGAGCCAGGCCCAAAGTACAGCTCCGACACAGTGAGGGAGAGTGAGATGGGGGAGTGAGGGGGCATTCCAGCTCCAGCTTGACATTCGACTCCTCAGCCTGCAGACTGCATTGGCGAAAGTGCAAGCAGGCAGCACTCAGTTCTTTCTGTCTGTAGCGCTTTGCTGCCCCACAGAGAATACGCTCTTCTTCCCGTCTCTCGCTTGGAGTTCACACAGGATACTTGGGCCTGCCTGGGAGTGGCTGCTCAGTCTGCTGCTGGAATGTACCTTTAGACGAGTGGGGAAACTGGCTTTGCTGCTGTTGGTTTTCCTCTCTTCCTCGGCTCTCCGTCTCGCTCCCACACTCCTTGGGCTCCCATCATAAGCTTCCTGCCAGGCAGTGTGAGCTCAGTATACATTTTTGGATTACTCCTGGATTCCTTTGTTTTGGGTTCTCCACTGCTCATTGTACTTTTCCTGGGCTGTGCTTTAAAGGTGACCCTTTTTTTTTTTTTTTTGCCTTTGAGCCAAACATCTACTTTGTAGCAGTCAACGAACAGTCATTTGGATAGCTCGCAGGGTTTTGCATGTGTGTGAGTAAGTGGTCAGGCCTCTCCCTCAAGTGTCCCAGGAGTACCTTGCAGTGAACCTGAGAGAGCTAGTGGAGCAGTATTTCTATCTGAGCCAGCACTGAGCGAGCATATTGGATATTGGACTGGTTGGGGGCCCTCTGTTATGGGCGGTTTTGTTTCTATGGAAAGAGCGCAATGAAGAGTTGCTGCAATCCCCATGTCTCCCACCGCTAGGCTACAGCCTGTCTACTCATGGAAGGGGGTGTTCAAGCTCTTCGCATGCGTAGCTGCACGAACGGCCAGTAAGCCTAAAGGTAAATCAAGTCCAGTGCATGCTCACTGACTCTTCTGTTTTAGCTCTCACCGTCAGACAGCCCGTATGGAATGTAGTCTGTTTAGTTCTCATTCAGACTTCGTCCTAGAAACACAAGACGTGGGCTTTATGTTCATATGGGAATGGAGTGAAATCTTAGTAGCAGGCCTCATCTGGGCCTGACCTGGCCTGTCCAGCAAGGTAGCCACTGTATTTGGGAGTGGGTGTTGGTGCTTACACTACACTGAGACTTTGAAAGACAAAGCAGGAGCATTTCCTTGCTTGCTGTAATTTGCTCTTTTCCTGGTGTCCTGTAAGATTCCAGTCGTCTCTGACGCAGGACTACTTTGCTTTGTTTTTCCGTATGTGTGTAAGAGAATTAAACATGTACATTCTATAAAGCATTGATTTACACACATGCTTTTTGTTGTTTTTCTCCCCATCCTCCAGAATTATTGACATCCTTGAGGAAAGAGTAATAGACCCAAATATAAAGAGTGCCACAGGCAATAAGTGATAAGGTTCAAATCCAGAGACTGAGGAACTCCTTGCAAAGTGCTGTCTCTAATGATTTCTGTCTAGATTTGTTTTTTTTTTTTTTTTTTTTTTTAAATCTTGTATTCCTTATATCCATGACCTGATTTACACTGGTCAGCAAGCATTTGTCTCATTTGTTTTGAGTGTTCATTAATTTTTCCCCATGGTAACGTGTGACAAAGGGGTATTACATGTGTGCAGCTTCATATTTATACTCCAGGTAACCAGGACATACATTGAGAAGGGACTTGGAGCATTTTAATGAACGATTCATTGTGTGCATTATTTCAAATACTCTGTAGGGGTGAAAATTTTTTATTTAATCTTTTTTTATTATTATTATTTTTTTTTTTTATAGAAAATACTATTAATTAAAAACAAATTTGTTAGAACAAAGAAATAGTGTAATTTATTGTGTGAGTGGACAGTTTCAATAGTGTGTAATGTGTGATTTCTATACAAAAACTATTATTTTTTTTATTTTTATTTTTTTTATTTATTTTTTTGGCCAATAATCATTCTGGAGAGCACTGTAATGTAAACTGTGTACTCTAGTCACAGTAAGTGTGTTTTTTAGTAATAAATGGTTTAATGTGACTGTATAGTCAGGACAGGCTGGAACACGCCTGCCCACCAACTCACTGTATCACATACATCTCTGTGAATAGTGCACCTCTTTAATCCCTTATTACAATTTGCTTCCGAGTTTCAGTGTACGCATGTCAGATAGAACCTGCTTTTACTCGCTGTGTATGTTTATTTTTTTTATATAAAATGTGTGTGTGTGTATATGTATATTATATATGTATCATTAATTCATTCAGTCTTCTTCAGTAACTGCTTTATCCTGACCAGGGTCACCGTTTGCCAAAAGTACTAAATTTAAAAAAATGAGACACAGGGATTCATACGTGTGGTCTAATGGTGATGTGGAAATACTGCGAGCCTTGTGTCTTCTCATAAAACTCTGTTCGCAGTGTTGGGTTGTAGCGCTGGAGTAGTGGACTCGGTACAGCTCGTCATATTCAGGCACCTCCTCATGAGCGTGTAATAATAAAATAAAGGATGACCTGATCAGAGAAACACTAGGAGTAACATGCTGTATTCATCATTTTGTTTGACTGTGTATTTCCTGGTTCTCCAGTTTATTTTTCATCAGCTAATCATTAGCCAGGTTTTAAGTGTGCGCACACACGCAAACAAGTTCATGTATTTTTATAGAAAAAACGTTCCCCCACTTTTTTTTCCTTTTTTTTCCCCAAAATCTTTTTATTGTGAAAGAAAACAAACCTCCTGTCACATAGCAACAATACCATTCTCATTTTTTGTTATACTTGCATATACATACATAGTGTAGAAAAGGAAAACAAAATTAAAGAGTACAATCAACTAAACAATCCCCCTCCCCCCCCACCCCGGT
>JANDJT010000179.1:12647564-12683324 GCA_024331685.1 Stegophilus panzeri
GAAACCAGTCCAAAAACCATAGAGATCAGGGCAAAAGAAAAACATATGGCCAAGATGACAGGGAGAGCCATGGCATTCATCACACTTGTCCTCTACTTCTGGATATATTACAGAAAGTCTCGACTTAGACAAATGGACCCTATGTAAAACTTTAAACTGGATGAGCCCAACCCTAACCCTAAGAAGTAGTAGACTGTGTCCTACCTGTATCACGTTCCCAACACTGTTCACTTATTTGTACTCCTAACTCCATTTCCCATGCATTCTTAATTTTGGTACTCGACTCACTACCTAACGCCAGAATAAAATCAGGAATCTTAGAAATCATTCCGCTCTGATGTGGAGTGTTTGAAAACAAGCTTTCCCAAGCCTGTTCAGGAGGCGCAGAGGGGAAATTAGGAAAACATCTAGAAATGAAATTTCAAATGTGAAAATAACGAAACGGATGCGTCACAGGGAGGTCATAAGTAGATGACAGATTGGCAAAGCTATCAGAGACACCATCAGCATACAGACTTTTTAATTGTTTAATGCCCTCGTCATACCACACTGAAAATGTAGAGTCCAAACACGATGGAGGAAATAAGTGGTTGTTGCTTAAAGGACCCAAAGAGGATGCACCTACAAATTTAAAGCGCCGTCTAAATTGATACCAAATCTTAAGTGTGTTAAGGACAACTTGGTTATCAGTATACAGAGAGAGTTTTGTAGGTAATAGGTGTAGAGGTATAGAGGATTCCCTACAAAAAACGTTCCCACTCTTAACAAACTGCTCCATGTTCCGGCTTTGTTTGTGTTTCACGTATGAAGTGTGACTCTTGCTCCTCAATCAAGTTTAGTCTAATTTTAGTCTAATGTTTGGGGGGGGAAATGTTATGTTTACTTGTCAGTGCAAGTCTCTGCACTCAACCTGTCATGCTTAAAGCTGATTGTAATATGGCTTCATCTTTCAGGTAAAGCCAGTCTTGTTGAATAGAAACGGTAACTTGCCTAACGGCAGCAAAGTACATGGGTCACTCAACACATCTCAGGCAGTTGGTTTCATTCTTTATTTCTTTTTGCAGAGGTCCACACATTTCAAGAGAAGAAACTAGCCTTACTGGGGAATCATATGGACGAAGGTAAGTTCTCTTCTCGATATACTTTTCAAATTTTTCTCCATCACCTTTTTGTGGGTTTTCTGAATGTTAGGCATTTCTTTAGACTTTAAGGATGTTTTAGTTTAAATATGTGGAGTAAAAAGAAGTCCTGGAAAATGCTACAGTTGTGAAAGTTGGGGTGATTTGAGAAGGAAGGGACCAGATAATTGAAGAGTTTGTCCTTCACTCTGACTTGGCCCTGTAATCTCCCTCCATCACCATCTGGAGGAGCAGGGCAGGTCTGTGCCATCAAACCCTCATGCCCTGTGACCCAGGATTGGCGCACGCAGCGTGGGGAGCAGTGATAGGGTGTGGTGTTTCAGCCTGCCCTCAGCACACCACACCACCAGCTCCCCCTCTCTTATCTCTCTTCTGAACCCATTGTTCGCTACTGCTAAATGACTGTCTGAACATGTCAGAGTTGTGTGCTGTCAAACTGCTGCAACATTGTAGTAAAATAACAGCAGACCCTTAACTTTTTCAAAGAAAAGACATATTAAAATGTTCTTTCCTAAAAAAGGAATTCTACCAATTAGCTGCAATTATTGTGTTTTACAGATAAAGGATTGCTCACTGTAGCTCACTGTAACATTGATGGGAAACGGGTCTGGTTAACGTGGCTAAAATTATCACACAAAATGGTTATGAAGTGGTTTTCCTTATGCATGCATGCCTCACCCCATAACCACGGCAGGCTTTCGTTACTGTAGTTTATAGCTTCGGGGCATACATGCGGGATGTTGTCGGGGGGGGAGGCGGAGGCGGAACAGATTTTTACAGATTTACCACAAACTTTTATTTTCTTGCAGGGGTGGACTGAGAAAAATAATCAGCCTGTTAACTTGCTTTAAAGTAAGTAGTATTAAAGCATAGTTACGTTAAATCCAACAAATAATAGCACATAAATGACACAAATTATAGCCATAAAAACAATTGTGTGGAAAGTTAAATCATATATTATATAACAATACTGCACCAATCTACTATTACTTTCTCCCCTCGTACATATAAAAGCACACATGATTTCTTGGCTTTATTTAGCTAGTTAGGCTAGGCCACTGAGTGTACCTGCTTTCTCAATTCTGCTCTTATCATCGCGTTGATATTAGCAGCCAATTTAAAATAAAAGTTCATTTATTTTTTTTAAACTGTGCTACATCTGCGCACACAGCAGATTTTCTGTCTTACAGTTTCTCCTCATCGCCTCTTCTGCATTGTCTAGTCTGCATGCTTCCACAAACACAGGAAGCTGATAATCAGAACTTGGCGGACTGAACTAATCACGAGTAGGGTCTTTAAGTGGTAGTGTCGTGGAGCAGAAAAATTCCTGAACTTTCAAAAGGCCAGTCCACCACTGTTTACCTGTGTTGTCAACATGAACAAACTTGAAAGACCAGAGTTGCTTCACTTCTAATAGAATGTCTGTCTTTGTTTTCATGACCGTTGACACGTAACAGGCACGCTTAAAGTTTGTTTTTCACTGTGAGAATTACGCTGAAATTTTGAAAAATCTGGATTACTACCAGTTCTGTAAAAATCAGTACTGTTGCATATGAATGAAATATTCATTACCTATATTGTCATTGTTTAATATAGAGCAGACTAAACAGTGCAACACTACAGTGCACACGTTACCAGATTAAGCGCCTCATACACTAATGAGCAAACCAGAGCTCTCCATGGAATTGTAATGAAGTCTGACCTCGAGCCACAGTCTCATCTGGTGAAGCAGTCCGCGAGACCACATGGTCACTTTTGACATGTAGACTTATAGAATGCTGAGAAGACATGGGGTTTGTACAAGGTGCTTGAATTTGGCTTTTTGATATTTAAGTAGTAGAAAACCTTGAAAATAGCCATTTGTTTATCTAGTGGTGCTTGAAAAGTGCTTGAATTATAAAAAGTCAATCAATATGAAATTGCTAAATAACTTTTAAAGTGTTGCTTTATAACGAACACAATCCTTTCACTCAAAATATGACCCCCCGCTGTAGCCCATCTCCCTCCTCCCTCTGTTCACTCGCTCATTTTGACCAAGACAGCTCCTCCACCCCCCACAGCCGTTGTCTTTAACTTATGTGTATGGTGGTTTTGTCTGATGACGTTATGGTTATAAATCAGGGTTTTGTCTGTGCAGAGCAGCAGCTTGGAAATGGATTGTAAGTTAACATGTGGTCTTAATGGGTCACGTTTCAGTCACTATTTCATACTCGTTCCGTTGTCTGACAACAGAAACAGAAAAAAAATGTAAATGAAAACAGCTTCATTGGGAATTCGCTTGTATTAAAATACAGCATGTGAGTACAGACCGTTGGAGATGTTATAAAGGGCTGACACTAGGCAGAATGAAAATACGATGCAATGATGTCATGCACTAATTAGCATATTCATTACATCATCTAGCAACGTTTGGACACAGTGCTCCTGTCACTCAGTTGGAGTATATTGACATTATGGTGAAGATGAAGCAATGTCTGGGAAATGCAAATTTAGTCAATCATTACTGGGAAAAGGTGCTATATAAAAACTGGTTGTGGGTTTTTTTTGTTTGTTTGTTTTTTGTTTGTTAAATTAATTTAAAAAGAAGAAATAAAGAATGTTTGAATTACATCTCTTGTATAGTCCTTGAAAACAAAACAAAAATAGTGCTTGAAAAGTCCTTGAAAGACCTGGAATTTCATTATGAAGCATCTGTACGAACCCTGCATGCAGTGGAGCAAACTGAGCTTCTCAAAGGTCGAAGTTCTTTGTGCTCTTTTGTCAGCCCTTGTGTTTGTTTGTTCTTCTGTCTGGTTTGTTAAACACTGCGGTCTAGGGTTTTGTTAATCGAGGAATAGAAAAATAGTCTAATTATAGTTTTAAGTCGGCTAATATAATATTCTTCATGGTAAAACTGGTATAGCTTTTAAAATGATGTGATTTTGCCATTTCACAATATTGTGATGTAATCACAGTCATTATGAGTGCAGAAAGAGCTTGTTGCTGACCCTGACGAAAAATTAGTTCTTAAAGGAGAAGCTGCATCAGTAATATGGAAGCGAGTTTAGCTGCACAAGGTCCGGCTCCCAAAAGTTAGTCACTGCTTGTATATTGTTGTGTTGTAGCAACTGCAACACAATGCAGTGATGGAGATTATGGGTAAGCATGGAACACAGAGGTGCCACATGTTAACATGCGGTCCTCCAAACAGCTAACGGCATGTTCTGCATACGTGTGATGTCATGCATCACAATAAAAAAAAATTATCACATCCATCATGTCTTCCATATGCTGGGTACATGCTCCTTCTGTTTTTTTGAAAGTGTAGTGTGTTAAAATCATATACATAATAGCTTGCAATAGAAAATAGTTAAAAATATATAATAGTGATCATTTAATGATAAACTAATCAGTTTCGACCTATTTAAACTGATAGGTTTGTAGAGTGGTGTCTGTAATAAAATGTCTCCTCTATGATAAAACTCCTCCAGCCAGACAGCTATAAATTAACAGAATGAGTAAGGTTCTTTCACGTTTTAGTATGATGGCATTATGATCAAATAATAGTTTTCTGTAAATAAATTCATAATGCACCCTAATATTGCTAAATGTATACAAATATGAAGTGCAAGGCATTATACCCGTCATTATAATTTAATCAGTAAGTAAAGACACTCAATGAAAATTTTTTTTTTTAAAAATCAAACGTGATTTCCAGAATTGAGTATTTAAAGTACTTACTAGTTACATTGAAATGCTTCAATACATGAACCGCTTAAAAGAAATGCCACACTGAAACACATTAAATATATTGAAATGTTGATCTTTTTAGAATTCCTGCTAGAAATTCATTGGTTAGTGCTGTATTTTTGTTATTCCTGTGAGCTGTGAGTTATCAAAATGTGGACTCCAAGTTTCAGACTTGAGTGCACTAAAGAGTGCCGATGGGCTGAGTTACAGCAGAGGCTCAGCTAGTTAGGGATCTACGAGAAGATTAGCGCGATGGCATTTATCGAGCTTAGCGGTATTATCTGAGGCAGAGTGTGCAGGTGAGGGTATGAGAGAGTTATGAGACTAAAGGATTAAAGTGCTTCTGCATCACTCTCTTTAGGTAGAGATGAATTCTCACTGGTACTTCTACCAGCAGGTAGTGAAACGGCATTGTGGGTAACGTAGGAAGCAGTTGAAACCAAAGTGAAAATACAGCTACAGAATGAACACAAACATGCTTGCAGATATGCAGTCTCAGATATAGAAACCAAGCCTCAGTCAAAGTTAAACAACACGTAACGGTTGCTATTACATTTTACCCCTATTATGAAGGAGTTGATGGCGCAGTTTATAATTGAAGTTAAAAAATGCATTAGTTAATCTTTCTTTTTTTAACTGTTTCTCATTAGTGCATGTAACAGTATTTCAAGAAATGTCAAATGTTTGTAAGCTAAAACTGTTAACTTGGTGTGCTTTGACAAGCAGCGTTCACTTCTGTCTTGGGTTTATATACATACAGAATAACTGATTCTTCTTCAGAGTAGTCATTCAGGTTCTGCTCGACGTAGAGTTTTATTTTCTTTCCTGGTTTTGATATTTTGGTGGTTGGCTGCTGCTTCTATTCTATAGTTTTTTATGAACAGAACAAGAAAGTCAGAGCTGTGTTCAGATTAGCACAAAACATCAGCAGTAGCTATTTTGCAGCTAGTCTGTAAATGAATGTTACTGCTACACTGCAAATCATGGATACGAAACCTACATGGTTCTAGCTCTGCAATTAAAATCTGACAGCAGAGAGTATTGACTGTATGGTTGAATGGTTATGTAAAAGTGCACTACTGACAATCATGCCTGTTTCCATATTAACTGCAATGTGATTCACTGGAGATACACTTGTTTCCTGCTGTTGTACCAGTGTTAGGACCAGTTAGGGGTCACACAGCTCTCATACATCAGCAGGCAAACTCTTAACACTCTCATTCTTACAGTTAATGCGTCTAGTGAAAGATTGCTTCCTGATTTTAAAGAAATGGTTTAAAAATAGTACACTCCCCCCCTCTTTCCTTACCTCCTAACTCAAATGAAGTCTGACCCTGGAAAAGACATATTTGGTGTCCAAATGTAGTGGGGGATTTATTTTATTTATTTATTTATTTATTTATTTTCAGTTTTTTGCTGTTTTGTTTTTTTTTTTTTTTTTTTTTTTTTTTTTTTTTTTTTTTTTTTTTTTTTTTTTTTTTTTTTTTCTGTTTTTTGTTGTTTTTTTTTTTTTTTTTTTTTTTTTTTTTTTTTTTTTTGTTTTTTTTTTTTTGTTTTAAAGTTACATGGCTAAAATCCTTACTTCCCTTGCGTTTTACATTACATTTATTCATTTAGCAGATGCTTTTATCCAAAGCGACTTACAACTGAGGAAATACAAGCAAAGCGATATATCAGGTGGAGAGCAATAAGAGTAATGCTACCATGCAAGATCTGTTAATTGAGTTCTAGAAAAACAAAGTGTGCAGTGTAGAGGTGTAAGAGCAAGCGTAGGGGTGTGTGTGTGTGTGTGTGGGGTTTGGTTTTTTGTTTTTTTTGTGGGGTTGGCATTTTAGGGATACATTTAGGTATGTTTTAGGTACATTATCAACATGGCTCCAGTGCATTTGGTGAGTTGACGACAATAGAGTACATCTCAAAGTCTCATGACCGTCAGTCTGAATATAGTTTGTAATCATGTTTTTACTAGCTTTGTCATACAGATTTTGATTAGTGCTGTTGAAGTGGCTTCCTCTGGGAATACAAGATTTCCTGTGCTGCGTGATGGGCTGCAGACTTTCCACTTGCACAGCAGTTCGGTTCAGCACTTTCCTGGAATAAAGGGTGTGACGGGACCTCTGGGTCTTAGGCAGCTGTTTTTATTACAAAGAGTGTTTTTTGTTTTTTTTTTTTTTTTAAAGGTAATTCAGCTAAAAAAAAAAAAACACTGACTTGAGTATGTTTCCCAGATCACTTCACTTTTTCCCCCTTCTTCATCTTTTCCTTATTTGCTACTGTTCCATTGACAAGGATGTATATGTAACTGCTTAGGTATTACTTCATGTTAATAACCTGTTGAACTTCCAGGATCCATCAGTGGGTCCAAACTTGCATTCCTTACTTTGAAATAATTTAAAAAGCATATATAGCTACAATGTAAGATGTTTCTTTAATAACTGGGGGTTTAAGGGGTAAATTAAGTTTATATTTCATAGATACATATATGGAAATAAAAAAAATTTAATTGTACAAATACGAATAATTTTAGGTGCCATCAGACAAGTCACTTTTTTTTGCAAGTCTGAGTCAAGTTTCAAGTATTTACTTGTGTTTTATAATCACCCAGTGTTTGAAGCAGGGCCAGTTCTAGAAAATTAGAAACCAAAACATCCAGAGACTATAAAGGGATATTTGTAATATTCTTGGAACTACTGTTTCCAGCTATTGAGATCACCACTCAGAACTTGGATGAACCTAGACTACATCTACTTGTTAATATTGACAAACCAATGTTTTTAATGGACTAATATCTAATCTCAAATCTTACTCAATCTTTAGTTTGCTCAAACAAAAACTGACCACACATATAAATAAATAAAATTAAAAAACCAGACTCCAACAGTTGGAGTGGAGGGTTGTCTTTACGTCATGTTTTTATTGTGGTTTGAGATGATTGTAACTGCTAAACATTTGTATTGTGACACATCTGCGTGCTGCCTGCGTCTTGGGAAGAGATACAACAATAATAATTCCAGCTTGTGTCTGTAACCAGAAAGACATTGTTTGGACAGGGTAAGATTCCCAGACACAGGTTTACGTTGGAGGAGAAAACTTGAAATAATTATGATTGATTCGCACAGAATAAGTGATCACATGGTCCTCACACCAAATGTTCCATGCATCCATACGTTCACTTCATATTGATAAAACTAGTAGTTTTGACCTAAAGCTGCTTGTTGTGGGGTGCATAGTTGTCAAAGTTGTACTTAATCATTGGTAGGTCACATGACCATAACATGTATGTAGGCTATACCTGGGCTAGGAACTCAACAACTTGCGTAAAAGCTTTTGAAGTGTCACTTCTTTGTAAAGTTCCTTTAAATGTTGCCTATAGCTTGTTCTGTTTGAAACTCAGCTGATACTCGGTTTCAATTTGATTTCAGCAGGAGATGATGGAAAAGAGTGCTTTCTGGACTGACTCCATAAGGAGGAAAAAGTATGACACCTCTTTTCCAAAGGGATGTAAAGGAATTCTTACCAATATGAGCATTCAGGCAGGATGATGCAGTATATTGCCTGGGGTTGTGTCTTCTGGTTATTTCATAGTATGTAAAAGATGGCATAATCTTTCCAGATGCACAGTCTATTAAAAAATGATGACCGATTCCAACATGACTAAAATCCCAGAGATGCATTGGTAAGAACAATAACAAATGTTAACATGATGAATTGACAGATTTTCCGTTTATTAATAGCTGTATTATAAATTCCATAGATTTGCACAGAAATCCTCTGAGCGACGTCTACCAAGTACATCTGGAAAATGACTGAGCACTAGATTATACACAGAACAGTGACTGATCAAGGAAGTAGACTAATTCCAAACAGAAATGATTTGGTTTTGATATCTGCAGCGATAATTTAGACCCTTCCAGAAAGCAGCACAGACTGCACAGATCATTTCTGTCTTGCTTCATTTCAGTGATTAAGTAGCAGTGACTCAGCAGAAATTGTTTGATCCCTGGATTGTTTGGCTTGTAAACATCATAGTTGCTTCATCTTCTGTACTGTTAACACCCATTAACAACTTTGATTTAACTTGTTTTTCCTCATTACCAGTATCGATAAGATAGACTTCAACAGTGCACACGCCACTCACTCACACATCCTTAACCTAGGCTTTAGGCTCGTTCCACTACATCTACACCAAAGAGGTGGATTTTGCTAATCAGCACAGTCTGCTGCAGTCTTTCTGAGGAGCTGGCACACACTGAGTGGTGGTGTCATTTAACACAAGGTGGACACACTGTACTGTTCTCAGTATTTCAGCAGCACTTCTCATGCCAACAGCTCTTCACGTGTCATTCACACGTTGGGTTGATGTGTTCTGGCGTATTGGTGGGTTTTTGGATTGGGGGTGGGGGGTGTATGGTTTGAAAAGGCCTACACATTGGACAGGTCATTCATTACATGAAACGCCAAATAAGCATGCTGTTGAAACAAAAATTTGACTGTTATATGTAGCTGGGACTTACCATGTAGCCCCCTTCTCCAAGCTTCAGGTCATGTATTTAGGGCTGGCTAAAGGCCTCTTGTGCTCTGTGCTAATTTTGGCAAGAGATTGAGCAGCTCATTGAGAGGGATAAAAATACACAGGGCTTTATCACAGCAGATATGTTTACAAGCTGCTTATAAGCCATGCACATTTTTTCTCTCTCTCACTCACTCTCTCTCTCACACACACACACACACACCTTCACATGGACACTACTCTCTGATTTTCTCCCATAATATCATAAGCTCATTCTCTTTGGCCCGTCAGTGTTGTTTCGAATGAGGCTGATCGCCAGAAGGAGAGTAAGATGTGTGACTTCGTCACACTGTGCTCCATTGGACTGGGCTTTGTTAGAGGCAGATGCATTTAGATTACATAAAGCAGCACAGTATGAGCACTGGATCACGCCCTGCTTCTGCCATGCAGTAGGGAAAAATCCAGCCGTGATCTCGGCCTCCTCTCCACACACACCACAGCCTGTTGCCATAGGAACGCTCCTTCAGCAGGCATGCGCTCTGAACGCCGCCCATGTCCACGCGCTCTCTTTCTGCCTTTTACAAAAAAAAAAAGTAGAAATTGTCCGTGCCAAGAATAGACGCCCCAAGCACTTCCCTAAGGCCTATGTCTGACTTTATCATAGCAAGTAGACCACAATATATGGAAACTACGGAGCAGAACAAATAGCTGTGCATTATATAGACAATAAATAGTCCTGCCATGCTGTCTCAAATCTGTAGTGAATCAGCGGGAAAACAGTCCTTTAAAAGGCACGATTTAACGCCTGTGTTTGAGATGCATTAGGAAAAAAATTGACTGTATAATTGTCATCCCAGTCTGTGTGCCTGATGTTGCAGAAGTGCTGCCATTACTCGCATTTTAATTGGTTTTGTCACTTACATTGTGCTATTATACTACTGTTATACTATTTTTCTCCTTATGGTGTGTAATTTTGTCTCCTCCTCTTTTCTCCCACTTCTCATCACTTTCTCTCATGCCCCTTATACTCTGCCCTATATCTTTCACACTGTCCTTGTTTCTACCTATCCAATCTTTAGAAATGAGTCGCCAGACTGCCACCGCGCTGCCCACAGGAACCTCAAAGTGCGCCCCCTCCCAGCGTGTGAACACCACAGCCTCCAACAGTGACCTAGCCAGCCTGTTCGAGTGCCCGGTGTGTTTTGACTATGTGCTGCCTCCAATCCTGCAATGCCAGAGCGGCCACCTTGTGTGCAGCAACTGCCGGCCCAAGCTGACGTGCTGTCCGACGTGCCGCGGCCCGTTGGGCTCCATCCGTAACCTGGCCATGGAAAAGGTGGCCAATTCAGTGCTGTTCCCATGCAAGTACGCCTCGTCGGGCTGTGAAGTGACGCTGCCACATACAGACAAGGCCGAGCACGAGGAGCTGTGCGAGTTCCGGCCATACTCGTGCCCATGTCCGGGTGCTTCGTGCAAGTGGCAGGGCTCGCTGGATGCCGTTATGCCGCACCTACTGCACCAGCACAAGTCCATCACCACACTGCAGGGCGAGGACATTGTCTTCCTGGCCACGGACATCAACCTGCCTGGTGCTGTCGACTGGGTCATGATGCAGTCCTGCTTCGGTTTCCACTTCATGCTGGTGCTGGAGAAGCAGGAGAAGTATGATGGGCACCAGCAGTTCTTTGCCATCGTGCAGCTGATAGGCACGCGCAAGCAAGCAGAAAATTTCGCCTACCGGCTGGAGCTGAATGGCCACCGGCGGCGCCTCACCTGGGAAGCCACGCCGCGATCCATCCATGAGGGCATTGCCACAGCCATCATGAACAGTGACTGTCTAGTGTTCGACACCTCTATCGCCCAGCTGTTTGCCGAAAATGGCAACCTGGGCATCAACGTCACCATATCCATGTGCTGAGGACTGTCAGGTATACGAATAGGCATACACTTAAACATTTCACAACAACCACGAGGCACCCAGAGGTGTACATTGGGCAGGGGGGTGGGGTATCAAACCTAGGGAGCTTCTCACTGTTGTACGTTCCAAGTACTCAACAGAACTGACCTTTACCCACGCTTGGCACGTCCAGCAACTGGACATTTCCCAGGTTCTCAATTTTATGCTACAATATTATAATAAGTTAAATAATTAAACTAATGTATTCTACATTTTCGAGAGCAAATGCCTGCAAACATAAGCCTCGTGAAGTGGACTTTCTCACACATGGCTTGTTTGTGAAGATGGGTGAAGGAACGGCACAGTAGAAGTGAAGGTTAGGGTGAACTCTAAAAGATGAACTAGAATTGTCCTGACGTGTTTGTTTTTTTTTTTTGTTTTTTTTTGTCTCCCAGGGCAAATGAAACACTAATACTTTTTTTTTTTTTTTTTTTTTTTTTAAGTTGAATTTCCACAGTTTTAGGTTTTAATCAAACATTGTTTGATCTTGTCTGATCCCCTCTCCCCTAAAAAAAAGATGCTGCAGTTATTTGCATGACCACTGACTGAGGCTTGGTGTGTCCAGATTTCATCTGAAAATTTTAGTAGTTTCTGCCTGAATCATTGTAGAGTTTCTATTGGGGTTTTTCCTCATGAGGAGGGGCGGCGGTTATGAGAAGTTTCTGTGTGGACTTGATGTGACCACATCAGGTTTGACGTCCTCAAAGCCACTTTTCCCTCTTAAATGTTTAGCTTCTCCCTACGATAGCCTACTTTTCCTGACCAGGTGCTATTAACAGCAGTGTTGCGCCTGTGAATGTTTGAGTCATTTGAATGGATTGTGCTTTAGTTTGACAGGTGAACACATGCTCGTCTCAGTCATGTGGAAATGGTGATCTCTTCATGCTGGAGACGAGGCTCTCCTGCATATCAGACTAGAAGTGAGCGCAATTTCTACCGTTATTATTGAGATTATTGTTATCATTTTATAATGACTTAAGAAAAAGGAATGAAAAGGCTGTTGTAACATTGTGGCTAATCTTCAGTGTTTGTATATAGTGTTGTTCTTCAGAAGACCTCATGTCTTTTTGTTCTCTTTTTGTAAGTACAGATTTTTTGTTTTGTATGTGTGTCTCTTTTTGTGAGGAACGGTTGAAGAAAACGCCAAAACATCTCTGTGGATACATTGTACTGTTGCTGGTCCTGGTCTGTTTTTATTTTTGTTTTAATGTTTGTTTTGGTCTATTTTGCCATTAAATAAATCTATCTTTTTCATACCTTTTTTTGTTTTATGTTTCTTATACTGTATGCTGGGGGCTTAGTGGTTAGCACGTTTGCCTCACACCTCTGGGGTTGGGGGTTGGATTCCCTCCACCGCCCTGTGTGTGCAGAGTTTGAATGTTCTACCCGTGCTTCTGTGGTTTCCTCCCCCAGTACAAAAACATGCACTGGAGGCTGATTGGTATCTCTAAATTGTCCATAGTGGGGGGGTGTGTGTGTGTGTGTGTGAGAGAGAGCGAGCGAGAGATTGTGGCCTGCAATGGGTTGGAATAGGGATTCCCATAACCTTGTGTAAGATACAGAAAATGGATGGATACTGTATGCTGGGGTGGGGCAGTAGTGCAGGGGGTAGTGTTGTCTCCTCACATCCCCAGTTTTCTGGGTTTTATCCTGAGCTCAGATCTCATATGTTCTCTCCATGTCCACATGGGTTTCTTCCAGGGTGTGTGTTTGGATGGATGGTTGGATGCCCACCCAGTCATGGTCTGGTAATATGATTGATTTTTCATTACATTTATGCTGTTTGGCTGATGCCCTTATCCAGGGTGACTTACATTTATTTAATATATACAACTGAGCAGTTGAGTGTTAAGG
This sequence comes from Stegophilus panzeri, assembly GCA_024331685.1. Classification (NCBI taxonomy): domain Eukaryota; kingdom Metazoa; phylum Chordata; class Actinopteri; order Siluriformes; family Trichomycteridae; genus Stegophilus; species Stegophilus panzeri. Next base: position 12,660,754 of record JANDJT010000179.1, read on the forward strand.
ACCCAGCAGTGGAAGCTTGGTAGTGCTGGGATTTGAACTCATGACCTTCTGATCAGAAGTCCAATGTTTTAACCATGAGCTACCACAACAGGAAATTGGACATGATTTAATAATAAAGTTATACTGCATCAATCGTTAAATAATAACATGGCAAATAAAAACAGCATTTCTAGGCATGAGGGCTACAACCATGCCAGGTATATACAAAAAGATCAATTATAACATACATGTACTACTGTGTTGGTTTGTGCTACATGTTGTGTTGCATGAATATTTTTGGCTTAGTTTAGTTCAAGGTAAGATAAAGTGATTTTCATCCTGGCTTCAGGAAAACTCGAGATGAGATGAACTTGGGGTACATTTCAAAACTGATGCCTCCTTGATTCCTTCATCTTCCTTTGGCTCATGCAGGTCATGTACATATTTATCACTAAATAATGATTAGAGGCTGAACTGTTCTCCATGTGGCTTTTCCTGTAAGGTAAGTCTTGTATATGGTGAGTAGTGCATAAGCTGTATAAGTTTGTTAACTATTACATCTCCTCCTAATCCTGCACACCTTCCAGCAACTTGTCTTCAATGCTCTGTTTATTGTGGTCAACGGTAAGAATTCATGACCAGTTGAATCCAAACGTTTAACAATTACAGACAGCTTAGACTGGAAAAAACATGGCTATAGAAGCAGCTGTCCTTCATGAGGAAGAGGAACGTGTTTCACATACAAATCTTTCTCTTCTAGTGAGTCAAACGAGACCTGAACAGGTGGAATTTACCGTTTTTCATTTCCATCGTTCAAGCAACCAATCCAACTCTTCATCTTTATTTACAACATGTGAGAGATTGTATTGGTAGAAACTTTCTGAGATTATACTACACTAGACTCAAAAATGCATCACCAGCATATAAAATAATCAGGGGCAAATGGTAGTATTTACAGTAGTCTTTATTTGTAATATTCCAAATGACTGTAATACACCATTCAAATGTTAAATGTTGTAATAACAAGCTACCGGACACCACATTTCTCTAAATCAGAAATTATAACCAGTACAGTGACTTGTTCCCTCAAACCTAGCAGAGGATCTCTTGGTAGTAACACAAGTATTTTATTTTAATAAAATTAGTGTGGATGCAGCAATCTTATTTACATTAGAGATGCACTGATGCTAAATTTCTCAGCCGATACTGATAACCGATTATTCAGAGTGACTGTGGCCGATACCGATAGTTCTGCCTTTTATGCCGCCTTTTAAATTAATAATTAATTCCACAATTCTGAAGGAAATGCAAATAAAAACTTTCTCTCCTTTTCAACAAGTTGTTTCACAGTGACTGCTCTCGTAAACAGAAAACACATTACTCAAACTAACATTAACACATGAACTAAATGCTGCAGATTAAAGTAAGATTTCTTAACTTATTGAATGTTTTAATTCATACTAACAGAATTAATTGACTGAAATCTAAAAAAAACTCCTGTTAGGCTTCACACACTCACCACAAAAAAGCATTTCTATTTCATCATTGACATCAAACTGGTAGTATATAGGCCTAATATAAGCATTTTTTTGATGATAATAGGAGTTAATAACATTAACTGCATATGAAACATACTACTATACAATTATATTTTTCTGTGCTCTCTCTCTCTATATATATCTCTATCTATCTATCTATCTATCTATATATAGATATAAATAGATAAGATGGATCGATATAGATAGATATACACACACTACTTTTTTTCACTCGTTCATTTAAATCTGTCAATGGTGTACTGGCCCTTTAATTCAGCAGCGTGGGGGAAAAATTAAGACTCGATGCTGCTTCACTGCTGCTAACATCTGGTTTAATTTTTAGCAGTGCAGAGATTAGACATTACAAACTGCAGTTTTGTCGTCATTCCTCATAGGAGACATCATCTTTACCCATAGCACGAAATCAATGTGTTTTCCCGCCCTCCTTTGATTGACAGAATATAATCGGCCCTGATCATCTGATGTTTTTAAACTATCGGCTGATAGCGGGAAAAATATCCTTTAATCGGTATCGGCCGATACATCGGTGCATCTCTAACTTTTTTTTTTTTTTTTTTTTTTTTTTTTTTTGGATACACAGAGCTCTGCTAACAGTATTGTATCAACTGGTACAGACATCCTGGTAACAGACTCACTCTCTGCACGCAGCTGTTGCCAAATTACCAGAAACTACCAACAACTAAGACAACCTGTCTTGTGTTCACATGCAGAAACACATGTTAATAGCATGAAATACTTCACTGTATCAAATTAGACTTCTGATATGTAATAGAAATAAAATGTTCTATTTTATTTCTATTATAATACACTATAGGATTTTCATGCAGTGTTTCTAATAAAGCCAGCTTATTAAGCAGAAATAATGGAGTTCACAACTCTATGAGCTGAACCTGGTGTTCACCCTAGTGCTTTCAGTTTCAAAGAACCATGAAAGATTGTCTTGTGTGTGTGTGAGAGAGAATTTGCAGTTTCAGAGCTTGCTGCTAAACCGTGGGTGTGTTACTGTGGCAGTAGGGAATCCACCATCAAAGGCAGCATTAAGAACTTCGTCTAAAGTACTAGCTGGGACAAAGTCCAGTTCTGCACGGATGTGGGCTGGAATCTCCTCTAGGTCCTTTTCGTTACGTTTGGGGAGGATGACTCGTTTGAGACCAGCACGGTGAGCTGCCAGGACTTTATCCTTAATGCCACCCACCTGAACAAAGACCGGGTACAGAGCATGATTTTACTGTGACATGACCTGCTTTAATAAGTAACAGTAGTCAGATTAATTAGTATGTCATTAGCTAAATTACTTGAAGCTGTGTATATTAAACCCTATAAGACACCATACTTACATACTTTAGATTTCTAAAGATTTATTTTTAATACGCAGGGGTGAACAAATTATAAATCAATCAGCGAGCCCAACATGCAAGTGAAACCTCTAATGTGCTGCATAGTCCCTAGAAATGTAACTGACTAGGCTATAAAATGGTGGCTAACAAAGTCATACGATTCTGTTATTCCCATGTAGAGGACGATTTGGCCGTAGCCTGAGGTAGCAACATTTGGAGATGGAGTCTTATTTAGCATCTTTATTTTTTCACACTGGATCATTTATATTTCATGTTGGTATTCATGAAACTCCTGTAAACTCAAAAACTATCCTATCCTATTCCTGCTCTTGAGTGTGTGTAAAGTTTCAAACAACTAATGTAAACCTTGACTGATCAGCTTCAAAACATAATAATCGCACTTTTAAATACAGGTTATACTGTCAGGTGTAAATCGCATATTTATTTCAGTTACACACAAATTTAGTGAAACCCGATCATTTCATTTTCTGGCACAGATGGTGTGGAAGTCACTTCTGTTTTCCACCGCATTTTATTTTAGTACTGTGCAACACTTTGTCAGAGCTAGCATTAAGTGACTGATCTGGCTTGTCTTAAACTGCAGTGTGCGTATAATCCCTAGTGTGCTGCGTGGCAAGGTTGTCTTCCGTATGACATGTTCATCAGGGAGGGCATTGGTGTGTGAGACACTTCTGTCTGACAAGTTGGCAAGACTTTGTTTTGAAAGTGCTTTCGACACTTAACTGTGTTTACTCATTTTCTTTTCACCTCACTTAATTCACACGTAATTAACATTTTCTGTAATTTGGCTCCAGATTTTGGCCTTTTGGATGCTGTTACACTGCTAAATAATATTTCTATTGGCATAGATATGTCTCATAATAACTTTCACTTCTACCTCTGAGAGAGTCTGTTTTTTTCAGCGTTGTCAGCTTTGCCTTATATGGAGTTTTATGGGTGTCACCAAATGCAAATCAGGCGTGCTGTTCAAGCGCCTAATAATTTATGCATAATTGACACTTATCGACATATGCACAGGAGTTGGAAGAAAATCAGCATTTACAAAACTTTTGTAAATTGGCTTGACCTATGAAAACACTTACACAAAACTTGATAAATAAAAAATTGATAAATGAGGCCCACTGTGTTTATCTGAACGGTGGCTGCATGTAGTAAGCAAACGAGTTATGATCACTTTTCGGCTATCTTCATTTTCCTTGGTTTTACCAGCGTTTCCACGTACCTGCGTGTTCCCGATTCAGAAATGGCCCGCTGCCACCAGTGTAAGCGAATTAATCCGACTAGTGAAAACTGATAGGTCTGTTGCAGTGGGTGATGGGATTCAGAATGAGTAGCATGTGCTATAGTTACAGCATCAAAGTGTACTGCACCACCGGGAGGCACATTTTGTTTAACATAAATACAAAATAACAACACTATATAATATAGTATATGCCCAAACGTGTGTAGACGCCTGACTATCACACTCGTATGTGGGCCTTCACCAAACTTTTGCCACAAAGTTGGAAGCATGCAATTGTACAGGAGATCTTTGTATGCTGTACATTACAATTTCGGCTATATATTGTACAATATATTGTACAATGAGCAACTAAAATTTTATATATATATATATATATATATAAAACTAACAAATAACCCGGGCACCCAGGACAAGCGGATTATATCTGGGCGATTCGTTTTTATTGTATTTAGTGAACTGTCCACCTCTGATATGTCTAATGTTTTTGTGTGAGAGCCAACCAGGGTGTAATCCTTATAATTTTTCTAAACCTTATAATTTTCTTAGGTTTTCCTCACCGGCAGCACCAGGCCTCTCAGAGTGATCTCTCCTGTCATGGCTACATCAGAGCGCACCAGACGCCCACTGAACAGAGAGGCTAGACATGTTACGATAGTAACTCCAGCAGAAGGGCCGTCTTTAGTGACTGCACCCGCCGGGAAGTGCAAGTGGATGTCAGTGGCCTCAAGAGGATCAGCACAGCCTGCAACTATATACACACACACACACACACACACACACACCACTCACTCTTACCGCTGAAAGAATGTTAAATAAAATGTGACCTCAATGTCACAGTGAGAACAGAGAACACCAGATGGTTTCACACAAGTAAATGAGAAGCCAGACTTTTCAGTTAATTACAAACAAAATTACGCTTCTTTCCTCCTTGTGATGAATGAATTAAGCGACAGCTAATTTTGAAAGTGTTCACGTAAACAGCAAATTATCTCATTAAAGTAATGAATGTGCATGAATAGGCCTTAATGATATGAGTGTGTGTGTCTCACGGTTTGTTAACTGGTAGATCTTGGCATTGCTGCGGAGCCAGCTGATGGCCAGATGTGCTGACTCCTTCATGACATCACCCAACTGGCCGGTTAGCGTGAGCTGACCTTCGCCCTCCATACGACTGGCTTCCACAAACATGATCTCTCCACCAAGCGGAGTCCAGGCCAGGCCTATAGCCACACCAGGCAGGGTCAGACGCTCGGACACCTACAAACACGCACACACACAGTTGCACTAGACATTCAAACTGCAAGAGCGACTGCATAGAAATTTGTGCTATATATTTGATCCATCTATGCCAGGGGACAAGAATTGCATACATTCATACCACAGCTTTTTTACTGGCGCAGTTAAAAAAAAAAAAAAAAAAAAAATGTGTGTCCTCAGTCTCGCTCTGCACTTACACTCGCTCTAACTTCTTTTTTAAAAACATTTCTATATATCTATCTATTGATAGATAGAAAGAGATATATAGAGAGAGATAGATAGCTATATATATATTTTATATATATATATATATATATATATATATATAAAATCTATCTCTCATTACACTGGATAACGTATTTCAGTATTTGGAGTCAATCATTATATCAAACACCAGTTACCACTGGATGTGTTTCTGAAACGTTCTTATAGAGGAGTCACATGCAGTAAATATACGCCCACTTTAAACAGCGTTTCGATAAAAATAAAAAAAATTAAAATGCTGTGATGTGCATAAAATCTAAGCCCAAGCATCCTGCTGCAGTTTTTTGTACTCCAAGTCTATAAAGATGGACTGAAACTCCACATTTCCATGTTCTTCCACTTTCTGTATGCTGTGAACTTTAAAATCATAGCACATAAAGACAGATTTGAAGTGTTCGCATGATATTGATATTATGGACATATGTAGTCTAGTCACAGCTGGCTCACTGTCCCTTGTGTTTCATGGTCAGAGGTTCAGGTTTGTTTGTTTTTATAATTAGGTGGGCACATAGGATGTGGATTTGACAGATAGTTACTATTCAATTACGTAACACATCCAGTGTGAAAATGCTGGGGTAGTGTATTTTTGTAAGTCCACAAAGGCCAAAAGAAAGGAGGTAGCAAGCTATATACATTAATGCCAAAAGCTTGTAAACACCTGATCATCACACCCATATGTGGGTCTGTTGCCACAAAGTTATATAGAATGTCTTTGTATGCTGTAGCATTACAATTTCCCTTCAGTGGAAGCCCAAACCTGTTCCAGCATGACAATGTCCCTGTGCACAAAGCGAGGTCTATAAAGACATGGTTCGACAAGATTGGAGTGGAAGAACTCAAGTGCCCTGCATAGAGCCCTGACCTCAACCCCACTGAACACCTTTGGGATGAATTGGAACACAGACTGCACCCCAGGCCACCTCTGTTAGGAAAAAAAAAAGAGGTTGTTTCATAGGTCTGTGGGCAGAAGGAGAAAATAAATGGTAGAAGTTGTAGATCAAATTATATATCTGGCCAATAAGTAGTAACATTCAGGTTATGGCAAGGACTAATAAAGCAGGACAACTGGAACCTTCTAACACACTAAAGAATCATTGAACTATCCTGAACCTGAATTACACAGTTGTGTAAAGCCAAAAATATTCTGCTCTGCTACTCATGGTATCTTTGATCTAAAATAAGCTTTGGTAGCTAACCACTTGTTGGCTGAATGCAGGTTTTCAAAATGGTAAGTAAGATAGGTGGTCATTCTGTGAAACAGATATTTAACCAATCAGTGCCATTCAAGGTGACAAGACCACTCCAAGAGTTTTTGTTTTTCAGAAAATACCCCCATTTTCTCCACAACTTGGTCACTTGCCAATTCCCATCACTACAGCCAGCCAACCACATCTTTTCAAGCTCATGCTGCATCACAGGGCAGCCTAACACACAGAAGAAAGTGTTATCTATCACCTTCTGCATACATGAGCTTACAGATGCCCATGATGGGCTAGTGTCACTGTGATTCACAGGTGAGAGAGAATATCCCATCCCATCCCACCCTGACAGCATAGCACATTTTGCTCCCTTGTCCCTTGTTTGTTTCAACTTACCTTGGAAGTGGGAAGTTAGAACACAGAATCAGATCATTTTCAACCTCCATGCATTCAAGCTACAAATTAACTTTATGTTCGTCTTTTGTTAGCAACAAGCTAGCCAGCTAGCCATGATGAGTGATGTATATTTACCTCCTCAAAACCGCAAACTGTAAAGTCAATATTACAGATTTAACAAGCTAATGTCTTTATGTTGACTGATCTAAAGCAAATACCTCTATACACCATAACTCATTCAAAGGTACGACGTGCTACTTTGTTTACTGCTGAAGCTGTAAGCAGCCATGTTGATTTGATGTCATTTGCTTAACTCAGGTTGTGGAGACTGTCTTGAATTGACAAGTAGGAATTGAGGGGATTTGCCTAGTTGAATGTCCGCAATTCTGGGTGACGAGTTTTAATCGACTGCGGCATAAATTCATCCCTGGTTCGTCAGATGTAAACCTTCCTAAAGTTCCTGGAGGTCTTAAGTTTTTCTGTTTTATGATAGAAACTCATGGTGAGAATCTAACCTTCCTTTCAAAGGATCCCAGACATCCCCACACAACTCAAACCTTACGAAAAGATCTGGAATGCAGAACCCCAGGCAAACATTGACATCTGCTCTCAGCAAGGGCTTGGGGAAATGAAACATTTGGCAAAGAGAAAAGTTTAGAACTGATTTGGCTGCATGCTCACCTCCATTTCAAAGAGCTGTGGCCCCAAAATGTCTTTGAGGGCTACGTGGTCAATGACGATGGGCATCTCGGGTGGAGATGACATGTCAGAATCCTGTCCTCTCTCTGCTTGATCCTGACCTGATGGGATAGAGAGCGAAAGAAAGGTCAGTTATGAGAGAACAGACAAACTGCATCGGGGGGTTTTGTTTATTTTTTTCGTCAGTAATGGAACATTCAGTACTTTATTTGTGCTTTTACACGAGGGGATGTGTGAGACGTCAGGTCATGGGGAAAAGAAGGGGGAAGAAGGGGAAGGAGGAGAAGGGGGGGCAGTACAGAGGCCCACTGAGGGGTGAGAGCAGGTGCACCTCTTATTTTTGGGAAGGGGAATGGTGTAGACATGCGTGTATGCTGATCCATTGAGACTCATTAGTATGCACGTTACACTGGCTATCCACAAGTCATGTGACCTTTTTTTTTCTCTTTCAATTACAACGCAACAGTGGCCATTCGGTATTAGTTCATATGAGACAGTGAGACGGAACAGCAGGCTCTTCTCTTTGATCACATTCACAAAGCTGCATTCAGACAGTCAGATAGGTATGTTACCTGACAATAGAGATGCATTCAGTTAACAAGGGACGAGTTAAAAGAGCTGCTCTCATTCAGTCCTTACGTTTGCCTTTGTGGCTGGCTCATGCTGGACAAGAGCAGGAGAAGCTAAATCAATCAGTCGCACACTCCCCTACCCCCTACTGTTTTAAGTGGCACTGTGACCACTCGTCTTACACATGAGCAGCTGCACTGAGACAAGGGGAGGGTGAGGGGACACGAGGCCGGCTGTTAGCACCCTTCCAGCCCACTGCTAAAGAACCTGATGATGGGCGTGTCTGTGCAAGTGAGTTTATTCACACTGGTGCAGGGACATTCCGTGTGCACGTGTTCGTGAGTTTACATGACTCATGTCTGAATGGGGTTTTTCAGGGCATTTGTGGGTCCTTAAAAAAAAAAATCCTTAAATTGTCTGGAATTAATTTTTTTCAAAATTAAAGGTCTTAATACATCTTAAACTGTCTTAAATTCAAATTTATTGGATTTTAGACTACAAACATGCAAATCTGGCTTAATGGGATTTCATGGAGCATTATAAAATTCTTAATACTCCTTAAGTATATATGCAGACGCTGTCTTTGTGAACATGTGGAAATTTCATTGTGCAAACCGCTGTTTTGTACTTGAGCATGTTTTTGTGGGGGGTGTGGTGGGTAAGCGAGACTGTGCCCAACTCAGCAGACTTTGTAAAGTAATCTTCAGTGTATGTGAAGAGAGCCACTAAGCACTAAAGCACCACACACACCCATACACTCTCTTTTATAATGAGCCATAAATGAAGCTTATTCTTTAGTATTATAAACTGCTTTCAAATGGTACCTGCTCCAGATTCACTGGACGACTCCGATCTTGACATCTTATGACCTTCTGCCACCTTCACAGCCACCGCTCGACAAATGGCTCCAATCTTCCTCTCCAAAGAGCGCACACCCGCTTCCCGTGTGTATCTAAAACATTTACAGCCACACACAATAATACATTTGCTACTCTCATTCCTAAATTTGAGGCTTGTCAGCATATATAGATTGCTTTTTCTCTTTAAGGTAATTGCTGTTTTTTTTTTTTTTTTTTTATCTGTTTAAGCTCTATCACAATACACTGGAATAACTGGAATTTAATAATCTAAGAGAATGCTACTCTTCCCCCTGTGGTCATCCTCCTTATTAGAACACCAATGCGTTGTAAATCGGCTCTCCTATGGCCTACCCAGAATCCCCATCAGTTTTTGTTTTATTCTTCTCATCCAGAGTCACTGCCAAATTGACTTAGCTGATAGTAGTGTAGCAGCAGGGAGATGAGTGTGTGGGTGCGGCTGTGGGCTACACTTTCTTTATGTCTGTCTGCCTCTGAGTCAATCCCGCTGACCTGATTTATCTGTCTGGATACAGTAATCCCTCATCTCTGTCCTATTTAGTATGTGGGTGAGTGTTTAAATGAGAGAGAAAGTGTGCACATTTACTTGCTGATGATTCCCTGTGTGGTGTCTTGTGGGATCTGGAGCTGCTGAGGAGTGAGGCCATGCTGCTCGAGCTGATGGGGGATCAGGTGCCGATGAGCGATTTCCACTTTCTCCTCCTGTGTGTATCCTAGAATGGCCACACACACCCACCCACATAATAAGAACACAAAGCACGGCGCAATAATCCATTCATACTATCACCGTCTGCCTAAGTGACAGAATCACTGAAATGTGCTCATTGTTGTGAAAACCAGTAGTCAATATTTCATTCCAAATAAGGAACGCTCTCATTTCACTGACACTCCTTACAATACTGTGACCTTTCACCTATGAACTCTGACCTGGCACATGCAGCACCTCCATTCTGTCCAACAGAGCAGGGGGGATGGTTGCTGTGGTGTTTGCTGTGGCGATGAAGAGGACTTGTGAGAGGTCAAAGGCCACATTGAGGTAGTGGTCAGTAAAACTGTGGTTTTGCTCTGGGTCCAGAACCTGATCGTCAGCACAGAGAGAAAGAGACATCAATTGGACCAGAACACAAACACCTTGTGCTGTAAAATTATGAACTTATGTACATATTTAAACCTTAGCAGAGACGATCTACAGTCAGGATGCTGAAAGACAAACTAGTTGGACAACAGAAGCCAAATGACCTTCCGATTCGTGACACCTGGAGAGGTCAAGTGGACAGTAAGAGCGACTACATCACCATTACAGTATGCAACAACACCATTCTTCACTTCTGAAGATGGATCAAATGCTCGTATTAGGATTGTTCCTTTGTCTGACCACCATTTAATGAACCATTTTATATGAGCTGCAGTGACATTACTGACAAGCGGTTTGTAAAATTTGGTCAACGACAAGACAAAAATATGCATCTTGACACAAGTAAACAACGTTTTTTTAAATTAAAATACAATGATAATGTTTTAAACACCATAAAATCATAAGAAAATGTGTACCACATATGATCAGAAAACATTTCTGTTCATTTGTGTTGTGTTTGTGCTGTAAAAATATTGCACAGCTACAATTTTGGAGAATCATCATTTGTGCAGAAATGGAATGACACAATGGTGCTTTTTATGGTACAAATGTGTTTTTTTGGTTATTCAGTGTTTGTGCAACTCTGCAGAATTATGTTGTCAATCACTCCTGAACACCATTAGTGACCTTTGGTGTCAATTTAGAGCATGTACCAAATACTGCATAACTGCAACTTTTGATATGGCCCAGTAGTCAAAGGAAAGGCACAGTTCCAGGTTTCTGGAACTGTCTACTGACTGTTTTATCTGATGTTAAACCATGATTATAACGCAATGGCATACCAGAAAAGACGTCTTGAGTGAGTTGTTTTGTATGAATTAGGAGAGATTCTGAAACGCAGCAGAAAAGATCGGTGTGTGTCCTAACAGCAGCTCTTGCTTAAGTCCTGGAGCTAAGACAATTGTTCTCTGTAATGTGTTCTTGCAAAGATTAGACTCTCAGTGCATTATCAACAAAACACATCAGGCTGCTGTAGGTCTTGCATATGTTGCTGTCATCACATACACACAAACAAAAAAGCAACAAACAGCAGAACATACTTAGCGCAGTGCAGGCCTGTCCACACAGACCGAGGAACTAAAGCCGTAAATGTTTCTCGACTGATAAAATGATCCTCAGTAAGAATGCACACTCTTTGGTCTCTTTATGTTGCACACCAAATGGGAGACATAATTAACACTGCATCCTGAGCACTTCCAGTAAGAAGCATGCTAATGCGCAGGTGGTGTGGGTCACATTGGGACAGAGAGACGCCGCCTGTGTAAGGTTACCATGCCATGGTCAACACATGGCTGTTTTTACAGTGCAACCACATGCCTCTTTTATTTTCATCTCTCAGGTCATACAGCCTGAGCGTACAGCCTTGTTTGCTCGTTGACGTCTTTATTTTAGCGTCCGCCTCCATGGTGAATTTGCCTTTCAGTTAAGTAAGAAATGGAAAATTCTACTACTACAAAATATTGGATCAGAGCAGGTCTAACGGGTCCTCTCACCTCCAGTAGGGCAGCAGCGGGATCTCCCTGCAGGCTCTTGCCCAATTTGTCCACCTCATCCAATAAAAATACAGGATTGTTGACACCGACAGTCTTCAGGCCATTGATGATGCGGCCAGGCATGCTGCCCACATAGGTTCGCCTGAGGAGAAAGAAGAGGATGCAGGGTTAAGTGGGAGTGGTGCAGCTGGAGGGCAGGAGTGGGAGAGAAACATTACAGTTAATTGGAAATCGTGCTGTTGGGACCAGTACGCTAATAGGAAGGACACTTTAACACATCGATAAGTTTGGCAAGCCTTCAAGCTCACAGACACTTAAATACAAGAGAAGAATGTAGGAGAAAGACTAAGCCAAGATGAGTAAGGCAGGGATTTCCTCCCACTCGTCTAGCTCACAGGGAGGCTGATCCAGACTAAAGTAGGGAACACGTTATGACACAAATTACAGACATGAGGAGTAAGTGGTGATGTTATTATAGCACAATACTAACTCTTACAAACAGTGGGTGAGTGTTTCCCACGGATCCTCATGCTTTGAAATAATTTAGGGCGAGTGTGGAAGGTTAACTCTGGATAACTGCTACACAAATTCAGCAACTGCTTTATCCTGGTCAGAGTCGAGCTGGATCTCAGGACTGGGCACAAAGCAGGAATACACCCAGTCCATCGCAGAGCACCATGCACACAGACACATTCAATTCTTGGGGCAATTTATAGTAGCCAATCCATCTACTGGCATGTTATTTAGGAAGTAGGAGGAAACCGGAGAATATGAAAAAAAACAGACAAGTACCAGGGTTTAATAGATCAAAATGTGTGTGTTTAGAGGGCTTTTGCTGAAACCGAGGGAAACTTACAGGGACTTGTCCCAGCCTGCAGGCCTTGATGTCATGTCATCCCGTCGGTCTCCATAGTGACCAGAGATCAGAGAGAACATCAAAAGATGACCTCATAGTGCAGCTTGGAGCGTTGAAGCTCAGGTTCCCTCACATTACTCAAGGCAATATGTAATGTCTCACAGGCTTCAGCCTACACCTGGCTTCATCCATGTAATAAGAATAGAGGATTTAAGAGATAATTACGTTCCTATGCCAGCAGGACTACATTAAACTTCATTTTATTGAAGTATGGAACCATTCAAACTTGGATTAAGGAGTGCAGTCGCATCACCCAGGACCACACCATATTTATCCATAGGGCATGTATAAGCCATTGACTGTTATTTAAAAAAAAATGTGGATTCACATTTTCACAAATGTTGGCATGGATTTCAGTTCTGTGATAGCCCTTGGCAGTATCAAGTCAGACACTGCAGCTGATATCTGATGCCCTTGGTGTTTACCTATCATCTTCCCAAACTCCTCTGTTGGCCAAAACATTGTCTACAACGCTTTTTTGCTTTGCACTAGGCACAACATTTTCCTTAATAAAGACAACATTAAAGTCCCAATGAAATCAATCAAAATCGAACTTTTATGGCTTTTAGTATGAACGCGTAAGCCTTAAGGTTATCTATAAGATAGTGTGCTCCAAAACAATAACAGAATTCACATTTAGAATATTAAATATATATATATATGCATTTAAAATTTACAGTCTCTCTCTACTACAACTACGGATCAATAATTTTGATGACATCATTCTGCACTTCGGCGGCTGTGGCTCAGGTGGTAGAGCGGGTTGTCCACTAATCGTAGGGTTTGCGGTTCGATTCCTGGCCCACATGCCGAACTGTCCTTGGGCAAAACACTGAACCCCGAGTTGCTCCCGATGGCAAGTTAGCGCCTTGCATGGCATCTCTGCTACCATTGGTGTGTGAGTGTGTGTGTGAATGGGTGAATGAGACAGTGTAAAGCGCTTTGGAACCGCTAAGGTTAAAAAAGTTTTATATAAGTGCAGACCATTACCACTTCAGCTTCTCATCAGATTTTCTGTCCAATTAAATGCTCTGAAAAGAATCTGAAGTGTCCTGCCCCGCACATTATAAAGATCACCTTGTCAAAGTTCCTGTTGTTGAGCGAGAGAAATCAGATCAGAAAGCATGGGTCATAAATGTGCCTTTGGCTGTTCTAATGCACATGTTTTATTCAGTTTTCCAATTGTAAGTTGGTTAAGAAGAAAATGGCTTGAATTCATTCACTTTATTGCTCGGGCTTGCGTCCATGGCACTAACTGTCAAGGCCCAGGCGTGTGAGGTAAGCTAAACGTTATTGCCACTCGATATGTGCTGCCCTGACATCCTGTTTCAATGGAAATTAGAATTACATCAAAACATCCAATAACACTGGGAGTTTCAAGGCACCTCATGGGGTCTTTTAAAGGATGTCATAAAGCATCCTCTTTTGTAACATGACAAACCTTTGAGTTAAAAAGTCTCAGAATTTTCATTCAGTGATAGCTGGTGGTCAGGGGATGGGGAGATTAAAAATTATATGCTATAATTGGTTGTTGTTGTTTTTTTTCCCCTAGTGATGCACCAATACCATTTTTCCCCTGTCAGAATACAAGTAACGACACTGATAACAAAATGAGTAACCTGCATAGTATTAAGGAGCATCATGGAACATTTTAGCTCTGTTTATGCTGGTTGCTTCCATGTGATGCTGCTGTACCATTGTGTTTTACATTTAAGATGTTATGCCATCTAAACAGTATCTTATAATACAGTGGTCAGAGCAGGAACAGTGAGTGCGGTCATTAAAAATGAGCACAAGATATCACAAATTGCACCTCAACTCTTGAGCAATAAGTAGCATGTGTGTTGCAGTGCACAGTGCTTGCAGAATAGCAGTGCTTTCATGTATGACAGTTTCTCTGCACGATCATTTCACTGCTTCATGCTTTGTGTGCACACAATTCATGGCACCTTGCACTTATTTTTGATGACCATGCTCATGGATACTGCTCTGTGAGCTCTGGTCAGCCACCCTTGCACTCTCTATTAAAAATACTGTTTAAAAACCATAAGACATCTGATCAGGTTACTTGCATTAGGGGAAGATGCTGTAAAACATCCTCCTGATACTTTCACAGTGCTCAGTCTGCAGTCTGTATTGCTTCGATTGCCATCATTAACTGTGTAATATATCCAGATTGCTGTTATTACGTGTCGTCTGTTCATTAGAGCAACAACGTACACTAGGCATGACATTATATGTGACATGACAGTATGACATGGTATCAGATGTTGATATCAGCGCATATTTTACCCGATACCTGTGTCAGTGTTGATGCATCCCTAATTTTTTCCCCCCCATCATATTTAGACATTTAGAAGTGGGAAGAAGGGAATTATGGCGTTTTGTATTTTAAATCATTCATACAGATGATTTGTGCACCAAGTTGTCTTTCATTTCTGCTCATTCCTAATATAATTATATGCTTCAATTATGTCAACACCCTGAATTTCCCTAGAAACTGAACCTATACTATTATCACTAAATTTTGCAGAACTGGTGCAAAAACCTTTGCTTTAGACTGGTGGGAGTGTGTACCTGTGGCCACGGATGTCTGACTGGTCACACACTCCTCCCAGGGCGATACGGTGGAACTCCCTGCCCAGGGTGCGGGCGATGGAGCGACCCACACTGGTTTTTCCCACACCTGGAGGCCCCACGAAGCACAGAATAGGACCTTTAAGGGAGCTCTTGAGCTGCCGCACTGCCAGGTACTCCAGCACCCGCCTCTTCAGCTTCTCCAAGGCGTAGTGATCACTGTCCAGAAGCACCCGAGCAGCCCGAATGTCCAGGCAGTCTGAACAGAGAGCCAGGATCAAACTGTCATAACTTAGAATGGTAATAAAATTACAGCAGATCAGTGTTCACTCTGCACATACATGCACACAAGTTGAGCTGAACGGAATCTGGGCATTCTGTCAGAGGAATATGAATCATCACCAGCTCATATAACAGAACACACACACATACACACACACAAAGCTGTCCACAGGAGGCAACCTGACAAGGGTATAGAAATTATCTGAACCGTTTTTGGATATAAATCAGAAACAGAAATTTTACTTTACTATAAATCATTAAACATGCACATCCCCATCTCTGTGGAAGGCAGGACATATTCCACTATATCATACTATAGATACAGCGTATATGCATCTCTACTGCATACACATGACATTCTCCTTACAGAATTCCATTCTAAGGGCTGATGCATATCTACAGTAGTTAAAGGACAGGAATGTATTGTGTGTTTGTGTGTGGGGGACAGTCAACGTTAAGGCATGGAGGTACACAAATACATCCACAGCCTTTGGTATTATAGTCAGGTCAAGTCAAGTGAGTTTTTACTGTCATATAGCTTATGTCATATGCCATATAGCTTATACAGTGGTGCTTGAAAGTTTAGGATTTTCTAGATTTCTGCATAAATATGACCTAAAACTTCAGATTATCTCACAAGTCCTAAAAGTAGACAAGGAGAACCCAATTAAACAAATTAGACAAAAAAATATACTTGGTCATTTATTTTTTGAGGAAAACGACCCAATATTATATACCTGAGTGACAAAAGTATGTGAACCTTTGCTTTCAGTATCTGGTGTCATTCCCCTTGTGCAGCAATAACTGCAACTAAACTTATTCAGTAACTGTTGATCAGTCCTGCACATTGGCTTGGAGGAATTTTAGCCCGTTCTTCAGTACAGAACAGCTTCAACTCTGGGATGTTTGTGGGTTTCCTCACATGAACTGCTTGCTTCAGGTCCTTCAACAACATCTCTATTGGATTAATGTCAGGACTTTGACTTGGCCATTCCAAAACATTAACTTTACTCTTCTTTAACCATTCTTTGGTACGACTTGTGTGCTTAGGGTCGTCGTCTTGCTGCATGACTCACTTTCTCTTGAGATTCAGATCATGAACAGATGTCCTTATATTGTCCTTTAAAATTAGCTGGTATACTTCAGAATTAATTGTTCCATCAATGATGGCAAGTCATCCTGGCCCAGATGCAGCAAAACAGGCCCAAACCATGATACTACCACCACCATATTTCACAGATGGGATATAAGGCTCTTATGCTGGAATGCAGTGTTTTCCTTTCTCCAAACATAATGCTTCTCATTTAAACCAAAAAGTTCTATTTTGGTCTCATCTTTCTACAAAACATTTTTCCAATAGCTTTCTGGTTAGTCTACGTGATCTTGCAGCCCTGCCATGCCCACCATTTTCACACCATTGTTGTTCAGTGTTCTCCTGATGGTGGACTCATGATCATTAACCAGTGTGAGAGAGGCCTTTAGTTGCTTAGATGTTACCCTGGGTTCTTTTGTGATCTTACGTGTTTTGCTCTCAGAGTGATCTTTATTGGTAGACTTCTCCTGGGGACGGTAGTAATGGTCTTGAACTTCCTCCATTTGTACACAATCAGTATGACTGTGGATTGGTGGAATCCATGCTTTTTTTTGTCTCATTTCTTTTTTTGTCTCATTTCTCTTTGTCTACTTTTAGGACTTGTGTCAAAATCTGATGATGTTTTAGGTCATATTTATGTAGATATATAGAAAATTTTAAAGAGTTCACAAACTTTCAAGCACCACTGTATGTTGGAACGTATCGAAATGTTTCTTCAGGACCATTGTGCAACACAACAATATGCAAAAGTACATAAAGTGCAAATACACAACATTGTGAGACGAGTGCAAGACAATAAATACACAGAACGACATATTGGGCATTACATCACCCCATATAGTGATCATATATCAAATGAAGGGACAGGTTGTTTGTTATTAGCCTATGAGATGCAAAATACCTGCACTTTCCATAAAATAAATTTTAATCCTTCCATGCAGTGCCATCCTATGTAACCACTATGCAATTTGTATTGGTCTGAATTCTTTTCCAAAATATTGGCTCAGCCAGCAATTTGTATATCAATCAATCACCAGTTACACAACATCATGAATGTCTGATTGGTGGACAGCAGTCAAGCAAAAACTGGGCTTGCCTTTTGTTTTTTTCTGTAAAAAAAAAAAAAAAAAAAACGGCACTAAAATGTAGGAAAGCTCTCCCCCTTGTGGCCACAAGGCACAGTGCAGTAGTACAGCAGTTAATAAGATGACAAAGCGTTTGAAGTAAATGATAACATGCTCCTGCACATACTTGACAAACTATTGGATTACAACCTTGTTATAATATACCTATTATATATAAAACATAATTATAATCCAAAACCTTGATTTCCATTACCCTACAATGTTCCTCATGTGGCAGGAGCAAGTAATGCCTAACAAACCTTGCAAATTACGTAAACCCAGTCTTTACATTTTGTCTAGGCACAAAAATAATCAGAAACAGACCATTAACAGATACAAAGGACAAATGTTTAAAGTACAACATATGTAACATTCTAGGATATTTTCTTTACAATATGATATCAACTATAATGATTTATATCACAGCATTGTTGAAATCCCTATCTATTCTGATTGGTCAGAAGGTGTTGATTAATTTTTGCTGACAACAGTGCCAACTGCAAGACAAATTGTAGGTTTATATTAATGCACTTTTTTGTTTCTACAGTAACTACTTACATCGGGACCTGTATATGTATGTGTGTGATGAAGCGTCCTGCAAGAACTGCAGGAACTAGCTTGTTTCTTGAACGTTACACAAAATTAAATGTAACTATGAAACGGACCAAAAATACGCCATTCGTTCATTGTTAGCATTGTCAAATTGATGTGGAATAAAAGGAAGAAAACACTTCAGAATGTGCTGTTATTGGAAAATAAATAAACTTTGGGTGTTAACCACTGCGTCATTGATTATTTTCCTGTAACAGCACGTTCAGCTGTGTTTTATTCCTTACATAACCCAATGAAGTTAATATGTAACATATTTTTGATGTTTCTTTTCTGTTAACACTGATTCATAAATAGCACCAAATATGGTCACTTCGTAGCGCATATATATATGAAATAATAAAACGCTCACCCTTGGTGCTCTTGCTCCAAGGCAGCTCCACCATGAGCTCCAGGTAGTTGCGGGTGAGAGCATACTCTGGCATGGACTGAGGCATCTTCTTCAGACTGCATACAAATGAAGCAGGTTAGTGTATTAAATTCTCTTGCAGAGAATAACAAAACAAGCCTGGGACCACGTTCTGGAAAAATATTAATCATGGCTTAGTTATAAAGAACTCTTAAATATATATATTTGGATCTACATCTCATCATGCTAATGTGGTGGGGTATATTGATGTACTAAGCAATAAGGGCTAATGCAACATCTAGGTTTCCTATGATCTATAATTTTCACAGCTCCCAGACAAAATTTTTGAGTCCATTAATTCCTAGGAGCTGATTTCGACTTTAAGACCTATTATATTTTGTAAGGCCTCTTGTGTTTGGCCCCTTGACAAAACTTAACATCTTTGAATGTTCTCTATAACACAGCCCGTGTTTTGTCTCTATGTTTTTGCTCTCACTGAATTGGTAACCGGCACCACTCTAGACTTCGAGCTATACTCAACCTTGACAAAGCAGTAGAAACTGTGGCAGTAGCACCAATTTCATCTCAACAACAAAGAGTGTATTTCTCTTATCCTACTGATGGGAGAAACATGACGAAGAGAAGCACCATCACATTACTTCACATACGTCCCCAGCCATTTACAGTGGTATTGCACCAAGCTTACATCATGTAATTTATTGGATGTGCACAAATGATGTGCCAAATGTCAGTTGCCTGCTGGTAACCTCCCACCACCTGGCCCTCTTAAATAAAACATATATAAATTATCTATTCATTAGTGTGAGATAAACAATGACATTTGCTTGACCAAGATTAAGCCCTGTCCCCAGTATAAGTAGACACCACGGTCCTACCCACAACTATATTGTTAATATGTTGGTTACAGAATATTACTTTTACTTAACGTAAGAAATTACTAATTTATATAATGCTTTATTTTTGTAACATTGTTCATGAAATTTGTCTGCGTGGCTTTTAGTCCAAATGTTTTCATTATGTTATTTATTTATTAGCTTTTTTCTGAGGAAGGGTTCATTCACCTGTCTTTTGTGGAGAGTTCATAAACATCTCTTACACCAGTAAGTGTGTATTTGTATGTAATTTTGTAAACATACTGGCATAAAGCTGAAACAGAAGTGCTCAGGCGGTACATACCGTTTGAGTTCTTTTAGGCATACACGTAGAGCAGACTCAGGCATTGCTGCCTCGTTAACCTTCCTCTCCAGCACAGCCATTTCATCACCATTCTCATCTTCCCCTTCCTCCTCAAGAGAGAACTGACGGCCAGGGAGCACACCGCTGCCTTTGCGGATAACCAGTACCTGCAGGACAAAGCATTTACATCACTGACATCAGTGGAGGAAAAAAAAAAAAGGTGATGATGGGGAAGAAGAGTATACGGTGAGCACTGACAGACCTACCCTTTTTTCATCATCAGGTTTGGGTTTACGAGTCTTCTGCAGCAGTTTGAGGCCCTCGATCTGTCTGGTGAGCATAGGAAGAGTCTTTTTAAATCGCTCCGCTAAGTCCACTGCATTCAGCACCTACCATCCAAACATAAAACCAAGAGGTGTGCATAAAAGTATGAACAAAGACTCCTGTAATAATACATGCAAGAAATGATAAATGATAGAATGCACTACAAACTAAAAGATAGGACAAGCAATATGTTTAATGATGTAATCCAAGCAAAACATATAACCTACTACAATTAATAATATTTGGCTTGCACAGTACAAAAGGCTACTTACCCCAATTTGAATTTATGGTCATGATTTGAAAAACTGTACCTGAAGCTTCTCTGTGTTGGAGGTGCGGATCATGGCGGCAAGCACGTCAGGCAGGGTTTCTCTGGGCAGACTGTCGAGCAGCCGCCTCAGCTTTGCTACTACAGGCACGGACATATCCAGCATCCCCAGCAACTATATATACACAATGAAATTTTTAAAATATGCCATATGAAATATTTTTCAAATGCGGATAACCGAGTTAGCTGGATTAGCGTGTTAATGATTTGACATGTTTCCACTGCCAAGACAACAAGTCATTAACTCAAACCTGCAAGATCTGATCACTCATTTAGAAGCTGTATATTAATTCTTATTTCTGTGTGTGCACACCATGTAGTAGAATGTATGCTGTTTAGTCTGTGGCCATAAAGTACTCACTTGAGGTCATAAAATCATATTTTGGTTAATTTGTGCTCTCATCTCAGAAAACATGCCTGTAGGCTTCTGAGTGGCACAACATAAATGCAGATCATGAGTTCAAATCCAAATGATACCCCACAGCCAGGACAGCCATGCTCTCTGGGCGGGAGGAATGACATACTATCGGTCAAGCAGAGCAACACTATTGCTAGTGGGTACCTGTGAGCTTATGTATGCAGAAGAGGGCAGATAGTGCTTTCCTCCGAATGTTTCACTGCCCTGTGACCCACCATGAGCACCAGTTCTAAAAAATGTGGAGGTTGGCATCATGTACCTCAGAGGAAGTACATGTTTGCTCCACCATCCCCAGTTGGTAGCTGTCATGTTATAGGACAGAGTAAGGTACTAGGTGGGAATTGGCAAGACCAAATTGCAAAGAAAATGGGGGGTGAAAAATTTTCACGTTCAAAAACGTGAAAAATAATTATTCATTTAAATGCCAAATTGAAAGGACAAACTAAGTAAAGTGCACACAAGCATTATGGTTTTGTAACATTTTATAGTACCCAAAAAAAAAAAAAAAAAAATCACCTCTCTAGGCCTTTGTGCCATTCTTATTAACCACTTGTTGTCTGGCTGATCATGGATCAATATATTGTCTCAGGCATCTCAATATGGCTATATTAATCCAATTATCAGCTGCATTCAAACAACTGAATTAGCCCCCTTGAAACCATGATGCTTAATAAATCTTATTATATTCGATTTTTTAAGCGACATAACAATAATGGGTCTTCATTCATTTGTGCATATTTACCAAAAATCATTCAATCTTGAAAAACATTTATGAGCTTGACAGGGGAATAGAGAAGCAGCAAAAATGAAATAAAGCATGAGGAAACTGACAAAAGGAATTACTGTATGTGTACAGATATTTGCGCACACGGACACACACACCTGCAGTGCAGCCTGGTAGAACCTCTGAGAAAGTTCTCCCAGCTCTCTATCCAACTGTTCTCCGTCTGTGTACTGCTCAAGTTTGTCCAGCTGCTCCACCACAGCCACAGGGAAGGGTCTCTCCCTCAGCAGCTGCATCACACGGAAGCGGCACAAACCCGTGATTAGCAGTGTGTAGTGCGGCTTTGGCCAGTTACTGCCCACTACCTGGACTGCCAGACCTGCTGTGCCAATGCTGCAAGAACACAAGGTATCATGAGCGCACTGATTTACATGGACTGCTTTGCTGTCTCACCATGCTTATAGAGCCCTATGACTTTTCTGCAAAGTGGAAAACAGAATCATGGATCAGAGACCAATTTCAGACACAGTATCTCACAAAAGTGAGTACACCCCTCACATTTTTGTAAATATTTGATTATATCTTTTCATGTGACAACAC